>JAWHQI010000071.1:9295000-9895000 GCA_033032865.1 Dactylorhiza incarnata | reverse complement strand
GCTACATGGATGGATGAGTAATCAAGCGGAGGGAGTGGTTCACACTAGCGGAGTCGAGGTGGATTATACAGGCCGTTAGAACCGCTTAGCTTGGCGAATGGAAGAGTAGGCACACAGAATGGGCGAGTAGTCAGGCGGAATGGAGTGGAGGGTTTGCGAAGTGGAATGGAGTGGGGGCGGAATCGGCGCTCTTCAATCACATTCTACACAAATAAGCATTTTCACAACTATAAAAATAGCACTATAAATCAAGAGTCTAGAATGGCATACATCATCAAATAGTAAAGATTACATTCATATACATCCATATAAGTAGAGAAAAAGGCAAGAGATATGACCGAATCCGGAGGCTTGTTGTAGATTCTCAGTAGGAATCGCTGGGTTTTCAATCCACGTCCTATCTCGGTCCCAACTATCGTCCGGGGTAGAGGAGGGATATCACTTCCTCCCAAATGAACCCGTCTTCTCTGGTATACTACAATCCAGTCACGTCCGATGCGAAGATCTCTTGCTTGGTGATGAAGATGAATGTGGAATCTTCTCCTTAAAGCACTTGGATGATGGAAGCGGCCTAGGGCAAAGCCCTCATGGAAGGCACAGGGTAATCGATCCCGATTAGGTTGAAGTCTGCGGCTTTTATAGAAAACTGTCAAAAATTTGGTCATGCACGGCCGAATGCACTACAAGTGCGTGGACCGTGTGATACTAAATGTACAGAAAGCCCAAGAAGATGAAGCAGAATGCTCATGCAATTTTACTCAAGAACGGCCGACACCAACCGTGCGTAAAAACGCACGAGAAAATCCAACAAGCTCGAAATTTGGCCAACAAGGAGAGATTGTGTGTTTCCTTCGCGCACGGGCAAACTTCTCGTGCGTGAACAAATCGCACAATCAGGGGCAGAACACCATTCTGCCATCAGATAAGCAAGCACGGTCGGAGCGATCGTGCGTCAAGAAAACGCACGACCGTGCGATTCATGCAGAAATGGAATTTGGGCAAAATGGAGTTCTTCCCACCTTCACAGCACAATAAACAGTTGGGAATACACCTCCAGCAACATCCAAAAATAGAAAAAGGGTTGGGGAGCACCATGTGCTTACCCCCAACAACATGGAGCACAAATGCACACCAAAACGGGCCTAAATGGTACACTTCGTGTAATCCGGAGTATCAATGCAATATAAGCAATAATGTGCATAAAGTGAAGTGCATGTGCATGAAAACAAGCCCAGATGAGTTCAAAAAATCCTATATAAATTGGACTCATCAGTACCCCAGGAAGCCAGTAATTTTTGACATGCTCGTTTGGGCAAGCCACCACATTTATAAATAGAGGTGTATGGGTACCAGAAAAGGGACTTTTGATTCGGGCCTCCAGCTTGTGGCTTGTGCAAGTAGTCTTGAATTTTGTCACTTTTCTACCTCTCACCATGACCTATTTTGGACACCCACTGTAATCCTTTTGGGGATCAATCAAAGCAATTTTTCCATCATAGATCGCTCCTCTGGCATCCTTCATCCCGAGTAACCAGCACGCTGTAGTTTCCCCCCATCTCTTTTAAGTGTGAGTTTGGAGGTACAATTTTTTTGCCAACAATACTATTGATATAAACCTATATTACAGCTGAAGTTACAGTCTGATACATGAATAAAATAATATAAGGTTTGAAGAGGAGAGTTGGCGGTTAGAGAAGAGAATGCCTAGGTTGTCCAGGAGTTGAGAAGATTTCTAGCTGATGCTATCGCCGGCGGTAAGAGTATCATTGGGCGCTAGCCGCAGAGACCGCCGAGGTCACCTTCGCCTTCCCGCAGACTTCCCTAGAGTTGCCGAGAACTAAACCGCCAAGTTTAGTCATAGAGACCACCGAGGTCGCCTTCTACCTTGAAGCCCTGACCTAAAAAAACTAGCCGCAGCTACTACCAGCAGAAAATGTTACCATCAGGCGCTAGCCGTTGAGGTCGCCTATTCCTTCCCGCCTGCTTTGGAAGTCCTCTAGATAGGATAACTGCAGAGCTTTAACTCCTAAGACCGCCATTGAGGCTGGCCGCATATTGGCACCTGAGCCGCCTCCTCAAGTGAAAGGGTGAGCTATCGCCGGGCAGTGTCACCAGGTGATAGCCATCGTAGTTGACATCCACTCTCTTATTCCTTTGTTATAATTGCCAAGAAGATGGCCACCCAAACTAGTCACTTGGCTGTGAGTGCAAGCCACCGAGGTCGTCTGCGATCAGGTTAACCGTGACTTGTTAACTGCAAGTTTGGCCCCTTAACTATTGTGTCCCGTGAGAATGGATTGGACCCTTATTTATAGGCTCGTGGCAGGATATTCCATAACTGGGCTACCACGGGGTGGTAGCTCTGCCGCCGACGGTAGGTCGGTCTGGCAATTACTGGCATGTTGATCATGCGGGTAGGGAGAGGGGCAACCATCAGGCTGTAGTGCTACCGCCGGCGGTACCTTGGTTAACAATAACAACCAAGAGGTGAGGCCTCTGCAGTCAGGAAAGAGGATTTGTTTGTCGGGCACCTAGATCAGTCGCCTTGGAGGGGATTGTCGATTTTTGGGTAAACATAATTCCCGCATTTTTTTTAAGTTTTGAAAGAACTTTAAAAAAATAGAACTTACCCACAAGAATCGAGATCCACCTTTTCTGCCATGAAAAAACATGTGTATAAAAGAGTGCAAGCGAATGTGGGAACTTGCTAGTGCCTAAAGAGAGCTTGTACACATTTACTTTCCCTTCTTCTTATCTCTGAAGAGAACTCATGAGTACCTGCATATCCCAGCAAAAGAGTAGTCGAAGCAGGTATAAAAGATACATATTACGCAAGTACCTGAAAAGAACTCATGAGCACCTGCTTATCTCTACAAAAAAGTAGTCAAAGCAGGTATAAAAGAAACATATTACTCGAGTACCTAAAGAGAACTTATGAATCACCTATTTCTATCTTCAAAAGATATAAAAAAATAGGTATATGAAATATACTACACGAGTACCTGAAGAAAAACTCGTGAATACCTATTTTTACCTACAAAAGATATAATGAAGGGGTATATATAATGAGACATGCCAGGTACCTGAGACAACTTGTTGATACCTGCTTTATTCTCACACTTGATGTGCATAGGAAATAACATCTCATTTATAGAGGAGATATGAATGCTCATTCACAACTACTTGCTTTGGTGTTGATGAAATGATATCTCTATGTGAAGAAATATTGTAGCACCCATGTTTCTGGAAGAAGATAACATTCTGATTACCAAATATTTTCATACTCCTAGAACAATGATTGTGAAGTCAATATGGCTAGATAATTTTCACTTGTCGATAATAATGTTGTTAATGATATTATGTCAGTTGATGCCAAGAAACTCAACTCAGTATATGATTCAAGAAATCTAAAGTTATAAATAGAATAACCAGGAGTCCGGGATAGAAAACTCAGGAATCTAGAAATCCCGAAATGATATATATGGAACTTTATGGTACTTGAAATGTTAGTGATCAACAAATAATTGCCTAGTTATTTGGCAGTGTATTTGGGTACATACTAAAATTAGTTTGTTTCTCTTGCAAATAATATTACACCAACCTAACATCAGTAGTTAGTAATCTATCGCAACCAATCCATTATCAAATGGAATCATTTATATTCAAGCACAGCAAGTCGGTCAACTCGACAAGATGTCATGGCTATTTGTGACAATCATCACAAAGTTCCTGATTGGGATACCACTACACATATGTGAATAATTCTAGCAAGATGTGGTCTTGGTGGGTTTTACGACCCGAAAAATAATCAGAGGTAGTGGTATATCTAGGCATCACATCCAAATATCACATTCATTCTTTACATCCACGCATTTAGAAGTATCAATGTTAAAAGAAAAAAAGTGAAGTGATGAATGAAGTTCAAAACACACTTGAATAAATGTCTGCAGTGGAGGATACGGTAGAGGATACCGATATGAAGTTTTACATATTTGACTGCTGAGAATATCCTAGTTTCTGGTAGAACCTGGGTAGTTGTTGTACCTATTACAAGAAAAGCTTAAAAAGAAGAGATATAGAAAACTCCAAGCAAATGGGAGATATGTGAAATAAAAAGACAATCTATTTCATCTCTACTCTATGTTTTCTTATTACTGAGTGAGAAATTCTTTGCTTGTAATATTGTCTTTGCTGGAGGAAAGACCATCATCAGATTATCGAGAAAGATAGTCCTGTTATTTTCCTGCTTCCAATAGTTCATCTACCAGATTCTAAAGAGCACGACAATTCTGTGTATCCTGACCAATATCCAAGTGATATTTGCAGAAGAGTTCCTTATGGTGATTTTTAGCCTTTCATCTCATAGGACGGGGAATTCTAAACTCTGGCATATCTTGAATAATCAGAAGAACTTTTTCCATAGGAATATTAAGCTGAGTATACTCTTATGGATAATTTTTGAATTCAAGTGTTTTTAGATTTTAAGACTAAATAGGACAAGCTTCCAGAAATTTAGGTGATGCATGTTGCTGAGGAAGTTGAGTAGATATATTTTGACGAAAGGAGTAAGATCTGAAGTCTTTATCTTGCAGAATATTTTGTGATGAAGATGGATGTTGGTAATAGAATTGCTTTGCCATTGTTGGGTCATCTGATTTAGAGAAGAAACAAAGTTAGGATTTATTGTCTCTCCTTCAACAAATTGATTCTCTATCCTGATAAGATGTCCATAAGACTTGAGCTCATTTCGGTTGACTTCAAATTTGAGAATACCTTGTAATCTATGTATTAAGGTGATTTGATACAAGTTCTGATCAACATCAACAATTTCAAGTATTTTCTTTTGGAATCTGTCAACGAAGTAAGCAAGAGTCTCATCATCTCCTTGCTTGATCTGAAAGAGAGTTGTCGGGCCTCTCTTCCACTTCCTTGAGGTAGTGAACCTCAATAGAGGTTCTCTTCGAAAATCGACGAAGCAAGTAACTGATTGAGGTGGAATCTTGTAAAGCCATTCTCTAGCTTGACCATCGAATGTTGTAGCTAATAATTTATACTTGATCCTATCTGAGAAAATCCTCAAAGAGATAGCAGATTCAAAAGCTTGAAGATGGTTGACGGGGTATTCTCCTCCATAAAAGACTGGAAAATGGGGCTCCCTAAAGTCATTGGAAATTGGCTCCCAACAAATTATATCAGTGAAGGGAGACAACTCTTCCTCCTCAACTAGAATGGAAGGAGTTGAGAGTTAAGTAGCAAGAAGTGGAGTTGTGGTTACTGTAGCTTGAGGAGCTAGCCATTGAGTGAGGGAAACTAGAGCTTGGTTCAATGCTTCGAACTACAAATTGGTTTCACGACAAGACTGCACCATACGGAGCTCAAGAGCTTTAAGAATAAGCGCAACATTTGAATTAGCTTGAGCCCCTTGCTCAAGCTGAATGATGAGGGGGGGGGGGGGTAACTTTTTAGTAGCCAGTTAATATGAGCAACATGTGAAGGAATGAGAGAGAGGGAAGAAGAGATGGTCCCGAGCATGCGGCGAGGCCAAATCTATCCGTCGCGGTGAATGCCTCTCTTGCGGCGCGCAATACTATTGATATAAAACTTGTATTACAGCCGAAGTTACATTTTGATACATGAATAAAATAATACAAGTGTACAACCCCGATGTTCGCCAGGGAGGGTCCCTGGTTTGCACAACCTAGGGAGCGAGCTAAGGAGCGGTTCGGCAGGCGAGCCCCAGAGGCAGGCGAGCCAGCCGGTCGGGGGAGTTCGCTAGGTGGCTTTGGCGAGCCTGCCGGTCGGAGGACCTCGCTAGGTAGGTCCAGGGCCTTGGGGTACAAATAGCCATTTCTGGGGTACAGTTAGCCATTTTGGCGAGCTCGGCCCGCTAAGGAGCGGTTCGGCAGGCGAGCCATAGAGGCAGGCGAGTCAGCCGGTCAGAGGAGTTCGCTAGGTGGCTTTGGCGAGCCTGCCGGTCGGAGGAGCTCGCTAGGCAGGTCCGGGGCCTTGGGGTACAAATAGCCATTTCTGGGGTACAATTAGCCATTTTGGCGAGCTCGGCCCGCTAAGGAGCGGTTCGGCAGGCGAGCCGTAGAGGCAGGCGAGCCAGCCAGTCGGAGGAGTTCGCTAGGCGGCTTTGGCGAGTCAGCCAGATCTTTCGGCGAGCCCCGTGTTCGCTGAACAGGTCAGGGGTCTCTGGTTCGCCGGCGCCTGGGGAGGTCCTTTACCAAAAAACCCCTGGTGGTCTGCGGGTAGCCCCTCCGAATAGCGGAGTTTGGCTGTTAGCAGACCAATTTGGGGTGCGGATAGTAAGAAGGGACAGCGGGAGTTGGCTATTGACAGACCACAAAACCAAAATCAATTAATAAACCTTAAGGGGCACCTTGGAAGAGGACCGGTTTCAGAATCTTTGAGCCTTCTTCTCTCCATAGGTCGCTTTGGTTTGGGCTCTCTAGCTCTCCAAGGTGCCCGAGTCTTAGCTTTGGCTTCGGAGGGGAAGCGCTCAACGATCTTCCGGGTTAGTGGAGGGACCTCCTTGCTGAGACCAGGGTCTTTGTTCTTTGTCCGGGTTATCTGCCTATCTCTTCTGAGGGACCGGTAAGGACTAGTCGCCCCTCAATTCGTTGAGGGCCCCGAGCTCCACAAGAGACCGAGAAATCAGTTTCAACATTTTGGTGCGGTGAGCGTGGAGCGTGGCTGGTTCAAGAAAGTTCCAGAGAAGGGTTATGGCAGGAGATGAGGAGCAGGGCGAGGAGTTCGGCGAGACTCCTCAGGAGGCGATGGTTAGGATGCTCGCGGATTTCCGAAAGGAGGTGCTCGACACCTTCGGGTTCACGGTCACAGCTCTGGGAAGTGAGTTTGCGACCCCAGCACCTCAGGCAACCCCTCCCCCAACAGCAGTCGGCGAGAAGGCACCAGGAGGAAGGGCTGGAAAGGAAGTTGTCGTTGGCTTAGGTCAGAGCCAGGAAGGGCGAGTGCTGTTCGCCAGTCCGGCGAGCTCCGTGCCGGCGAGCTCAGTGCTGGCGAGCTTCGTCCCAGCGAGCGCGACACTGGCGAGTGCGCGCCAAGAGGAAGCGGCGACTGTCCCGGGGGGATTTGGAGAATGGGACCGGGTGTACTACAACGGTAGAGATGACCCTGTCCAGCACCTGCAGAGTTTCGAAGACTCGGTCTCCATCAGGCCGATGTCAGATGCCTTCAAGTGTCGGCTCTTTGCCGTCACCCTCAAGGAGAAGGCTAGGGACTGGTTCCATCATCTCCCTGCAGGGTCAATCTACTCGTTCGAGGATTTGCGCCGAAGTTTTTTGCTGAGGTTCTCGACCTCAAAAAAGAGGAAGAAGGACATTGATTCCCTCTTCGCAGTGAAGCAGGGACCAGGGAATCGCTGGCTCAGTATGCCGATCGATTCCAGGAGGAAGTGCAGCTCACTCAGGAGATGCCTGGGTTTGCACTCCAACTCGCCTTCACGGTCGGGTTAAAAGAGAGTTTCTTCAAGATGGCGTTGAAGAGAAAAGCCCCCGTCTCCTTTGAAGAGCTGATGGAAAGGGTGTCGGAGGAAGTCACGAGTGAGGAAGCCAATCCGGAGCTCACCAAGAGGCTAGCAAAGCTCAGTGAGCCGGAGGTGAGGAAGCAGGAGGTCAGGAGAAGGGAAGAGCCCCGGGCCCCGGAGGGGGAATGGAGGCCGCAAGGTGGAGGAATGCATGGGCAGGGAAGAGGTTACGGCCCAGGAAGGGGTAACCAGGTCGGAGGACAATGGAGGCCCCCCTAGTTAGGGTGGAGGCAAGGTCCGATGCAAATGCCTCCCCCTCCCCAACAGGCCATGGCGATTGGACGAGGAAGAGGAAGAGGAAGAGGAAGGGGAGGAGAGGCGGAAACGGCAGCCGCTAGGAGAAGAAGGAATAGGGTGGCAGAGGCCGAGGCAAGGGAAGTGGCATTGCCATACTGTATCTTCCATGATGTGGAGGTCACTCGACGGACACCTGTCCGGAGTTCCTAGAAGTGAAGAGGGACAGAGCGCCCGCGCCACCACAGCAGCAGCCAGTAAGGATCGTGGAGGTTGAACCTCGAGAGGAGGATGAGGAAAGGTGTGAGGATAGAACCGATATGGGAAGTAGAGGAGGGATCGGGGTGATCCATGGGGGGTAGGGGTGGAGGAGACCCGCAAGGCTAGCCTCCATACCATCTACCGCCGAAGCGTGGCTTCGACATCCACCGCTCCGCCCCCGGCCGAAAAAATTGTTTTCACCCAGAAAGACATGCCGGGCTATGAGGACCCATTCTGCGACGCGCTGGTTATTCAGACGACGATCGAGAACTTCACTGTCTCTCGGATCCTAGTGGACAACGGAAGTTCGGTCAACGTCATCTTCAAGAAGGCGTTCGACAAGATGGAGGTGGAGCCCAGGAGTGTGTTGGCCTCAGATGGCCCTCTGTTCAGATTCTCGGGGGAGAGGAAGGAAGTAGAAGGGGGAGTAGAGCTTCATGTGACCCTGGGTGGGCAGTCTCGGAACTGTCGTTTTGTCATAGTGGACGCCCCAAGCAGTTACAGCGCTATCTTCGGACGGCCCCTCATTAGCGCGTTTCGCTGTGTCCCTTCCACCTTTCATCAATGCCTTAAATTCAGCGACGGAGGGGTTCAGGTGCGGATCAGGGGGGATCCCAATGTGGCGAGATGGTGCTACGTAACGGCTGTCAACACCATCTCCTGGATGGCAGAAGCTGAGGAGTGGGATAGGATGATGGAGGAGGCGGCCAAAGCCGGAAGTATGGAGGTAGCCGAGGAGAAGATGGAGGGAGATGAAGTCCATGCCCAGGAAGGGGTAGCTGAGGTACCCCGGGCAGAAGGAAAGGAAGAAGAAGAGAAGGCCCAGGAGGGAAGGGCGGAAGAGCTGATGGTGGTAGAGAAGGAAGTCGAGGAGGAAACCCAGGCTCCCACTTGTGCCGAAGAGGAGAGGGCTTGGGGAGAGCAGTCCCGGTTGGAGGCTGTGGACGAGGTCGTAGAGCTCGAGGTCACCACCCGGCTGGGGGTGGTGGAAAAAGTCTGGGTCAGCGGAGAACTCAGCCCAGAAGATCAAGCGGAGATTCTGGCTTGCGTACAGAAGAACGTGGACGTCTTCGCTTGGAGCGCTGCGGAAATGCCCGGGATCGACGCGGATGTGGCTTGCCATCGCCTCAACCTCGACCCCGGCGCCCTCCCCATCCGCCAGAAGAGGAGGGCCATCGCAGACAAGCTGGAAGGGCCCATCTGCGAGGAGGTGGGCAAACTCCTGTAGGCAGGCTTTGTATCGGAGATCCAGTATCCAGGCTGGGTCTCCAACGTCGTTATGGTGAAAAAAGGGGGAGGTAAGTGGAGGATGTGTATCGACTTTTCCTTGCTTAATAAATCATGCCCTAAGGATTGTTACCCCCTGCCTAGAATCGACGCGCTGATTGACTCAGCCGTCGGTTTTCCTGTGATGTCTTTCTTAGATGCTTTTTCAGGTTACCATCAAATCCGCATGCATCCCCCAGACATCAAAGATGTCTCCTTCATCACGGGGGATGGATGCTACTGTTATAAAATGATGCCGTTCGGGCTCAAGAATGCAGGTGCCACATATCAAAGGATGATGGACAGAGTCTTCCGCGAGCAGAAGGTAAGAAACTTAGAGGTTTATGTAGATGACCTCATGGTGAAGAGCCGGGACCTCGGGTCTCACCTCCGAGACCTCGAAGAGACATTCGGGACCCTGCGGCGGTACAAGATGAAACTCAATCCCTTGAAGTGTGTCTTCAGGGCGAGCCGAGGGATGTTCCTGGGCCACTTGCTCACCCCCGCGGGAGTGGAACCTAACCCGGACAATGTTAAAGAGGTGATGGAGTTGGGGTCGCCGATAAATCCGAAGGAGGTTCAGAGCCTTACAGGGAAGTTGGCTGGGCTCAGCAGGTTCCTCTCCAAGGCAGGAGAAAAGTGTGCACCTTTCTTCAAGGTGCTGCGGGGCAACAAGAAGTTTGAATGGACCCCGGAGTGCGAGAAGGCCTTCCAGGCTCTGAAAGAACAGCTCACCCAAACCCCTCTGCTCCAGGGACCGAGGCCAGGAGAAGACCTATCCCTGTACCTGGGGGTAGGGTCCGAATCAGTAAGTTCTGTGTTGATCCGGGAGGAAGGGAAGAAACAGTTCCCTATCTACTATGTCAGCCGAGTGCTGAAGAAGGCAGAGCTCCGGTACCCGATCTTGGAAAAGTTGGCCTTCGCATTGGTGGTGTCAGCCCGGAGGCTCCGGCCTTACTTTCAAGCCCATTCAATCAGGGTAGTGACGGACCACCCGCTCCGTAAAATCATGGAAGGGGTGGAGCACTCAGGAAGGTTGGCGAAGTGGTCCGTGGAGTTAAGTGAATTCAATATCACGTTCATGCCCAGGACGTCCATCAGGGCTCAGGCGGTGGCAGACTTCATGGCCGACTATGCGGCCGAAGTGGGGGAGCACGAGCCACCTCCCCCAGAGGCATGTAAGATGTTGGTGGATGGAGCGTCGGGAAAATACTCCTATGGAGGGGGAATAGTCCTGGTAAGTCCTCAGGGGACTCGGATTGAGCAAGCCTTAAACATCCATTTCCCAATTACCAACAACCAGGCTGAGTACGAAGTGGTGATAGCGGGCCTTCGGCTGGCCCGAGAACTGGGAGTGCAGGACGTGGAGGTCTCCACGGACTCCATGGTGGTAGCATGCCAGATCAAGGGAGAGTTTGAAGCAAAGGACCCGACCCTCCTGCTATACCTGGAGAAGGTTAAGGGGGTCATCGGGCAGTTCCGCACCTTCTCCATCAAGCACGTGCCGAGGGAGGAGAACACCCAGGCGGACCTCTTAGCCAAGTTCGGTCCCCGAGCGGGAGGGACGACTTCAGAACTCTTCCGACCCTCCATCGAGGAAGGAGAATTGATGGAGGTGGATCAACAAGCCTCATGGATGGATCCGTTCATCACCTTCCTATCCTCCGGGCAGTTGCCTGGAGAGGACGTGGACAAGAGACGCTTCAGGTATAAGTCCGCCTATTACTCCTTGCATGCAGGGGGGCTATATAGAAAGACCCTCTCGGGGCTCCTGCCCCGTTGTGTCTCCGAGGAGGAGGTCCCGAGAGTGCTGGAAGAAATCCACTCCGGGGAGTGCGGCAGTCACTCCGGGAGTCGGACCCTGGAAAGGAGGGTGTTGAGGCAAGGCTACTTCTGCCCCACTCTCAGCAAGGATGCGGCAGAGTTCACAAGAAAGTGTCCGAAATGCCAGCTCTATGCTCCGCTCCAGCTCCTCCCAGCTCAAAGACTCCGGACCATCACGGCTCCCTGGCCCTTCGCCATATGGGGGCTAGACCTGGTCGGTCCCTTTCCCCAAGCCAGCGGCCAGAGGAAGTTCCTGCTGGTCATGATCGACTACTTCTCCAAGTGGGTAGAGGTGAAAGCACTTGCTAAGGTAACCTCTCAGGTTGTAAGGAATTTTGTGTGGGGGAAATAATTTGCAGGCATGGACTCCCTCTAGCTATAGTGACGGACAATGGGCTGCAGTTTGTGAGTGAAGAGTTTGTTGGCTTCTGCACTCAGCTCGGCATTGACCTCAGGTTCGCTTCGGTCCACCACCCGAGGAGCAATGGGCAGGTGGAGGTGGCGAACAAGATAATCGTTAACCTACTAAAAAAGAAAGTGGAGAACCTTCGAGGAAATTGAGTGGAACAGCTACCCTCCGTCCTCTGGGCCATGAGGACTACTCCGAATACCGCCACCGGGGAGACCCCATTAAAGCTCTCTCACGGGTCCGAGGCCATTCTCCCCATAGAGTTTGAGGTAAAGACCCCCTGGGTGATCGCTGCAAGCGAGGGGGATGAAGAGTGGCTAGAAGATAACAATGCCGAGCAAAGGCAATCTTTGGACCTGGTGGAAGAACTCCGGGACTTGGCCACCATTAGACAGGAAGAGGTCAAACGATGGATGGCTCGATATTTTGACAAACATATCCGGATCAGGCACTTTCAGAAAGGGGATCTTGTCCTGAAGAAGGTCGATGCGGCCGACAGAGGGGCCGCGGTGGGTAAACTTAACCCCAACTGGGAGGGTCCATATATTATAAGCGGGTTGCTCAAGTCGGGGGGATATCACCTCCAGGATGTGGAGGGGGTGCCCCTCGACCGAGCCAGGAGTGGGGATGATTTGAAACGATTTTACCCTTAAAAGCTTTGCCATATTGTTTACTGAATGTCTTACTCCTTTTTTATAATGCTTATAACTACTGCCGTGCCGACATGACAAAGGTTGGATATGATGGTGCTGGAATGCCCCAGATAGATTCCGCTCCCGGGCTCTCACCTAGACGGGGGGTTCAGGTTGATCTCTAGAGAGGCTGGCGAGGTTGGATATGATGGTGCTGGAATGCCCCAGATCGATTCCGCTCCCGGGCTCTCACCTAGACGGGGGGTTCAGGTTGATCTCTGGAGAGGCTGGCAAGGTTGGATATGATGGTGTTGGAATGCCCCAGATCGATTCCGCTCCCGGGCTCTCACCTAGACGGGGGGTTCAGTTTGATCTCTGGAGAGGCTGGCAAGGTTTGATATAATGGTGCTGGAATGCCCCAGATCGATTCCGCTCCCGGGTTCTCACCTAGACGGGGGGTTCAGGTTGATCTCTGGAGAGGCTGGCAAGGTTGGATATGACGGTGCTGGAATGCCCCAGATCGATTCCGCTCCCGGGCTCTCACCTAGATGGGGGGTTCAGGTTGATCTCTGGAGAGGCTGGCAAGGTTGGATACGATGGTGCTGGAATGCCCCAGATCGATTCCGCTCCCGGGCTCTCACCTAGACGGGGGGTTCATGTTGATCTCTGGAGAGGCTGGCAAGGTTGGTGCTGGAATGCCCCAGATCGATTCCGCTCCCCGGCTCTCACCAAGACGGGGGGTTCAGGTTGATCTCTGGAGAGGCTGGCAAGGTTGGATATGATGGTGCTGGAATGCCCCAGATCGATTCCGCTCCCGGGCTCTCACCTAGACGGGGGGTTCAGGTTGATCTCTGGAGAGGCTGGAAAGGTTGGATATGTTGGTGCTGGAATGCCCCAGATCGATTCCGCTCTCGGGCTCTCACCTAGACGGGGGGTTCAGGTGGATCTCTGGAGAGGCTGGCAATAGGGGTCAAGGTCCTAAGGTAACAGGTTGAGGTGTTAGAGCCAGAAGGGCTTGGTTCGCAAAATTGGAAAGGTTGAGGCTGATGAGGCATAAGGTAACAGGTTGAAGTGTTAGAGCCGGAAGGGCTTGGTTCGCAAAATTGGAAAGGTTGAGGCTGATGAGGCCTAAGGTAACAGGTTGAGGTGTTAGAGCCAGAAGGGCTTGGTTCGCAAAATCGGAAAGGTTGAGGCTGATAAGGCCTAAGGTAACAGGTTGAGGTGTTAGAGCCAGAAGGGCTCGGTTCGCAAAATCGGAGAGGTTGAGGCGGACAAGGCCTAAGGTAACAGGTTGAGGTGTTAGAGACAGAAGGGCTCGGTTCGCAAAATTGAAAGGGTCGAGGCTGATAAGGCCTAAGGTAGCGGGTTGAGATACTAAAGTCAGGGAGGTTTAGTTCGCTGGATGCCTATGTCTGAGTTCGCCAAGGTTGGGTTCGCCGGGCAGTATCCGCGGGCGGCGACGGCCCGGGTTAGCGAAATCCATAAGAGGAGAACCTTGGTGAGGCGAGCCCAGACACACGCATTCGCGAGCCCCCCGGAAGCACTACCGCATAACAACTGGTCATGAGAATTCAAAAGAAAGAGCAAGTGGGAGAGAAAAAAGAAACGCGAGCATGCACATAAATACTAACGAAAAAATTATAACCATCATTCCCCAAGATTTTTCTATGTTCGTCGGCGATCTCGCCAGCCCAAAAAGAATAATATACATTCAAAATAATGAGAAGAGAGACTAAGGGGGTTCATTCTGGGGGGCCCTCGCCATTCTTGCGAGCCCCCAACCATGGCGCCAAGTCGAAGAGGTCCAGGCAGACGTCTTCAGCTGTAAACTCCATCGCGTCTTCCGCAAGCAGACTCGCACCCTTAAGTGTCGTGAAGACGAGGTTAGCGACCTCCTGTGCATCTCGCCGCCTCTGTTCCTCGCTTTCGGCAGCCCTCTGTTGAGAACCGGCTCGCCCAGGAGAAGGAGGTAGCATGCTGCGAACCAGCTCGTCCACCCGAGCCTTCAGCATGGTATTCTCCAACTCCAGCTCGCCGTTGCGAGCGAGGAGCTTGGTTGCTACGTCGACATCCTAAGTTAGCATCAAATGAGTTAGGCAAAGGTCAGAGGTCGCAAACAACAAAGAAAAGAGGCCCAAGGGCCACTTACCATCTTGCCCTGCATCCCGGCGAGAAGTCTTTCCGACACCTCCTCTCTCTCCTTAAGACCTTTGATCTCCTCGCGAGCTCTCTTAAGCTCCTCCCTGTATGCACGGATATCCCTATCCGCCTGCAGATAGCGGCGCCCCTCCATATGTGCGAGCTCCGTCGAGCAGAACTGGGCTCGCATTTCTTCATAGACCAGTTGCCTTGGCCCCATCTCTTTATAGGCGGCGGCGTCCTCGTGGCCATATAAGCCGAAGGAGAGAGAGAACGCCTCCTCCCCGGCCTTACCAAGCTCCACCCAGGAGGGGTGAAGGGTGGAGCAAGAAATCCGGTTGGCGTCGGGATCCCAAGCGAGCAGGGGCTCGCCAAGGATATCAGAAACCTTCTCACCCAGACCAATGTTCTTGTGGCTCTTGGGTTGGGGGGTTGTGGAAGAGCTCCCAGTGCCCTGGCTCGCCAACGGGTCCGGCTGTTTTGTAGGAGAAGGGGCGAGCCGTCGGTCTCGCTCAGATCGACGACCGCTCTCTTGTCTTTGACGGCGAGGGTTTTCCCTTTCGGCTTCTTAGAGGAGGGTTGCGAACCAGGCTGGCTCACGGACGGAGGCCGCTTCTTGCCGGACCCGATGATAGGAAGATCGCGGCAAGCCTCTGCCGCCGCGGTCGCGAGAGTGTCCGCCGTAAGAGTGATGCCTTGTGCGTGCGGAGGATTAACAGGGATCTCGCGCTCGCCTGTAAGAGTAAGAACGTTACACAGCGAAGAGAGAGGAAAGGAGAGTGGGGCGAGAGCGAGCCCTACCTTCCCCTTGAGGAACGGCGAGTAACGAGTCAACGTTGCGCCGCAGATAGGCGACTTCGAAGTTCTTCCCGGAGAGGTATTGGAGAAGTTTGGCGTCGGCGCCGCTCAGCGAGCTCAGAGGGCGGTAAGTGGCGTCATCCCGCTGGAGGGGGGTGAAGTGGAGATTGCCGAAGGGCCCCTTCACCAGGAGGAACTTCTGGGTCCAGTAGTGACTCTTGTTCACCGTCTCGCAGACGGTGACGTGCTGACTCGCGAAGTAGGTGGTCCCATCTCGGAAGGCGCGGAAGGAAAACACTTTGCGGAAGACGAGGAGACTGAACTCGATCCTCTCCTCCCGCAGGTAACTAGCGAACGTGACAATGTCCGCGATCGCATTCGGGGTCAACTGGCTCGGCAACACCCCATAATACCGCAGCACCTACAAAGAACAGTGAGAAAGTTGCGATAGCGGACAGGGAGCGGCGAGAAGGCTAAGCGAAGTACCTGACGAATTTCAGGCCATAAAGGGAGTCACAACCCTTTCTCGAAGTGCGCAATGGGGATCGCGAGCTCGTCAGCCTCGGTCTCGTTTAATGTAGATCTCTCGCTCGGGCAGCGAGCCGAGTAACCCTCCGGGAGATAACGATCCACAGCATGTTTGTACTCCTCTGCCGTGATGTTCGCGCAGTAGAATTCATGGGCTTGAAACGCTGAGGCGCATCTTGACCGCCCCTCGCTCTCGCCATCCGCCCCCACTAACTGATTTGTTCGCATCGGGTCAGGAAGAAGCAGCCTGCAAGCAGCGAACGCGAGCACGAACTTGCGAGAGCAGAGATGAGCGTAAACGCGAGAGGACTTGAGAAATAAATGCGACGGATGGAAAAGTGAATCCGAACTATTTATAGGAAAATCGGATGGGCACGGGAATCGAAGCGTCGGGAGTGCGGATAGCGAAAATAAAGTAGATTTCTACTCGGTAGGACTGCAGTCTTGCGAGCCCGGGCTCGCCGCTGCGCGGTAATTAAACCCCGCCCAAGGCCGGCCCGCGAGAAAAGGGGGTTTGGGCACAACGTCGCACAGAAGCCCGCGAGCGCTCCACGAGGGCGATCGTATCAAACACAGCGAACAAACTAAATGAACCACAGGCACACCACAGAAATGAAGGGAAAAATAAAAAAACGATAAGAGGCGAGTCACGATGGACTCGCGAATATTACCACACCAGATATTGTTCAACAGAAGCGTCATGAAAGAAATAAAAGCAAGGGGATAGTAGAATTAAAAAACCGCGGCAGTCTCAGGGGTAAGGAAGCCATTTCCAGCGACCCCGACCCCGCTTCCCCGCACGCGGCGGCACTCTCGGATAGTGGTATTCGCGAAGTGCTTTAAACTCGCGCAGGATTAGGTGTGCTTGATCCTCGCCCCGCGAGATGTGCACACCGGGCGAGGTGACGTCTGCGCGAGTCACCGGCTCCGCCTCGGCGATCAAGCGCGCGTTCGCGTCTTCCATCGCGGTGAATCTCTCGTCGAAGACAGCCCGGTCCGCGTCATATCGCTCCTCCAGCTCGCGTAGCATCATACCATGCTTCTGAAGCACCTCTGACACCCATCTCTTCATTCGCTCGGGGTCGCCCGGGTCGCCCAAGAAGTCTTCCATCTGGCCCGACGAGGGCGGCGGTGACATATCCACCCTCCCATGCTCTGACTCAGGCGTGGCTTCCGAAATATCTGCGAAGGACAAACTAGTAGGATCAGGGGGCGAGCGAAAAGGCGAGCCCGGACAAATGTACTAACCTTGGGAGGAGGACTCGCGATGTTGCTTGTGAGAAGACTCCGGTCGACCCTGGAAGTTTCCGCGGAACCCCGGGACATGGGGTTTCCCCAGACCAGGGGGGTACACCACTCTCTCCGCGACCTGGGCACCATCGAGAAGCGAGCCGCCTGGACTTCGCCTTCCCACCAAACTGAAGCCGGGGGTCTCCAAGTTGACCTTAGGCGAAATCGGCGAGCGCGCCGGTGTGGAGCCTTTCTTCTTGGGGCTCGGCGGTGGGGTATCTGCATAGGCCAAAAACGCATGGATATCGCATGGACTCAAGCGGAGATAAAGGAGGATACGTATGACTTACGGGGTTGCGAGAGAGGCGCCTGTTGGGTCGAAGTCCCGGCCCCAGCGTCTAGCGATCCCAGCTTCGCGGGGGACGGAGCATGAGAAGAGGTCAGCGTGAGGCCCTCCATGCATTCCTCAGGCGGAGGGTTCTGTGAGAAGAGAAGTAGTAAGCGGGTAGTCTGTATAAAAAGCCTAGACGAAGAATACCTGTTGGGCGAGCCCGGTATCCGGCGGCGGAAGCGAGGCAGGAGGTGACGAGACGTCCTCCCCCTGCGACCTCCGAACCGTCTTGGCCTTCTTAGGCTGGGGGGAAGGGGGTGTGACGGGGTTGAACATCCAGGCGTTGCGCTCGGCGGCCGGGGCCTTTGCCATCTCTCTGGAAGCTTTCAGTCGATCTCGCGCGCTCGGCTTGGAGGACATTCTGAGAGGTTGTTTTCTGCGAGAAAGAAGGGGAAGGAAAAGCTTGATCACTGGCCACGGTGGGCGGTATTTATAGTTTTGGGCGCGGGGCCCACCACAAGATTCCTGCCACGTCAGCCGAATCAGCGAACACCAGGGGTTGGACGTTTCTTCGCGAGCTCGAAGCAACCTCGCGAAGAGCGGGGATTATGTACAACCCCGATGTTCGCCAGGGAGGGTCCCTGGTTCGCACAACCTAGGGAGCGAGCTAAGGAGCGGTTCGGCAGGCGAGCCCCAGAGGCAGGCGAGCCAGCCGGTCGGGGGAGTTCGCTAGGTGGCTTTGGCGAGCCTGCCGGTCGGAGGACCTCGCTAGGCAGGTCCGGGGCCTTGGGGTACAAATAGCCATTTCTGGGGTACAGTTAGCCTTTTTGGCGAGCTCGGCCCGCTAAGGATCGGTTCGGCAGGCGAGCCATAGAGGCAGGCGAGTCAACCGTTCAGAGGAGTTCGCTAGGTGGCTTTGGCGAGCCTGCCGGTCGGAGGAGCTCGCTAGGCAGGTCCGGGGCCTTGGGGTACAAATAGCCATTTCTGGGGTACAATTAGCCATTTTGGCGAGCTCGGCCCGCTAAGGAGCGGTTCGGCAGGCGAGCCGTAGAGGCAGGCGAGCCAGCCGGACGGAGGAGTTCGCTAGGCGGCTTTGGCGAGTCAGCCAGATCTTTCGGCGAGCCCCGTGTTCGCTGAACAGGTCAGGGGTCTCTGGTTCGCCGGCGCCTGGGGGGGTTTGATGAGTCCTGATCATATACACATTTATGGACTCATCCGGGCGATTTTCTAGTCTTTGCACGTCACTTTAGACATGTTTTCATTCTTATTTAACACTTCATGCTAAGTGCACTTCTAGGCCCGTTTCGGTGTTATTTCTTGTTCATCTTTGTTACTAGTTGTCATGCTGTGTTAAGTGCCACCTTCAGTGGCCAGACTGGTGTCGTATGTTGGAACAGGAGTCGTGCAGGTGTTCCCGGTACAATTCTGTACAGGAACACTGCGCACGATCATTAGCTCCTTCGCGCACGACCACTGGTCGTGCGCCTCTGCTCGTGCGCACTTAACGCCCATTTCATGAGTTCTGTCTGGCTTATCGCACGACCACTTACGACAGTGCGCACGACCACTGGTCGTGCGCCATTGATCGTGCGAACTTTGTATTTTATAATTTTCTTCCCTTGCAGGCTCCGTCCAGTCAGGCGCACGATCACAGGATTCTAGTGCGCACGACCACTGGTCGTGCGCCAACGACCGTGCGCACTGTTTATTCCAGCGCCTATAAAACGACCTGCTCGCGAATTAGGTCGGTATCCCGATTTTGTTCCGCCGTTTTCTCGCTCCAGGGCTCTGATTTCGCCCCTCCACCGTCGCCCACCATATGGAGGTACTCCGGGCTTGTTCCTCACGCCAACCATGAGCCGGAGCTTCCTCCCGGCCTCCTCCTTCATCCTACCGCTCCAAAGGAAGACCTAGCCGCCATTACCATCAAGCAAGGGGAAGTTTGCAACCTCTACCGGATCGTGACACGAAGAAGACGGGCTCATTGGAGAGTAGTGACAGCTCTCTCTACCCCGGACGTAGTTGCGGACCGAGCTTGGACGCAGATTGACAACCCGGCGATTCCAACCGTGAATCTACAACGAGCCTTCGGATTCGGTCGATTTCTTGCCTTGTTCTTCTCTTATTGATGTGTATGCAGTTAGATCTGTGTATTAAGATGAAGTTGCACTTAAACTAATTTGTATTTCTATATATTTCATGTTTATGTGAAATGTTTGTTGTTTGAGTTGCTTGAGGTGCGCCCCATTCCATCCTCCATCCCGCCGTCACGTTCGTGTGTCGTACTAGCAATTGCTAGTGGCGTGCTTGTCGAAGAGGTGCCGACAACCCTCATTCCGTTAGCCTACTCGTCCATCCGCCCTTGCTACGCAGCACGTTCAAGGCCTGCCTAGTCTCCATTCCGCCAAGCGAAGCATTGCATAGCGGCATTGCATAGGAGTAGTTGTAATATTTTATTTTATTATTCCCAAACCAAATCCCCCATTTCCGCATCCATCCGCTCTAAAGGACTTCAATCTCAAGTCCTTCCTCGATAATAAACTCCACCTTACTGTGTTCCTTTGAGATCGATACTTGGGGATTCATTCCCATTTTATATTACTTGAACGATCGGTACACTGCCGTTTCGTGTCGCAGTCGAGCTACCGCCTATAGCGATGTGTGAGATTTGTGCATCAAGTTTTTGGCGCCGTTGCCGGGGAACACAGACATGTGAGTTGCTGTAGGGTGAGACAAGAGTTAGAAGTTCTTCCATTGTGTATAGTCCTCTTGTCATTTTGTTTGTTTTCTATTTAATTTTTGCGTTTATTAATTTTACTATTTCCCTTTTCCTATTTTAATTTTTTTTTAGGCAAGTTTAATCCAAGGAGTTTTATTAGTTTGTGTAAATTTCCTTGCAAAGAATTTCAGCTTCATTTTATCTGCTTTAATTATTGAAAATGTCGTCATGGGATATTTCACCTAGCTTTAATGACATGGTTTATTATATGGACCAAATGAATGAGTTGAATGTTAGGCAGTGTAGGAACATTGTTTGCTTGTTGTGTCGAGGAGAGGGTCATGAATTGAAGGACTGTCCTAGTCTTTTCAATCCTGACCGCTGCTCCTCCACTCATGACAACAGTGTCCCTATCGCTCATTCTGTGCCCATGGAGGAAATTGTGCCCTCTACCCCGGAGCTTGTCTCGTGCATGGACTCCTCACTCCCTGTGTATGGCTTCACTCCTAGTGATGATGATCACTCATCTGTTAGCCAACAAGGAGAGGAATGGGAGCTCCTAGATGCACCTGAGTATGATGAGGAAAGTATTCTTTCCATTGGGGAGGCGTTAGTAGATCTTTTTGCGGAGGAGCCAAATCTTTGTGTTCCTCTAGTTTTTTTGCAAGATTTTTCTACACACATTCTTTATGATCCTATCAAAGTAAAGGAGTGGGGTGATGCTTCGGACTCAGAGGATGCTCCAAAGTGGGTTGAGGAGGATACTCTCTCTGATGAGGAGGTTTGTACTTCTTCATGGGACGAGGAGGTCCAAACCACCACTGAGGCCCTTGAGTTCTTGGGTTCCCCTCGCCATGATACTTACGATGATGATAGCGATCTATCCTTGGATCCTGTTGGGAGTGAGACCGAGACCACTCCCCCAATTTTTGATTATTTAAGTCATTCTCCTCTTTTATTTCCTAACCCCCCTTCTTCATCTGAGCCTGTGCAGGTTGAATCTTCGCAGGTACATCAGGAGGACTTGGAGCATGATGCTCAAGTCAATGATGAGTGTATCTTCATATGTGAGGAGGTTGACCCCTCCTCCATAGAGGAAGCCTCATTCATTTCCTTCTCCTCCTGCTGCACCCCTGGAGATGATACCTTGCTGGGCAAGGATTGTTTTGGTGAGATGAATGAGGACCAGGTCTCCTCCTCTTCTTACTTTCTTTTTCCTCTACCTGCGTTATGTAGGTATTATTATTTGGGTAGAGGAGTAACTGTTCTGTCGCCGTATCGGTACCCGCTACCGACACGTGTATTAGAACAGTTGATGAGTCCCGATTATATACACATATATGGACTCATCTGGGCCGATTATCTAGTCATTCCACTGCACTTTAGCCTTGTTTTAGCTTATATTTGTTATCACTTGCTATGTGCACTTCTAGGCCCATTTTAGTGTTATTTCGTATCTTTCTTTGTTATTAGTTTTCTTGCGCTGTTAAGTCTCACTTTCAGTGGTTAGATTAGTGGTATACGCTGGAATAGGATTCGTGCAGGTGTTTCCGGTGCAATTCTGCACAGGAACACTACGCACGATCACCGGTTCTATTGCGCACGACCACTGGTCGTGCGCCACTGATCGTGTGCACTTAACCCTTTTTTCATGAGTTCTGTTTGGTGCAGTGCGCACGACCATCTACGCTAGTGCGCACGACCACCGGTCGTGCGCCACTGTTCGTGCGCTTTTATCATCAATTTTATGAGTTCTGTTTCGGCTAGTGCGCACGACCACCTACGATAGTGCGCACGACCACCGGTCGTGCGCCACTGGTCGTGCGAACATGTTATTTCATAATTTCTGTCTCTGCAGGTTCCTTCCAGGCAGAGCGCACGATCACCGAATTCTAGTGCGCACGACCACTGGTCGTGCGCCACTGACCATGCGCACTGTTTATTCCAGCGCCTATAAATCGACCTGCTCGCGATTTAGGTCATATACTCCACATTTTTTCGCCGTTCTTCCGCCGTTCCGCGCCAGTTTCGCCACTCCACCGCCGCCCACCATCTGGAGGTGCTCCGGGCTTGTTCTTCACGCCAATCTTGAGCCGGAGTTTCCTCTCGGCCTCCTCCTTCATCCAAGAGCTCCAAAGGAAGACCTAGCCGCCATTGCCATCAAGCAAGAGGAAGTTTGCAACCTCTACCGGATCGTGACACGAAGAAGACGGGTCCATTGGAGAGTCGTGACAGCTCTCTCTACCCCGGACGTAGTTGCGGACCGAGCTTGGACGCGGATTGACAACCCGGCGATTCCAACCGTGAATCTACAACGAGACTTCGGATTCGGTCGATTTCTTATCTTATTCTTCTCTTTTTGATGTATATGTAGCTAGATCTAATCATTATGATGAAGTGGCACTTGAATTAGTTATATTTACATATATATTTCATGTCTATGTGATTGTGTAATTTATCTATTTGAGTTGCTTGAGGTGCGCCACCATCCATTTTCCACTCCACCACCGTGTCCGGTGCCGCACTAGCAATTGCTAGTGGCGTGCTTGTCGAAGAGGTGCTTGCGACCCTCATCCGTATGCCTACTCTTCCATCCGCCTAGCGAAGCGTGGCATAGCGTCCCGTGTAATCCATTCCGACTCCGCCGGTGCGAACCATTCCATCCGCTAGCCTTCTCGTCCATCCGCCTACCGAAGCGTGGCATCGCGGCCCGTATTCCATCCCGCCTAACGAAGCAGCGCGCTCAAGGCCTGCATTGTTCGATTCCGCTTGCCTACTCGTCCATCCGCCCTTGCGACACAGCGCGCTCAAGGCCTGCCTAGTCTCCATCCCGCCAAGCGAAGCATTGCATAGCGGCATTGCATAGGAGTAGTTGATAGCTTTTATTTTATTTTCCAAAAGCCAACCCAACTCCCCCGCATTCCATCCGACGTTAAGGACTTCAATCTCAAGACCTACCTCGAACGTTAACTCCACCTTACTGTGTTCCTTGAGAGATTCGATACTCGGGGATTACTCCCCGTTTTATATTACTTGAACGATCGGTACACTGCCGTTTCGTGTCGCAGTCGAGCTACCGCCTATAGCGGTGTGTGAGATTTGCGCCATCAAGTTTTTGGCGCCGTTGCCGGGGACTGCAGGCGTGTAACGTCCCGTGTTGTGACATTCGTTATACGAGCAGTTGTTTTTGATTTTCTTTGTTTTTCTTTTTGTTTGTGACAGTGCATGCAGAGACAAGCCGCAGGGGAACTCGTACCCTTCGATCCTGAGATTGAACGGACCGTTCGCGCAAGAAGGCGCGCTGCAGCCGCACAGGCGGCAATGGGTGATCAGGTAGACCCAAATGATGTTGATCCGAGAATGCCCGACGTGGGGCAACATCAGCCTGGAGATGAGCAGGAGGCGGCTAGGCCTCGGCCCCGCACGATGAGGTACTACACCACTCCAACTGCTGGGAGTGTGTATCCGGGGTTCGGACCTAATATTATGAATAATCAGTTTGAGATCAAGCCAGCGATCTTAAACAACATCCGGAACAACGCTCAGTTCTCGGGGTTGGCCAGCGAAGATCCGCATCTGCATCTGGCGGAGTTTTCTGATATTTGCGGAAACTTCCGCTACGTAGGGATTGCTGACGACACGGTCAAGCTTAGACTGTTTCCCTTTTCACTCCGTGACAAAGCAAAGGTGTGGCTCCATTCCATTCCGCCAGGGACTGCTGCAACTTGGGATGCTCTCGCATCCAAGTTCCTTGCTAAATTCCATCCTGTGGATAAGATCGTGAGCTTGCGGCGGGAGATCGCCAAATTTCGCCAATTTGACCAAGAGACCCTTGCTGAAGCATGGGAGCGCCTCAACGATCTCCTTCGCCGTTGTCCTGACCACGAGCTCCAACCATGGAATGTGGTCGAATTGTTCTACTTTGCGATCGAGCCCAACTACAGGGCAATGATCGATGCTGCGGCGGGTGGTACCTTGATGAACCACACTCCTGAGGAAGCCCTTCGAATTCTGCGCGACACTGCCTCCCACAGTACATTCTGGACTGCAGGGAGAAATGTTCCAAGAAGCGGCCGAGGTCTCTTCATGGTCGACTCACTCCCCTCTCCATCCGCGCCTGCTGCTGTCATTACCTGCGAGGGATGTGGAGGCGGAGGCCACCACGCGTATGAATGTTCGGGGAACCACGTGGCAGGTGACTTCGCACACTTGAACTTGAACGAATCTGTTAATTATGTAGGAAATCAGCCTAGGGGGGCGCCTTTCAATAATGCTTATAATCCGGGAGCGAGAAGTCACCCTAACTTCTCGTGGAATCCAAACACACCTGGCCAACGATGGGCACCGGGGCAGCATCAAAACGATGCTTACGCCTCCGGGAGCCAACCGAGGCCACCACACCCGGATTATAACCAAGCACCCCCTACCCAAAAAAAGAGTAATCTAGAAGAGATGATGGAGAAATTCATGCAAGTAGCTAATTCGAATATGGTGAATCAAACTGCATCCATGCGAAACTTGGAAACGCAGTTGGGCCAATTGGCCCAAGTGCTAACCGAGCGATCGCAGGGGACCCTTCCATGCAACACGGAAAAGAACCCAATTGATCAAGGGAAGAGTCTTGGGGATGTGGTAGAGGCTGATCCGAGTGAGCTGGTAATTTCTTGTTCCATCAACAATTTTGAAACAAAAGCTTTGTGTGACTCTGGTTCATCTCGCAACGTCATTGCGTTGCAAGATGTAGCTAAATTACAACTGGAAATGAACACGGAGGAAAGGAAATCCCTTGTGCTTGCCAATGGGACTGTTATTCAATCCGAGGGGGAAGTGAAGAATGTGGAGGTGACAGTTGAGGGGACAATTGTTGTTGCTGATTTTCAGGTTTTGGGCCCGCAGGAAAATCATTCTATTCCTATCTTGGGCGTGCCGTTCTTGAAAGAGAGCGGTGCCACCCTTGATTTTGCTACGGGATGCATTGTCCTAACCAATAAGGTGCAGCAGCCCACTTGCTCCGAAGCCACAGCTGAAACATTCACTCCGCCCCCTCCTTTTAATTTTGATGAATCGTTGAGCTGTGCAGGGCATGAAGAAGTCAAAGAATCAAGTGAAGGGAAAAAGGAGGAGTACCTGTCTAGTTGTAACACCCCAAAAATTGTAGTTCAGCGAGGTAGGCGGAGTGGTAGTGCTGCGTTTGGGATAGGATAAAATTCCATAGTTGTTCAGTGCGCACGACCAGTGTCCTCTTCGCGCACGACCAGTGACCGTGCGCATGTGATCGTGCGTTAATTCGAAGGATTCGGAGTTCTGTCTCGAAAATTGTGCACGACCAGTGTCCTCTTCGCTCACGACCAGTGACCGTGCGCATGTGATCGTGCGTTAATTCGCAAGGATTCGGAGTTCTGTCTCGAACAGTGCGCACGACCAGTGTCCTCTTCGCGCACGACCAGTGACCGTGCGCATGTGATCGTGCGCCCTGTTTATTCTGCTCCGCGATTTTGAGCGGAGAAGGAGATCGGTCCGTCCAAATCTATTGGAATTTGATCCAACGGCTGCGATGGTTGGCTGGGGGGTTTTAGGGCTTGGTAGAGGAGTTAAACCCTCATGATTTCCAAGGCTTTCTCTCTCTTAGGTTGGAGAAAGGAGGAGGAGGCAAGGAGGAAGAAGAAGGAGAATCCGCCATTGCCGGAGCTTCGGAGCTCCATTCGCCGATCCGAGACCGGCAGTGCGTAGAGGGCATCAAGGCGCTTCTTCTCCACCGTGTGGTTGCAAGCTTCTCATGGCTAGGAGGAGATCTCAAAAGGTAACGACATTTCTCCTCCCGGTCTTTAGGATGCGTGTTTGGCATCCCTTCTTTTTCTGCATTTTGGCACCGGATCCGTCGAGTGAGAGGGATCCGGGTCTCCTTGGTTCAAGATAAACCACCGGGTTGATTGTGTCCGTCCCCGGCATGTTTTGCACTAGAGATCCGCTCCGTTAGCAGATTAGGCATTGTGGGTGAAGCCGGATTTGTGGCCGTTGGTCCGATCCGGTGATGTTGATTTACGCACATTTTAGGGATTTTGTTAGAAATCCGATTACGGCGAACTCGTCGTGGTGATGCCTTTATAGCTTCGTGTGGTAACGAATGTTGGGTTTAGGGCGGAGAAATAATGTGCGGATTTTGGGGCTTGTGATGCCTAGTGTTGTGCGAAGGCGCGATTGGTCTTTGTGGTCGGCTGGCTATCCCGTGAAGACTGAGATTCACGTGTGGAGAGTGTCCCGGCAAGATTAGTCCCTTCGATTGTTGACTGACGAGAATGTCTGTGCTACGGTTGAGTTCGTTGACGGTCGCCAGGCGAGGTAATCGGTGGACGTTGTCCCGAAAGTAAGCCCAGGGCCTTGGGACGTTTTGGTTGGCCAGAATTCTTAGAATCGGTCTTGGTGCGTTATTGGCGGCCCGAGCGTGTGAGCTGTCAGACAAGCCCGATGGCATGGTGGGCCAGGCGAGGTGGGTCTCAGCGAGAGCGCTTGGCCTTGGGTTTTGATGCCCTTGTGGGGAAGTAATGAGTACCCTTGTGTTGGTGATGTATGATGATGTGTTAGATTCATACGCTTTAGGGCGCCTTGGGTGAAACCCGGGCTTGCACTCATTTTGCATTGTTAGGCCCCTTTTATTACCTGCTCAACATAGAAACGTGGATGATGCTTGTGACACTCATGCCAGTATTTATGTTGCTTTCCTTTATGTACTTTTGCATACGAAGTGCTGACTTGCAGGGTGAAGTAGTTCCCCGGGGTCCGCTAGGACGGCCGGGAGGAGGGATGTCGTTACACCGCTTGTGGTCAGCCATAGCTGACCCTCGTTTACCGCTCTTTGTGATTTGGTTGCAGGGCAAGAATCGCAGGCTGGACCCAGCGCGCCGGCCAAAAAGGCCTAAAGCCTCACGAAGTGCTTAGTTGATTTCCTGCATTACTTTCTTCGTACTTTGTTATATCCGGCTTGCATGCCGAGGCAGTATAGGGAAAAACTATCCTTCCCCTATTGTTGGGATGTCTTTTATTATGGAATGTTTGATGTTTTGGACATTGTTTTGTAAGGCCTTAAGGTCAGTTGGACTCCTTTGTAGTATGGACAATCTCTGTGGCTTAGTTTGTTTCCGCTGTGTTGTCTGAGTTATGAGATTGGGTAGTTAATATCATCTTTTAATACTAAAGCTGTGGCGGTTATATGCTGTGGGGTCCCAGCCGGACCCATATTATATGGTCATTACAGGGGAGGTGTTACAATTTGGTATCAGAGCTAGGTTTGTTCTAGTATTCTTGCGAGGTCTAGTGTTTTTGGATCGCGTAAGAGATTGTTCACATAGGAGTATTGTGCGGGATCATGAGTATCCCTGCGTTCGGGTCTTGCGTTTAGATCCTGATGAGCGTTTATTTGTTTCCTTACTTATTCTAGGATGTTGGCGATGATGCGGGGACATCGAGGAGGCAAGAGGAGCCTTCGGGGAGTAGTGCTACTGCTCCAGGCCTCATGAATGTGGGCATGTCCCCGGCTGATTTCTGTCGCATGCTAGCGGAGGCAATGGTAGCGGCTCAAGCTGGAGCGATGCCACGGGTTCCTACGCCGGTGGTGCAAGTTGCGACCCCTGTCACTCTGGCGGCTACGCCGGATACACCGGATGTCGAAGTAAGGCAAGCAGAGCCTCTAGCGGAGAGAGCTATTCCGATGGGTGATCGATTCATGAAGTATTTCTTGAGTTTCCACCCTCCGACATTCAAGGGAGTGGGCACTCCAACGGATGCCGAGGATTGGCTTTCGAGGATCCAGGAGCTCTTGAAGGCAGCTGAGACCCCAGCCGAGAGGCAGTCTCACTTTGCGAGCTTCATGTTAGAGGGCGGTGCGAAGTTGTGGTGGGTGAACCATAACGGTCGACTTTTTGTTGGGCGTGTTCCGTCCATGGAGGAGTTCGGAAACGCTTTCCTAAAGCGTTACATTCCGGCTTCAACAAGGTTAGCACTGCAGCGTCAGTTTCTGCATTTGGTGCAGCGGGAGAAGACGGTGGATGAATATCTGCAAGAGTTCACTCGGTTGGGTCGGTATGCGGGCACGACAATGGCAGATGATGAAGAGAGATAACCTCTTTTATCAAGGGTTGAGGGAAAATTTAAGGCAACCACTCATAGCCTTGAAGAATGCGGGATTCAATGAGTTGGTCGAAGCCGCTCGCACGCTGGAGAGCGACTTGGAGCGAACTCAACGGCGAAAGGGTGTTGCGGCAAGGCAGGGAGAAGGAAAGCCTTCTAAGTCTCAGTCCCAGTGGAAGTCCGAGGGCAGCCGATGGAAGAAGAAGCCCCGTCCTAATCGGCCTGGGGAGAGAAGTGGCGCACCTTCGGGAGATTTCCGTTCCAAAGGTCCGGTTACTTGTTACCAGTGTGGCAAGGTGGGTCACATTAGTCGTTTTTGTACCGAGGGCGGAGCTGGGCCAGAGCCGAGACAAGAACAATCGGTGCGTTCGGGTCCCGGTGTTGCAGAGAAGGGGAAAGCGGCGGAGTCGAGTGCTTCGCGGTTCCCTCCAGTGCAGCCTAGGGCCTATAATCTTGGGCAACAGGAAGCGATACGTCAACCCGATGTGGTGACAGGTACGAAAGGTTTAAGTTCCGTTTGTTACTATAATGTAGTTTGCGGCCTTTCATGTTTGTTTTGCACGTGGTTAGGTTTCGTGCTAGTTTCGGGCTACCCCTCTCGAGTGTTGTTCGACACGGGGGCGTCACACTCTTTTCTTGCGGAAAGTTTTATCCGGAAGATTGGTGCTGAGCCCGTAGTGGCAGGAGTGGAGCTAAGTGTGCGTATGCCGAATGGGTCTTTCATGACTACCATGAGGAAGCGACGCATTGTGATGCAAATTGGCGATTGTGATTTCGTGTCGGTAGCAGCGATTCTGCCACTAGCTGAATTCGATGTTATCTTGGGAATGGACTGGCTTGCGAAGCAGCGAGCTAGTATCGACTGCCAGTTGAAGGTGGTAACCCTGAGAGCTGAAGGTAGAGCAGAGGTCAAGTTTGAAGGCCTAAGCGGAGTGGCTTGCTCCCTGATTTCCGCTATGCAAATGAGGCGTGCGGTGAATCAAGGAGGCGAGGCGTTTTTAGCTTTGTTGGAGGCTCACTCCACAAAGTTGGCTATTAGAGAAGTTCCGGTGGTGGAAGAATTTGAGGATGTATTCCCCGAGGAGCTTCCGGGAGCACCTCCTCAGCGTGAAATCGATTTCTCGATAGAGTTGGTACCGGGTGCGAGGCCGGTGTCGCGTCCTCCGTTTAGGATGGCACCGAAGGAACTGGCCGAGCTAAAGGTTCAGTTGCAAGAGTTGTTAGAGCAAGGGTACATTAGGCCCAGCTCTTCGCCGTGGAGCGCACCGGTTTTGTTTGTGAAGAAAAAGGACGGAAGTATGCGGTTGTGCATTGATTACCGTGAGCTAAATAAGTTGACCGTCAAGAATAAATATCCGATTCCCCGAATCGATGATTTGTTCGACCAGTTAGTGGGGTCGGTGGTGTACTCCAAGTTGGATTTGAAATCGGGGTACTACCAGTTGAAGATTCGAGAAGAGGACGTTGCCAAGACAGCATTTGGGACTCGTTATGGACACTACGAGTTTTCGGTGATGCCGTTCAGACTGACGAACGCGCCATCTGTGTTCATGGATTTGATGAACAGGATTTTTCGCCCGTTCTTAGATTCGTTCGTGGTGTTGTTTATTGATGATATTTTGGTGTATTCAAAATCGGAGGCAGAGCATGAGTCTCACTTGAGGCAAGTATTGCAGACTCTAAGGGAGAATCAGCTTTATGCTAAGTTCTCAAAATGTGAGTTTTGGATCGAGAAGGTGGCTTTCTTGGGGCACATAATTAGTGAAGATGGGGTGGCGGTAGATCCAGCGAAGATTGAAGCCATTAAGGGTTGGCCTGTATTGAGAACCGTGGCGGAAGTCCGGAGCTTCCTTGGACTAGCCGGTTATTACAGAAGATTCGTGGAGAACTTTTCGCGGATGGCGTTGCCCCTCACCACACTCACTCGCAAGGACCAGAGGTTTGTTTGGACACCGGAGTGTGCCCGGGCATTCGAGAATTTGAAGGAAAGATTGATGTCTGCCCCAATCCTTAGTCTTCCTAGTGGGACGGAAGGATTTCAGATCTTTAGCGACGCGTCAGGTTGCCGGTTGGGTTGCGTGCTGGTGCAGCACGGAAAGGTGATAGCGTATGGGTCAAGGCAGTTAAAGACTCATGAGAGGAATTATCCCGTCCATGATCTGGAGTTGGCGGCGGTAATCTTTGCGCTAAAACTGTGGAGACACTATGTTTATGGTGCGAAGGTGGAGATCTTCACGGATCACAAAAGCCTGAGGTATCTCCTAGACCAAAAGGATCTGAATATGCGGCAGCGTAGGTGGGTCGAGTTCCTTGGGGACTACGACATGGAGATTCAGTATACGCCGGGTAAAGCCAACGTGGTGGCGGATGCTTTGAGTAGGAAGTACTCCGGGCAAGGTAATTGGATGGAGGCGCATAGCGAGCGTTTGATTCGAGACTTGGAGTCTCTTGACATTTCTTGTGTGGCTAGAGGTGAGTCTAGCATAGCTCGTTTGAACTGGATTGAAATGCAGTGTGATATAACGGATCGGATCCGAGAGGCGACCAGTGCGGACGAGGAGTGCCAATAGTTGGTGTTGGAGGTTCAGCAAAGCGAAGGCACTGCCTTGGAGATGGTTGGTGGAATTCTGAGGAGAGACGGGAGGATCTGTGTTCCGCGCTTCGGCAAGCTTCGCGAGGAGTTGATGTTTGAAGCTCACTTTACGAAGTACTCCGTTCATCCAGGAAGTACAAAGATGTATGCGGATTTGAAGAAATCTTTTTGGTGGCCTAGGATGAAGCGGGATGTAGCCGAGTACGTGAGCCGATGTCAGACTTGTGCCTTGGTGAAGGCTGAGTGCCAAAGGCCCGGCGGGTTCTTGAAGCCTCTTCCCATCCCCGAATGGAAATTTGATGACATCTCTATGGATTTTGTGCATGGTTTGCCTCGATCACAGCAGGGTAACGATGCGATTTGGGTGATAGTGGATCGCCTGACGAAGGTGGCCCACTTCATTCCAAATCAGAAGAGCGATGGCGTGGAGAAGCTCGTGGAGCTTTATGTTCAAAACATTGTGCGGTTGCACGGGATTCCGAAGAGCATCGTTAGTGATCGCGATGGGCGATTCACATTGAAGGACTGGAGATTAGTGCAGAAAAGTCTAGGCACGAAGCTCAAGTTTAGCACCGCGTTCCATCCGCAGACCGATGGTCAGACGGAGCGAACGAACCGTATGTTGGAAGACATGTTGAGGATGTGTGCTCTCGACTTTGGCAAAGGTTGGGAGGACCACCTTTTCATGGTGGAGTTCGCCTATAATAATAGCTTCCAGGCGAGTATCAAGATGGCGCCATACGAAGCTTTGTATGGAAGGAAGTGTCGAACGCCGATGTCTTGGGCAGCGGTGGGAGACACTAAGCTTTTGGGAAAGCAAGTGGTGGAAGATGCTTGCGAGATTGTGCGGACGATTCAGGAGCGCATGAAGGTTGCTCAGGATCGACAAGTGAAGTATTTTAATGCGCGCCACAGAAATGTGGAGTTTGTAGTGGGCGACATGGTCTACTTGAAGATCAAGCCGTTCAAGGGTGTTTCGCGGGTGCGGCGACTCAAGAAGTTGAGTCCGAGATATTTGGGTCTGTTCGAGGTTACGGAGCGTATAGGCGAAGCAGCCTATCGTTTGGCGTTGTCCGCAGAGCTGAGTGGATTACATGACGTTTTTCATGTCTCCGTACTGAGGAAAGCTTTGGTGGAGCTGAGCGTCGTGGTCGAAGCGGCGGCGGTGCCGGTGATGGAGAACTTGGGGGCGAGGGTTCGCCCGGTGTGCGTGGAGGATTCAGAAGTCCGGCAGTTGCGTAACAAGCAAGTCAAACTTGTAAAGGTGCGATGGGACAACTGCGGGCGAGACGAATTCTCTTGGGAGCGTGAGCAAGCGATGCGGGAGGATTTCCCGGAACTTTTCGCTCCAGGTATGCGTTATGAATTCCCTGTTTAAATTCTGAAATTTTGGGACGAAATTCGTTTAAGGGGGGTGGAGTTGTAACACCCCAAAAATCGTAGTTCAGCGAGGTAGGCGGAGTGGTAGTGCTGCGTTCGGGATAGGCTAAAATTCCATAGCTGTTCAGTGCGCACGACCAGTGTCCTCTTCGCACACGACCAGTGACCGTGCGCATGTGATCGTGCGTTAATTCGAAGGATTCGGAGTTCTGTCTCGAACAGTGCGCACGACCAGTGTCCTCTTCGCGCACGACCAGTGACCGTGCGCATGTGATCGTGCGTTATTTCGCAAGGATTCGGAGTTCTGTCTCGAACAGTGCGCACGACCAGTGTCCTCTTCGCGCACGACCAGTGACCGTGCGCATGTGATCGTGCGCCCTGTTTATTCTGCTCCGCGATTTTGAGCGGAGAAGGAGATCGGTCCGTCCAAATCTATTGGAATTTGATCCAACGGCTGCGATGGTTGGCTGGGGGGTTTTAGGGCTTGGTAGAGGAGTTAAACCCTCATGATTTCCAAGGCTTTCTCTCTCTTAGGTTGGAGAAAGGAGGAGGAGGCAAGGAGGAAGAAGAAGGGGAATCCGCCATTGCCGGAGCTTCGGAGCTCCGTTCGCCGATCCGAGACCGGCAGTGCGTAGAGGGCATCAAGGCGCTTCTTCTCCACCGTGTGGTTGCAAGCTTCTCATGGCTAGGAGGAGATCTCAAAAGGTAACGAAATTTCTCCTCCCGGTCTTTAGGATGCGTGTTTGGCATCCCTTCTTTTTCTGCATTTTGGCACCGGATCCGTCGAGTGAGAGGGATCCGGGTCGCCTTGGTTCAAGATAAACCACCGGGTTGATTGTGTCCGTCCCCGGCATGTTTTGCACTAGAGATCCGCTCCGTTAGCGGATTAGGCATTGTGGGTGAAGCCGGATTTGTGGCCGTTGGTCCGATCCGGTGATGTTGATTTACGCACATTTTAGGGATTTTGTTAGAAATCCGATTACGGCGAACTCGTCATGGTGATGCCTTTATAGCTTCGTGTGGTAACGAATGTTGGGTTTAGGGCGGAGAAATAATGTGCGGATTTTGGGGCTTGTGATGCCTAGTGTTGTGCGGATTTTGGGGCTTGTGATGCCTAGTGTTGTGCGAAGGCGCGATTGGTCTTTGTGGTCGGCTGGCTATCCCGTGAAGATTGAGATTCACGTGTGGAGAGTGTCCCGACAAGATTAGTCCCTTCGATTGTTGACTGACGAGAATGTCTGTGCTACGGTTGAGTCCGTTGACGGTCGCCAGGCGAGGCAATCGGTGGACGTTGTCCCGAAAGTAAGCCCAAGGCCTTGGGACGTTTTGGTTGGCCAGAATTCTTAGAATCGGTCTTGGTGCGTTATTGGCGGCCCGAGCGTGTGAGCTGTCAGACAAGCCCGATGGCATGGTGGGCCAGGCGAGGTGGGTCTCAGCGAGAGCGCTTGGTCTTGGGTTTTGATGCCCTTGTGGGGAAGTAATGAGTACCCTTGTGTTGGTGATGTATGATGATGTGTTAGATTCATACGCTTTAGGGCGCCTTGGGTGAAACCCGGGCTTGCACTCATTTTGCATTGTTAGGCCCCTTTTATTACCTGCTCAACATAGAAACGTGGATGATGCTTGTGACACTCATGCCAGTATTTATGTTGCTTTCCTTTATGTACTTTTGCATATGAAGTGCTGACTTGCACGGTGAAGTAGTTCCCCGGGGTCCGCTAGGACGGCCGGGAGGAGGGATGTCGTTACACCGCTTGTGGTCAGCCATAGCTGACCCTCGTTTACCGCTCTTTGTGATTTGGTTGCAGGGCAAGAATCGCAGGCTGGACCCAGCGCGCCGGCCAAAAAGGCCTAAAGCCTCACGAAGTGCTTAGTTGATTTCCTGCATTACTTTCTTCGTACTTTGTTATATCCGGCTTGCATGCCGAGGCAGTATAGGGAAAAACTATCCTTCCCCTTTTGTTGGGATGTCTTTTATTATGGAATGTTTGATGTTTTGGACATTGTTTTGTAAGGCCTTAAGGTCAGTTGGACTCCTTTGTAGTATGGACAATCTCTGTGGCTTAGTTTGTTTCCGCTGTGTTGTCTGAGTTATGAGATTGGGTAGTTAATATCATCTTTTAATACTAAAGCTGTGGCGGTTATATGCCGTGGGGTCCCGGCCGGACCCATATTATATGGTCATTACAGGGGAGGTGTTACACTAGTGAAGAAGAAGAAGTTGATCTTCGGCGAGAGTTTGGTTCCGAGACGAAAGAAGACTGCAATTCAAAAAACTCTGACGTGAATTTGGTTCGGGACAATGTCCCATTACCCTCTTATTATGATTCATGTAATAAACTATCTAAGCGCTCCTTCTCCTGGGCCGATCCGGTGGTCACCGTGACACCGGAAGTGACGCCACCCACCGCTAAGGTGGAAAAATCTGAGAACTCTCAACGGTGGCAGTCTCCGACTGTCACCAAACTTAAAAAGGAAAAACTTCTGCGCGACGCTCGTGCTGCCGCTCTCCGTGGCAAGGTGGCGGAGGTTAGGGGAGCATTGGGTAATACCAGTGCTGGCCCTAAAGCCTTCACCTCCCGCCTACGTGCTACCGGAGACGCGCACCATAAGAGCGCTTTCAGCTGATTTGTGTTTTATTTGATGTGGTGTACTGTTTCTGAGTATCTCTTTTTAATTCCTGCACTTTATAAACAATGCTAATACAGGTATTTGGTCCAGCTTAAGGACGTTAAATGAAAGCGCTACTGGGAGACAACCCAGATTTCCTGATTTCGTATTTCTTTTTATCTAACTTCTTTTAGTTCAGCTTTTGCATATGCTTTTGTTGTTTTGAGTTTTGTGCTTGCAGGTTTTGTGTTCGATGGTGCGGATGTTGCGGACTGCTTTTGATCGTAAACGCCAAGCTTCTGGTATGCTCAATTCTGAGCATTGGGTAACACTTTCTCCCCTTTTTTAGCTTCAAATTTCTAGATATATTGTTTAGCTTAAGTCTGGGGGATCGGTTGTTGTTATCCACTGTGCACGAGTTGCACTGCATACTAGAAGGTTGCTTTTTATTTATCCTTATCATTATCATTGTTGCATTCTTCACAAACCACTTCACCCACTTGAGTGCGCGCTTATCTTTTTATTGTTGTTCCGTTTAGACTATTGTGGTTGGAATGTGAAATAGGTTGTTAACATAGGAATTATTATTTGGAGTGCGATGTTGACTCATGTAGTGTTCTAGTCACTTCGCATGTTATGGTAGAATTTGAGTAGAACTAGATTTTCTCTATGCATCTAATTTATGTTTAGTATTTCTGCGTAAATTTAGATTTATTATACTCAAGTGGTGAATTTGAATGAAATTGACGATAACCCGGTGTTGTGTGTGTACGAGTGCTAGTCGTTTGTTGCTCGAGTCGGGAGGAAGGTTTACCTTTCTCGTGGGCTAAGAACTTGCCCCAAGCGACTCTCGAAGCATGGGTGAGAGCTACTCGTCGAGTTAAACATGATGTAGGCCACCCTTTGGCTAGTTTGAGCCTTGCTATTCCCTGTCCTTTTCGTTCACCGTTGCAAGCCAAATTTGTGCCTACCAATCCTTTGTTCAGCTCCTCTTCATCCACCAAAGCCTGAAGCCTATCCTACACCCGCAACCAAATTGTTTTTAACTGCGCTCATAATTCTCAACTTGTGTGGTGTGTGGAATCATTGTGTTATGAAGGGAAAATAAAGTCCATCTGCTGATTTTGAACCAATCGGAGGATACATAAAAGAAGTAAAATATGTTAAAAGAAAAAAAAAGAGCGTATTTTGAAATGAGATCCTTCCGAGCTAAATAGAAAATCTGTTGGTATTTGTGAAGTAGGCCGTGTGCACACCTGGTTTTCATGATAAGTCTGGGGGTGTGTCACACGAGCATAGTTTGTTGGTCTTGTGGGGTGCAGCGTTCCGTTAGCTCACTTGGGTTGCGTAGCCATCGTGTTTAACTTTGAATATCCTACCGTGACCTAAGCCCCATTTTAATCCTAAAAGTCCTACTGATTTGATTTGCGAGTTTGCTAGCGCCGTGGAGAGAGTGTGACCGGGCAAGCGTATGGTTCACGACGTTGATGGATTTCAGTGGAGTTATTCCTAAGCCCCGATCTTTTGCAACCCGCCTCAGTGTCTCGTCACGTTCATACCGGGCATGATCGTTCAAATTCTTCATAATTCACCAACTGAGTACAACTAAATCTTTACTTACGCTTTAATACTTCTGTAAATTAGTTAGCATAGTTAGAATCTTCTTCTACTAGAATCTCTACTCGCATGCGTATGTTACTTCGCACCGTACTCCTTTGTGTAATTCTCTATGTTAATTATCGTTTTCACACTCCGCCGGATTCGTTTGCTCGGGACGCGCAAACAGTTAAGTCTGGGGGTGTGATGAGTCCTGATCATATACACATTTATGGACTCATCCGGGCCGCTATTCAGTCATTTCACCGCACTTTAGCCGTGTTATAGCTTATATTTGATAGTCCATGCTAGGTGCACTTCTGGGCCCATTCTGGTGTGATCCCATGTTTATTGTCATTAGTTGTGTTCATGCACTGTTAGGTGCCACTCTCAGTGGCTAGATTCGTGGTTGTGCTGGAATTGGAGTCATGCAGGTGTTCCCGGTGCAATTCTGCACAGGAACACTGCGCACGATCACCGGTTCTATTGCGCACGACCACTGGTCGTGCGCCACTGGTCGTGTGCACTTAACCCCTTTTTCATGAGTTCTGTTTGGTGTAGTGCGCACGACCATCAACGCCAGTGCGCACGACCACCGGTCGTGCGCCACTGTTCGTGCGCACTTATCATTAAATTTCTGAGTTCTGTTTCGTCTAATGCGCACGACCACTGACGATAGTGCGCACGACCACTGGTCATGCGCCAATGATCGTGCGCAGTATTTATTCCAGCGCCTATTTAAACGCCTGTTCCGATTTTAGGGCAGCATCCACTTCCGGGAGCGGAGTTCCTGTGCCGTACGCCGCCGACCACCACCTTGGGACGCCTCCACTGCATCTCCCACGCAAGGGGAAGCCTCCTCCATCCATTCCAGGACTTCCTCCATTGTCCGTGAGTGTTCTTCACCATCCGCAAGCCTCCAAGCAGCCGTTCTCTCATTTCGCCCGGTGAGAAGAAGAAGAAACCTGAAGTCGAAGACGACGGAGCTACGTAGGGAGATTGTGACAACTCTTTACGCCGGAAGCATAGTCCGCCCGAATCCGGAGGTAGCCCGACATCCTACCATTCCGGCCGTGAACGGCCGCTAGTCTTCACCATCGGTTATTTCTTTCCTCTTTCCTTCATTGAACTCGTTGAGCCGTGTAAACTTGAATATTGTGATGTTGTTTGTTGAAATGAATGTTTCCTTGTTGTTCTTCATGGTTTGCTTGTGATTCACTCCGTTTTCCACTCATTCACTCACGCACGCACGCAAGGTGTTTGTTCCGCGTTAGCAAGAGCTATCGACGGTTGTGAAGAGGTGTTTGCGACCCTCACCTTCTCGCACTTGAGCACGCTCCATCCACCTCTCGAAGCACGGCATCACGGCCGTTGCATCCATCTCACCTTGCGAAGCGGTGCTTTCGACCCGCATTTCTTTTGCTGTTGTTAAGACTAGGAAAACCAACCAAAAACCCCCTCTTTGTGTTTGTGAAACGCTTGTGTAACAATAGTCACTGCGCGATTCGTTCACCCAACCTGCATTCCTCAAGAGACCGACATCCGGGGATTCCATTCTCCACAATTATTACTTGACAGCGACCGGTGCACTTGCCGACACGCATCAACAGTTACTTGTCCATTTCCTTTTTCATAGGCCCATTAGCTAGAACCTTCATGTTTTTGAATAAGTCGTGCTGGGATGACAATAACCCCAGTAGTTATCTTACTTTTCATGCATTTTATTTTAGTCCATCCTGTTTAGTTAGCTATAGTTTATTGTAGTTTATCTTTTTCTGTTTCTTTTGTTTTGCGGAGCTGACCCCTGCAGGTATCTTTTTCTGGATGGCGGATGCTGCAGCGTTGTCTTATTTTGCACGCGTCTTCTGGTATGCTCACTTGCTGAGCATTGGGTACTCTCTTTCCCTAGCCCTATTCTGATTTTCCTGTCATATTTTGCATTAGATTGTTTAGTTTAAGTCTGGGGGAGAGTAGTTTGTTTACCCGCTCACGTGCACTATTGCACTGCATACTAGAAGATTTCTTTTAAAATGTTTTGTTTATTTTCATTGCACACCACAGCACCCACATGAGCGCGTGCTTATCTATTTGTTTTGTTCTGAACAAACTATCTTGGTTAGGAATGTGAATTTGGATGTTAGCTTAGGAATTACTATTGGGAGCGCGATGTTGACTCGAGCAGTGTTCTAGTCGCATCCGCATGCTACAATAGAATTTGAGTAAAATTAGATTATTTCTATGCATTTAATTTATGATTAGTATTTGTGCGTATCTTTAGATTTATTCTACTCAAGTGGTGAACATGAATGAAATTGGTGATAGCCCGGTGTTGTGTGTTTACGAGCACTAGTTGTGTGTTGCTCGAGTCGGGAGGAAGGTTTACCTTTCTCGTGGGCTAAGAACTTGCCCCAATTGACTCTTGAAGCATGGGTGCGGGAGATTCGTGGAGATAAATGTGATATAGGCCACCTTTTGGCTAGTTTGAGCCTTTGCTTTCCACATCCTATTCGCTCACCTTTGCTACCCAACATTTGTGCCTACCACTCCCTTTGTTCAGCTCCTCCTTCATTCACCAAGGCCTAAAGATTATCCCACTGTCGCAATCAAGTATATGTTAAATACACTCATGTTCTAGATTTGGTGTGATGTTTGGAATCGTTGTGTTGTGAAGGAGAAATAATTTCTATCTGCTGAATTTGAACCAACCGGAGGATAAGATTAAGAAAAAAGAAAAATATGATATTGAAATGAAAAAAAAAAGTGTATTGAAAAGTTATCCTCCCGAGCATTTTAAAAAAATCTGTTGGTATTTGTGGAGTAGGTCGTGTGCACACCTAGTTTTCATAATAAGTTTGGGGGTGTGTCACACGAGCTTTGTTTTTGTTTTAGCTTGGTGCAGCGTCCCGTTGACTCATGATGGTTGCGTAGCCTTCGTTTTTACCCTTGATTATCATACCGCAACCTAAGCTCCATCTTAATCCAATAAGTCCTATTGATTTATCTCGCGAGTTTGCTAGCTCCGTGGAGAGAGTGTGACCGGGCAAGCGTATGGTTCCCGACGTTGATGGATTTCAGCGGAGTTATTCCCGAACCCCGATCTTTTGCAACACCCTCCTTAGTGGCTTATTACTTTCACACCGGGCATGATCGTCAAATTCTTCACAATTCACCAACTGAGTATTGATAAGTCTTTGTTTACGCTCTAGTACTTTCGTAAATTAGTTAGCATAGTTAGAATCTCTTTTTACGAAATTTCTATTTGCATGCTTTTGTTACTTCACATTGTACTCCCTTGCGTAATTTTCCTTGTTAACTACCATTTTCACACTCCACCGGATTCGTTTGCTCGGGAGGCGCAAACAAGTAAGTCTGGGGGTGTGATGAGTCCTGATCATATACACATTTATGGACTCATCCGGGCCGATTTTCTAGTCTTTGCACGTCACTTTAGACATGTTTTCATTCTTATTTAACACTCCATGCTAAGTGCACTTCTAGGCCCGTTTCGGTGTTATTTCTTGTTCATCTTTGTTACTAGTTGTCATGCTGTGTTAAGTGCCACCTTCAGTGGCCAGACTGGTGTCGTATGTTGGAACAGGAGTCGTGCAGGTGTTCCCGGTACAATTCTGTACAGGAACACTGCGCACGATCATTAGCTCCTTCGCGCACGGCCACTGGTCGTGCGCCTCTGCTCGTGCACACTTAACGCCCATTTCATGAGTTCTGTCTGGCTTATCGCACGACCACTTACGACAGTGCGCACGACCACTGGTCGTGCGCCATTGATCGTGCGAACTTTGTATTTTATAATTTTCTTCCCTTGCAGGCTCCGTCCAGTCAGGCGCACGATCACAGGATTCTAGTGCGCACGACCACTGGTTGTGCGCCAACGACCGTGCGCACTGTTTATTCCAGCGCCTATAAAACGACCTGCTCGCGAATTAGGTCGGTATCCCGATTTTGTTACGCCGTTTTCTCGCTCCAGGGCTCTGATTTCGCCCCTCCACCGTCGCCCACCATATGGAGGTACTTCGGGCTTGTTCCTCACGCCAACCATTAGCCGGAGCTTCCTCCCGGCCTCCTCCTTCATCCTAGCGCTCCAAAGGAAGACCTAGCCGCCATTACCATCAAGCAAGGGGAAGTTTGCAACCTCTACCGGATCGTGACACGAAGAAGACGGGCTCATTGGAGAGTAGTGACAGCTCTCTCTACCCCGGACATAGTTGTGGACCGAGCTTGGACGCGGATTGACAACCCGGCGATTCCAACCGTGAATCTACAACGAGCCTTCGGATTCGGTCGATTTCTTGCCTTGTTCTTCTCTTATTGATGTGTATGCAGTTAGATCTGTGTATTAAGATGAAGTTGCACTTAAACTAATTTGTATTTCTATATATTTCATGTTTATGTGAAATGTTTGTTGTTTGAGTTGCTTGAGGTGCGCCCCATTCCATCCTCCATCCCGCCGTCACGTTCGTGTGTCGCACTAGCAATTGCTAGTGGCGTGCTTGTCGAAAAGGTGCCGACGACCCTCATTCAGTTAGCCTACTCGTCCATCCGCCCTTGCGACGCAGCGCGTTCAAGGCCTGCCTAGTCTCCATTCCGCCAAGCGAAGCATTGCATAGCGGCATTGCATAGGAGTAGTTGTAATATTTTATTTTATTATTCGCAAACCAAATCCCCCATTTCCGCATCCATCCGCTCTAAAGGACTTCAATCTCAAGTCCTTCCTCGATAATAAACTCCACCTTACTGTGTTCCTTTGAGATCGATACTTGGGGATTCATTCCCATTTTATATTACTTGAACGATCGGTACACTGCCGTTTCGTGTCGTAGTCGAGCTACCGCCTATAGCGGTGTGTGAGATTTGTGCATCAGGGTCCTTTACCAAAAAACCCCTGGTGGTCTGCGGGTAGCCCCTCCGAACAGCGGAGTTTGGCTGTTAGCAGACCAATTTGGGGTGCGGATAGTAAGAAGGGACAGCGGGAGTTGGCTATTGACAGACCACAAAACCAAAATCTATAAATAGACCTTAAGGGGCACCTTGGAAGAGGACCGGTTTCAGAATCTTTGAGCCTTCTTCTCTCCATAGGTCGCTTTGGTTTGGGCTCTCTAGCTCTCCAAGGTACCCGAGTCTTAGCTTTGGCTTCGGAGGGGAAGCGCTCAACGATCTTCCGGGTTAGTGGAGGGACCTCCTTGCTGAGACCAGGGTCTTTGTTCTTTGTCCGGGTTATCTGCCTATCTATTCCGAGGGACCGGTAAGGGCTAGTCGCCCCTCAATTCGTTGAGGGCCCCGAGCTCCACAAGATACCGAGAAATCGGTTTCAACAACAAAGATTGAAGAGGAGAGTTGGCAGTTAAAGAAGAGATCGCCTAGGTCGCCCAAGTAGTCTAGGAGTTGAGAAGATTTCTAGCCGGTGGTAAGGGTACCGTTGGGAGCTAGCAGTAGAGACCATCGAGGCCACCTTTGCCTTCCCACAAACTTCCTTGGACTTGTCGAGAACCAAACCACCAAGTCTAGTCACACAGACCGCCGAGGTCGCCTTCTATATTGAATCCCTGACCTCAAAAACAAGCGGCATCTACCACGAAAGTTAGTGTTACCGTCGGGCGCTAGCAGTTGAGGTTTCCTTTTCCATCACGCATGCTTTGGAAGTCCTTCGGATAGGCTAACCATAGAGCATTAACTGCTGAGTCGGCCACTGAGGTTGATTGTAGATTCGCACCTGTGCCGCCTCCCCAAGTGAAAGGGTGAGCTATCGCCATGGAGTTGTCCGCCCAAACTAGTCGTCTGACAGCGAGTGCTAGCCGTCGAGGCCACTGAGATCGCCTGCGGTCAGGTTAACCGTGACTTGTTAACCATGAGTTTTTCCCTTGACTGCCATGTCCCCTGAGAATGGATTGGACCCCAATTTATAGGCTAGGGTAGAAAATTCCAAAACTAGGCTACCATGGGGCGGTAGCTCTACCGCCGGTGAAAGTGCACAATGTGCCTCTGAGAATCCTTTAGAGGGGGGTGAATAGAGATTTAGAGTATTTCTATCCTAACTGTGTAGACAATAAAAACAATCTATGGAATTATGTTCAAATAAAAACACAGGCAGAATAATATAGTGCAGGAAATAAAATGCTGAAGAAAAGAATTGGGACAACACAGAAAAGCACAACACAAACACAAGAGATTTTATAGAGGTTCCCTTAAATGTGGGTAGTCCTCTCTTCTACCACCTGGTAGGAATGCACCACCTGTGCCTGAGTCTTTTTATAAGGAGACTCTTGAACCACAGATCTTTTGATAAGGAGATCTTCAACCAAAGATCTTTTGATAAGGAGATCTTGAACCACAGATCTTTTGATAAGGAGATCTTGAACCATTGAATCCTTTGAAAGAGGGATTCTAAATACTCTTTTATAGGTGAAGAGAGAGTGAACGAGGAAGAGAAAGAAAGAAGGAGAATTATGTTCTCAGAATTCTGAGAAGCCTTGTGCGTCAGATTTCTCTTTTCTGGATCTGTGAATAATGAATCCCTGCTTTTGATTGAGATGTTTTGCAAGGATTATGAAGCTTCAGATCCTATCTGTTTTCTTCAATTCAAAATTGGCTGTTGTATAGTAGTGATGAGAAGCAGCCTTTGTTCTTCTGATCTTGGAGAGAGAGAGAGCAAATCTTCTGTTTTTGTCTTTTGGGGTTCCAGGAGGAAGAAGATGAAGAACGAGCAGGGAGCCCTAAATGACAACCATGAGAAATTGTAATAAGTGTTGTATGTTTCTCTCTGTAATCTTCTTATTTATTGTCTCTCTATTTGGTTTGAATTCTTTTCCTCTTCTGGAATGTCCTGAAAAGGCAAATCATTGGAAAATTGCTCTTCCTTTCCTCTTTTAATTCTCAGCCCGTCCACCAACTGTAATTCCACATTCCAAGAAACCTTTTCTATCTTCTTGAATGCTCCTTTCCAGAGGCAATAATTAAGTCGTTGGAGAACGGTCTTGAACACTATGGGCTATGAGAGAGAGATTCAAAATGACATCTGAAAGGGTTTCCTTTTCAGACTGTATTCGACGTAACATCGAGTTCTCTTTCTCTCTTATCTACGCACCTTCAATTTCTTGTATGAGCAGCTTCGAATTCATTTTTGATCTGATTGAACTCTGTTTGTCGACGTTGCGTCGAAACCTTATCGACATAACCGTCGAATTGAAGGCTTGACTTGGAACCTCATTATCTGCGTCGAAATGTATTTGACGTTGCGTCGACTTTAGATGGATTTGACAAATACTTCCTTATGCGTTGAGTTGAAGTAGAAGTTGCATTGACTTCTCATGATACTTCGACATGACCATGGCCTCTACGTTGATATCCTTTCGACGTAGCGTCGACTTGAATTACTTCGACAGAAGGTTGAGTTGCTTGGACTTCTAGTCTAAAGAGCGTCGACATCCATTCGATGCTGCGTCGATTTCTGTTCGACGTAAATGATAACTTAACCCAAATAATGTTTGTCTTGAACTTATCTTGTCATCCTAAGTTGAGAGAGATATCCTAAGGCATCTAATGACCATATTACCCTCACTATATAATGGGTAATTCAACCTAAGAGATAAAATCACTTCTTAGATAATTTGTTATGTTAAATCAAAGAAGTTTTTGCCAACAATCTCCCCCTATTTAACTTAACAAGATTTACAGATTGATTGAAGTGATTTTACACATTCCTTTTACATAAACAAAAATACAGACAAGACAATATAGACATAGAATAAATAACTGGATTGAACTAGTAAACAGAAATGCATCTGATTAATTGTCAAAAGAATTTATCAGAGATTACCCAAGAATACTTCTACTTCCTTCCTTTCAAAAAAGTAGATAAGTCCTCATAGACCTTTCTAAATTTTCTTTCCAACTTGAAGTTTGCAGGAGTTGCCTTCTCTGGATTCTTTTGTATTCTTTCATAACCTTTGAATAGCTTCTCCAGGTCGCTTTCTATTTCATGGGAAACATCTTTTAAAGTGAAACCTAGACAGAGAACTTTTGCTGTCAACAGGTTTATGACTTCCAACTCTAGATCATCTGACTCTGAGGCCATCAATATTTGGTACAAGAAAGGTTGATTGAGGTTTACCAGAGACTGAAGCAGACTTAAACAGTATCATTTTCTTCTTCCCAGAAAATTGTTCTCCATTCTTTTTCTTCTGAGGTGGCTCCTCTGTATCCTCTGGAATACATACAATACCCCTTCTGTGAAGTTGGCCTATTTCATCCAACATCTTAGATTGAGGATTTCTTGTAACATACTCAGTGAGGTCAAACAAGGAGGTTTTGATGGGGATTGCTTTTGACAGCTCCTCTTCCTCAACGACTTCTTTTCCTCTTTGCAGAATATCCATAAACTTTTTTCTCGTTTCCTCAATTTCTTTTTGAGTTGCTTCATATGCATATCTGTCTCTATCACTAATGTCCTCTAAAGCTTTGTAGAGCTTTGGATCATTGTAGGTTTTCATTGTAATCACTGGGACTTCAGTCTTCTCATATTTTTGTGATAGGATTTATTTTCTTGTATTCCTTTCTTTCCTCTTTTGAATACCTTTCCCAAATAGGTAGCTTCCCTCTGCCCCCACTTCATCTCCCTCTATATGGAGGTCTTCCCCTGAAGACAGGTGTTGGAAGAATTGGTTTGAGAATTGGAGCAGGTGGAGATGGAAGCTGAGCTGGTGGTGGAGATGGAAGTTGTGCTGAAGGTGGAAACATGGTTGAAGGTGACAACTGATCTGGAGCCTGATCAGCCACCTTGACTGGAGAAGGTGTTGTTGAGGAATCTTCAGAAGACACCCTGAATGCAAGTGCATCTGGGATAGATGGCTCAGTATCTTCATGGAATTCTTGTAAAGTGTTAAGGTAGACCTGATCATTTGAAAATAGAGAAGACTCCCCCTGAATCGAGGACTCCCCCTGTGTTGAGAGCAGAATCATTGGATGGTTGACTCCCCCTGAGTTGCAAAATCTTAAAGCTGTAGCTTGGAAGAAACAACTGGCTCTCCTTCAGAAATAAAGGAAAGGGGAATTGCTGCTGTGTACATTGAGTCTTCAGGAGGCTACCTGCTAACACATTTCTCCCCCTGATTTATAAAAAGATATAAAGACATCTGCAGGCATGGCAGCTAGTCTCAATTCTGCATCAATGACCTTGATTTCAGATGAAAGATCTTGCAACCTTCTGTGTTGGCCGCGTAGTTTGCGATAACATTCCTTGGAGAAGTCAAGATATAGTGAGCTAAACTTCGATAACACTATTTCTAGACCAAGATTGAATGCTTCAAGAACATCTTGTTTAAGTGACGGAGATGCCATTGAGATATTGAGGGTACCTGCACTGAAACAAGAGAGAGACAAAGAGAGGAAAATGGAAGAGAGCAATAGGGAGAGAATTCGAAAAGCACAATAGAATCAAATGCATAAGTTTCTTTGAGTAGATGAATCATCGCAACTTAGGGTTTTATTCAAAGCAACATCGAAAAGAGCAGAATTCGGCATGTCAAAACATGTCAATGCGCGCAATCTGTCAAATCAAAGGAGTGTCGAGTTGAAGTCGGTGTGGCTTTGAAATATAATCATCACTTATAATGTCGACGTAAGCGTCGATAAGAATTCGACGTTACGTCGAGTGCTATTCGAATGATCCATCCCAGAGAGCTCTCGAAGCTGACGTCGAGTGGAAGTCGATGGTACGTCGATTTGAATTCGACGTATCTCTGAATAAACAGTTATGATGTTCTTTAAAATCCTTGTTGTTTTTCCCAGCAATAATTTTCTATAGAAAATATGTCTTTATACATAATAAGGGGGACTTACAAAGCTCCATCAAGCATACCTAGTGTATTGATGAAGAACTTGTGCTTACTTTCATCAAGAGGCTTATTGAAGATGTCAGCCCTTTGTGTGTCAGTAGATATGTATTGAAGGTTGATCTTCCCCTTATCTACATTGACTCTGAGAAAGTGGTGCCTTATCTCTAAGTGCTTAGTTCTGCTGTGAAGAACAGGATTGGAAGCAATTGAAATAACACTAGAACTATCACAATAGATTGTGGAATGGTCAAGGGAAAAGTTGTAATCCAACAACTGATTTTGCATCCACAAAATTTGTGAACAACAGCTTCCTGCAGCTATATACTCAGCTTCAGTTGTAGAAGTGGAGACTGTGGTTTGCTTCTTGCTAAGCCATGAGATCAGCCTAGCACCCAGAAACTGATATGTTTTTGAAGTGTTTTTTCTATCCAGCCTGCATCCAGCATAGTCTGCATCTGAATAACCAACTAATTCAAATCCATATTCAGCTGGATACCATAAACCAAGCTCAGGAGTACCCTTCAGATATCTGAGAATTCTTTTGACAGAACTCATGTGGAATTCCTTTGGGTCAACCTGAAATCTTGCACAGATATAGGTAGTAAACATTATATCAGGTCTGCTAGCTGTTAGGTAGAGAAGAGAGCCAATGGCTGATCTGTAAGTCTTTTGATCAAAGGACTTATCTTTTTCATCTCTATCCAAAACAACATTGGTAGCAATGGGGGTTTTCATGACAGAGACATTTTTCATCCCAAATCTCTTGATGAGTTCTCTGGTATATTTGGATTGGGATATGAAAATGACATATGCATTTTGTCTTACTTGAAGACCAAGAAAATAGGATAATTCCCCCATGCTACTCATTTCAAATCTTGACTGCATTAGGTAGGCAAACCTTTTGCAGAGAGATTGATCAGTAGATCCAAATATGATGTCATATACATATATTTGTACAAGTAATAGCTGATTTTTATGTGCTCATGTGAAAAGGGTTTATCCACTTTCCCTCTTTCAAAGGAGTGTTCTAGAGGAAAAGTGGATAAGGTCTCATACCAAGCACTTGGAGCTTGCTTGAGAACATATAGTGATTTATCTAGCCTATACACATAAGAGGGAAAAGTTAGACTGACAAAACCTGGTGGTTGCTCCACATACACTTCTTCTTGAAGAGTTCCATTGAGGAAAGCACTCTTTACATCCATCTGATAGACTTTGATCTTCATATGGGCAGCATATTCCAGGAATATTCTAATGGCCTCCAGCCTTGCTACTGGAGCAAATGTTTGGTTAAAGTCAATTCCCTCCTCTTGTCTGTACCCTTGAGCCACTAGTCTGGCCTTATTCCTGATTATGGCTCCTGTTGAGTCCATATTATTTTTGAATACCCACTTGATCCCAATGAATGGGTAATTCATTGGTCTTTCAACCAATGTCCAGACCTTGTTCCTTTCAAACTGTGTTAATTCCTCTTGCATAGTAGATATCTAGTGAGGGTCACTATCTGCTTATTCAAACTTCTTAGGTTCATATTGTGACAGGAAACATTGCAGCATTATCTCACTTGTGAGGTGTTTCCTTGTCTTGACTCCTGTTGCCAAGTCTCCTATTACTTGAGTTGGAGGATGATCTTTTTGAGTCATCCTGGATCTTGTTGAGTGATCTAGGAGATTCTCTACTTCCTGAGCTGTCACTTGCTCAGTGACAGTGGGACCTTCATCCTCATTTATTGGAATGATGTATGTGACTGGTAACACAGGTGTTGCAGTTTCCTCTTCATCTGCTGCAGAATCTTCACCTGAGTTAGTGTCAATCTCCTATTGTCCTTTTTCCTGACACACAGATGGATGGTCCACTAAGCTCATCATTTCAACTTGTTCTGCTAGCTGGACTTCTTCCTGCAGAATAGGACTGGTGAAAGTTTCCTTCCCCTTGTAAAACATGTTAGTTTCATCAAAGACCACATGCACGGACTCCTCAATTTTGAGAGAGCTTTTATTGAAGCACCTTTAGGCCTTGCTTGATGAGGAATATCCCAAGAATATCCTATTATCAGCCTTCTTGTCAAATTTGGCAAGTTGACTTTTCCCATTGTTGAGAATAAAGCAAGTACACCCAAAAATTCTAAAGTAAGTTACTATAGGTGCCTTTCCCTTCAATAACTCACAGGGAGTCTTCAACTTAGTCTTGTGGATGGGACTTCTATTCTGAACATAATTTGCAGTATTCACTGCCTCAGCTCAAAAGGACTTTGGCAAGTTGGATTCAGCTAATAATGTCCTTCCTGATTCAATTAGGGTTCTATTTTTCCTTTCAGCCACCCCATTTTGTTGGGGTGTTCTAGGAGCTGAAAAGCTTTGCCTGATACCTTCATCCTCATTGAATCTACACATTAACTGATTCTTAAACTCAATGCCATGATCAATTCTGATCACAGCTACCTGTGTATTGATTTCAGATTGAATCTGTCTAATGAATCTTGAGAGGATCTTGACGGTGTCTGACTTAGCTTTTAGAAAGTACACCCAGCTGAACCTAGAAAAATCATCAACAATGACTAAGGTGTAGAACTTTCCTACTAAACTTTGAGTGGAGATAGGACCAAACAGGTCCATGTGCAACATAAATAGGATTCTAGGGGAATCATTCTTACCAATTGGTTTGAATGAATCTTTAATCTGCTTTCCTAGTTGGCAGGCTATATAGGGGTGGTCTTTATTGAATTTAACAGTTGGTAAACCCCTAACTAGGTTGAGTTTGGAGAGTTTGGCAATGGTCTTGAAATTAAGGTGACTAAGTCTCCTATGGCGCAGCTCACTATTTTCTAATTGGGAGTAAAACAAGCAGATCTCAGACTTTGAGTACTCAATGTCTACAACATATACCTTACCTTTTCTGTAACCAGTTAAAACTATTTGATCAGTCTTAGAGTAGACTATATGACACAAAGACTTAGTGAATACAACTTTATATTCACCATCACATAGCTGGCTAATGCTAATCAGATTATGTTGAAGTCCTTCAACATATGCTACCTTAGTAAAGGAGATTTCTCTAATCCTGAGCAAACCATATCCTTTGGTTTGACCAGAGTGGGAGATCCCAAAATTTACCTTGGGCCCTTCCTTGGCCTTGAAATTCTCCAGCAAATCTTTTGCTCCAGTCATATGCATGGAGCATCCACTGTCCAGATACCACTGCTGGTTTGTGGTTGAACAGTATTCCCACTGCACATTGAATTAAACATTAGTATAGACCCTCTCATGCTGGGGTCTCTTTCTTCTATCATCATATGAAGATATGAAAGAATGAGATGGTCTTCCATTGTTCCCCTTAGGTGAAGAAGTGCTGCATTATTATGCCAGCAATATTCGGCAATATGTCCTAGTATAGAGCAACAAGAACATCTAGGAATAGAGGTAAAAATAGATTTTGATGTTTGGTAATTTTGTGCAGAAAATATGCGTCGCAAAGAAATCGTTGCATTTTTAGAGTTGCGTCGAATGGAATTCGACGTAGCTGCATAGTCCCGTCGATAGTCATTCGAGGCATGGTATTGGTTGCGTTGAGTGCAATTCGACGCATCCACATAGGTTCTTCGAAATGATGTCGACGCATATGCTGGATTCCGTCGAGTTGCATTAGATGCATTCTTAAAATTGCGTCGAGTTCTATTCGATATATGATTCTTATCATTAAGATTTTTGTTGGGGAATTGATTTATCATAACCCCTTAAAATAAGTAGAATATAAATTCTAAGAATGAAAAATTAGTCTAAGTAAATATGCGTCGAATAGTATTCGACGCAACGTCGAAGTGTAGTCGACGTTCCTCTCAGAATGAGTCGAAGTAACTCCAAACAGAATTCGACGTAACCTATGTCGACGTAACTCTGACTTCTAGTTGATGTATCTAATGAAGTCGACGTACCTTAGTCGACGCAACTTCCATATTCTCCTCTCGACATCCAGCCAGTCTGAAATCGACGCTTCCGTCGAATAGTAATCGTCGTACGTCGATTTCTATGTCAAATTCAAAACACGCAAGATCTCTTTCCTTCTATCTGTAGATCTGAATTTTATGGAATGATATTATTCTTTTCTAGCCGTTTTGAATCAGCCTTTCCTTCTAAATGATTCTTGGCTAAATTGATTAAGTTTATTATGGATATTGTGCAACCCTGTATTCGCCGAGTGGGCCCCCGAGGCCCAAGATATTTTTAGGCCCAATATTTCCAAAGGGCGCGACCCCGGGAGGAGGAGGGGTGAGCATTTGGAGGGAGTCGAGTCTGAGGGGCGCATCCCAGGACTGTTCCCTTGTGAGGGTGAGCCGGGGAGGGCCGGGAGGCCTCCGGCTCGCCCAGAGCCTTGTGGGGGCGAGCTGGGAGGGCCGGGAGGCCTCTGGCTCGCCCAGAGCCTTGTAGGGGCGAGCCGGGGAGGCTGGGAGGCCTCCGCCTTGTGGGGGCGAGCTGGGAGGGCCGGGAGGTCTCCGGCTCGCCCAGAGCCTTGCGGGGGCGAGCTGGGAGGGCCGGGAGGGCTCCGGCTCGCCCAGAGCCTTGTGGGTGCGAGCTGGGAGGGCCGGGAGGTCTCCGGCTCGCCTAGAGCCTTGTGGGGGCGAGCTGGGAGGGCCGGGAGGCCTCCGGCTCGCCCAGAGCATTGTGGGGGCGAGCTGGGAGGGTCGGGAGGCCTCCGGCTCGCCCAGAAGCTTGTGGGGGCGAGCTGGGAGGGCCGGGAGGCCTCCGGCTCGCCCAGGGCCTTGTGGGTGCGAGATGGGAGGGCGGGAGGCCTCCGGCTCGCCCAGAGCCTTGTGGGTGCGAGCTTGGAGGGCCGGGAGGCCTCCGACTCGCCCAGGGCCTCGTGGGGGCGAGATGGGAGGGCCGGGAGGCCTCCGGCTCGCCCAGAGCCTAGTAGGGGTGAGCCGGGGAGGCCGGGAGGCCTCCAGCTCGCCCAGAACCTTGTGGGGGCAAGCCGGGGAGGCCAGGAGGCCTCCGGTTCGCCCAGAGCCTTGTGGAGGCGAGCCGGGGAGGCTGGGAGGCCTCCGGCTCGCCCAGCTCCAAGCCGGGTAGGCGGTCTGAGTTTAGCTCCCAAGAGTAGTGGGATTAGGCTATTCGCAGTCCAATTTTGTTTATTCGCAGTCCAAGAGCAGCGGGATTTGGCTATCTGCAGCCCAGTTCAAGGGTATTTTGGTAATCTGGCAGACCAGTTTTCGGCTATTTGCAGCCCAACTTCAGAAATCCTATAAATAGTACCAAGGGGCACCATTTGGAGGGATCTCATTCTAGGCAAGCTCTCTCCCTCTCTCTCTCCCTCCCCAAGTCTCTCTAGGGGGTGAGGAGAGCCTCTAGTGGTGCCCAAGCTTAGTAGTGGCTTGGGAGGGGAAGTTCCTAGGGAACTTCCGGGAATGTGGCGGGACCTCCCCACTAAGCCCTTGGTCCAGTTCCTAGTTCTAACACCTTCAACCTAGAGCTCTCCCTTGGGAAGAGTAAGGATTGGTCGCCCCTCGGCTAGATGAGGGCCCCGAACTTCACAGAGACTAAGTCTTGTTCGCAAGTCTCGGTTTCAACAGATATTATTTGAAATCAGAATGATCTCTTTCCTTCTACAGAAATATTGATTATGGAATCTTTCCTCTATTACCATTTCTCTAACTGCTAATTGATTATTCTCCTATAGTATTCTTTGAATAAATAGAGGTATAAATAAGAGGGAAGTCGGCAGAGAAGAAAAAGAAGTGATCCACTCCATCCATTTGAAAAAGAGGAAAAGCTCCCAAGTGAAAAGTGAGAAAATCTGAGAGAAGTGAATGTGTGCTGCAGCAAACAAAAAGCCCTCTTCTTCTCCTTCTTCTGAAGCCATACTGCTGCAATTTCTGAAAGCTCTCATTGATAAAGAGAAAGGCTTACAATCTCCTTCCCACAATAGAAGAGAGATTTTATTCACTATACTTGTGCTTCTAATCTTCTTGCTAGGAAGAAGATTCTTTCTTGTTTCAATTGTTTTTTCTTCTACTTCTTCTTCTTACTCATATTTCATTTTTAAATTGTGTAAAAGAGTTTTTAGAATCTCTCTTCAAAAAATTCAGTTGTACTGGTTCTAAGAGTCTCCTTATCAAAAGACTCAGGCTGGTTCTAAGAGTCTCCTTATCAAAAGACTCAGTGCAAGATAGTGAATTCCTACCAAGAGGGTAGAAGAGTGGACTACCCAAAGTTTGGGGAACCACTATATTTCTTTGTGTTGTGCTGTGATTTTCTTTTTGCTATTTTGCTTAATTCTTGTTGGTGTGTGGGAAGCTTAACTCTGTGATTATTACACATATATATATATATATATATATATATTTGTTAACTTTGCACAAAGTAATTTTAAATCTCTATTCACCCCCCTTTAGAGAATTCTAGTGTGGTTAACTGTGCACTTTCAATTGGTATCAGAGGGAGGTTGATCAAAAAGGGGTAACTCCCTGATCAAAAAGATCGTACCTCATATATATATATATATATATTTCTAAAAACTATTTTTTTTCACATGGCACAAATCAAAGATTATGCTTCCACCAGATCACCAATTTGCAACCTTGAAAAGTTTGCACTTTGGAAAACAAGAATTAAAATTTATCTAAACTCTATTGATGGAGAATTATTTGATGTTATTATGACAGGTCCTCCCAAGCCATTCAAGAAGGACTCAAGTGGAAAGGTCACACAAACACTTGCTCCAAAAGCTGAATGGACAGATGAAGAAAAGAAAGCTCATGCATGTGATGCCAAGGCTATGAATATCTTAGTCTCAACCCTCTCAGATGAAACCTTCCAAAAGATTGCTGAATGTGAGTCAGCTAAGGAAATATGGGAAGCTCTGACTAAGATGGTAGAAGGGAGTGCCGATGAGAGAAAAGATAGAAAGGCATTACTCATCTCTCAATATGAAAACTTCCAGAAGAAAGACAGTGAAAGTGTTGCTGACATGTATGCCAGATTCAGCCTCATAATAAATGAGTTAAGAACACTTGAGAAGGACATATCTCTCACTGAGATAAATGACAAATTGCTAACTTGCTTCCCTAGCTCTTGGGAGTCAAGAATTTGGCCAATTAGAGACTCCAGAAGCCAAAATGAAATCTCAACAGATGTTCTGTTGGGTAAATTAAAATCCTATGAACAGTTGTTGAAAACAAGAGCTGAGAAAGAAGAGAAAGAAAAGAATACTTCACTCTCAAAGGAAAAGAGAATTGCTTTAAAAGCTACTGCAGGTGAACCCTCTACAAGTGATGAGGAGCTGATCAGTCTACTGGCCAGAAGGTTCAAGAAGTGGATCAAAACAGAAGGATCCAGAAGGAGATTCAAAAGCCAGGTATGATAAAACTTCTACTAAAGAGATTATATGCTACTCTTGCAGGAAACATGGACACATTGCACCTGAATGTCCTAAAGAGATCAGTAATAAGAAAGATCTGAAAAGAACAGATCTAAAGAAGAAGAAGAAAGAGAAAGGATTCATTGCTCAATCATGGAGTGATTCAGAATCTGAAGGAAGTACCTCATCTGAAAATGATCAAGAAGAGGCTAAGCAAGAGGAAACCTGTTTGATGGCTACTGAGATGCATGATGATAAATCTCTGGTAAATATATCTGATGATATAGATTTTTCTTCTACTAATTTCAAAGAATTTTGTTTAGGTCAAGTCAAATCTGAGAAAGATATAAAAAGGCTAAGAAATGAATTGAACAATCTCAAACAAATGGATACACAATATAAAAACTATGAGCTCAGTCAAGAACTCTCTAGATCAGAGGAGCAACTAGATAAAATAAATACTGAAAATCAAACACTGAAAAATGAGCTAGCAAAGGCAAAAGCCTTTGAAGATTCTCTAAATGGCAAAAGTCAAAAACTCAAGAAAATCTCTGAAAATCTCACTGATAGATTTAGACAACTAGAGTTTAATACTGATTTAGAACCCAGACCTCAGTCACCCAGCAAACTTGTCTGGAGACATCCTATCCACTTCACTAGGAAGTATAATCTCATAGGAGAAGAATCACAAGAAAATCCAGAAACAACTACTGTTTTCAATAAAAATAATTTCACTATGTATGAAGGAATCCTAGGTAAATATCCTCTGAAAAGAAACAAATTTGTGTCGAATCAGTATCAACGTGCGTCGAATTCTACTCAACGCAACTCAACTAATACGTCGACTCCCAATCAACACAACCTCTCCTATGCTTCGACTAAAAGAGAACACAGAATGAAGGAAGCATCGACTTCGACTCGACGCAACCTTAAACATACGTCGAATTCATATCGACGCAACCAATCTAACAGAAATATCTCCTTTTCCAAAAAGTCTTCTCAATCCATTTCTTTTTATTATGAATACTTTTTCTGCAATATTACTAAAGACTGTTGGTATGATAAGCCAACACTCCTAAAGAAGAAAGGGTACTCTGAAAAACCAACTTACTCTTTCATCGAACCTTTTCTTGTTGGGAGGAAGGGACCCCAGCTTAGCAGGGTCCAAACTAATGTTTAACATCTTATGTGCAGATGTATCACACATTCAGGCTGGCGTGGTACTTGGATAGTGGATGCTCTATGCACATGACAGGGTACAACCATCTATTATCCAACTTTGAAGATATACATGGACCATCAGTGACTTTTGGAGACTCTAGCTGTGGGCAAACCAGGGGCTTTGGAGATTTCAAAGAAGGGAAAGTTACCTTCAAGAATGTGGCAGTAGTCAAAGGACTAAACCACAATCTGATAAGTATAAGTCAGATATGTGACAGTGGTAAGTATGAGGTAAAATTCACCACACTATTTTGCCATATTATTGATGTCAAGACTGGTGCCATAGTACTCAATGGAATAGAAAAGGGAAAGTATATATAGTAGACTTTAGCTCCACACCCACAGAAGTTTGCTTGTTCAACAATATTATTGATAAAAGTGAATTATGGCATAGGAGACTGGGTCATCTAAACTACAAAACCATTAGTAAACTAGCAAAGAATAACCTAGTCAGAGGCCTACCAAAGGGGAGGTACTCTAAGTATTCTCCATGTAGACCTTGCCAACTAGAGAACAGACCAAATCATCCTTCAAACCAATTGGTAAGGATGACTCCCCCAGGATTCTCTACTTACTGCACATGGATCTCTTTGGTCCCATATCCACTCAGAGCTTAGGTGGAAAGTCTTATACCCTAGTCATTGTGGATGACAATTCTAGATTTAGCTGGGTATTCTTTCTAAGGGCTAAGTCTGAAACCCACAAGATTCTCTCAAGATTCATAAGGCAGATTCAATCTGAATTCAATACTCATGTTTCCATAATCAGAAGTGATCATGGGACTGAATTTGAAAATCAGTTAATCTGTAGTTTTTGTGAGGATGTAGGTATCAAACAAAGCTTGTCAGTACCTAGAACTCCTCAACAAAATTGAGTTGCTGAAAGGAATAGAACCTTAATTGAATCAGGAAGGACCTTGCTTGCAGAATCAGGATTACCAAAAACCTTCTGGGCTGAAGCAGTCAACACTGCAAACTATTTTCTAAATAGAAGCCTCATACACAAAACTAAGTCAAAAACTCTATATGAGCTCCTGAAGGGAAAATACCCATTGTTAAATACTTTAAAATTTTTGGATGTGCTTGCTTTATCCTAAATAATGGGAAAGATCATCTTGCCAAGTTTGACAAGAAGTCTGATGATGGAATATTTCTAGGTTACTCATCATCTAGTAAATCTTATAGGTGCTATAACAGGAGAACTCTCAGAATTGAAGAATCCATGCACATTATATTTGATGAAACTAACATGCTGTTTAAGGGGGGGGGGGACTTCCACCAGTCCTTTTCCACAGGAAAACAGCAGCATAGAGACAAAGCTTGAACATCTGACTCTAAAGAACACAAGCAATGGGAAAGAAAACCTGCTACAGGAACCATGTGAGGAGTCTGAACAGGAACATGAAGAAGATTCAGAAAAGAGCAATCCAAACCAACTCCCATAAGAGAACATGGTTCAAAAAGAATAGGTGGACAATAATCCCATTATTAATGAGGAAGAAGAGCCTTTGACAAATCCAAGCAGGACAGGAATCAATATGAAAAATCATCCACAATCCCAAGTAATTGGAGATCCCAATACTGGAGTAAGAACAAGACACCAAGTCTCCAATGGGGTGATGCTCCAATGCTTCTTATCACAAATTGAACCAAAGAAGTTTGAGGAAGCAAATTGTGATCATCACTGGATTATATCCATGCAAGAAGAACTAAGCCAATTTAAGAGAAACAAAGTGTGGAACTTAGTTGAGAGGCCAAGAATCTACCCAGTTATTGGTACAAAGTGGGTATACAGAAACAAACTAGATTCCACTGGAGTAATTGTTAGGAACAAGGCAAGACTTGTAGCACAAGGATACAGACAAGAAGAAGGAATAGACTACAATCAAACCTTTGCTCCAGTAGCCAGATTGGAAGCAATCAGACTCTTTCTTGCCTATGCAGCTTTCATGAAGATGAAAGTCTACCAGATGGATGTCAAGAGTGCTTTTCTGAATGGTGACCTTCAAGAAGAGGTGTATGTAGAGCAACCACCAGGTTTTATCAATCCCTCCTCTCCAAACTTTGTTTATAGACTTAACAAAGCTCTTTATGGTCTTAAGCAAGCACCTAGAGCTTGGTATGAAACTCTCTCCAACTTCCTGATAGAAAATTCTTTTGAAAGAGGTAAAGTAGATAAAACACTTTTTACTAGAACCCACAAGAATAAACTCCTGCTTGTTCAAATCTATGTAGATGACATCATCTTTGGCTCAACTCATCCCAAACTCTGTAAAAGATTTGCTAATCTAATGCAATCTAAATTTGAAATGAGTAATATAGGAGAACTCTCTTATTTCTTAGGGCTACAAGTAAAACAAAGCAGTGAGGGGATCTTTATCTCACAATCTAAATACTCTAAAGAGTTAATCAAAAAGTTTGGTATGGAATCAGCATCTACCATGAAAACACTTATGGCAACTAATGCCATCATAGAAAAGGATGATAAGGGAAACGCAGTAGATCAAAAGACCTATAGGGCAATCATAGGTTCCCTTCTCTATCTAACAGCTAGCAGACCTGACATTATGTTTGCCACCTGCATATGTGCTAGATTTCAGGTTGATCCAAAAGAATCCCATCTCTCCTCTGTAAAAAGAATTCTTAGATACCTAAAGGGAACACCTGAACTAGGTCTATGGTACTCAGCAGAAACCAACTTTGAATTAACAGGTTTCTCAGATGCAGACTATGCTGGTTGTAGGGTTGATAGAAAAAGCACATCTGGTACTTGCCAATTCCTAGGTGACAGATTAATATCATGGTTCAGTAAGAAACAAACCTCAGTCTCAACCTCAACAGCTGAAGCTGAATATATAGCTGCTGGGAGCTGTTGTTCACAAATCCTATGGATGTAAAATCAGCTTCTTGACTATAAATTGGAAGTCAACAATTCTAAAATCTATTGTGATAGTTCTAGTGCTATATCCATAGCATCCAACCCAGTCCTTCATAGTAGAACCAAACATATAGAAATCAGACATCACTTTCTTAGAGACAATGTGGAAAAAGGCAAGATAACTTTAGAATATATTCCTACTGATAGCCAAAGAGCAAACATTTTCAACAAACCCTTGGATGAAACTAAGCATACTTACTTCATCAACACCTTAGGAATGCTTGATGGAAGCTTGTAAACATCATTGTTGGGGCAAATCTAAAAGAGGTCAGAAAAACTAAGAGAGCACTTGAAGATGCGTCGATTACCTATCGACGCACCGTCAAAAAGAACTCAACGCTGGCATTGATTTCTTACAAACAAAGATACGTCGATCCCTTCTCAACATACCGTCGACTTGATATCGACGCAAACGTCGACAGGTCCCTAGGCTGACAAAAATTCGATGGAACGTCGACTCCGTATCGACGCATGCGTTGACTTCATGATAAAACTGGAAGCAAATCTTTCCTCTTCTTTTGACAATTGGATTACCTAATATCCCTTGATTTCTGTTTCCTTTTCGGCGTTTCACCTTCTTTAAATAATACCTCCTATTTCATAACTCACACTCTCCCAAACCGCCAAAAACTTCATCGTCACCCTTTCTCTTTGCATCAATGGCGCCAACTCCTGTTCAATCTTCCATCATCAAAGTGATAAACGATGCCAAGGAAAACCTCCTGAATGAATTTCAAACAAGACTGAATAATTTCTCCAACGAATGTGTCTCAATGATAACCACCTGTGAAGCCAAACTGGCCGTCCACTCCGCTTCTCTTCCTGAGCTTCATGTTCTTCTTCACGAACAACATCTGTCGACAAAAAGGTTTACATCCTTTCTGCAGGATATAAACCAGGGGGAGAGCTGCTCCAGAAACCCCTCTATTCAGGTTCTATAAAAGCTCAGGGCTAACTCTTCTCCAATCTCTAAATATTATCTCTAAGTATTAAACCAACTTCATTTTTTTTACCATAGGCTCAAATCTTCTCCAATCACTCTGATTACACCTTCAACAAACACTTTGGTGAATCCTCATCCTACCATACAGAAGGAGACCATGCTGTGGATTCAACATTCAGAGTAGATGCCCCATATGTTCAGGGGGAGATTGTTGTAGTACAAAATACAGAAGTCTAGGGGAGGAAGAAACAGCTATTTCTGATGACCTAAAAGGGCAAGTCTGGATTGAGGCACCCCTGTGTGTGGAAGAATATCAATATCACTCTCCTGGCTTCTCTTACAGTCACATCAAACTCAGGAAACCTTTACTTGAGGATGTTCCTCCAGAAGAAAGTCCTCCTCCTAAAGTTCCTTCTCCACCTTATCCTTCTAAAGAGAAAACTACATCTCCACCTCTGCCTCTACCACCACTTTAACCTCCTTCTCTACCTCCTCTACTACCTTTAACTCCACAAATGCTACCTAGGGAAAGACCAAGAGGAAAAATGAAAAGAAGAAGAGAAACCATCCCTCATTGGCAAAAATTCTCCAAAGAAGAAAGGAGAGACTATGCAAAGGAAAAGAAATACAGAAAAGCTGTTGAGGAGATAAAAAGGTTTGAAAGAATGCCTAATATCACTCCTAACAGTCCTGTAAAGGAGTACCATGATCCTGACATGGAAAAGAGGCATGAAGAAATGAGAGAAAGAGAGTTGTATGAATTTGAAGCAGCAATGAAAGAGACAGAGGATAAGAGGAATATCTGGATGGAAAAGATCAGGAAGGGGATGACCAAAGAACAGATTCTTGCTGAATCTTCCATCAAACTTCCAAAGAAGTTGTTTGATTTTGAAGCATATCAGAAGAAAAATCCTCAGGCATGGCTTATCCTAGACAAAGGACAAAAGCACAAAAGGGGTGTAGGATGTTCAGAAGATGACTACATTCCCTATAAGAAGCCTAAAAGACAAAGAAGGATTAGACAAATGGCACAGTTCACCCTGGAAAGGGAACAGAAAAGTGTCTGAGATCCCTGAGAAACAAGAATCAGAGAAGGAGAGAAAATATAGGCCTAAGGTTGACAACAAGGGACCATCTGAGCCCAAATCTACACAAAAGAAATCTCAAAGCATTACAATTGAAATGATTGATGAAAAGGTAGCAATTATCATTAGCAAGGGCTATTCCATAAATGACACCCTTCCTGATGCTGAAAAGATCCTGGCAAAGCTGCACACAATTATCAGAAATGTTCAGGAGCATCCTGATAAAGCCAGGCCCTACATTTTTGAAGCTATTGAAAATTTATCTAAGAAACTTTACTCTGCCTTTATCAACTTCATGTATAACAAGAAGTTCTTAGTTTAAATCTTGTGAAAGATACTTACATGTTATATGATTTCTTTCTCTACTTTCTTCTGATTACTTAACATATTTCTCTTCTATATAAATGCCTTGTTGTGTTGATTAAAAGCTGGTACAATTTCTCCCTGAATAGGGTTAAGACAAATAGGGGGAGATTGTTGGGGAAATGATTTATCTTAACCTCTAAAAATAAGTAGAATATAAATTCTAAGAATGAAAAATTAGTCTAAGTAAATATGCATCGAAAAGTATTCGACGCAACGTCGAAGTGTAGTCGACGTTCCTCTCAGAATGAGTCGAAGTAACTCCAAATAGAATTCGACGTAACCTATGTCGACGTAACTCTGACTTCTACTCGACGTATCTAATGAAGTCGACGTACCTTAGTCGACGCAACTTCCATATTCTCCTCTCGACGTCCAGCCAGTCTGAAATCGACGCTTCCGTCGAATAGTAATCGACGAACGTCGATTTCTATGTCAAATTCAAAACACGCCAGATCTCTTTCCTTCTATCTGTAGATCTGAATTTTATGGAATGATATTATTCTTTTCTAACCGTTTTGAATCAGTCTTTCCTTCTAAATGATTCTTGGCTAAATTAATTAAGTTTATTATGGATATTATTTGAAATCAGAATGATCTCTTTCCTTCTACAGAAATATTTATTATGGAATCTTTCCTCTCTTACCATTTCTCTAACTGCTAATTGATTATTCTCATATAGTATTCTTTGAATAAACAGAGGTATAAATAAGAGGGAAGTCGGCAGAGAAGAAAAAGAAGTGATCCACTCCATCCATTTGAAAAAGAGGAAAAGCTCCCAAGTGAAAAGTGAGAAAATCTGAGAGAAGTGAAAGTGTGCTGCAGCAAACAAAAAGCCCTCTTCTTCTCCTTCTTCTGAAGCCATACTGCTGCAATTTCTGAAAGCTCTCATTGATAAAGAGAAAGGCTTACAATCTCCTTCTCACAATAAAAGAGAGATTTCATTCAATATACTTGTGCTTCTAATCTTCTTGCTAGGAAGAAGATTCTTTCTTGTTTCAATTGTTTTTTCTTCTACTTCTTCTTCTTACTCTTATTTCATTTTCAAATTGTGTAAAAGAGTTCTTAGAATCTCCCTTCAAAAAATTCAGTTGTACTGGTTCTAAGAGTCTCCTTATCAAAAGACTCAGGCTGGTTCTAAGAGTCTCCTTATCAAAAGACTCAGTGCAAGATAGTGAATTCCTACCAAGGGGGTAGAAGAGTGGACTACCCAAAGTTTGGGGAACCACTATATTTATTTGTGTTGTGTTGTGATTTTCTTTTTGCTATTTTGCTTAATTCTTGTTGGTGTGTGGGAAGCTTAACTCTGTGATTATTATATATATATATATATATATTTGTTAATTTTGCACAAAGTAATTTTAAATCTCTATTCACCCCCCCCCCCCCCCCCCCTCTAGAGAATTCTAGTATGGTTAACTGTGCACTTTCAATTTTCATTTGATTTTTCAAAGGGATGTTTGCCTAAAATTCCTGGTTGATCACTAATGTTTACCCTATTAAATATGGTGAGTTTATTAGGGTTATTATTATTATTATCTTCACATGATTCTAAAATATTATTAGGTCTAGACCTAAATGATGCTACAGGTTTTTCCCAAGCATGTTTGTTAGGGATCTGGGTGCTAGTGGATGGTTGTGATTCCTGATCAAGATGATCAAATATCTGGGAGAGATTTTGTGAGATATCTTTGATCTTTTGACTCCTTCCATTTAGGGAGTCCTCAAAAGCTTTTGCCTTTGAGAGTTCTTTCTTTAGGTCTGAATTTCCAATATCTAATAAGTATATTTCTTTTTATTTTCTAAATAATTCACCTCTTAGAGCATAATTGACTATGAGTAAACATTCTTGCCTAAGGTCTTCTAGTTCTGTTCTGATAATATTAAGTTCCTTTTGGTTGTTAATGTAGTCTTGACAAAATTCCTTGAAACATTCTTTAAAATCATCTGAAGAAAAGTCAAAGCCTTCAAAGATGCTTACCTCAAATTCATCAGTGGAATTTTCCAGAGCCATTAAGCAGGCTTCTTCTGGTCCACATTCTTTATCAGCATCAGATGAGGAGGCACTTGATTTAAAGTCTGAATCACTCCAGGTTTCAGCAATGAAAACTTTTCCTCTCTTCTTGTCCTTCCTCCTGAAGGATAGATTCTTGAGCTCCTTTCCCTGCTTGATGTTCTTGTTCTTCTCTTCTTCAGGACATTCAGTAGAGAAGTGTCCTGGTTTTCTACAAGAGAAATAGATAATCTCCTGTTTAGGAGTTTTGGCATACCTTGGTTTGCTGGAACTCCTTTCTTTCCTTCTGGAGTCCTCTGATCTAACCCACTTTTTGAATCTCTTTGCCAAGAGTGTGAACATCTCTTCTTCGGTGGTGGAGGACTCTGCTTCAGCAGTCTTTAATGTAAGAGTCCCTTTTTAGAAGTAGATATTCTCTACTGAACATCTGACTTAACCCTGCTTTTTAGTAGGAGCTCATAGGACTTGAGCTTTCCCAGCAGAGCATCGGTTGAAATTTCTCTGAGGCATCTAGAATCTCTAATAGCCCAGATTCTATAGTCCAATGTGCTTGGGAAGCACATGAGGAGCTTGTCATTAATTTCTGTCAGGGAAATTTCTTTGTCAAGCCCTCTCAGCTCATTTATGTTGAGGCTAAATCCGTCATACATTTCTGTTATGCTTTCTTCAGCCTTTTTCTTGAAGTTCTCATATTGGGATATAAGAAGTGACTTTTTTCCTTCCTTTCATCTGAGCTCCCCTCAACTAGTCTGGTTAGAGATTCCCAGATCTCCTTGGCAGTTTTGCAATCAGCAACTTTTTGGAAAATCTCATCAGACATGGTTGAGACAAGAATGTTCATGGCCTTGGCATCACACGCCTTGACCTCCTTCTCATCATCAGTCCATTCTGATCTGGGGACTGAAGTTTGTATGACCTTTCCACTAGTATCTTTCCTTATTGGGATTGGAGGACCTGTGAGGATGACATTGAAAATTTCCTCAACAATAGAATTCATATACAGTTTTATTCTAGCCTTCCAGAGTGTGAACTTATTCAAGTTACACACTGGAGGTCTTGTTGAGGCATAATCCTTAGAACTCATTTTCTTTATAAAATATATTTGAAATAAAGAGATAAGAGTAGGAGGTCTTTTTGATCAAGGTGTTAACCTTTTAATGATCAACCACCCTCTGATTCCAATTGAAAGTGCACAGTGTGCCTCTAAGAATCCTCTAGAGGGGGTGAATAAAGATTTAAAGTATTTCTATCCTAACTGTGTAGACAATAAAAACAATCTAAGGAATTATGTTCAAATAAAAACACATGAAGAATAATATAGTGCATGAAATAAATTACTGAAGAAAAGAATTGGGACAGCACAGAGAAGCACAACACAAACACACACAAGAGATTTTATAGAGGTTCCCCTAAATGTGGGTAGTACTCTCTTCTACCACCTGGTAGGAATGCACCACCTGTGCCTGAGTCTTTTGATAAGGAGACTCTTGAACCACAGATCTTTTGATAAGGAGATCTTGAACCAAAGATCCTTTGATAAGGAGATCTTGAACCATAGATCTTTTGATAAGGATATCTTGAACCACTGAATCCTTTAAAAGAGGGATTCTAAAAACTCTTTTACCGGTGAAGAGAGAGTGAAGGAGGAAGAGAAAGGAAGAAGGAGAATTTTGTTCTCAGAATTCTGTGAAGCCTTGTGCTTCAGATTTCCTTTTTCTAGATCTGTGAATAATGAATCCTTGCTTTTGATTGAGATGTTTTGCAAGGATTATGATGCTTCAGATCCTATCTAGTTTCTTCAATTCAAAACTGGCTATTGTATACTAGTGATGAGAAGCAGCCTTTGTTATTCTGATCTGAGAGAGGGAGAGAGAGCAGATCTTCTGTTTTTATCTTTTTGGGTTCCAGGAGGAAGAAGAGGAAGAAGGAGCAGGGAGCCCTAAATGACAGACGTGAGAAATTATAATAAGTGTTGTATGTTTCTCTCTGCAATCTTCTTATTTATTGTCTCTCTATTTGGTTTGAATTCCTTTCCTCTTCTGGAATGTCCTGAAAAGGCAAATCATTGGACAATAGTTCTTCCTATCCTCTTTTAATTCTCGACCCATCCACCAACTGTAATGCCCCATTCCAAGAAACCTTTTCTGTCTTCTTGAATGCTCCTTTCCATTTGAGGCAATAATTAAGCCGTTGGAGAACGGTCATGAGCACTGTGGTCCTTGAGAGTGAGATTCAAAATGACAGCTAAAAAGGTTTCCTTTTCAGACTATATTCGACGTAGCGTCGAGTTCTCTTTCTCTCTTATCGACGCACCTTCGATTTCTTGTAAGAGCAGCTTTGAATTCATTCTTGCTCTGATTGAACTCTGCTTATCAATGTTGCATCGAAACCTTATCGATGTAACCGTCGAATTGAAGGCTTGACTCAGAACCTCATTATCTGCGTCAAAATGTAGTTGACGTTGCGTCTACTTTAGATGGCTTTGACAAATACTTTCTTCTGCGTTGAGGTTAAGTAGAAGCTTCGTCGACTTCTCTTGATACTTCGACATGACCATGGACTCTACGTCGATATCCTTTCGACATAGAGTCGACTTGAATTACTTCGACAGAAGGTTGAGTTGCTTGGACTTCTATTCTAAGTAGCGTCGATATCCATTCGATGTTGCGTCAATTTCTATTCGACGCAAAAGATAACTTAACCCAAATACTGCTTTTCTTGAACTTATCTTGTCATCCTATGTTGAGAGAGATATCCTAAGACATCTAACGACAACATTACCCTCATTATACAATGGGTAATTCAACCTAAGAGATAAAATCACTTTTTAGATCATTTGTTAAGTTAAATCAAAGGACTTTTTCCCAACAGTCGGCGATAGTGTGGTCTCGTGATTACTGGAATGTTGATCCTATGGCTAGGAAGACGTGATACCGCCGGGAGGTAGTGCAACCACCGGCGGTACCTTGGTTAACCAAATGGTTAACCGCAACCACCAAGAGGGGAGTGCCTTGGAGTTAGTTAATAGGATCTGTCCGTCGGGCGCCTAGATTAGTCGCCTTGGAGGGGATCGCCAATTTCTGGGTAAACAATAATGATGAATGATCCCTTTCAAGTAAAGTTGATGAGTAATTTTTATGAATGGGTCTCCATTCATATCTAGAAAAAATATAATTTTTATAGTTCAAATTTCCATTATCATTATCTTGTGACTTAAAATAATATTGACTTTTGAATTGTTTATTTATAGGAAATTTGTGTGCATTCAATTTTGTGTTTGGAGAAAATTAATTTTTTAAATGATGATGATGATGGTGTTTTGGAATTTTATTTACTTTGTTTTGCTTAGTCAAGATATGGAAATTCATATTCAACTTGCTTTTGGATTTTGCTTGATATTGTGGATTTATATTTTGTGAGTTTTTATTCATAATTTCCTATAACCCCGTATGGGAGTTGGTTATGTTTTAATGGGTTTATACTAGTTGCCTTTAGGACACAACTCATACAATTTTGCGTTTCAGTTGTGCATACATTGGTAGGATTCGCTTATGCTAGAATTACTTATTCAGTATAATTATCTAAGCTGGTAATTCATTATGCATACAACTAGTTCGTGCGAAATGTTCTCACGAACAATATCAGAGTTATGGCAGAATAAGTATAGCTACGGTAAAGCTATCCTTGTGTTTCACATAAGCTACTTATTATATTACACGACAGAAGCCATCAACATATCTCATTAAATCCAAATGTATAAACCCTTAAAATTATGGGATCATTTGACACTTATAGTTGTCTACCCACTCGCATTTTCGGGGACAAAAATTATTCTTTGTTTTATTGGTTTGTAACATCCCAAATCTAAAAGGGCGTCAAGACAGGTTCAATTGCACCATAGGAGGAGCTTAGACCAGGTCATAGAAAACCACGACCCAACCTCCACCTCAAAATGGTGGACATTTAGAGAAAATGATTGTTTTGAGTAGCATTGTGCTTCGCCACAACTCTGAACTAGTTGAATGAGCATACGTGCTCCGAATCGACTTCCGTCAATTGCATTGAAATTGTATGGTCGATACAAGTGCAACAGAACTCGTTTCATTCCAATCCAAGGTCATTTCGTGAAAGTAACCATTTTGAGTATCGTAGCGCCTCATGATGATGGCATTTTAGTATATTGATCATACGTGAGTTGAATGGACTTCTGTTAGTTGCATTTGAATCGTATAGTCAATACGAGTGCAACAAAACTCATTTCGTTTGAATCTGAGGTTGTTTAGCAAAAGTGACAATTTTGGCCACATTATTCGGCACGGTCACTCCGAATTATCATTCTGAGCAAACGAACTTAAAATAGACTTCCATCAGTTGCATTAGACTCGTATGACCCATATAAGTGTAACACAATTCGTTCCATTGAATCCAAAGTCATTTAGTAAAAATGAACATTTTAGTCCACGTCGTTCAACACAGTAAGCCCAAAACATCGATTTGAGCAAATGGACTATGATTTGGCCCCAGTTAGTTGCATTAGACTGGCATGATCGACACGAGCATGATGCAATTCGTTTCGTCCAAATCCAATGAGATTTGAGAAAGTTAGCCGAAATATATTATTTTAAGATGTGTACCGACTCTAGTAAATAAGTACAAGTAAACAAACTCAGAATCAACTCCGGATGATTCTGTTAGCTTTGTTAGTTTGACACTGACACAACGGTTCCCTTCGCTCATTTTTCCCGAGTTTTGATTATACATATACATATATATGTATAATATATTCTTATATATATCTAAATAATTAAAAAGAACTGTCAAGGATGGGCTAACCAAACCGTAAATCAGCGGGTAGAAGGGAGGCAAAAATCTTGGGCGGGAGAAGAAACTCACCGGGGGAAGCGGATCTCACTCCTGGATGGAATTTGGGGTAAGATCCATCGGTGATGATACTCTCCAAGGGAGGAGAGCCTCGTCTCCACCATCCTGGGAGCTCTGGATTGGCCCACCATGGCTACAAATAGGGCTAGGTCAGCATCCTTTTGGGACACAGCTCACAGCAAGGTTTTCCCTTCCCCACCCCTCCTCCTTCTTTTATTCTTCCCCTCTTGAAAGAAATCTGTCACTTCCTCTGTGATTCGTGTTTCTTCGACCAGGTGAGAAAATGGAGCTGAACAAATCCAAGTGAAGGGAGACTAAATCTTCTCTCTCTCTCTCTCCCTCTCTCTCTCTCTCTTGATACCTCTAAACTAAACACAAGTTAAAATTCAGAACTGTCTAATAATAGAATCACTACCTATATGTACTACCAATATATATTTATATATATATATATATTATATAGCTGAATATTGGAAATACTGGAGGAAGTTTTGGGTCCATAAGAGAACACTCTCCTCCATAATTCAGCTAGAGGGTTGAGTTCATCTACTCTCTCTGTTTCTTTATTTCTATGTTTTTTAACTCTTGGTTTATATATTAACGTTATTTAAATCTAAGAGATGAGTCGTATAAGACTTGGATATAAATTATGCTAAAAGCTTGGAATTTAATTTTTATGCTTTTGAACTTGTTATGTATATATTTAGATACAACATATATAAATTACTTACTAAGCTTATTCGTGTTGCCTCCTGGGAAATAGAGAAGTAGTTTTCACTAGGGATAATGGAAAATCTCTCTTCCACTCTACCGTGCTGCTTCTAATTATAAAACTCAAACCTTTGGTAAAATCCCTGGTATAAATTAATCTTAGTTCCAGTTACCTAAATGATTGATAAAGTTACATATGGTTCTTATACTTGGGCCTTTTGGATGGTTATTGGAAGTTTGTTTGAGAGGACTTTTAAATTTACCAATTCCTACCAATGTGCAATAATTTCGCCTTGCCAACTCTAATTTTATAAAGTCTATCATGGATGATACACATATTATTCTCCTAACTACATGGAAGAAGTTTTATGATCTTAAATATGTGAATAAAATTATGCAAGAAAATCAATCATTGCCTGGGACAAGGTATACACAATCACATATAGTGGATACCGCAATCTTGGAACTTCTCATGCGATTAACAAGAAGATGAAAAGGGAGAATCAGTCCGCTATTTAATTCTGGTTATTTTTGTTAATAAATAATTTTGCTCGCAAAAAAAGGGGTGGTTATCCCCACATGATTTATCCAATACTTCTATACTCATTGCAACTTTTCTTAGTCAGGGTTGAAAATGAGTTTTTGCTAATAAATCAGCTTTGATAAATTATGGATCTTGTATTTCATTTATATTTTAGATTTTTGCTAATATTATATTTATGCTTTCACCAATATATTGTTCTGACATCTCATTATCTCTTACTTCTCTACAAATCCTCTTCACTGCTCATCAATTTTGAGAGATTTGAGGTATAGTGTGCATCAAATAAAATTGAAATAGCAATGGAAATTGTTAGCAAACTCTTTCCTGTTGGCCGACTGTTGTCACATCATGTTGGTGGGGTTTTATCATGCTCCAAGTGGATATATGTACATAGGACGGCAACAAGATTGGCTTGCTTTATGTGAAAGGCCTCAAACTTCAATGAATATATTTCTCCTCTCTTTTTATGGTTTGTTATGAGGGTTAATATATTTCTCCTCTCTACTACACTTTATGTGAAAGGCCTCAAACTTCATGATTGGCTTGTAAATTAATGAATAAAATGTTTATTTTGTTATTTTCATTACTAAATTAGTTTTATTTTATGTTTTGCAGTTTTTCATTTTTTTGTTAGGTCATGCCCTCGGTCACGCCCATCCGTGACCAAGGGTGTGTCAACTTAAAGTGCTAATTTCCAGCTCTCAGCCACTTTCATTGAAAAATCAGCAAATTGATCAAGTCACGCCCTCGGTCACGCCCGTGACCGAGGGCGCGTATCACGTCACGCCCGTGATCAGCCAAACTTCTAGATCCATCCAAAAGACCAATTGTTCTGACTTCTCTGACACATCCCAAGTGACACCCGTGTAGCACATCGCGCCCTTGTTCGGACACGTCCCCGGTCAAACTCTTCCAAAATCTTCGAGAGGGTCGGCTGTTTTGACCCCTCGAGCAAGCCAAGGATTACATACACTTGATCACGCCCGTGACCAAAGGCATGTACTTCAAATTTTTGTCTATAAATAAGACCCGGCCCCCTCACTTTTTCTCTCTCATACCCAGCCCATTTGGGCCCTTTTTCTTGTATTTTTTCTTTTTTTTTTAGTTTTAATATTACGTATTTTTCTTTTTGTATTTTCTTTTTAAATGTTTTGTAATTTTATTTCTTAGTTTAAATATATTTTATTTCATGTAATTTGTTTTTATGTCAATAAATAAATTAGTTTTAATTTCGTGCAATTTTAATTTCTAGCTTAGTTTCAATTCGTGCAATTTTATTTCTGTCTTGTAATTTCCATTTCTAGCTTAGTTTCAATTCCTGCAATTTCATTTCTGTAATGCAATTTTAATTTCTAATTTAGCTTTCATTTTATGCAATTTTATTTCTTGTAATTTCCCTTCTTGCAATTTTCCTTTTTTACATCTTTTATTTCGTGTTATTTTCGTTAAGTTTTTAGCTTCGATTTGAATTTATTCGTCCTCTTTATTTCCGTTATTTTTTTTTCTTCGATTTATTCATGAATTAAATGTGTCGAGTTCACATTCCGGTTGTGAATATCGATAGCAGTTTTTGCATTCTAGCTAGCCGAGAGGGCTCATGCGTACAAATCGATCACTCAGGAATAGAAAGGAATGAATGCAGCCCTAGCTAGGTGGACGTAGATCTTCCGGATAGGAGTAAAATCCTGTAACACCCTGCCAGTACGAAAAGTATAATAGCGGGTCCGGCCGGGACCCCACGCCATACAAACCACACTAGCTAGGAGTTAAAAGGTGATAAACAGAAAAGAATACAACTACACGAGAGTACAAAACGTAAGCGGAAGCATTTGATTAAAAACATTACATTTAGAACTGTCCACTATCATAGGAATGAAACCATAAAGTAGAGTTACGACCTTAAGGCCTTACATTTAACCAAATGTAATAAAACTCCTTAAACATACATCGGCACGCAGGCCGGCAATACATGGAAAATAGAAAAGAGGCTGGCCTTCGAGGGCCAACTCAGCAAAAGGGTCACCGCCCGCTATTTTCCGCTAGGCTCACCTGCACCTGCATAAGAACATTCCACCAAGCGGTGGCAAACAAGGTAACGGTCATTAAAGCTGACCAAATTATAACGACCCTACCCCTTTCCCGGGGTGGCGGAGCTTCTACCCTGCAAGCAAGCCAAACTAGCAACAAGTACTAATAAAAAAGAAAGTGCAAACTACACAAGGTGAGGTTTCAAGCACAATCAATCTTCTAGGTTGAGCATCAAAAGAGAGGGGAACCTAGGTATGCACATGATGTTGGTTGGGTTCACCCGAAGGTTCCCCACAACCGCCTAAGCAATCGCATGAGGCTAATCATAATATCAATTCCACAACACTCCACCCTAAGGGTCACAGCCTTAGGTGGGAACAAGAGCTTTTGGTCGGTTTAGGTATGACACCTTCCACGACCTCTCCCATGATCACACGGCTTTCATGAGGAAGGGACCTCTTACCGATCTGCATGGAAATGGGTTCGGTTTAGCTTTGCCCGTGCTCTAACCGTCGCGATCTATCGCACGACGCGGGTACGGCTTCACCTCGGCCCGTAAGGGTTTAGCACTTTCAAGTGCTACACTAATTATACGCTACGCACCTAACCCCTTCACAAGGATCTAGGCTTCGCGAATACTCAATAAGGGAGGTGCAATACGCTCCGCATCAATTTCGTGGTGAAGGTTTGCCTTCAACCAATCTCAAAGCATGGGGCTTTCGTTAGCATCTTCACAAGACGCCTATACTTATTTCCCGCACTACTATAGATGATTTCACGGAGTCATTCTCCAGCACGCATTCTAGGCTTAACCTAAATGCAACGTCGCAAATCAAGCATCACCGATTCGGGCTCACGGCCACGAATAGGCTTCACACAAAATGCCTAAATCCGCACGACTACCGGATTTTCTACATGCAATAATGTCGGGGACGGACACAATCTACCCGGAGTTCCGAAGAACTTGAGGAAATCCTATACTTCACCCATTTGGTGAAAGGGATTCCTCATGCAAGCATAGAAAGAGGAATGAAAGGACAAATACAAGTCCAAAGTTCGGGAGGAAGAATCGTTACCCTAGAAGCGTTCTTCTTAGCCATGGATCTAAGATTTCACACGGAGGGAAAGGACCGCATCGGGCTGCACTCTCCAAATATGGAAACGGCTCGCGAAACGGAGCTCCGGAGCTCCGTCAATGGTGGGATCTCTCCTTCTTCTTCCTTGCCTCCTTCTTCTTTCTCTAGGTTTGGAGAGAGAAAGGCTTAGAGATTATGAGGATTCAACTCCTCTCATCAGCCCTAAAGACCTCCAGCATCTAATCCTAGCCATTGGATCGGATTCCAAAGGATTTGGACGGACCGATCTTCTTCTCTGCTCAAAATCGCGGAGCAGAATAAACAGGGCGCACGATCACAGGCGCACGGTCAGTGGTCGTGCGCGAAGAGGGAAATGGTCGTGCGCACTGTCCAGGACAGAACTCGATTCTCTTCTGAATTAACGCACGATCGCTGGCGCACGATCACCGGTCGTGCGCGATGAGGCCACTGATCGTGCGCTAAGAGCAGAAAGGGAAAATTTAGCCTGCTTCAAGTGCAGCACTACCACTCCGCCTACTTCGCTGAACTACGATTTTTGGGGTGTTACAACTCCACCCCCCTTAAAAGAATTTCGTCCCAAAATTTATAAAACAGAAATAGCAAGAATTACAGCTATATATTACCTGAGAGAAATAGCTCGGGGTACTCCGCAAGCATCGTTTGCTCTCTCTCCCAAGAGAGCTCCTCTCGGCCGCAATTATCCCACCGGACTTTTACCATCCGAATGGACTTGTTCCGCAGCTGCTTTACTTCGGTATCTTCGATGCGTAAGGGCTTGACTTTCGTCGACAACCCACTATCAACCGGAACTTTGCCGACCGCAACGATATGAGTAGGCTCTTGCACTGCCTTCCTCAACACTGAAATGTGAAACACGTCGTACAGACCGCTCAGCTCTGCAGATAGTGCAAGCCGATAAGCCGCATCACCAACACGCTCCACGATCTCAAACGGTCCTAAGTACCTTGGACTGAGCTTTTTCAAGCGTCGGATCCTTGATACCCCTTTGAACGGTTTGATCTTCAAGTAAACCCGGTCACCGACGGCAAACTCTAGGTTCCTATGCTTGGCGTTGAAATATTTTGCTTGCCTATCCTGGGCAACCAATAGCCTTTCACATATAGTCCGGATCGTCGAAGTTGCTTCCTCAACTTCCTTTCGCTTTAATAGCTTAGTATCGCCCGTTTCCGCCCAAGACAACGGTGTACGACACTTCTTACCATAGAGGGCTTTGAAGGGAGCCATCTTTATACTGGCTTGGTAGCTATTATTGTAGGCGAACTCAATCATATAGAGATGATCTTCCCACCTCTTTCCAAAATCTAGAGCGCACATTCGGAGCATATCTTCCATAGTCCTGTTGGTTCTCTCGGTCTGTCCATCCGTTTGCGGGTGGAAGGCCGTGCTGAACTTCAATTTTGTGCCCAACAGTTCATGGATAAGCCTCCAATCTTTCGATGTGAAACGCCCGTCACGATCGTTGACGATGCTACGAGGGACACCGTGCAGTCTCACAATACTATCAACATAGAGCTTTGCTAGCTTCTCTACAGAATCATCCTTCCGATTCGGAATGAAGTGTGATACCTTTGTCAAACGGTCCACGATCACCCAGACGGCGTCGTTTCCATGTTGCGATCTCGGCAATCCGTGCACGAAATCCATCGAAATATCATCAAACTTCCATTCCGAAATCGGCAAGGACTTCAGAAACCCACCGGGACGTTGACATTCCGCTTTCACCAACGCGCAAGTATGACACTTGGCCACGTAAAGGGCAATGTCTTTCTTCATAACCGGCCACCAGAAAAGCTTCTTCATATCCATATACATTTTAGTGCTCCCCGGGTGGATTGAGTACTTGGTATGATGAGCCACGTACATCAACTCTGCCCGTAGAGTGCCAACGTTTGGGATGCACAACCTTTCCTATTTCCACATAAGGTCGTCTTCGAAGGAGAAATCAGCGTTTAACCCCTCAACGATTTCCGCATTATAGCGTTTCATGCTCTCGTCCAGCTCCAATGCTTGTCGAAATCGGTCGGCAAGGTCGTATTGAACCTCCGTCCAGTTCAAGCATGCTGAAGTAGACATTCTCCTATCAATGCAAATGATCTCCATTTCTTCCAGCTCGCGGATTAGACGCTCATCGTGCATCAAAATCCAATTTGCTTGAGCGGGAGCCCGACGACTCAGCGCGTCCGCTACTACATTTCCCTTACCGGGAGTATATTTGATGTCGAAGGTGTAGTCCCCAAGGAACTCCATCCACCTCCTTTGACGCATATTCAACTCCCTTTGATCCAGCAAGTACTTGAGGCTCTTGTGGTCGGTAAAGATATCGATCTTCACGCCATATAAATAATGCCTCCAAAGTTTGAGGGCGAAAACCACGGCCGCTAGCTCCAAATCATGGATCGGGTAATTCCTCTCATGAACCTTCAGTTGCCGGGAGCCGTAGGCAATTACCTTCCTGAACTGCACTAGGACACAACCCAAACCACTTCCTGAGGCGTCGCTATAAATTTCGTAGCCTTCCGTACCTTGTGGCGAGCATAGAATGGGCGCCGTGGTCAGACGGCTCTTCAGCTCTTCAAAAGCTCGTGCGCACTCGGGCGACCAAACGAACTTATGATCCTTCCTAGTCAGTTTTGTGAGAGGAAGTGCGATCCTCGAGAAGTTTTCCACAAAGCGCCTATAATAGCCGGCAAGTCCTAAGAAACTTCGGACTTCCGCTACGTTTTTCAACAAAGGCCACGCTCGGATCGCTTCTATCTTCGACGGATCAATTGCAATTCCTTCTCCACTAACGACATGACCAAGGAATGCTACTGACGGTAGCCAAAACTCACACTTGGAGAATTTGGCATATAGCTGACTCCTCCTCAAGGTGCTCAGAACTGCGTGCAGATGCCCTACATGCTCCTCTTCCGACTGAGAGTATACCAAAATGTTGTCAATGAAGACGATCACAAATTGATCCAAATACTCTCGGAACGTCCTGTTCATTAAGTCCATGAATACCGACGGTGCATTGGACAGACCGAACGACATCACCGTGAACTCATAGTGCCCAAAGCGGGTACTGAACGCTATTTTTGGAATGTCACATTCCCTTATCCGCAGTTGGTAATAGCCGGACCTTAGGTCCAGCTTGGAGTAAACCGTCGACCCCACCAGTTGGTCGAATAGATCATCGATTCTTGGAATCGGATATCGGTTCTTCTCAGTCAACTTGTTTAGCTCTCGATAATCAATACATAGACGCAAGCTCCCGTCCTTCTTTTTCACAAAGAGGACCGGTGCACTCCAAGGCGATGAACTTGGACGTACGTAGCCTTGCTCTAGCAGCTCTTGCAATTGAACCTTCAGCTCTGCCAATTCCTTTGGCGCTATCTGGTACGGTGAGCGGGCCACAGGTTTGGCACCTGGCACCAACTCGATACAGAAATCGATCTCTCGCTGAGGCGGAGCCCCAGGGAGTTCGTTAGGAAACACGTCGGCGTACTCCGCTACAACTGGGACATCACATAACCTGGGCATTGGCTCTGAAGCCTCCAACAAGGTGAAGAACAACTCGGCGCCTTTTCTCACCGCCTTAACCACCTGGAGAGCAGACATCAGCGTCTTGCTCGCTCCTCGCATACCGGCGAACATGGTTTCTCCTTCGGTGTTCCTTCCCAGAGTGATCTCCTTTGTATTGCAATCTATGCATGCCCGCTGCTCCGAGAGCCAGTCCATGCCGAAGATCACATCAAATTCAGCTAACGGTAATAACGACGCTTCCAAGTCGAAATCCTGACTTCCGATCCGCACCTTCACACGGCTCTTCCTATCCGCACTCATTCGAGATCCATTGGGTAGCACTACTTCCAATCTATCCTCTACGAAGGTAGACGGCACTCCAATTCGCACAACGAAGTCCTCGGACAGAAAAGAGTGCGATGCACCCGTATCAAATAGAGCTCTCGCCGGATAGTTAAAAATTAGGACGAAACCTAATTGCACACAAATAAAGCATATAGTCGTACAACAGTATGAATTATATATATAGCTGTAAAAGATAACTTCTAATTCGTACCTGTGACGACATTAGTTTGTCGTATAGCTTCTTGTTGGCCAAGCGAATAGACTCTCGGCTGAGTCAGAATGTGCTGGGAAGCCGAAGACTCCGCAACTTTACCCTTTTCGGCAGCACGAGCATAATCCACCGCTCGATTACCAGCCTTCAGGGGACCACTTCGACACACCGCAGCTTTGTGTCCCACCTTCCCGCAGGTGAAACACGTAATAGGAGTCCGCGCGGTCGTGGCTCCTGAAACATTTGAAGGAGCTGGTTCCGCCTGTTTGAACTTCCTTTTGTTCCTTCTGAAATCCGACTTGGACTGAGAGGCCGGCGCATGAAACTCAGGTTTCTTTACAACACCCCTTGCTTGTACCCTCTTCATGTCCAACTCCAAAGATCTGGCAGTTTGCACCATCACTTGGAAGCCAAACGTCATAGGGCCTGCAAGGAGCAACCTCAACTCGTCCCGAAGCCCTTCATAGAACTTATTTGTCTTTGTCTCCTCATCCTCCACCAAGGACCCCGCATAGCGACTCAGTCTGGTAAACTCATGCCAGTAATCGTCAACGGAGCGATCACCTTGTGTCAACCTCAAGAACTGGTTTTGTAACTCAATGCGCTGGGTAGAGGGGATAAACCTTTGGAGGAACGACTTTGAAAACTCAGCCATTGTGATTTCAGTAATATCTCTACCGTAGAACTTATGCAGCTCCTGCTCTTCCCACCACAGCACAGCCTCTCCATCAAGAAGGAAAGTGGCTAAGGTGACCATCATGGCTTCGTCCGTCGCTGTCGCCCTCAGAGTTCTTCTAACTCTTGACAACCAGTCTTCTGCCTCCGTTGGGGACTCAGATCCCGAGAAGGTAGGAGGATTAAAGCTCAGGAAATGCTTTAATTGTTGGTCACGCGCTCGCCCCGCAACTACATGCGCAACTTGGCGTTCCACCCTCGGCGCTACCGCAGGTTCTACTGCAGCTAAAGGCACAGGGGCCTCCACCCTTGGTTCCGCGGCAGGTTCCACTGCAGCAACAGCCTCAGGGGCCACATCCGGAGTAGGAGTAGCAGGCTGGACCAGCCTTTGGGGTTGAGCGTTGATCATCGCGAAGACAGCCTCCGCGACTAATTTGATCATTTCAGCAGAAGGAGTGGTCGCTGGCACTTCAGCCGACCCACTACTTTCAGCGGTGTTACGGGGTCGAGACTGCCCCGCAACACTTCTAGTCACCTATAATCATGTAAAGCACAATTTAGTGACCCAAAACATATCAAACATCAATCATGGAACGCTCAGGTTCCGCAAACAAGTATGTTTTTTCATTCCTAAGTGGACATTCTTATTAGTTTTTGTCGTTTTAGGTGAATGCACAACCCGTGCGCACCACCCCTTAAAAGGAATTTGTCCCGAATTCGCTAAACTGCGGATCGACGCCTTAGGCTCTGATACCAAATTGTAACACCCTGCCAGTACGAAAAGTATAACAGCGGGTCCGGCTGGGACCCCACACCATACAAACCACACTAGCTAGGAGTTAAAAGGTGATAAACAGAAAAGAATACAACTACACGAGAGTACAAAACGTAAGCGGAAGCATTTGATTAAAAACATTACATTTAGAACTGTCCACTATCATAGGAATGAAACCATAAAGTAGAGTTTCGGCCTTAAGGCCTTGCATTTAACCAAATGTAATAAAACTCCTTAAACATACATCGGCACGCAGGCCGGCAATACATGGAAAACAGAAAAGAGGCTGGCCTTCGAGGGCCAACTCAGCAAAAGGGTCACCGCCCGCTATTTTCCGCTAGGCTCACCTGCACCTGCATAAGAACATTCCACCAAGCGGTGGCAAACAAGGTAACGGTCAGCAAAGCTGACCAAATTATAACGACCCCACCCCTTTCCCGGGGTGGCGGAGCTTCTACCTTGCAAGCAAGCCAAACTAGCAACAAGTACTAATAAAAAAGAAAGTGCAAACTACACAAGGTGAGGTTTCAAGCACAATCAATCTTCTAGGTTGAGCATCAAAAGAGAGGGGAACCTAGGTATGCACATGATGTTGGTTGGGTTCACCCGAAGGTTCCCCACAACCGCCTAAGCAATCGCATGAGGCTAATCATAATATCAATTCCACAACACTCCACCCTAAGGGTCACAGCCTTAGGTGGGAACAAGAGCTTTTGGTCGGTTTAGGTATGACACCTTCCACGACCTCTCCCATGATCACACGGCTTTCATGAGGAAGGGACCTCTTACCGATCTGCATGGAAACGGGTTCGGTTTAGCTTTGCCCGTGCTCTAACCGTCGCGATCTATCGCACGACGCGGGTACGGCTTCACCTCGGCCCGTAAGGGTTTAGCACTTTCAAGTGCTACACTAATTATATGCTACGCACCTAACCCCTTCACAAGGATCTAGGCTTCGCGAATACTCAACAAGGGAGGTGCAATACGCTCCGCATCAATTTCGTGGTGAAGGTTTGCCTTCAACCAATCTCAAAGTATGGGGCTTTCGTTAGCATCTTCACAAGACGCCTATACTTATTTCCCGCACTGCTATAGATGATTTCACGGAGTCATTCTCCGGCACGCATTCTAGGCCTAACCTAAATGCAACTTCGCAAATCAAGCATCACCGATTCGGGCTCACGACCACGAATAGGCTTCACACAAAATGCCTAAATCCGCACGACTACCGGATTTTCTACATGCAATAATGCCGGGGATGGACACAATCTACCCGGAGTTCCGAAGAACTTGAGGAAATCCTACACTTCACCCATTTGGTGAAAGGGATTCCTCATGCAAGCATAGAAAGAGGAATGAAAGGACAAATACAAGTCCAAAGTTCGGGAGGAAGAATCGTTACCCTAGAAGCATTCTTCTTAGCCATGGATCCAAGATTTCACACGGAGGGAAAGGACCGCACCGGGCTGCACTCTCCAAATCTGGAAACGGCTCACGAAACGGAGCTCCGGAGCTCCGTCAATGGCGGGATCTCTCCTTCTTCTTCCTTGCCTCCTTCTTCTTTCTCTAGGTTTGGAGAGAGAAAGGCTTAGAGATTATGAGGATTCAACTCCTCTCATCAGCCCTAAAGACCTCCAGCATCTAATCCTAGCCATTGGATTGGATTCCAAAGGATTTGGACGGACCGATCTTCTTCTCCGCTCAAAATCGCGGAGCAGAATAAACAGGGCGCACGATCCCAAGCGCACGGTCAGTGGTCGTGCGCGAAGAGGGAAATGGTCGTGCGCACTGTCCGGGACAGAACTCGATTCTCTTCTGAATTAACGCACGATCGCTGGCGCACGATCACCGGTCGTGCGCGATGAGGCCACTGATCGTGCGCTAAGAGCAGAAATGGAAAATTTAGCCCTCTTCAAGTGCAGCACTACCACTCCGCCTACTTCGCTGAACTACGATTTTTGGGGTGTTACAAATCATATAGCGGGATTCTCATCGTAAAGCGAGTTTTAGGGTTTTCGATAGTAGAACTAGAGTTCGGTCGGACGTTCCTAATCTCAGGTGCACAAATTCTTCGAGAGAGGTGAGTTCATAAATTTGGGAATCCCCGGAGTCAAGGTTTAGATTAGAACTGGATGATAAGTTTCGTTTATTTCCATTTCAAAGCAGGTTTTATTTTAAGTTTTGTTTTCTTGTTTTTATTTTTATTAAGCTTTTGTTTTCAACTATACACAATAAGGTATACTTTCCTTTATCGAAGATTAGTTTGGATAAACTTCCAAAAGCTTTGCAAAAAGCCCTTCTTTTCTTATAATCTTAGAGTTTTCAGCGCCATCGCCGGGGAGTAATTGTCGATATTTCAAAAGAAGAAAAGAGTATGAAGTCTATCTCTCGATGGAATAATGGTTGGTTTCTCGAAGTAGAAATACTCGCAAGACCCCTCAAAAATGCTCGCCTAATTCTATTCATCAAAATCTTTTGCAGCAATTCAAATCTAAATAATTACTAAGACAGAGTTCACTCTCAAGCGAGATATCATTCCTGAGCTCTTTGACCACATCATAGGATGTCAGTCTGCTGCTGAGATATGGACAACCTTGGATGGCCTGTTCAACAAGAAGAATGTAGTACAGCTATAATTTCTTGAGAATGAGTTTGCGAAATCAATTCAAGGTGATTTTTCTATCTCATCCTTCTTCTTAAAGATGAAAAACCTTCGTGTTGAGATATCAGCATTGGACCCTAAAGAGGCTATCTCAGAAGTGAAGCTGAAAATGCACATAATTTGCGAGTACGGAGGGAGTATGTGTCCTTTGTTACATTTGTGCAAGGTTGGCAATCATACATCCCTATTAGAGTTGGAGAATCTGCTTGCTTCGCAGGAGAGCTTAGCTAAGTAGATGGCTGGGATATCTATCTCCGGGGGAGAAAGTGAGGTTTTGTATTCAGGTAAAAGAAGAGATGGGACAAGAAGAAGAAGTAACTTAGAGGTGATGGTCCTTCAACTTCATATCAGTAGGAGAGGAGCTATGCTCCTAAGCATGATGTGAAGAAGAAGGAAGGGCCAAGGTGCTTCAGGTGCAACAAGCCTAGTTACTTCAAAAGAGACTGCAGAGTTAATCTTCAGCCGGGACATGCTGCAGGAAATGAGGTAGCTGGTTCCAATGGTGAAGGTAGTTGGCGTGGAGGGGCCTTCATGATGGGCACTTGTGTTCGTTCTTTATCTTCCATCAACTACAAAGATGATTGGATTGTTGACTCTGGGTGTGGTCATCACTTCACCAAGGATGAGTCGAAGTTCTCTTCTCTGCAGACATACTCAGTTAATGATGTTATTATTACTGCTGATGATATTGTTAATGCAGTCAAGAAGGAGGGTGTCATTTCTTTAGGTACTGATAGAGGTCCACTCACCTTGAGAATTTTATATCATGTGTCGGGTATAAAGAAGAACCTCTTCTCCGTGACCAATATTGTTGATGCGGAGTATCACGTTCTATTCGGCCCAACATAAGTGAAGTTTCTCATAAATATGTCAATCGTGAATGTTGAATTCACTCATGTTGGAAGGAGGGTGAAGTACTTGTTTGTGTTATCAACAAGCTCTTATGTTGATAAGATGAGAGCTAATGACAGTGTTGCTATATGGCAAGAGAGGCTTGGTCATGCTGGTATGGATAAGCTGAAGGCTATGGCAGCAAGAGGCATGGTGAATGGCCTGCCTAGTCTATCATCCATTGGTGATGGTCACGTTTGTGCTGGATGTCAGTTTGGTAAGGCTCAACGCCTTCCATTTGACAAGTCACAAACCAGATGCAAAGCATCGTTGGAGTGTATTCATGGTAATTTGCTTGGACCCACCGCAACTGCAATCTTGGAGGTAGCAGGTATATGTTGGTCTTGATTGATGATTTCACTAGGTATACCTGGGTATACTTTATAAAGGGGAAATCTGAGGCGTTCGGGAATTTTGTGGAGTTCAAGGAGCTTGTGGAAGGTGGGCTTGGCTTGCGGATCAAGAAGTTGAGAATTGACAATGGAGGGGAGTTCACCTCAAGTGAGTTCTTCAACTTCTGCAGTAACCATGACATCCAGAGGGAACTCACTTGTGCACATACTCCACAATAGAACGGAGTTGCAGAGCGGAAGATTTGTCATCTGACGGAGATGTGCAAGTGTTGGCTTCATGCTAAAAGCATTCCTAGGTCCTTCTGGGCGGAGGGAATGTTTTGTGCAGTCTATGTCATCAATCGGATGCCTCTCGGTCTTATCAACATGAAGACTCCACATGAGTTGATTTTCAAGGAGAATCCAGGTGTGGAACACTTTTGAGTGTTTGGATTTACCTGCAATGTGCATGTTCCTGATGCCCTTAGAACAAAGCTAGATGCGAAAGTAAGGAAGCTAGTATTCGTTGGTTATGATGATCAAAAAAGTGTAGGAGATGCATGGATCCCGAGACACGAAGGGATGTGGTATTCGATGAGTAGACGTCATACCAGGGTAGCTCATCTGTGGAGCTACAAGAGAGCAGGTCAGATAGAGGACAAGGGGAAGCTGCTAAAGAAGTTCAGGTAGAGTTGCCTATTTCATCAGATGTTCCAATTGTTTCTAGATCTGGGACAAGTGCTTCAGGTTCTGGAAGCAGGTGGATCCATGCTCCAAGTGGGCTGGGAAGGTGATCTAGTCTAGAAGAAGAAGCAGAAGAGGTGGATCAGGGTAAAGCCATGTAGAGGTCCAAGAGGACTATTATTCCAACATATAGTTATGCATGGGGGAACTTGGTGAGCTTTGTCTCATGTTTCTTTGTTGGCCCATTGGATGAGCGAGAGCCATCATACTTTGAAAATGCCACTAGAGTCAAGGACTGGGAAGAAGACATGTATGTGGAGATGGTTGCCCTCAGGAAGAATGAGACTTGGGATCTTGTGCCCAAGGTTGATGACATTACTCTTGTGACATGCAAGTGCGTCTACAAGCTGAAGAAGAAGGCTAACAGCAACATTGAGTGGTATAAGGCTCGCCTTATAGCTTGAGGATCCTCTCAACAGTACGACGAAGGCTATGAAGAAACATTTAGCCATGTTGCAAAGATGACTTCGGTGCAGGTGGTGATAGCGTTGGCAGCTTGCCAAGGATGGAAGATTTGGCAACTTGACGTGAAGAATGCTTTTCTCTATGGAGAGATTGACAAGGATATATTCATGGTATAGCCATCTGGCTATGTTCTTGAAGTTCATCCAGGACATGTCTAAAAGCTCAAGAAGTCTCTTTACGGCTTGAAGCAAGCGCCTCGGGCATAGTATGGGAAGATCACGGAATACCTCCAATTTTGCCGAAATTTTGCTTCGGATTCTAATTCAAGCTTGTTTGTAAAGAAGACGGGGGAGCTGCAAGTCTTGGTACTATTGTACGTGGATGACATGATCATCATGGGGAACAATCAAGAGGAGGTTGCTAGGATCTGGGCTGGGCTAGCTATCAGGTTTGAGATGAAGGATCTGGGTGAGCTCCACCATTTCCTTGGTCTTCAGGTGGAGAGGAAAGAGAGGAGTGTGCTCATTTTCTAGAAGGGCTATGCAGAATGGATTATGAAGTGATTCGGCATGAGAGAGGGGAAGAGTAGCTTTACTCCACTGGAGGTTGGTTTGAAGCTTTGATGAGATGAGGGAAGGGTTCTTTCTGATCCCTTGGTGTTTCAGGAATTGGTTGGAAGTCTTATTTATCTAACGATTACAAGGTCGGATATTGCTTATGTTGTGGGCCGAGTAAGTTGATATATGGTGGAGCCACAAAAACCTCATCTAATGGAGGCAAGGAGTATTATGAAGTATGTGAAGTCCACCTCTGATATGGGTCTCTTTTATGGGAGGGACTCGAGCTTCAATCTGCATGGTTACACGGATTTTGATTATGGAGGAGATAAAGATGATCAGAAGTAGACATCCATGAGAAGGTGTGAGGTACTACTCTACTTTGCGGTGACAATGAGAGTGCCCTTAAACTGGTTAATAATTCAGTTTGTCACGCGCGGACCAAGCACATCGAGATCGAGCATCACTTTATTCTAGAGAAGGTGTTGGAGGGATCATTGATGGTTGAATATGTGGGAGCGAGGACAATGTCACGGACATCTTCACGAAGCCATTGTCGAAGGGACCTTTTGGTCAGTTATGGAGTTTGCTTAGGTTGACTTCCACATCCTACTTCAAGGGGGAGTGTTAAAATTTTGAAGTGGAAGTAGAAGTGTGCTGGGCGGTCTGAGGAAATAGACCACAGTGATCGCTGAGACTGCGCGATCTCAGCAGACTCTTTCTAGCGATCTCATCACTGTCTTGGCAAAGGCTCAAGCAGGTATCATCTTGTTATCGCGTGATCTCCCCTTGTGCGGTCTGGTTGGGCGGTTATTGTATATCTTTTGGGTCGGTGATGGCATCTGTCTGTCTTCTATAAATAGAAGTGCATGGCCCATCATTAATAACGAGAACAATAAGAACTAAGGCTTGGGTTGTTTTTGCTGGTCTCAATTATGAGATCGCGCGGTCTTGAAGTGGTTTGATCATTTGTTGTGTTTGCAGGTCAGCGGCTAGCAGTCATTGATCTTCTTCCTTGGTGTTCTTCCCAGCTTTGAATAATCAGTATGCCATCGGTCTTCTTCTGTGCGGACTGAGTTATAGTTCTTCAGCTATTCGTGGCAAGCTCAGTGATCAGGCGAGCTCAGCGGTCAGGCGAGCTCAGCGGTCAGGCGATCTAGAGTTATGGTCAGGTGACAGTTTTTGCAGTTCTGTTCGCGGGCACATCTGGGATTATGCAATCTAGCGGTCAGGCGGTCAAGAAGTGTCGATAGGTTGTTTTCTTAGCAGTTCAATCAGTCAGCGATTCATGCGGTCCGAGGTGGCGGTCTGGCAAATAGTAGGTTGACGACCTGTGTTGTTCGCGCCGTCTCAGTGGTTGTTGTGCGGTCTGACTGAAAGTGGAGGTTAAATCTTAAGTTACTCTAGAGGGGTGGGGGGTGAATAGAGTATTAAAAAAAATTATTAGTTTTTGAAGCGGAATTAAAATACTGATGTATATATATATGTGTAATGCAAAGTGTATTATATAATTTGAATAAAGAAAATAGCACACAACACAGATACAATATAGAAAATCACAAGCACAGGGGACACAAGGAATTATAGTTGTTCCCCAATAAATCTGGGTACGTCTACTCTTCTACCACAGCTGGTAGGACATCCACTAGGAGTTTTTGATAAGGTGTCCACACACCACAGAGCTTTTGATAAGGTGCTCAAGACCAGGGTTTTTTTTGATAAGGTGTCCACACACCAATAAGCTTTTGATAAGGTGCTTAAAAAGCACAAAAGGATTTTTTGATAAGGTGTCTTGCCACCACTGTGTAAACTTTTGGAGGTAGAATTAACCCTGTACAAGATAAGGTAAGAAGGTTTAGAGTGTTCTTCTCTGTCAATATTTCTGAGAGAAGACAAAAGGTGTTGAGGATGAAAGCTCCCCCCGTCTGTTTGAAGTTGTTGACAGCTTGAGGATGAAGCTTTCTCTAAAACAGAAGTCTTCTGTAGCAGATTAATCTAGAAGAGGTAAATCTTCATATTGTTGTTGCTCTTTTGAAGACTTGAACTTGCAGCAGATCTGAGAGAATGAATGTTGTTCTCGGAGAGATGAAGATGCTGCTTTTAGGAAGAAGAAGATTGAAAGTATATGTTCTCTGTGTGTTTATTCTTCTTCCTCTCCTTTCTCTAATCCTTCTGTATTCTTGTTGTTCTACAGAACTGTATTTTTGAGAAACTTAAAAATAACTCTGTAAGATCTCTGTCGTAAAGGAGTATACGACTGTTTTGTGTATATGCTTTCTTCTGTGATGGATTTCTAATTTGAAATTCAATTCATCTGTCTTTAAGGAATATATTATTCTGGCTTAAATCCTTCTTGGAACTGTAACAGCCACCAAAACGATTTTGGCAGGTCCTTTTTGATTCCATTGATGTGAAAGATGTCGTAGCATTAAATGTCAACGACAATTCTTGTCTTGGAATTGAAGGAATAAAAGAATATAATAAATGAATAAGATATCCTTACTAAACTGACTGAATACGTCCAAAAGTACTTGAATTGATCCGTTAAGGTCGTCGATCTGTGTTCAGAGAGTTGACAAAATAACTGATATAGATGATCTGGACTTGTATTTGTCGAACTGAGCTTTCACATAGAATTTGTCGAGCTCTGGCTGGAATTTATCGAATGCTGCTTGCCATTTGTCGAACGCTGCTCAGATAATGTCGAGCGCTGGAACTGGCTATAATTCTTCAGTCTGCTGAGAAGAATTTGTCGAACGAGACTAGACATTCGTCGAACGCCACTCGCCATTTGTCGAATCCTGGGAACTTAAATATTCCTTAAGTTCTAGCTAATCAATCAGCCTAAAGACTTGACCCTTAAGCTATACAATGGGGTCAACTTGATCCTTAGTTAAAACATAGTGATCCTAGCCCAAAACAGTAATAGGGTTGTTCCAACAATCTCCCCTATTTGGGTTAGGATACTATTTGATAATTAATCAAATAAATACAATAGAAAACATAAATAGCAGAGCATAAACTATATGTATCCGACAAAATGAAAATTCATTTCAGCAGATTGAATAAATATAGTGCTCTGAGTTCATTACAATCAAAATGTTTAACAACAACAAAAATAAATAAGTCTGAACCTCTTTTACTTCTTTGCTGATGGAGGTTTGAAGATGATTATCCTGTTTGGATCTTCAGACTTCTTCTTGCTTATGTAGAGATCTTGAGCTCCCAGTATAGTTTGAGATTTAACATGAGGGATAAACGCTTCTGGGTGCTTTTCAAGATATTCTTCAGCATTGAATAACTTTTTGGAATTGTACTTGTCAAGCTCTTTCCTTCTGTAATCAGACATGGTAGTAATGTTTGTGAAATCTTTACCTTATAATTTTGCTTTGTTAATTAGGGCATAAGCAATTGTTTCTTTGAGTCTAGCCATTTGAGATAATCTTTCCTCTTCAGGATCTGGAAGAAAGGGAACATATTCTGAAATATCAACTTGATCTTGAAGATCACTTTGAGGATTTTTGATCTTGTGAAAAGATCCATCAGAAATATCAATATGTATTCTGAAGATATTTGAGGTGAAACAATGACTGGACTTTCTTGTGAAGCAACTACTGATTTCTTTGAAGGAGGATTACTGGTTGATCCTGGTACTTAAGATCCACTGGAACTACTAGATTTCATTGAGTGCTGAGAGCTGGGCTTCTAAGAAGTAGAAGAAGGTCTTGCTGAGCCTACTGATGCTGTTGGAGGAGGAGGAGGATGGTTATATTTGACAGGCTTGTCAGAATAGTAACCAGTCTTCCTCATCTTCTTTCTTCTTTTATTCTCATTCCTTGAGAATTTCATGCAATGTGATGTATCTTTGTCAAGAGTAATGTTATGAAGAACATAATAGGGGACATCATTCTTAGGATTTGGAGGCTTGGGAACAGCATTTGAATTTGCTTTTCTTTTCTTTCTTTTCCTTGATAATGTGTCATCAAAGTCACTATCATTATCTTCATCATCAGAGTCAGAAGAGGGAATTGGATTATCATATAAATCATTAACCAATTTAAGAGCTTTGATTCTTTGCTCTTCAGCTTCATAAGCTTCATCTTCTGCTCTCCATATTTCATCAAAGTCTGGAATCGGTGATTCATCAAAGGCAAAAGTTGGGAATTCAAAATTATTGATAATTTCTTCTGAAATTTTAACTGATTCATCTGCAAGACTTTGAACTGGAACTCGAACAAGAGCTGGAACTGCTCTTTGAACTACAAAGCTACTAATGATCCTTTTCAGCAAAACTTTGTCAATTAGAGCAGTATAAGGAACAATTGCTCTTGAATAATTATGATGTTTTGGCAAAACTGAGGAAACAACATTGAACTTAGACAATAAGGAAATAATATCTAGGGAGGGATGGATATAGATATTATTTAACTTTTCTATGATTGGTACTTCTGGAGCTTCTTCAAATATATCTACATCAGAAGTTTGAACTGTTTCTTCAGTATCCTCTTCAGCAAAAACTGTATCTGTATCAAAAATTGTATCCTCTGATATTTGAGCTTCTGGAACTTCTTCATGAGCCATCTCCCCCTGCCTAGCTTTTGGGAGACCTGAATCTAGGCCCCTAGAAGAAGGGACAGATATGGAGGAGGGAATTGAAGATATAGTAGAAGATAATTCAGAGATTGCTTGAAGAATTGGAGCAATTTTTGCATCCAATGTGGAGTAAAGAGTAGAAAGAATGTTATAGACTGGGGCAAGTTTTGCATCCAGGATTTGATCAATCTTGGGAAGAATATGGTCAAGAATTTGATCTGCAATAGTGTGGAAATGTAGAAATAGCATTTCAGGTGGATGAGATGAAGATGGTTGAGAAGTGGAAGGAATAGAAGTTGGTACAAAAATGTTTGCAACTTTTGCATTGTTATTGAGGGATGTCAGAATGAATGGGGCAAGAGTGATGGATGGGTGAATGATAGTCATCATGCATTGGAGATGGAGGTGGAGAAGTATGAGGGGTTAGAAGTGTAGATGAGGATGGAATGTCATCAATGAGTGTGGGAGAATTTTGAGGTGGAGATTGTGCAGGGGAAATGTTCTGAGGTGGAGATGGGAGAGGAGGAGAAGAAACAAGAGGAGGAGGAGAAGGAGATTCTAGAAGGGTTGAGGGAGTGACTGGATCAGTCCTTGTGCCTTCAGAAGTTTTCTTCTGTGTAACTGCTCTTGTGTTCTTCTTGATAAATACCCTGTCCCATTTAGCAAAGAGAAATGAGGTCAGCATCTTGCTAGCATTAATGGTCACCTTGGGAGAGACCATAAGGTCTTGGTTTCTTTCCTGCAAAACAATTACTATAATCCTTCCAAAACAAACATTGTCCTTTGAGATCTTCTTCTTAATCAATTCAAAAAAGATTGATCCCCAGTTCACTTTCTTCTTTTCCATTATGGCCACCATCAACATAAATTGGTGCCTCTTAATATAATCATGTCCTGTTGTTTTCCCTAACAACACTTTGCCAACTATATCAGAAAGAAACTTATATTCCACAGATAAGTTCTTCTTAAGCAGGTGATTAGGGTTTCCAGTGGAATGACCCATTTTAATCAGTGCTTCACCACTTTCATCAGAGCTAAGCTCTATTTCATCATCACCATTAACAAAACCAAAAACTTCAGTTAAAATGGTAGGGTTAAGAGAGACCTGGTGTCCTGAGATAGTTCCTGTCAGACTCTCATCTTCCTACTTAGCTGTAAAACACCATTCCTTGATTTCTGCTGTGTGCAGCTTTATCCTCATGCTCATTAACTTCTTTAACTGCTGCTCTTCAAACAGTTGAAGAATATCCTTGAATATTTGATCAGATTGAGTGAAAGAATCCATGTCGATGTCAAACCCGACATCGAACATCAAGAGGAACTGGAGGGAAACGATTTCTGTAGGCGCAATCTATTACGAAATAGAAAAAGATATTATATAAACCGGAGAAGGGGGCACATTTGAAGAGCGGGGTTTGGCAAAAACCTAATAAAAACAGAAGTCGAAAAGACTTTAGGTCTCCGTCAGACAGCGTTCGACAAAGATATCCTTTTCGTCGACTACCTTTCGACAAATGAAATTGTCTTTATCGATTATGAAGTCAACAGGTTTGTCAACCGCTGTTCGACAAATGTTTCAAATTCGTCGTCCTCCGTTCAACGAATTTAGCGGATAAATAGAAATATTAATTTTTAACATATTGATTCTCCATCTATCATTCCTAGTTGATTTATAAAGAAGATGTGCTTCTTTTCATCCAAGGGCTTGGTGAAAATGTCAGCTCTTTGTAAATCAGTAGAAATGAACTGTAGGCAAATTTTATTTTTATCCACATTATCCCTAAGGAAGTGGTGCCTAATCTCTATGTGTTTAGTCCTACTATGGAGAACTGGATTTTGTGCTATAGATATTGCACTTGTATTGTCACAAAATATAGTTGATTTATTTAAGTTGATACCATAGTCTAGAAGTTGATTTTGTATCCACAACATCTGTGAGCAGCAACTGCCAGCAGCCATGTATTCATCTTTAGCTGTTGATGTAGACACAAGCCTATCACCAAGAAACTGAAAGTTCCTGATGTGCTTTTCCTGTCTACTCTGCATCCAACATAATCTGAATCTAAGAATCCAGTTAATTCAAATTCAGATGCTGTTGGATACCAAAGTCCTAGATTAGGGCAACCCTTTATATATCTCAAAATTATTTTTAATAAAATTAAGTGAGATTCTTTGGGGTTAACTTGAAATCTAGCACAAATACAGGTAGCAAACATTATGTCAGGTCTACTAGCTATTAAATAAAGTAGTGAGCCAACAATTGCTCTGTATACTTTTGAATCAACAGGTTTCCCTGATTCAACATTAACAATAACAACATTTGAGGGCATGGGTGTTTTCATGGTGGAAGAATCAGACATACCAAATCTTTTCACTAATTCCTTAGCATACTTAGATTGGGATATGAAGATTCCATTTGAAGTTTGCTTCACTTGAAGACCAAGGAAGTATGATAACTCACCCATACTACTCATTTCAAATCTTGATTGCATTAGATTGGAAAATCTTTTGCACAAATTTGAATCAGTAGATCCAAAGATAATGTCATCTACATATATTTGAACTAGTAAAGTTTGATTCTTATGTACTTTGTAAAATAAGGTTTTGTCTACTATGCCTCTACAGAAATTGTTTTCCAAAAGAAAACTAGCTAAAGTTACATACTATGCTCTAGGATCTTGTTTGAGACCATAGAGAGCTTTCTTAAGCTTAAATACAAAAGAGGGTTGAGTTGGAGAGATAAAACCTGGTGGTTGTTCCACATAAACTTCTTCTTTGATTTCTCCATTTAGGAATGCACTTTTTACATCCATTTGATAGACTTTGAATCTTTTGTATGTAGCAAATGCAAGGAAGATCTTGATTGCTTCTAGCCTTGCAACTGGGGCAAATGTCTGATCATAGTCTATCCCTTCTTCCTGTGAGTATCCTTGAGCTACTAGCCTAGCTTTGTTTCTCACAATATTTCCCTCTGCATCAAGCTTGTTCCTGTAGACCCATTTGGTTCCAATCACTGGATAATTCTTTGGTCTTGGAACCAAATCCCAAACCTTGTTCCTTTCAAACTGGTTGAGCTCCTCTTGCATTGCAAGAATCCAATTTGGATCTTGTTCTGCATCTTTTATGGTTTGAGGTTCAACTTGTGATAGGAAACAAGTATGCATCTGATTTTGGTGTAGTTGATGCCTTGTTTGAACACCTGCTGAAATATCTCCAATTACTTGTGAAATTGGATGATCTCTAACTGTGATGGGGTCAACAGTTAGAGTTGGTTCAGCAATTGTATCCACTTGGGGAATTTGTTCAGCTGCTATATCTTCTGAAGAATGATCTGATGTTGTCTGTTCAGATCTTTCAGCAAAAACTGGGAGATCTTCTTCTTCACTCTCTTCATCATTATGATGTTCAAGATTCAGAATTCCTTCTTTATGTAGAGCTAATTGATCTAGCTGCTCACATAATATAGGTACCTGCAGATTTTCTATGGTAGAAGGAATCTTCTCCTTGTAAAACATGTTAGTTTCATCAAAAGAGACATACATAGATTCTTCTATTTTAAGAGTGGATTTATTATAAATCCTATATGCTTTACTGTTTTGAGAATAACCTAAGAAAATTCCTTCATCTGATTTTGGTTCAAATTTCCTAAGGTATTTCTTATCATTATTGTGAATATAACATCTACAGCCAAAAGTTCTAAAATAGTTAACTTTAGGTTTCTTCCCTTTAAGTAATTCATAAGGAGTCTTTCCCTTAAGTTTGTGTATCAAACTTCTATTCAGAACATAATTTGCTGTGCTAACAACCTCTGCCCAAAAGGATATGGACAGATTAGCATCTGCAAGCAATGTTCTTGCTAATTCAAATAGAGTTATATTTTTCCTTTCAACTACCCCATTTTGTTGAGGAGTTCTAGGAGCTGAGAAAAAATGCCTGATACCTTCCATCTCACAGAATTCTTGCATAAGAAGAGACTCAAACTCAATACCATGATCACTTCTGATCAATGCAACTACAGTAGAGTACTCAATCTGTATGCTCTTAAGAAAGTCTGTAAGAACTTTAAAGTTATCTGACTTTTCTCTCAAAAAGAACACCCAAGTGAATCTAGAGAAGTCATCTACAATAACTAGAGTGTAAGACTTCCCTCCTAAACTCTTTGTTGCTATAGGTCCAAAAAGGTCCATATGTAGCAAATATAAGATTCTAGGTGAATCACTTTTAGATAATGATTTAAAACTATTTTTAGTTTTCTTACCTAGTTGACATGCCCTACAAAGACCTTCTTTCTTGTATGAACCTGAGGGTAATCCTCTAACAAGATTGTCCTTAGATAGTTTAGCAATGGTCCTAAGGTTTACATGTCCTAGTCTCTTATGCCAAAGTTCACTAGATTTGCTTCCATCACTAAATAAACAAACTTCTGAAGTAGATGAATTGAAATTCACTAAGTATATATTTCCTTGCCTAATACCTGATAGAATAGTAATATTATCAGTATATTTAATTAGGCAGTTCAATTTATTAAAAGTTACCCGATACCCTTCATCACATAATTGACTTATGTTGATGAGGTTGTGCTTCAGTCCCTTGACATAAGCTACCTCTTTGAAGGTGACTTCTCCAACCTTGACTTTTCCATAGCCTTTGGTATGTCCACAGTTGGAGTCTCCAAATACAACCTTTGGTCCAAGATTTGCTTTGTAGTTGTTCAGGTTGGCCTTGTTTCCTGTCATGTGCTTTGAGCACCCACTATCCAAATATCACATTTCATTCATTCTTGGATAGCTGTGTACCTGCAATGACAGAAAAATAATCTAGTTGTTTTTGACCCAGACTACCTTGGGTCCATTTGTTTGTCCACAATATTCAGAAATAAAGGTCATTTCAAGCTGATCCTTATAGCCTTGTGGGTGGAATCTACTTGGAGGTATTACCCACTCAGTAAAAGGATTTCTAGTATATTTAGAATTAGAATTCTTAGAACTTTCTGTATAATATCTGTTCGACAAATTTGGGTAAATTCGCCGACCGCCGTTCGACGAATGTGCATGTTTTTGTCGAGCGTCGTCCATATTATAACTATACTGAAAGTCTGTTCTCAGTTTTCGTCGATCCCCGTTCGATAAATTTGAATCTTTTTGTCGAGCTTTGTTCGACGAATTCTTCTGAATTCTTTTATTCTTAATATTCTTGCTTGAAATATCTTTATTGGCTTCAGTAGCCTCTTTGCCTTTAGCAGAGACGAATTTATGGGTGTAGAGAGAATGTTTTTCTTAATTAGAGGTGGCTCACTTGATGAAGCACCCAAGCCCAGTTTGCTATTGAGTCTAGCATTGACAGTGCTTGTGATGTTCATCAGTTTGATACTTCTCCCATTTAGGGATTCTTCAAATCTCTTGGCCTCAGATAATTTATTCTCAATGAGAATAGTATGTTCTCTAGAGGATGCCAACTCTTTCTTAAGAGTAGCATTTTCTTCACTTAAATTATTCATTTCAGCTAGCTTAAGTCTGAGTGAGATTATTTCCTTCTCAGATTTAATTAAGTCTAGGCAAAGAACTTTGAATTCATCCTTGAATTCAATGGAAGTAAAATCAAAGTTAGCTATTACCTGATCAACATCATCTTCTGCTTCTGCTTCTAATTTTTCTTCATCAGAATTGTTGGCTGAGGCATTGATTGCCATCATGTAGAAATTCTTCTCTTCTTCATCATCATTGGAGCTGGATGAAGAAGCATATCCTGACTCACTGTCTGAGACATGAATGGCCATTAAGCATTGGTCATTTTCTTTTGTTTCTTCATCATCAGAAGAGCAGGATGAAGATTCTGATTCAGATTCTGTTTCACTCCAGGATTTTGCTATAAATCCTCTCCCCTTCTTTTTGTGATTGTGGGAGGAAGATTTGCTGGAGTTTCTCTTTTCTTCCTTTTCTTTTCTCTTTTCCTTCTTGTCCTTCTTGTTTTGATTTTCTGGACAATCAGGTGCAATGTGTCCTTGTTTCCTGCAACCAAAACATATAATTTCATTAGCATGATTTTTGTCATACCTTGGCTTGTCATAGTTTATGGATGACTTTTTCCTGAAGTCTTTCTTAGCCATCTTGTAAAATCTTTTGGCTATAAGACTCATAAACTCCTAATTGTCAGGAGTTTTTCCTTCTTCTGCATCAGCTTCTTTGAAAGCTATGCTCTTTTCTTTCTTTGTTGCTGGAGATGTAGTGGATGATTCTGCTTCCCTGGACTTGATGAGCTGCTCATAAGATTTGAGCTTGCCCAACAGTGCTTTTGTGTTAATCTCATTGAGACTCCTAGCATACTTGATTGTCCAGATTCTTGAGTCCCATGTGCTGGGGAAGCACATTAAGATCTTGTCATTTATTTCAGTGATAGAAATCACTTTGTCCTAGGTCTTCAGCTCATTTATTATGAGACTGAGTCTGTTGTACATGTCAGCCACTATCTCTGTGTCTCCTTTCTTAAAGTTTTCATACAGAGAGATCAAGTGTGATCTTCTGTCTTTTCTCTCATCTGTAGAGCCTGCAACCATGTTGTTCAGAGAAATCCAAATTTCTCTAACTGATGTATATTCAACCACTTTTTGAAATATATCATCAAAAATGGTTTGAGCCAATATGTTCATGGCTTTAGCATCTGCATTTCTTTGCTTCTTTTGAGTTTCTGTCCACTCAGGAGGTGAGACAACATGATTATCTCTTGTAGCTTCAGTGCTGGTTGATGTTGTAGTTGCTGGAGGCCCCGTCAGAATTACATTAAAAATCTCTTCATCAATGGAGTTCATATAAAGCCTAATCCTTGCTTTCCAAAGTGCAAACTTGCTAAGGTTGCACATTGGAGGTCTTGTGCTTGAGTATTCCTTGTTTTGTGCCATGAGTTTTAAAAAAAAAATAAACAAAAACTCTAGATGAATTTAAGATCTAATTGATCTTTGTGATTCAGGTGTTAGCCTGTAAAGAATCAACCTACCTCTGATACCAATTGAAAGTGGAGGTTAAATCTTACGTTACTCTAGAGGGGGGGGGGGGGGTGAATAGAGTATTAAAAAAAATTATTAGTTTTTAAAGCGGAATTAAAATACTGATGTATATATATGTGTAATGCAAAGTGTGTTATATAATTTGAATAAAGAAAATAGCACACAGCACAAAAACAATACAGAAAATCATAAGCACAGGGGACACAAGGAATTATAGTAGTTCCCCAATAAATCTGGGTACGTCTACTCTTCTACCACAGCTGGTAGGACATCCACTAGTAGTTTTTGATAAGGTGTCCACACACCACAGAGCTTTTGAAAAGGTGCTCAAGACCAAGGGTTTTTTTTGATAAGGTGTCCACACACCAATAAGCTTTTGATAAGGTGCTTAAAAACCAAATAAGGATTTTTTGATAAGGTGTCTTGCCACCACTGTGTAAACTTTTGGAGGGAGAATTAACCCTGTACAAGATAAGGTAAGAAGGTTTAGAGTGTTCTTCTCTGTCAATATTTCTGAGAGAAGACAAAAGGTGTTGAGGATGAAAGCTACCCCTGTCTGTTTGAAGTTGTTGACAGCTTGAGGATGAAGCTTTCTCTAAAACAGAAGTCTTCTGTAGCAGATTAATCTAGAAGAGGTAAATTTTCAGATTGTTGTTGCTCTTTTGAAGACTTGAACTTGCAACAGATTTGAGAGAATGAATGTTGTTCTCGGAAAGATGAAGATGCTGCTTTTAGGAAGAAGAAGACTGAAAGTATATGTTCTCTGTGTGTTTATTCTTCTTCCTCTCCTTTCTCTAATCCTTCTGTATTCTTGTTGTTCTACAGAATTGTATTTCTGAGAAACTTAAAAATAACTGTGTAAGATCTCTGTCGTAAAGGAGTATACGACTGTTTTTTGTATATGCTTTCTTCTGTGATGGATTTCTAATTTGAAATTCAAATCATCTGTCTTTAAGGAATATATTATTCTGGCTTAAATCCTTCTTGGAACTGTAACAGCCACCAAAACAATTTTGGCAGGTCCTTTTTGATTCCTTTGATGTGAAAGATGTCGTAGCATTAAATGTCAACGGCTATTCTTGTCTTGGAATAGAAGGAATAAAAGAATATAATAAATGAATAAGATAACCTTACTAAACTCACTGAATACGTTCAAAAGTACTTTGTTGGAACCTTAGGTTTGATTTGAGTTAGGATCCACGTTTAGTATCTAAGTTTATATATCATAACTCAAATTGTATAACTTAGATTAAATATCTAATTAAGAAAGAAGGCTGAAAAAGAAATATATTAATAGGCAGAAAAGAATAAAAAAAATATATATATATATAAATAATATACTAAGAAATATATATATATAAGAATAGGCTAATTAATATAAGAGAAATTAATATAAAAGAAAATAATATAAGGAAAAATAATATAAGAGAAATTAATAAAGAAAATATAAGTGAAATAAAATATTTCCTATAGTTCGACATTTCGTTAAACGACGCTCGACAAACGTCGAACGGCGCTCGACAAACGTCGAACGGCGATCGGCGAACAGGTTTATATAAGCAGCGCTCGACAAATTACAGCATTACAGCACCGCTCGACGAATGGCGAACACCGCTCGACGAATGGTGAACGCCGCTCGACGAATTCCAGCAGACTTTCAAAAAAAGGAATTTTAATTATCTGGTCGACGAATGGAATGATGAGCTCGACGAAAGGAGAGCTCAGGTCCATGAAATTTAGGCAGAATTATCCTTCTTATTTAATATGCTGTCAGATTTTATTTAAAGCAATATTTCTTTATTATACTTTATATCTTGCTATATATATTATTGTTCTGACATTACAGCTTGCAAGCATTTAATAATATAGCCGTTGGCAGAAGAATTAATTGCTATAGCAGTTGCAGCAAGCAAAAGAAGGAAAGAGGACAACAGCTTTTATACAACAACAGACTTTATACAGTAGAAGAAATGTTGCAGATTATTATATATAGCAGAATATATTCTGCTCTCTCTTACAATAGATTATTTATATATATATATAATATATTGCTGTGCAGATTCAATAGAGAAAAAATACATTTTACATCTTCTGTACATGGAAAAAGAGAAGAAGAAGAAGAAGAAGAGAAAAAGAAGAACATGGGCAAAAACATAGAACAAATTTATTACTTTATCTTGTTCTGTTTTTGTTAAACTCTTTTCTTGCAGATCACATATATCCTGAGACACCAATCACAACCATTTGCTCAGGATCATCTCTGCTTTGGAAGAAAGGAGTGTTTGTACAACCAAGAGAAGAGGACTCTAGAACTGTCATCAACTTACATCAGACAGGGGGAGCTCTTCAACATCTTCATCAAGATCCATTCAACTTCAAATCAGGATCTTCAAGAGTCTACTCATATAGAGAAGAACAACAAATCTTTTTGTTTTTATTTTTATTCCTTTCCACCTCTTGTACAGGGTTATAACTCCCTTCAAAAGTTAACTCCCGGTGACAGGGTACCTTAGCAAAAACCTGCATCTTGGTTAGAGCACCTTATCAACAGCTCACCTGGTGTGTGGACACCTTATCAAAATCACCTTGGTGTGAGGGCACCTTATCAAAAACTCCTAGTGGATTCCTACCAGTGGGTAGAAGAGTAGACGTACCCAGTTGAGGGGAACTACTATATTTCTCTGTGTCATCTGTGGATTGCTTGTTTTATGTTTTTATTTCCTGTGCTGTGTTATTTATATGCACTCTAACTGTTTGATTTGTTTGCTCATACAGAAATCAGCAAACTCACTTATATATATATCACTTACTTTGAAAGAATAAATTAAGCAAGATCTTTTAATAAGATAAATAAGAACTAAACCTCCACTTTCAATTGGTATCAGAGGAGGTTGATTTTTCACATAGGCTAACACCTGAAATCACAAAGATCACCTTAGTTCTTATTTTGTCTTTAGAAAGAATTTTTCCAAATTGCACTAGCAGATTCCTCTTCCTCTTCCACTAACACTATTTTTGATGCAGAACCATCTTCAACTCTCAGTGGAAGAAGAAAACAAGGAAGAACAAAAAGCCATAGCTTTTTCTATGTTGGCTATATATAGTTCAGATTACACATCAGAATATGAATATAAAACAGAAAAGGAAGAGGTATCTTCAAACTTTAATTTTACCTCTGATCCCTTTAAATCTGATGATAAATCTATTTTCAATTTATTATGTACAGATTTCATTATTGCTGAAAATTACAATTCTGAAAATAAAGTCAGAAAAGAATTAAAAATAATTGCTTTGACTTCTGATTATAACAATAAAACATAAAACTTTAAAACAGCAACAAAACAAATTATTTGCTTAAAAATAAGTTATTTAAGCCTAATAAATATAAACAGAATTTTAAAGAAAAAAAATTATGTCTGTTCAACAACATAAAATTTTTTTATTTTATTTTTAATTTATATTTTGATGAAATAAAAAGACCAACATATCTAAATATAAAACATTTGCTTTTACCTATTTTAAAAACATTTATAATTAAATTAAACAGCAATTATATTATTCTGTTGAATTTTTTTTTAAGCAATGTTAGATAGACTTCATTTTCTTACAGATTTTTCTCCTAAAATCATGTTGAGCATTCTACTGTAGTTGCATTCATCAGAAATGGTCTTGGCACTGAGTGTGAGTCTCTTTTGATTAAAGGGGATTCTATAGAAAGAAGCTATCAGACTTTGTCTTTCTGATTATAAAAATTCTTAGAATCTGTTAAACAGCTAGTAATTCACATATTTAAAATCTTATTTAAATCAAAATTTAGGAAATCAAAATTGCTTAGCTATAAAAGAAAAATAAACAATCTCTAACCCTTAAGTAGATCAAAACTTTTTATGCTTAGGAATCCTAAACCAAATAGGGGGAGATTGTTAGAACCTAGTTAACTTGGATTAGGATCCCAACTCAAATAGGGGGAGATTGTTGGAACCTTAGGTTTGATTTGAGTTAGGATCCACCTTTAGTATCTAAGTTTATATATCATAACTCAAATTGTATAACTTAGATTAAATATCTAATTAAGAAAGAATGCTGAAAAAAAAATATATTAATAGGCAGAAAAGAATAAAATATATATATATATATAAATAATATACTAAGAAATATATATATAAGAATAGGCTAATTAATATAAGAGAAAATAATATAAAAGAAAATAATATAAGGAAAAATAATATAAGAGAAATTAATAAAGAAAATATAAGTGAAATAAAATATTTCATATAGTTCGACATTTTGTTAAACGGCGGTAGACAAACGTCGAACAGCGCTCGACAAACGTCGAACGGCGATCAGCGAACAGATTTATATAAGAAGCGCTCGACAAATTACAGCATTACAGCACCGCTCGACGAATGGAGAACACCGCTCGACGAATGGTGAACGCCGCTCGACGAATTCCAGCAGACTTTCAGAAACAGTAATTTTAATTATCTGGTCGACGAATGGAATGATGAGCTCGACGAAAGGAGAGCTCAGGTCCACGAAATTTTGGCAGAATTATCCTTCTTATATAATATGCTGTCGGATTTTATTTAAAGCAATATTTCATTATAATATTTTATATCTTGCTATATATATTATTGTTCTGACATTACAACTTGCAAGCATTTAATAATATAGCCGTTGGCAGAAGCATTAATTGATATAGCCGTTGCAGCAAGCAAAAGAAGGAAAGAGGACAACGGCTTTGATACAACAACAGACTTTATACAGTAGAAGAAATGCAGCAGATTATTATATATAGCAGAATATATTCTGCTCTCTCTGACAATAGATTATATATATATAATCTATTGCTGTATAGATTCAATAGAGAAAAAAATACATTTTACATCTTCTGTACAGGAAAAAGAGAAGAAGAAGAAGAAGAAGAAGAGAAAAAGAAGAACATGGGCAAAAACAGAGAACAAATTTATTACTTTATCTTGTTCTGTTTTTGCTAAACTCTTTTCTTGCAGATCACATATATCCTGAGACACCAATCACAACCATTTGCTCAGGATCATCTATGCTTAGGAAGAAAGGAGTGTTTGTACAATCAAGAGAAGAGGACTCCAGAACTGTCATCAACTTACATCAGATAGGGGGAGCTCTTTAACATCTTCATCAAGATCCATTCAACTTCAAATCAGGATCTTCAAGAGTCTTCTCATACAGAGAAGAACAACAATTCTTTTTGTTTTTATTTTTATTCCTTTCCACCTCTTGTACAGGGTTATAACTCCCTTCAAAAGTTAACTCCCGGTGACCTGGCACCTTAGCAAAAACCTGCATCTTGGTTAGAGCACCTTATGAATAGCTCAACTGGTGTGTGGACACCTTATCAAAATCACCTTGGTGTGAGGGCACCTTATCAAAAACTCCTAGTGGAATCCTACCAGTGGGTAGAAGAGTAGACGTACCCAGTTGAGGGGAACTACTATATTTCTCTGTGTCATTTGTGGATTGCTTGTTTTATGTTTTTATTTCCTGTGATGTATTATTGATATGCACTCTAACTGTTTGATTTTATTGCTCATACAGAAATCAGCAAACTCACTTATATATATATCACTTACTTTGAAAGAAAAAATTAAGCAAGATCTTTTAATAAGATAAATAAGAACTAAACCTCCACTTTCATACTTGAATAGATCCGTTAAGGTCGTCGATCTGTGTTCAGAGAGTTGACAAAATAACTGATATAGATGATCTGGACTTGTATTTGTCGAACTGAGCTTTCACATAGAATTTGTCGAGCTCTGGCTGGAATTCGTCGAACGCTGCTTGCCATTTGTCGAACGCTGCTCAGAGAATGTCGAGCGCATGAACTGGCTATAATTCTTCAGTCTGCTGAGAAGAATTTGTCAAACGAGACTAGACATTCGTCGAACGCCACTCGCCATTTGTCGAATGCTGGGAGCTTAAATATTCCTTAAGTTCTAGCTAATCAATCAGCCTAAAGACTTGACCCTTAAGCTATACAATGAGGTCAACTTGATCCTTAGTTAAAACATAGTGATCCAAGCCCAAAATAGTAATAGGGTTATTCCAACACTGACTATTTCAGCGGTCTCTCGCAATCTCAGTTGTTGTTGTTCGTCAGTTGCTTGTTTGTCACTGTTTCCTCTCCATCTTGTATTCTGATAAATCATGTCTCGCCATATGTCTCGAATTGTAAAGGAGATAGATTAATACAAGATTTTTTGTCTTCATGTTGTGCTGATTATTTAACTTGGAATGGTTGTAGTGTTCCTACGCCTTATTCCCGCTTCTTAGAAATAATAACTTGGTATCTGAGCCGAAATATTTCATAAGATATCAGAGCTAGAATTAATAACAGATGGGGCCTTTTGTTCCTCCCATCATGCATGAATGGCGGGATGACAACATTTGGGTGTGCGCTCATGGAGGGACGGACGCCATCAGAGAGAGGGACGGCAGTGGTAGATTGCACACCAAAGGAACTTGCGAGTTTTTAGCAGAAGGGGCCGGTTCCACGGTCGACCTTGATAATAAGGAGCCCACCCTAAAGAGGACTCACCCACTACTCAAGTTGATCTGCATCGAGCAACCAACCCTGGAGCTCGGCGCATCCACTGTCTAGACCGGCGGGATCGAGCGCAGAGGGGCAGTGTCTAGAGGAGTGTCGCCTGGCTGAGGAGGCAAGCTCGCTTCACTTGGAGTTTTTGTCTAAAGTAGTCCTGCGAGAAAAGGCAGCATCGGGCGAGTGTGGCGGATTTAAAACAAGACAAGATCAACGGAGTTAGCCAAACCTCGCGAGGTATTTGATAAATACATTTTTGTATATTTATCTATCATAGTTTAGGTTTTCTTTTTTGTATTTTTATTTAATTCTAAGTCTAATTACTTTATTTTGTGTTTTCAGAGCTTTGGAAAAGTCCTGTATAAATTTTTGCATTTTGGTATGCGAATAGTAAAAATTCAGAATTTTGGTCTGCGAATAGTAATATTCAGAATTTTGGTCTACGACTAGTAAATTTCATAGTTTTAAAATTAAACGACCTAGGTCACACCCGTGACAAAGGGGCATATAATAAAGTCACAGGTGTGTAACTGATATTTTATAGGTATGTAGACTAATTCACCTAGAGGAGGGTGAATAGGTGACTTTGATTTTTACTTAATTACTTTTGCTAGTACACATAATAACAAGCATACACAGAAAACACACAAGTGTTTATAGTGGTTCCCCAAGATAGTGTGTCTATGGGTAGTCCATTTTCCCTCTACACCTTTCTAACAGTATGTTAGACAAGGCCAAGTCCTCCAATCTCAGCTCCTAGAGCTTACAACTCATATCCCTTAGGATCTCTCAGGCTTGCTCCAAGCCCTACCTCAGGCTAACCAGCTCTACCTCTCAGAATGTTCCCACTCCTACAGCTCATAGATCCCCTTGACCTCCTATCTCAGGCTTATCAAGAATACTACTTCTCAGGCAAATTGCCCTACAACTCAGGCTAAACAGCCCTACAACCTCAGGCCTAACAGCCCTACATCTCAGGTTCAGCAACCCTACACACTCAGACAATATGCCTTACAAGCTCAGAACAATACTGTTCCTACAGAGAATAAAATTTAAGCTTACAACATTAGACATCACTGGAATGATGTCTTCTGTTGTTCCTGCACAGCTTGTGCTTCATTGATACTTGGCTTAATGTAAACTTAAGTCCTTGCTTCTAACCGATCCTTCACTTCAACTGAGGAGAAAGGATCACCTTGCTCTTCTGAGTAGAAGAGCTATCTTCTCTCCTTATGTCTTCTTGCTGGTTCAGTAAGCAGGAGAAGGTGAGAGCTTGAAAGTCGTCAATGGAACAGTGATTAGAGCTTTCTTCTTTTCAGCACATCAACAGGTTCTTTTGAAAGTGCCCTAACATGTTCTTTTATACTCCATGTGTCTTCAACTGCTCTTAGAGGGGACCTTGACACATTGGAAGAGGATAGAATGTTTTATCTCTCCTTTACAACTATTTGTGCCAAAAGCCAGTCGTGCGGTTGAACTGCTTTCGTCTCATCGATTGGGCAGATCATCGGTTGGGCTGAGGCAGCCTTCTGTCTCAGCGGTTGAACTGCTTTCATCTCAGCAGTTCCACTGAGATAGTTTCTCTTCTCAGCGGATTTTGTCTATCTGCAGCTCAGTATGGGCAAATCACTTCTCAACGGCTCCTGGTCCCGTCTCAGCGGTTCCGCTGAGACATTGACTCCTTCTCAGCGATTTTTACAGCAAACCTCTGAACTTATTTCAATGTTTGGAATATCTTAACCCTGCATATTTCTGATGCAAAGTAGGGTTTATCAAATATAATATGTACTTACTATTGAGAGTGATGCCTCTTCAAATTAAGGGAACATTGATGGCAATATTCCCAATAATCTCCCCCTATTTGAAGAAGGCGGAACATCCACAATGCAAAGATACATACCAAATAATGACTTATCATGAGAATGTATTACAAACCATTCATGATATCATAACAATTAAATGTTAACAGTAGTTTGGCATCACAGAAAAATGTCATGATATATTGTTTTCATGACAACATAACACCATTGTTTAATTAAAAATAATAACATTGTTACCTAATTGTGTCTAGGAATCACAGACTGTATAGAGCACTAATATTGAAACATATTAAGCTTTGATTAAGATTAGCCTATAACACACACCAATTGATTCAACAGAATTTTCAATTTCATTGTTGTCATAAAGTTTGTACATTGTTCAAATTACAAGTTGATTTAATGAAAAACTAAATACATTCATCTAAGTTCTTCTTTTCTTAGAGCTTTCAGCTTTTTCAACAGCAACCTCCTTCCCTTTAGCAGCAGCTAGCTTCTTCTTGTTTTCTTTCTTCTTGAAATAAAGATATGGGTTTGGAATGTACTTAGAAGGCATTCTGCTTGGGTTGTTCTTTCTTACTAAATTCTCCTTGAAGATTCTATCTCTGTGTGTTTCTCTCCAGATGCTTGATCCATTCTTCAGCGGGATATATCCTGTCAATGTCTTTGCATACTTGACCATGACTCACCAAGGCATTAAGGATAATGCTCTTGGAGTCCTCACTCCAATACTCATAGTCAGGGTCATTGCCCTGCTCTTCCCTTTGCTTAGCCATGTATTCTTTTGCTAGCAATACTCCTTCTACCTTTCTCCTTTTAGCCAGCTGAGCATCTTGAGTTGTGTTAGCTTGCCCTTCAAACTCAAAGTCTTCCTTCCTGAAGTTATCCAACAAGGGAATATTTGGGGCAACTCTAGTTCCTTACAGCACTGGGAGAGCCAATTCAGAATTGGTCTCAGCATTGGACACCTCCCCCCTTTTTGGCTTCTTCAATTATTTTAGCTTCTATATACTGGGAGGCAGCTGCTACAGAGCCTAAGATGGTCTGGAAGGCATTTTCCAAATCAAGCATCATCTCATCTTTCATCATTTCTGTTTCACTAATCACTGTGGTGGCAGTTTTCCAGACAAAGTCTTCTATATGGTTTGAGGCTTTTTCTATTACCTCATATGTCTTGCTAACATAGTTCTTGACATATGACATATCTTTCTCAGACAATTGAAGGTGGTTGTCCATTGATCTGAGGATTGTGCACTGAGAGACCACTGATTTTTCTGCCAGATCAAACCACTTAGTCATGTGTTCATTAAGGATTGCAGTGTCTTCCTTAATCTCTTTGACCTCAGCCATGACTTCTTCCTTTAGGGATAATATTGAATTGTCAATATAGTTCTTCATTGAAAGCGTGTGGCCTTCAATTATTGTGCTGATGGAGCTGAGCAGCTTGTCATGTAATATTGCTGATGTTGATGGGACATCAGATATAATATTCAGCTCCCCCACAACTTGAGCAGGGATTGGCTCCCCCCTCACTTGGGGTATTATCATCTTTATCATCTACAATCAGATTAATATCATCATTAGCACGAAAGTTAGTGTGAGTGTGAATATCAGTGGGGTTACTGACATGTATATTACCTGATAAATTCCATTTCCTTCTTTAGGAATCCTTTCTTGCTCCTCCTTACTTGGAGCATCATCACTTTCCTTAGGAGGAGTTTTCTTCTGCTGCTCCCCCTCAGATGAAGGATCATCAATGTCCTGATCATCTCCCCAGTAATCTGCTGGTTCAGGAGGGATTAGCTTGATACTTTGCTCTAGAATGAAAATGACTAAGTCAATCTCACCTTGAAGATTACCAGGAGCATTGTCTTCATCATCCTCGTTTTCTTCTATGGAGTAGTGTATGACCTGAACACTTTCATCAGCAGTGGTAGGATTGGAGGAATCACAAGTAATGTGATCTTCTTCATGTCCTTCTGACATGTCCTCAGCAGCAGCAGCATCCTCATTCTTTTGATGCTCTTTCTCAGCATCATCTGCTTTTTCTTCTTTATGCTCTTTCTCAGGAGCATTGCCTTCATGACCTTCAGTGTCATGATCACCTCGTTGGTCATCCTTTGGAGGACAGCTGACTGGACCTTGAATGTCCATAGCTGGGATATCCTCTTCTGCCTCTGACCCAGAGTCAGAGCAGATTATTCTTGCCTTTCATAACCCTTTGACCAAGCTCTTCTTCTTCACCTTGGGTTCAGAGGGTTAGCTCATGGGGAGGAACCTTGTGAACCTGTCCAAGGTTTTGATGTCCATACTTTTTAGAAAATGTAGATTTGTTCCTCTGGACTTGTTAAATTCCTTAGGGTAGATGTTGGAAAGGTAGAGTGAGAGAATTTTGCCTAGGTGGGCCTGCAGAAATTTTCTTGTCCTTAGAAACAGCACCTCAACCCAAGAGGTCTTCTTCTTTAGAATAATTCTTGACATCAACTCAAACATGTGTTTTGAGATTGTGTCATGAGAACCTGGCTTGCACAGGATGGCCTTGCCAACAATATCACAGAGCAATTTCCCTCTATGATTAAAGAACTTTCTCTTATGTGAGCCAAGTTTGGCATCACTATATTCACACCAATGTAGAGCTAGATCCTTGTCTTTTTCAGATATTTCTTCTTCCTCCTCTTCACTGCAAGAGGTCAAATGCAGTACTTTCTCCATTTTCTTAGGAGATATTCTTATCTTTATACTTCCAATCCTTCCTTTGATAGATGAATTTGAAGAGGACATCTTTGCATTAGAGAACAATTCCAGAACTTCAGTTCTGAGAATTAAGGTAGGTTCAGACAGTACATATTCCAGTCCTTGGTCGGTTAAAAGTTGAATCACTTCTCTTATCTCTGCAGGAGCATGTTGAAATCTATTTCAAACTATCTCATATCCTTCATGAGGATCTTTTGCCATCTTTGGCGCCATTTCTTCTGAAGGATAGATCGCTGATATGGGAGGTAGAAAGGCTCGTCTCGTCGACTAGGTTAATTGATAATATGCAAACTTAATCAACATTTTGTTATATTTAAGCGCTCGATTTAGGTTTAGATTTTTCCTAAGTATACAAGTTGATTAATCTTAATCAATTTGATTGATTTTATATTGCCGAGTTTTCAATTATGGCATACTTTTATTTAACCCGCCCGTCTCAGCGGAATCGTTGAGACGGAGTTGGTATCCGTTGGGAGAAGGTATTGTCAACTCCTGAGACAGTTCTAGTTGTCTCAGCGGATTAGCTGAGATCTTCTCAGCTATCTCAACGGTTCAGCTGACACCTTCTCAGCCATTTCAGCTGATATTACTATCATTGATCCTAAGCATACTAAATTAGAATAGCTTTAAACTTTTAGCCATGTTTCAAGATCTAAACATGCTACCCATTATTTAGATAGCTACTTTTTCTATAAAAGCTTGTTATACATGATTACATGCTATATTAAAGCAATGGAATAACTGTTGGAAATTTGCCCTCAAATTCCCTTGATTTGAAGAAGGGTCACTATACAATGCTAGGTACAAAATGTATTTGATAAAGTCATGTTTTTGTAAGATATACAGGCTTAGGTGACTCAAAGAGAAAGAGCCAATCATGACCTAAGATGAGGAGAAATCACCTCCTAGGAGATGGAGATTTGTCTCAGCTGAACCGCTGAGACGAAGGGTAAGATCCGCTGAGACGAGGAGCCGTCTCAGCGGAACCGCTGAAAAGGAGTAGTTGTCTCAGCTTGCGCAAACCGCTGAGAAGAAGAATGTCTCAGCTGTTAATCCGCTGAGACAAGGAGCCATCTCAGCGAATCCGCTGAGAATCAAGCATGTTATACATTGACTGGCGCCGCCAGTGTTTGATAAAGGTACAAAAAGTAATAAAGTAATGCCTCTGTCGGCATGGGAAGGGTGGTCCTGCAGATAGCCATTGAAGATGTACAGTGCTATAAAAGCTAAAGTTAGGGCAACAAAGGGGATCATCCTTCATTATTGAAAAGTTGTTCAAGCAGTAAAAGAAAGCCGACTTCATATTCCTGAAGTGGCAACAGCTCTCCTGCCTTGAACAGCAGTGGTTCTCTCTTCAAGCTTTCATTTACAAGAGAGACAGGAGTCTTCTTTCTTCCTTCTGAAGAAGAAGACAGTGGAGCTGCTCTGAACCAACCAGTCCAGGAACAGCTCAAGTTCAGCATCTGCTGAGATAATCTACTGATACCTTAATCCAAAGCTTCCAATCATGTTGAATCTGTAGTAAAGGTTATTGTTCCTTCATTAATTTGTTTTGTAAGAGCTATTCAGCTCTGAGAAGATTGTAATAGACTGTTGCCTGAAGTAGGACCAGGAGGTGGTCTGAGTTGTAGGAGGTGGATTCCTCTGAGTTGTAGGGCTATTGTGCCTGAGGTAGGAGCTGGTGATAGCTCTGATTTGTAGGGACTATTGTCCTGAGGTAGGATCATCTGTGATCTGAGAAGTTCTGAGGAACTTGTGGTGTAAGCTCAAAAAAGTTGAGAAGATAACTTGGTGGAGTATCTTTGACCCTATCTAGCATTGGAGTTAGAGGGGTGTAGGGGGACAGTGGACTACCCATCACTTGGGGAACTACTATAAAATCCTTTGTGTTGTGGCTGTGATTTTTTGAGCTTGAGTTAATAGGTTGTGTAGGCTCATTATGCTAATACCACCACTAATCTTAAAAGAAATAAGAAAAACCTTTTCACCCCCCCCCCCCTCCCCCCCCCCCCACTCTAGGTGATTTAATCTAAACCCCTAAATTCTTTCAAGTGGTATCAAAGTGAGGTTGCTTAAAAAGGCTTAACATCCAAGCAAGATCCCAAGGGTTAGATTAAAAGTTTATTTCCATGGCTGGCTATCGAAAGGAGATGAGTTCAATGAAGTTGCCAATATGTAGGAAAGAGTATTTTGGCATATGGAAGCAAAGGGTCAGGTTGTATATGGAAGCAACTTACCATAGGATTTTTATGACAGTACTGGAAGGTCCCTTTACCTTCACTAAGTCTACCACTACTGAGCCAGCGGTGCAGGTGCGAAAGCCATATGCTGAACTGACCAAGGATGAGATTATCCTGGATGGCATGGACAAGAGGGCACAAAACATTATTGTTAGTGCTATTGATGATTCCACCTTTCAAAACCTTGTCCATTGCCAAACTGCCAAGGAAATGTGGGACACCCTCATTGTCTATATGGAGGGCACTGAAGAAGTTAGGGATGACAGAAAGTCACTCCTTAACAAGGAGTATGAAGCCTTTAGGCAGCTGAACATGAAGGGAATAGCAGTGTGCTATGAAAGGTTCTTTAGGATAGTCAATGAGTTAAGAACCTATCAGAGAGTGTTCAGCAATTATGAACTGAATGACAAGTTCCTGAGATCTCTTACTAGAGAGTGGGACAACAAAATCTGTGCCATAAGGGAAATGGCTAAGTTAGCTGAAACTCCTCCCCATACTCTCTGTGGAAAGCTGCTCTCCTATGAGATGCAGCTGACTGCCAGGAAGGAAGAAGAGCAGAATGCAAGGAGTAATACCAGGGAGAAATCCCTGGCCTTCAAGGCTGAAAGCTCAAGAAGAGGGAAGGAGAAGGGTCACTCACCTCCCAGAAGATCTACTGAACCAGAAATTTCTGAGCCCAGCTCATCAGGTTGCTCATCTTCTAATGAGGAAATTGCTGCCTTCACAAGGCATTTCAAAAAGCTGCTGAGGAGGAGGCAATGTAAGAACAAGTCTTCCTCCTCATATCACAATAAGGAGGACAACAAGGAGTCTAAGCATCACTCCAGGAGTGACAGGTATGGCCCCAACCCTAAATTTAATTACTCTAAAGTTGTTTGCTATTACTGCAGCAAGCCTAGGCATGTCATTGCTGACTGCCCAGTCAAGAAAAGACAGAGGGATGAGAAGAAGGCACATCAGCCAAGAGGCAAGAAAGGAGAAAAATTCTTTCTAGCCAAGAAGGAGAGGAGCTAGAGTGAATCAGACTCCAGCTCATCAGAATCTTTAAAGGAAGAAGCCCTCATTGGGTTGGTTTCTGTTGAAGAACCTGCTGCTGGCAGGATTGCAATCAGGGCCCCTCTATCTCACTCTAAAAGTGATGATGAGGTGGATGAAGAAGACGAGTACAATGGTCTGATGGCCATATTTGAAGGCTCCTCAAGCAGAATATCTGATGCTGATGAGGTACCAGTTTTCAACCTATCCCATTCAGATTCTGAGTATGAAACCAGCCCAGATTCTGATACATCCTCAAGGGTTGGAGGTGAGGATGGATCAAGATCAAACATAGATGTTAATCATCTGATTGACAGATATGGGGACCTCATTGATGCCTTGGGCGGGAAGAAAAAGCTTGTTAAAGAACAAGCTAAAGAGCTCAAAGAGCTAAGGCCACTTAAGGCTGAGCTATAATGCAAGATGGACATCTTCCATCAAAATGAACAGAAGTCCATAGAGCTCCAGAAGGTTATTGATAATCTTCTTGATGAGAAACAAAAAATGTGGGTGTATATCAAGAAGCTTAACAATCAGCTTATCAAAGAACAAAACTTAGTAGCCCAATTCTCCAAACCCAAAACTGTGATACTCATTATTGGGACCTTCTCCTCCCATTCTAGTAAGAGGGGATTAGGTCACAATAATAAGGCAGCCAAGGATGGGAATGATAAAATGGGCAAGGCTTCACCTAGTCTTAAAACTACCTTTCAAAAAGTGTGGCTGCCCTCTAACTAGTATAACCAAGCAATCATATATGGTCAGAGGCAAAATAAAAAGGCTCCTTGTAATCTGAATGATTCAAGCATTGCAAGGAGAAAGGGACTTGGGTTGAGTGCAATGAAAGCTCCCCATGAGGAAATTCAGATGGTCTAACCTGGACCATTTGTCTTTGGTACCTCAGAAACCCCACTCAAGGGAAAGGAAGCCAGCTCTTCCAAGATTGACCCAGCTGAGAAAAATGCTGACTGCTACAGTGGGGCAAACCCACATCAGAGCATTTCTGATGTTATCAATAGTATAAGAGCTGAAAAGCTGAAATCTGTTGGTGACATACAGAAATCCTCTCATGTGCACAAGCCCCAAACAGCTTCAACACCTCCTCCAGCTGCAAAGACTAAGAAGAAGGTTCTCCTTCTCTAAACCTAGGCAGACTTCCGCTCCTTCCATGAAGGTTCAGAAAAGGAGATACAACATTCATGAGTGTTGGTGTTGTGGTAAAGTGCGCCACTTTGCCATAGATTGTTGGCACAACTCAAGTGCCCCAAGTGCTGGGAATAGCTTTCCTCCTAGAGGTGCAGCCATTAAATATAACTACCCAATTACTAATTGTTTCCTAGGACCCATTCCTTATTGGGGTCCTAAGGCTTACTAACTTTGTGGTTGCAGGATAGTTCATGTGCCAACATGATATGTTACTTGGACAGTGGGTGTTCCAGGCACATGATTGGAAAAAGGAAGGTACTTAAGGACTTCATTCCATAACCCAAAGGAAGAAAGGTCACCTTTGGAGGCTCTGAACAAGGAAGAATAAAAGGTTTTGGTATGATTTCTAATGGCATAATCTCTATCACCAATATAGCTCATGTTGATGGATTGAAACACAACCTGTTGAGCATAAGCCAATTATGTGACTTAGGTCATGTAGTAGAATTCACTAGTGAGAAGTGTCTGATAAAAGGGAAGAGTGACAACCAAGTCATTCTCACAGGCATTAGGTATGTAATGTTTATAGTTTAGACTTCATTATTATAGATTCCTCTATGCCTGTTTGCCTTGTAGCTAATGAGAATGAGTCTCTTTGTGTCCAATGGCACAAGAGACTTGCTCACATAAACTATAAGACAATGAACAAGCTCTTTTCAAAAAACCTTGTGAGGGACTGCCCCAAGATCAAGTGTATTAAAAGCTACCCTTGTCATGCTTGCCAAATGGGGAAGCAAGCAAGGGCCACTTTTAAAAGTATTGGCTCCAAAGATACTGAAAGGTGTCTTTACCTATTGCACATGGACTTGTTTGGTCCTTTGTCAATTGAGAGCTTAAATGGGAAAAGGTATACCTTGGTGATTATTTATGATCACTCAAAGTATTCTTGGGTGTACTTCCTAAAGAAGAATTTTGATACCTTAGATGTCTTCAAGACATTTGTCAAGGCTATTCGGAATGAATTTCTGTGCTCAGTGGTCAGAATAAGATCAGACCATGGCACAGAATTCCAGTTTGAAGCCATAACAAATTTCTGCCAAGATCTTGGTATCACCCAAAAGTTCTCCTCTCCTAGAAATCCACAACAAAATGGAGTGGCTGAGAGAAGGAACAGAACTTTGAATGAGGCTGGCAGAACACTGCTGAATGACTCCTCTCTCCAGAATATTTCTGGGTTGAGGCTGTCAGCTCAGCTTGCCATGCCCTCAATAGGGCCTCCATCAATAAGGCTTTTGGTATCGCCCCATTTGAAATTCTCAAGGGCAAACAACCAAACATCTCTTACTTTAGAATCATTGGTTGCAAATGCTACATCCTGATCAATGGGAAACAACCCCTCACCAAGTTTGCCGAGAAGTGCAAGGTGGGTATCCTTGTTGGATACATCTCTAATAGTAGAGCCTATAGGGTCTTTAACAGCACAACAAATGTTGTTGAAGAAACCATGCATGTAGTCTTTGATGAATTTGACCTTGTTAATAAGGAATGGTCTAGCCAACCTCCAAGTGCAGGTATTTCAGAGAAATTGCAGGAATTGAGCCTTCAGGACAGACCAAGCACAAGCCATCCTCCAACTTCAACTAGAACTGACAATGAAGAAGCTGCACAAGATGATGATCCTCAGCTGCATGAAGAAACTGATGCTTTGGAAAAAGTTTAGCAGGATGCAGTGAATGAATAGCAAATAGTAAATGCCAGATTGCCTCCTGCTCTAAGGATTGATAGAAATCATCCCTTGGAGCAGATCATTGGGGATGTTCATCAAGGTGTGACAACTAGGAGCAGGGCTCACAATGAGGTTGTGTTCCTCAGTTTCCTGTCACAGGTAGAACCCAAGAAGTTTGAAGAGGCCAACATGGATCCATTCTGGATTCAGGCAATGCAGGAAGAACTCTTGCAATTCAAGAGGTGCAAAGTATGGAAGTTGGTGCTAAGACCACATGGACACAATATCATAGGCACCAAATGAATCTTCAGAAACAATATGGATGAAAATAGGACAGTCATCAAGAACACCCAAGGGATCTAATGTATCACTAGATAAGGATGAAAAGGGGAAGGCACATTGTTTCTTAGGGAAACAAGGGGCAAGTGTCTCTTAGTCCAAATCTATGTTGATGACATAATATTTGGGTCTACTGATAACAACCTCTGCAAGAGATTTGCTAATCTAATGCAGGGGGAGTTTGAGATGAGCAGTATGGGTGAGTGATGGCGTCGACGGCCTGCAACTTGAAGACCTTGGTGCCGCCACGCTTACGGATGACGGCTCGCAACACGAAGACAATGGCGACGCCACGCTTATGGATGACGACGCCGCCCCGACCAAGGACTTTCGTCATGATGAGCGCCAACGCCGCTACAACTTCCATCCGCGGCGCAATAATATTTAAATAATAAATATAATTATCATATTATATTTATTATTTAACTAGTTTCAAATTTCATGTTGAATGCTAAAACAATTTATGTGTGTTTTGTTTAATATTTTCATTTGGGCTTCATATAGCCAATTTTGTTTATGTAAGCCTATAAATAGGCATGTGTTTTGATGGATTGATTTTTTTTTGATGAGATAAAAAAAGCTGAACCCTAACTCCTCTCTAAGCATTTCGGCCAGCCCCCTCCCCTCCTCTTAGCCGCCACTTCCTCTCCCGATCACCTTTCTTCCGTCGGCCAGGAGGAGAAGCCGCCCTCTTCCAAGCCCTCTCCACCTCCGTCTCTCTCGTTTCGCAAAGGAAGGCCGGACCCCTCCCTCTTCCGAGCCCTCTCCCTCTCGCTCTCTCGGTCAATCAAGGAGGCCGACTCCCACCTTCTCCCTCTCGTTCTCTCGATCGACCAAGGAGGCCAATTCCTCCCGCTCCCGAGCTCTCCACCTCCGTCTCTCTTGTGTTCGCAAAGGAAGGCCGAACATTCCCCTCTCCCGAGCCCCCTCCTGCTCTCTCTTTCTCGATTTCCTGGGGCAACATCGTTGCTCTTCTTCCCCTCTAACCGAGCAGCCCCAAATCCGATCTCCTCTCTGATTCGACTCAAACGGCCACCCTCACCCACTGCCGGCCAGAGCATCAACTTACCCGACAGCCACCTCCCCATTTGGGGCCGTCCACCCTCCTCTATTTGGTCGGCCACTCTTGCCCCGGTGTGACGTGAAGAAGGCGATCGAGGTTTCTCTCCATCCGACGTGCATTCCGGTGGAGCCGAGAAGAACGAACCGGGCTAGTGCATGCTTGAGGATAATCCCATCTCAAGCGGGGTAACGACATTTCTACTTGAGTGTGTTTCCTTGTTAATTTCTTGTGGCAAAACTCGTGGCGTGATTTTCGAAGCTTTGGGATTTTTATCACGGTTATTTTTCTTAAGATTTACGTGCATCATCGTTGCTTTTCTCTTCGAAAGAGGCTTGGCGAACCTCGACATTTTGTTGGGAGAGTTCTACCCTTTCCGATCGATATTTTTGGTAGACTCTTTTGGTACAATGCATAGCTCGACCGGACGCGAACATTCGTCCATTTAGCTTGATCGGATCTCAGTTTATCACCTACGGTTCGGTCTCAACGCGGAGTGGCTACCGTTCGTTGGCATAAAATTGATAAGAAAACTCGTAACGTGTGCGGCGATTTGTCTTGGTGCTGCGTTTTAGTTAAGACGTTGAGAGGATAGCGGATGCGGTTCTGACACGATTATTGGGAGAGCCCAAGCCTGCATCAATTTGGTATCAAAGCGAGGTTGTGTTGATTTCTTAATCGACACCATCCTTTTTGCTTTGTCGTTGTACGTCGACCTCACTTAGTTGTGCACGTTTCGTAACAATAGTCATAGTCAAAATAAAAAAAAAATTCTCCTTATTTTTTTTCAAAAAAATATTTTCCTTATTTTTCAAAAAAAATCTTTGTCAAAATTTCTGTTTGAGTGTTCTACACAACCACTCACTTGAGTGTGTATGCGTACGAGACAAGGTACGGAGTATCCCACGTCCTCCTCTCAAATGTCGGACGGGCGGGGCACGGGTCACGATCCAACACCGATTGATGAACTCCGCCAGGAGTTTAACGATCAGATGACGGATATCCGGGAGATGCTGCATGAGATCAGGTTAGCCCAACGGGCGCCTCAAAATACTGCAGCCCGCCCACGCGAGGAGGGAAATATCCCTCATAACCCTAATAACCTCAATAACCCGAATCCCGAGCAAGCCCCACGAGCACCGTATGTGTTTGATATTACTCGAGCCGTGCGGATTAAACCGCCCTCGTATGATGGGTTGGGTGAACCTCAAGTCTTCTTAGATTGGATCACAGAGATTGAATGCTACTTTCAGTGGTACAATCTGAACGATGGGGATAAGGTGCGCGTCGCTCGAATGAAATTGTGGGGTAGAGCTAAGACGTTTTGGTTAAACGAGGAACGACGATTAGCCGCGGAGGAAGGAGGGGCACCCGTCGGGTGGGCTGAAATGAAGGCCATCCTGACTACTCGATACGTTCCAACCTACTATCGAACCAAAATGTTTGATGAGTTGGCGTCCTTAAGGCAAGGAAATAGATCGGTAGCTGAGTACATGGGCCTTTTGAAGGACATGATGGTTAGGTGCGACGTTAGAGAAATGCCCGAGATCACCCTTTCACGATTCCGTAAAGGGCTAAACCCTAATATCCAAGGAAAACTCCTCCGCTACGGGCACATTGATTTAAGCACTACCTACAATGCTGCGTTGGATATTGAGCGGCACCTGGCCCACAAATCTAAAACCCATGCTTTTTAAAAAAGCAAGTCCATCTTAGGACCCCCACCTACATCCACTCATAAGGATAAGGGCACGTTCCGGTCCACGGATTCAAATTCTGTGGTCATTACGGCTAGGAATGCACGAAACCCGACCGGTGAGAGAGTACCGGTGGGCAGGATTAGTAAAACTAACGCAACTTGTTTTACTTGCGGGATTCAAGGGCACTACGCTAGTGAGTGCCCCACTAAACCACGACCTATAGCTCTGCTAGATACTACCGATGAACCCGCCGATATCGTATATGAGGCCGGCGAAGATTCCGGGGAGGAAGGAGTGCCGAGTGACTTAGAAGATGATAGCAATTTGATGGTCATGAGATGTATTCTGGCCACACCACGTGCGTCGGAGGAGTACAATCGGACCAACATTTTTTCGTTAAATTTTAAAAGCGGTGATAAGTGGTGCAAGCTGATTATAGATAGTGGCAGCTGCATGAATGTCATTTCAGAGAATGCCGTCACACGAATGCATTTAGTCACTGAGCCGCACCCTAATCCGTATAAGATAGCGTGGGTAAACAAAACGTCTATAGCGGTCTCTAAGCGTTGTTTAGTGCCACTTACGGTGAAGACCTATGTTGACAACGTATGGTGTGACGTCATCCCCATGGATGTGTGTCATGTCCTTTTAGGCCGCCCGTGGCTTTATGATTATGACGTGACCCATTTTGGACGAGCCAACACCTACGAGTTCAAGTTTAATGGCATGACCATTATTCTGAAACCCACACTGCCTAAGGACCCGTCGAGTGTTTCCAAAGACACAAGTGTGCCTGCGGAAAAGAAAACAATAAGCTTTATAGGCAAGAAGGAGTTAGAACGTGAGACTTTTTTGGATGGCGTTATCTATACCTTAGTATGTCTACAAGTTAAGGAAGATTCACTCTCCTTAGAAAATTTACCATTAACTCTACGAACGCTATTGGAAGAATATAAGGACGTCTATCCGTTAGACCTACCATCTGAGTTGCCACCCATGAGGGAAGTTCAACATGAGATTGATTTTGTCCCGGGCTCGTCATTGCCTAATCATCCCCATTATCGGCTTAATCCCTCCGCACATAATGAATTACAAACGTTAATTTCAGATTTATTAGCTAAGGGATTTATTCGCCATAGTAAAAGCCCATGTGTCCGTCCCTGCACTCTTGGTACCAAAGAAAGATAAATCGTGGAGATTGTGCGTAAACTACCGGGCGATAAATAAAATTACTGTTAAATATAGGTTTCCTATCCCTCGTTTGGACGACTTGTTGGATATGCTAGCCGGAGCCACCATCTTTTCAAAATTGGATCTTAAAAGTGGCTACCACCAAATAAGAATACGGGAGGGAGACGAATGGAAAACGGCGTTTAAATCTAAGGATGGGCTCTATGAGTGGATGGTGCTTGGAGAAGGGCTCACTAACGGGCCAAGTACTTTCTCGCGGTTGATGACTCATGTATTTAGACCCTACTTGGGAGTATTTGTCGTGGTGTACTTCGATGACATATTAGTGTTTAGCTTCACGATGAAGGATCATGAATCACATTTAAGGACAATTCTTGCCACGCTGCGCAAAGAAAAATTATTTATTAATCTACAAAAATGCGCTTTTGGAGTGACTTCCGTAGAGTTTTTGGGATACATAGTGAGTTCCGAAGGTATCCATGTTGATCCTAAAAAGGTTCAAGTTATTAGAGAGTGGCCGGAACCACAAAATATCCGGGACGTTAGAAGTTTTCATGGATTGGCCACATTCTATCGACGGTTCATTCGAAATTTTAGTAGTATCATGTCTCCAATCACTGAATGTTTGAAAAAGGGTGAATTTGTTTGGACCAAAGCGGCCACTCATGCTTTCCAAACGATTAAGGAACGAATGTCTGAAGCCCCACTACTTAGGTTGCCGGATTTTAGTAAGGTGTTTGAACTAACATGTGACGCATCTGGGGTTGGAATTGGAGGAGTGTTAAGTCAGGAGGGACACCCAATAGGATATTTTAGTGAGAAGCTTGCGGGCCCTAAATTAAATTATTCTAATTACGATCGTGAGTTCTATGCTGTGATACGTTGTCTCCAACATTGGCGACACTATCTTATATCAAAAGAATTTGTGATTTTGTCCGATCATGAGGCGCTAAAATTTGTAAACTCACAAAGTAAAATCAGCACTCGACATGCTAAATGGGTCTCCTACCTTCAGGAGTACACATTTATTATCAAACATCTTAAGGGAAGTCAAAATCGTGTAGCGGATGCCCTTAGTCGCGTGTCATTACTATTATCCATGATGGAGGTGAAGGTCGTTGGATTTGAACGCATTAAGGACGAATATGTGAATTGCCCGGACTTTAAAGACATTTATTTATCCGCTCAGGACGAGGCACCCACTACCATTTCCGCTTACTATATACATGACGGTTATTTATTTAAACATGCCAAGCTTTGCATTCCCCGTTCGTCCCTCCGACACTTTATTGTTTGGGAATCGCATGGCGGCGGATTAGGTGGTCACTTTGGGCGTGACAAGACTATCTCGTTAGTGGAGGATAAATTTTATTGGCCCGGTTTGAAGTCCACCGTACACAAGATTGTTGGAAGTTGTCGTGTTTGCCAACTAGCTAAGGGTAACAAGACCAACGCCGGACTTTATACCCCACTTCCGATTCCGTCCATACCATGGGAGGACGTTAGCATGGATTTTGTGTTGGGCCTTCCCATCACTTTTAGGCGACACGATTCCATCCTCGTGGTAGTGGACCGGTTTTTAAAAATGGCTTACTTCATTGCATTTAGTAAAACTAATGATGCATCACATGTCGCAAAATTATATTTTAAAGAGGTCGTTGGGCATCGGGGTATTCCTAAAACCATCGTGACTGATAGGGATGTCAAGTTTACAAGCTATTTTTGGAAGACATTATGGAAACTCATGGGCACCACGCTTATGTTTTCTTCGGCCTACCATCCCCAAACGGATGGCCAAACTGAGGTGGTCAATCGTAGTCTAGGTAGTTTGCTCCGGTGTCTCGTTGGAGATCACAAAGATACTTGGGATCTCATCCTTCCCCACGCTCAGTTAGCGTATAACAATTCTAAAAATAGGTCCACTGGGTTATCACCAAATGAAATTGTGCACGGATATAAGGCACCGGTGCCACTTTACTTGATCCCGTTACCTCCATCTTATAAGTCAAGCCAGTTTGCACAAGATTTTGCCTCTCACGTTCATAACTTACATAAGCACATTCAGGACGCGTTAGCCACACAATACTCATCGTATCAATTTCATGCTAACAAACATAAGAGAGCTTCTACCTTGAAGGTTGGTGATTTGGTCATGGTATGACTCATCCCTGAACGGTTGCCCTCGGGCACCATAAAAAAGTTGGCCAATAGGCGAGCGGGCCCCTTTCGAATTTTAAAGCAATTAGTAAAAAACGCATATCTTTTGGATTTACCCGTTGATTGGGGAATTTCTCTTGTTTTCAACGTTTCAGATTTAACGCCATATAGTTCTCCGCCACTTGAATTAACTGCTTCTCCGTTTGTTTCCACTTTAACTTCTAATGGGTTGGGGGTGAGTTGGTCCCGGATCGCTCTCTTCATCGGTTCCCACTGGAGGTGCGTTGAATGTTATTGATGAACCTTTATTTCCTTCTTTATCTAATGCTTTCCCGAGTTTTTCCCGAACCACTTATGCGCCAGGTAGGATTATCAAGGATGAAGTGCTTTCCTCTCCTGAAGGTGACCATCGCCGCTACTTGGTCCGTTGGCGTGATCGCTCGGCCTCCGATGATTCTTGGCTACTTGATTCAGAAATGGCTCTTTTGGATGATGATCTCCTCCGACGCTACAACTCATCGGTGATGAGTAATTTCGAGCGGGGGAGGATTGATGGCGTCGACGGCCCGCAACTTGAAGACCTTGGTGCCGCCACGCTTATGGATGACGGCTCGCAACACGAAGACAATGGCGACGCCACGCTTATGGATGACGGCGCCGCCCCGACCATGGACTTTCGTCATGATGAGCGCCAACGCCGCTACAACTTTCGTCCGCGGCGCAATAATATTTAAATAATAAATATAATTATCATATTATATTTATTATTTAACTAGTTTCAAATTTCATGTTGAATGCTAAAACAATTTATGTGTGTTTTGTTTAATATTTTCATTTGGGCTTCATATAGCCAATTTTGTTTATGTAAGCCTATAAATAGGCATGTGTTTTGATGGATTGATTTTTTTTTGATGAGATAAAAAAAGCTGAACCCTAACTCCTCTCTAAGCATTTCGGCCAGCCCCCTCCCCTCCTCTTAGCCGCCACTTCCTCTCCCGATCTCCTTTCTTCCGTCGGCCAGGAGGAGAAGCCTCCCTCTTCCAAGCCCTCTCCACCTCCGTCTCTCTCGTTTCGCAAAGGAAGGCCGGACCCCTCCCTCTTCCGAGCCCTCTCCCTCTCGCTCTCTTGGTCAATCAAGGAGGCCGGCTCCCACCTTCTCCCTCTCGTTCTCTCGATCGACCAAGGAGGCCGATTCCTCCCGCTCCCGAGCTCTCCACCTCCGTCTCTCTCGTGTTCGCAAAGGAAGGCCGAACATTCCCCTCTCCCGAGCCCCCTCCTGCTCTCTCTTTCTCGATTTCCTGGGGCAACATCGTTGCTCTTCTTCCCCTCTAACCGAGCAGCCCCAAATCTGATCTCCTCTCCGATTCGACTCAAACGGCCACCCTCACCCACCGCCAGCCAGAGCATCACCTTACCCGACAGCCACCTCCCCATTTGGGGCCGTCCACCCTCCTCTATTTGGTCGGCCACTCTTGCCCCGGCGTGACGTGAAGAAGGCGATCGAGGTTTCTCTCCATCCGACGTGCATTCCGGTGGAGCCGAGAAGAACGAACCGGGCTAGTGCATGCTTGAGGATAATCCCATCTCAAGCGGGGTAACGACATTTCTACTTGAGTGTGTTTCCTTGTTAATTTCTTGTGGCAAAACTCGTGGCGTGATTTTCGAAGCTTTGGGATTTTTATCACGGTTATTTTTCTTAAGATTTACGTGCATCATCGTTGCTTTTCTCTTCGAAAGAGGCTTGGCGAACCTCGACATTTTGTTGGGAGAGTTCTACCCTTTCCGATCGATATTTTCGGTAGACTCTTTTGGTACAACGCATAGCTCGACCGGACGCGAACATTCGTCCATTTAGCTTGATCGGATCTCGGTTTATCACCGACGGTTCGGTCTCAACGCGGAGTGGCTACCGTTCGTTGGCATAAAATTGATAAGAAAACTCGTAATGTGTGCGGCGATTTGTCTTGGTGCTGCGTTTTAGTTAAGATGTTGAGAGGATAGCGGATGCGGTTCCGACACGATTGTTGGGAGAGCCCAAGCCTGCATCAGTGAGCTCAAATATTTCCATGGGCTCCAAGTGAAATAGTCTGATGATGGAATTTTCATTTCCCAGACTAAATACACCAAGAAGCTCATCAAGATATTTGGGATGGAGTCAGCCTCCACCATGAGAACACCCAAGGGATCTAATGTATCACTAGACAAGGATGAAAAGGGGAAGGCCTTTGATGAATCCATGTACAGGTGTATCATTGGATCTTTGTTGTATCAGGCTTGTCCTAAGGAATCTCATTACACCTCTGTGAAGAGGATCTTGAGATACCTCAAGGGCAGCCTGAATCTTAGCCTTTGGTACCTAGGAACAATGACTTTGAACTGATAGGCTATTCAATTGCAGATTTTGCAGGGTGCAAAGAAGACAGGAAAAGCACAAGTGGCACTTGTCAATTCCTAGGGAGGAGGCTGATCTCTTAGAGCAGCAAAAAGCAAACCAGTGTGGCCATATCCACAGCTGAGTCAGAGTACATTGCTGCAGGCAGCTGTTGTGCTCAACTTCTGTGGATCCAACATCAATTGGAGGATTACAACATCAAGTTTAGTAAATCTCCCTTACCGTGTGACTCATCTAGTGCTATTTCTATTGCCAAAAATCATGTCTCCCATAGCAGGACCAAGCATACATAAATTAGGTACCATTTTATTATAGAGCATGTAGAGTGTGAAGATATCAAACTTGAATATGTCCCCACAGACAATCAAGTAACTGATATCTTCACCAAACCACTAGATGAGGCCAAGTTCAATTCCTTCAAAATTGATTTAGGAATGTTGAATTTGGAATGAGTTCACTTATGATTCTATACTCACTGTTAAATTGCTTACAAATTCAACTGTACAAATCTCACAATATGTAATGTTATGAAAATTGAAAACTGAATTGATCAACTTTATTTAAAAAGTAGGAACAGTCCACATGATAGGGTAGATAACCTCCATAAAATGTTAAATGCTTTGAAAATCTGATCATCTGAGATAGCCACACTGTCTTAGTGGATAAGTCCCCTCAAAACAGACCAGAATTGTCCAAGGCCTCAGCTGAGAACCTTCTCAGTTGATCCGCTGAGACGACACTACTGTCTCAGCGGAATCGCTGAGACAAAACCCCATCTCAGCGGATAAGTAATTCCCTGTCTCAACGGACGGTAACATACTGTCCCAGCAGGTTCCTCTACTGTCTCAGCAGAACTACTGAGACATCTAGGTTAACACTCAGAACTGCTGAAACATTTCCAGACTCACCTACTCCTAGTCCTATATAAAAAGCTGACTATGATAAAAGACTCTTCACATTCACCTGTGCCACTCAAGTCGACGGAACGACTCCCCACACCCATCATCCCAATGCACTTCTCTTTAACAAATGACGCCCAAGACCATGAAGGAGTTGCTTAAGGGATATGAGTTGGTGAGGGATGGCTTTCTCCTTGCCTCACGAGTGATTCTCAGTGTCATCACCCTCATCATTGAAGCTGGTTTGGAGTTCCTGCTATCCGAACCATCTCAGATATTCAAGAATGAAGTGCTGGAGTTTTATACCAATGCCAAGTAGTTGATGAGTAGTAAAATATATGTATTTTTAGTATAGTTATTAGTATAGTTTTAATTAATATTGTAAATTTTGTATGTAAATTAATAAATAAATTGCTTGTTTTATTATTTTTGTTACTAACTTAGCTTTATTTTTTGTTTTACAGATTTTGGCAATTTTTTGTCAAGTCACGCCCCTGAGTCACGCCCGTGACCCAAGGGCGTGTAATTTTAAATACGCCAGCTTCTCAGACTTCTCTACATTCGACGAACGGCGAACTCTCTCAGCGTTTGATGAATGGTGAACCCACCAGTGTTTGACGAACTCTCCAGCGAACGGCGAACCCGTCCAGCGTTCGACGAACTCTCCAGCGAACGATGAACTCTCTGCGTCTCAGCGTTTGATGAACGGCGAACTGTCTCAGCCTTCGACGAAATCAAGCTGCGTTCGATGAAAGTGTCTCAGCGTTCGATGAACTGTCTCAGCGTTCAACGAAATCAAGCTGCGTTCGGCGAAAGTGTCTCAGCGTTCGACAACCTGTCTCAGTGTTCAATGAACTCTCTCTTACACGCCAGTTGTCACGCCCCAGTTAAAGAAGATATGTGCCGCCCACTGTCACGCCCATGACACTTCAAGTCACGCCCGTGTGCAGCCATGTTTGACCGATAAACCTTCCAGAAGAAGGCGGATGCGACCCCTAAAGCACGCACAAATGTCATGCCCCAGGGTCACGCTCGTGACCAGAAGACACGCCCGTGACCCTAGGGCGTGTAAAAATAATATTTTTCCTATAAAAAGGAGGGCTCGGCTGAAGGAAAATTCATCCAAATTTTGAGTGCTTGTTAGTGTATTTGAGTTCTTTTGAGTGATTGTGAGCTTTTCTCTAAGCAATTAAGTTTATGTTCGTTTGTAATTTTCGCCTTTTTAGTCTAGTTGTAATGCTTATTTTAGAAATAAAATGTTATTTTCTCATTTGGATCATCTTCCTTTTTTATTTATGTTAGTGTGTGTGTGTATGAGAATAGTTTATTGCTTTCATAACTTAGTTTATTGCTTTCATAATTTTATTTTATTGCTTTCATAAAAATAGTTTATCGCTTTCTTTAACGCTTTATTTATCACTTTCGTTTAAACGCTTTCTTTCGATTTAGTCTCTTTTTTACAAGTAGAGTGCGTGCGTATATGAGATAGTGTTTTTCTTTTTTGTAACAACTTTATTTCAAGTCTTTATATAACTGTTTATACCACCCCCATCTTGAATAAGAGGCTAATTTCCTTTAGCACTTATTTAAGACGGTTGGGACGGATATTATTTCTGCACCGTTATAAGTATTTCATTTCTATACAACCCCCGTCCTGGATAATAGGCTAAGAACTTTTTAGCGCTTGTTTAAGACGGTTAGGACGGATACTATTTCAGCTTTTATATAAGTCGTTTATTTCTTTCTTCACGCTTATATCCATTTTAATTATTAAACATGTATTTTCTTAATTATTCCGTCCCCATTCCGATGAGTGGCTAATTTCCTTTAGCGCACGATGTCGAAGAGCATTGGGACCCAAAAATAGTTTTTCTAAAAATTAAAACATCTCTTTCTAAAATAATTAACGCTTAAGGTTTACCCGAGAATAACGTTGAGTGGAGCCACATAATTGATGTGTCGTTTTCATTTCCGTCTCCGTACACTAGTTAGCCGAGAGGCTTGTGCGTACGGACTGATCACTCACGGGTAAAGAAAAAGAAAAAATCCAAATCAAAATCATCAAGTTTTTGGCGCCGTTGCCGGGGACATTAGTGTTGTTATTTGAAACAAGGAATTACTATTACTTTTATCATATATATTAAAAATATATAATATATATATATATATATCTACATAAAAAAATAAAAAAAAAATTAGAAAAAGCCAAAACTATATAATAATTTTTATTATTAGTATATGCCCAGAGGAAACTCCTCGGACGATTCAAATATCCCTTTTGACCCCGAAATAGAGCGCACCCTTCGTGAGCGCCTCCGACTTTGTGATCAAAACTTACTCGAATTTCCTGAAGAGTCTGTCGGGGATACTTACACTGAACCTATGGCCGATCAAATTCCAGGTGTGGCCCCGCCGCGGACCATGGCATATTATGCCAGGACAAATTTGGAAGATACCAGATCGAGTATTACACGCCCAACAGTGGCTAATAATAATTTTGAAATAAAATCTAGCATCATTCAAATGGTACAACAGTCAGTCCAATTTGACGGTTTGCCAAACGAGGATCTGAATTTACACCTTTCTAGTGTTTTGGAAATATGCGATACCTTAAAAATTAATGGCGTTATTGATGACGCTATTCATTTACGCTTATTTCTATTTTCACTGCGGACGAAAGCCAAGGCATGGTTAAGTTCTCTCCCCAGAGGATCTATAACCACGTGGGCACAATTGACGGAAAAAATTTTAACAAAATATTTTCCACCGCCTAAAACCGCTAAACTGCGCACATATATCGCCTCTTTCGTTCAATATGATTCTGAGTCTCTCTATGAGACTTGGGAGCATTTTAAAGAGTTCTTGCGTAGGTGTCCTCATCACGCGCTTCCATCCTAAATGCAGGTTCAGACGTTTTATAATGGTTTAAATTTCTCAACACGACAGATGATCGATGCGGCCGCCGGGGGAACGTTAAACAACAAAACCCCGGAGGTCGCCCAAGCTCTGTTCGAGGAAATGGCCATGAAGGCCTATCAATGGAATGCGCCTAGATCTCGCCCTGCCAAACCGGCCGGGATTTATGAAGTGGATGCCACTGCTCACCTAGCCTCGCAAGTGGAGCGACTAAGTAAGGAAGTGGCGGATATGACTGCTTCCTCCTCCTCTCCCGCTTGGGCTCCTAATAATAATAATAATAATAATTTTGTCGAAGAAACTGTAGATTACCTAGGCAACCCAGTTAGGCCCCCCTTCAACCCTTATAACAATCCGTATAGTAATAATTATAATCTGGGTTGGAGTAACCACCCAAATTTTTCCTGGAGCAATCCTAATAATGCTCAGAGGCCCCCAATTGTAAATCCGCAAGGATTTCCAAACGGATTTCAGCCTCCACCTCCAAAACCTTCACCGCTCGAAGATATTTTTGCTAAATATGTTGCGTCCTCTGAGTCAAATATCCGGAATATTACCGGATCGATTAAATACTTGGAAAATTAGGTCGGACAGCTGGCAAAGATGGTCTCCGAGCGGCCATATGGAGCTCTACCAGGGAACACAGAGCCAAACCCCCGAGAAATTTCCAACGCCATAAATCTTCGCAGTGGCAAGGAGATAACCTCCCCAAAATGGGTCGAGCCTAAGGTACATGTTTCGACACCGACCCCTACACCCTCTCCTTCGATAGATAAATCACCGAGTCTTCCGATTGTGCCGAACATTTCTTGCTCGCCACTTCCTTATACTTCACAATTAAATAATGAGCGGAAAGACGAGCAATATCAAAAATTCTTACAAATTTTTAAAAAAATTTTAATAAACATCCCCTTCTGCGAGGCACTCTCCCAAATGCCGAAATACACGAAATATCTTAAAGGGTTGCATTCTGACAAAAAACAACTCGAAGATTTTTTGCGTGTTTCCCTTAACGTGGACTGCTCGGCTGTTTTCCTTAACAAATTGCCACCAAAATTGAACGACCCCGGATGGTTCTCCATCCCGTGCCTTTTCGACAATATGTTATTGAGGTATGCTCTAGCAGACTTGGGCGCCAGCATCAATTTGATGCATTTTTCTCCTCTTAAACAACTCGACTTGGGCATCCTAAGCCCGACAAAGATGAGTATCCAGCTTATGGATAACTCAATAAAGTACCCTATAGGGGTAGTGGAGGATGTTCTGGTCCAGGTAGACAAGTTTATCTTCCCGGTAGACTTCGTCATCTTGGACATCGAGGAGTACACTGAGATAATTATCAACCTCGGTCGCCCCTTCCTCGCAACCTCCCGTGCGCTAATTGATGTCAGTAATGGTCTACTCCTCCTTCGGGTGGGAGACGACGAAGTTACTCTGCACATTAATCCCTCACTACAGCACTCCCTATCAAACGATGATCCCGGTACTTTAGTTTAGTCAAGCTAAGCGACGGTAAACAAAGCGCTTGTGGGAGGCACCCCATATTTATCTAATATTTTATTATGTTTTGTTCTTTTACATGTTTTTTTTCACGGTTTTCTTTGGCCCCGCCAGTTTTCGTTCAGGGAAGCTTTTTGCTCTCTATCTTTTTTGTACATACTGCATCTTTTATTTTCTCTTCTTCATACTTACATTACAACATTGGGGACAATGTTGGGTTTTAAGTATGGGGGTGTTTTACCGTTTTCATTTCACCAAAATAAATTAAAAACAAGAACAAAAAAATTAATTAAAAAAAAAAGAAAAAATGTTTTATTTCATCTTGCTTACTTTTGTAAATATAAGATTGCCCAAAACTATAAAATGTTTTATTTCAACTTGCTTACTTTTGTAAATATAAACTTGACCAAATCTAAAAAAAAAAAAAATTTTAAACCACCAAAATTTTCAAAAAAATAATTACATGTTTTTTTTTACTTTGTCGTAGTACAACAATATAAAAATCCAAAAAAAATCACAAATATAATCCAAAAAAAACAAAAAAATAAAAATAAAAATAAAAATAAACCCTACTTTACTTTTATTCTTAAAAGCATTTAGTTTCGAGTGTATATGTTTGTTGATTTTCTTAATCGCTAGTTTTCCTATTTGTTTGTTTATCTAAGATCGATAGATTTAAAAGTTCGGGTTAAGTTTTAAAGAATTTCTTATGTTTTTAATTTAAATAGAGGCTTTGTTTTCAAGCACTACTTCTACTAGCTAAAATAGAGACATGTGTATTATGTTGGCAAAACATTTTAGACTGCAATTATCTCTACTTTATGTCTTTAGGAATCTAGGAATATTCAAATTACTAAGGTTGCTCTCAAAACTTTTTTTGATTATTCTAGAATTTCTCTTGAAAACCCCTTGTATACACTAATTTAGCATGGCAAATAAAAATTTAAAAGAAGAAAAAGATCTTATGTCAATGGGAATAAGAATTTGTTGCGTAAACATAGGCACCCAATAAATACTTTAAAAGATATTATGTCAATGGGAATAAGATTTCGTTCCGTATACATAGGCATTGGGTTAATAAAAATGAATTAGTTTTCCCTCACGGGAACACCAAAAACAAAACTAAAATGAAGGGGTGGACGAATAAAACCATCACCCCTAAATGCCAAAGCTTTTTATCCCTTTTCCCTTAGCAAAATTATTGTTTCTAGTTCTAATTCAAAAAATCATTTGAGAGTATAATTAGTAACTTATATTTTTTCTTCATGTTTCTTTAAACAAAGGTTATTATAATTTCGATCTAATCTCATTTACTAATGATTGCAATTTTGTTTGCTATTTGGTTAATTAAGAAGTCTTATGGCTAGGACATTTCTTTCTACTTAAATCATTTGCATAATTTTGGACTTAACTCTTATTACTCCGAATTTTTATTTTTCATTCTCTTATGATTAAAATAAAATGATAGCTAAAAATTAGAACTTATGTTATTCTCATATAGATCTCATTTACTTTTGCTCTGGAATAGCAAAAGCTTAAGTATGGGGGTATTTGATGAGTAGTAAAATATATGTATTTTTAGTATAGTTATTAGTATAGTTTTAATTAATATTGTAAATTTTGTATGTAAATTAATAAATAAATTGCTTGTTTTATTATTTTTGTTACTAACTTAGCTTTATTTTTTGTTTTTACAGATTTTGGCAATTTTTTGTCAAGTCACGCCCCTGAGTCACGCCCGTGACCCAAGGGCGTGTAATTTTAAAAATGCTAGCTTCTCAGACTTCTTTGCATTCGACGAACGGCGAACTCTCTCAGCATTCGACGAACGGCGAACCCGTCCAGCGTTCGATGAACTCTCCAGCGAACGGCGAACCCATCCAGCATTCGACGAACTCTCCAGCAAACGACGAACTCTCTGCATCTCAGCGTTCGACGAACGGCAAATTATCTCAGCGTTCGACAAAATCAAGCTGCGTTCGACGAAAGTGTCTCAGCGTTCAACGAACTGTCTCAGCGTTCGACGAAATTAAGCTGCGTTCGACGAAAGTGTCTCAGCATTCGACGAACTGTCTCAGCATTTGACGAACTCTCTCTTACACGCCAGCCGCCATGCCCCAGTTAAAGCAAATATGTGTCGCCCACTGTCACACCCGTGACACTTCAAGTCACGCCCGTGTGCAGCCATGTTTGACGGTTAAACATTCCAGAAGACGGTGTATGCGACCCCTAAAGCACGGGCAAATGTCACGCCCCAGGGTCATACCCGTGACTAAAAGACACACCCGTGACCCTAGGGCGTGTAAAAATAATATTTTGCCTATAAAAAGGAGGGCTCGGCTGAAGGAAAAATCATCCAAATTTTGAGTGCTTGTTAGTGTATTTGAGTTCTTTTGAGTGATTGTAAGCTTTTCTCTATGCAATTAAGTTTATGTTCGTTTGTAATTTTCGACTTTTTAGTCTAATTGTAATGCTTATTTTAGAAATAAAATGTTATTTTCTCATTTGGACCATCTTCCTTTTTTATTTATGTTAGTGTGTGTGTATGAGAATAGTTTATTGCTTTCATAACTTAGTTTATTGCTTTCATAATTTAGGTTTATTGCTTTCATAAAAATAGTTTATCGCTTTCTTTAACGCTTTATTTATCGCTTTCGTTTAAACGCTTTCTTTCGATTTAGTCTTTTTATTAAAAGTAGAGTGCGTGCGTATATGAGATAGTGTTTTTCTTTTTTGTAACTTAGCTTTATTTCAAGTCTTTATATAACTGTTTATACCAACCCCATCTTGAATAAGAGGCTAATTTCCTTTAGCACTTATTTAGGTTGGGATGGATATTATTTCTGCACCTTTATAAGTATTTTATTTCTATACCACCCCCGTCCTGGATAAGTGGCTAAGAACTTTTTACCGCTTGTTTAAGACGGTTGGGACGGATACTATTTCAGCTTTTATATAAGTCATTTATTTCTTTCTGCACGCCTATATCCGCTTTAATTATTAAACAGGTATTTTCTTAATTATGCCGTCCCCATTCCGATGAGTGGCTAATTTCCTTTAGCGCACGATGTCGAAGAGCATTGGGACCCAAAAATAGTTTTTCTAAAAATTAAAACATCTCTTTCTAAAATAATTAACGCTTAAGGTATACCCGAGAATAACGTTGAGTGGAGCCACATAATCGATGCGTGGTTTTCATTTCCGTCTCCATACACTAGTTAGCCGAGAGGCTCGTGCGTACGAACTGATCACTCACGGGTAAAGAGAAGTGTGCTCTACCCTCGAGAGAGGATGAGGTAAGTCTCCCGAATTGGAAGTAAAAACCCAATAGCGGGGTTCACAACATAAAGCGAGTATTAAGAAGATTTGATTATAGAATGAGAGTTCGGTCGAATATTCATAATCTCAGGTGGGCGTAACCTCGAGAGAGGAGCGTTCATAATTATGGAACCTCCACGACCAAGCCGTTTTAATGTTTTAAAAAGTCATCTCTTTTACTTCTAAAAAAGACTATTTTCGTCTCAAGGTAATTGGACATCGGGCGCTATTTATTATCATCGTTTAGAACTCTAGTTATACGTTTATTATCGTTCGCTTTTAAAAACCCACACTAAAAACTTATTCCAATAAAATAATAGTTCGTTCCTCAAAGTAGTGTAATCAACACGATCCGCGGAAATATACGACCTCGATATTTTCTAAAACAAAATATCATGTATTACTCACGATAAGGTATACTTGCCTTTATTATATGATTAATTTGGATTAAAATTTAAACAAACACTTTTCAAATTCAAATCTTGCAAAACTCTCCTTTGCTATTTTAAAAATCAATTGAATTCGACATTGTAGTCAGGAGGTAATCGTTAATATTTTGAAAGAAGAAAAAGACCATTACTTCTATCTTTCGATAGGATAACGGTTATTTTCTCAAAGTAGGAATACTTGCAAAACTCTTTGAAAACACCCGCCTAACTCTAATCTCATCATATAAAGGTTGCGCAAACCATAACCAAATTAAAAGAAGAAACAATCTGAAGCAAATCATCAGCATTCATCCTCTAAGGATGGTCTGTCATCTAAAATCAGAGAGATAAGGGAGAAGTTGTCCCCTAAGGGACTAGAGAAGGTTTTGCAATTACCTAAATTGGCAGAAGAGGAGGTGTCAGATACTGACAAGGAGCAAGCCTTGAGCTGGTGTGAATACAGTGACCCCAAGACCTCATCTCTGAAAAGTTGTTCTTCAATCAAAAGGGCAAGCTGCTATGTGTTATAGTAAGGAAAGCTCTTCTGTGTAAACCAGGCTCTGATGACATCATTTCTCAACCAATGTTTGAGCTGGTTACAAGAATCATCTTAAAGAAAAGAACTAGGTGGGGGAATGTTCTTTATCTAATACTGAAGGAATGTCTGCAGGCCCCTAACTTAGGAAGGATCCTGTCACTCTACCTACTGAAGGCATACCCAAGCCATTTCTCCTCCATCAAAGGTGTTAATATCCACTACCTAAAAAGATTGGATATCAGAACATTGGACAGGTCAACTAGAGTCCTCCCCATGAGCCAACCCTCTGTGGTGGCTGAGCTGAAAGAGAAGAAAAAGGCAAAGAAGACTGAAACAGAAGGTGCTGGAGAATCCAGGAAGGATGATGAACATCAAGACCACATGGAAGGGGTGGAGGATGTAGATGTCCCCAGGACAAATGTGGATAATGAACCCCTAGGAAGAGTTGAATCTCACATTGAGCCAACTCCAATTGATATTGATCCAGTTGTCCCACCAGCTAAAGATGAACCAAGGAATTCACCTCTCCATGGTAAACTAAGATCCCAGTTAATCTACACTCCTCACACTATAGATGGGACTAGGAGTCTAACTAACACATCACTTTCTTCTCAGGTTCCCCAAGACAAAGTTCTCTACACATGGATGCCCCAAGTGAGGGGGAGCATGATTCCAGGTATGGAGCGCTAGATGATGCTATAAGGAGTGAGGGGGAGCAAAGCTCACACTGTGAAGAAGAAGGTGGGGATGCTAGTGAGGGGGAGCACAACAAAGATGATGGCAGAGCTAATGCTCAGATTGAGGAAGAGGTCAACAAGATAATTGACAACATGGAAGTTGAGTTCCAGTTAGACTCTCTACTCCCATCTGATGAGCTGAAAAGACCTGAACCTACAGTGGAGAAGGAAATTGCACAGGAAAGGCCAGCAGATTTGTTGAACACATCTGACCTGCTAAACTCAATAAAATCCATTATTGAGGGTCAGATGTTGTCTGTCAAGGAGCACATTGAAGAAAAAGTTCATGGTGCCACTGCCTAACTCAAAGATGAGATAAATGCTACAAGGGCAGCATTGACTCAGGAGATCCATGCCAGTGAACAGAGAATGGAATCCAGGATGGCTGCAGTAAGGACTGAACTGAATTCTCAGGTCCAAGATGTCAACATAGCATCTGCTCATATCCTCCAGCAGATGACCAGATGGTTTGAGATGGCTACAAGCACAGTTGCTGCCCAACACACCATACTGAAGCAAAATGTAAACAAACAAGGGGACTCCACAAGGGACATTGCCTATGTAAAACATCATGTCTATAAAAATGATAATGTCTGGGAGAAGGCTGTGGCCAGAATGGTACAAGTGGCCAATACAACCAGTAGCCATGTCATGTCCCACATTGACAAGGCCAAGGAAAGCATACTGGATGATGTAGATAGTACTTTCCAAACTCTCTCCCAATCTATACTAGACCAACACTCTGAAATTGAAAAGAGGATATATGAAGAAGGCAAAAAGGGGGTGGAAAAAGTTGCCAAGCTAAGTACAAACCTAGAGGAGTCTCACATGAGGTTAGACACCAACCTGGAGAATGCCCACCAACAGCTACTCACTAACCAGGAAATAGCTGATGAGTACTTTGTGTACTCATCTTTTAGTATAATTTTAATATAGTTTTAATATGAATTTATATAATTTTTATGTAGTTTCTTAATTAATTCATTCCTTTTTAATTTCTTCAACTAATTTAAGCTTAGTTTATGTTTTACAGGTTTTCTGGGCACTTTGAGTAAAAATGTCAAGTACACGCCCAAGGTCATGGGCATGACCAAGGGCGTGACAGCCAAAGATGTGTTCCAGACCTGTTTTCGCCACCACGGGGGTGTTCCGTGAAGAATTCGCCAAGTACACGCCCCAGGTCACGGGCGTGACCAAGGGCATGACCTAATGTCATGGCCGCGACCCGCTGAGCTCGACGAACTGCGCCTGGCTGCTGCGTTCGACGAAAAGGTTGCGTTCGACGAAAACACTGAGTTCGACGAAATAGCTGCTGCGTTCGACGAAATGGCTCCTGCGTTCGACAAAAATGATGCATTCGACGAACACCCAGAGATCGACGAAATGGATGAGATCGATGAATGTTCAACAACGCTCTTTCCCGCCAAAAGCCAGATTTAAGATTACACACCCCAGGTCACGGGCGTGATCTAGGGCGTGACGCGCCCGAATCGCCTGCATTAATGTCAGTCGGCATCCTTTCCGCACCCAGAAGATCGTGCGCCTTACACTCCCTTGGTCACGGGCGTGTAACCCAGAATTTGTAGCTATAAAAAGCCAGCTCCGGCAGGAATTTTGGAGACGAATTTTAGGATTAGAACTTTCATTTCTTGTATTATTTTCATGTTCTAGTAGTTCTTGTAATTCTTTTTCTTTATGCAATTTGTATTTTCAATTAGATAGTTTGTAACTTCCTTTTCATAGTTTATAATTTCTTTTATCAATAAAATAGTTTTATTCTCTCATTCTTCTCCTTCTTCATTGTTTTATTTTCTTTTTGCAAGCCAACCCAAAGTTCTAATTGATGGAATAATAGAGATTTTCTTGAAGTAAGAGTACTCAACTGCCCCGAGTCTAATACGACCTTGGTTTTTATAACCTATACTACATTCGATACGGTACACTTGCCATTGTCATTTGCAGATATAGTTTTGCGTATCAAGTTTTTGGCGTCGTTGCGGGGACACGGTTGATATTTCGAAAAAAGAAATATTTATTAATTTTATCGTTCTCTTTCTTCTCCCCCTTCTCTTTAAAATCTTAAAAAAATATTAAAAAGCGTAATCTAAATTCTCAGAAAGGATGCTTTGGGCTTGAATTCCCATCAAAGCCTCTAGTACCTTGCGAGCCCTTCACCGGGTTGACCATGGGAAATCCGGGACTAATTGAACCCACTTTTTGAAAAAAAAATTTATATAATTAAAATATATTTAAAATTCCATTCATTTGAGTAAAGGTTGTTTCCTTTTTTTGACTAAATGGAGTCGCTTGAGTTGGCCGTAAAAGTTGCCGAGCTTCAAAGCCAAGTATATCTTTTGGAAGCGGCACAAAAACGCCAAAATAGTTGTTATTATTGTAATGCGTCTCATCAAAGTGAGGAATGTTATTTACATTCATATGCTCAAAATAATTATTATGAAAATAATTATCCTCAATATTGTGCAAATAATTTTGATAATAATTACGATCATAATTTTTCATCTTTTAATGAAAATAATTTTTCAAACTTTGATGAAAATAATTTTTCTAATTATAATGAGAACAAATTTTTGGCATTTAATAATTGTTCTTCTAGCTCCGAAGTTGATTATTCTTGGTGGCAAGCTCACCAGGATAATTCTCAAAGCGACGAAGATAAATCTTTAGACACAAATTTTTGTTTTTCTTCTATACACCGCTGTTTTCGTTCTCTAATTTGTGGGAAATTCCGCAGATTCAAATAGATACTGTCCCCCAAAATTTAGAGGAAAATAAATTTTCTAATTTTCACGAGAATAATTTTTCGGCCTCTAATAATTTGTCTTCTAGGCCCGAAGTAGATTATTCTTGGTGGCAAGGTCACCCGGATAGCTCTCGGAGCGATGAAGATAAATCTTTCGATCCGAATTCTTGTTCATCTTCTTTTGCGCCGCAATTTTCGTTCTCTAATTTTGGGGAATGTCCGCTTTTCAATTTGATACTCCACCCCAGAATTTAGATGAGAATTTTCTTTCTTCTAGTGTTTTTTCCTCGTGGTTGGAAAATTTAGTTATGGAGGAACATGATTGCACATGTACTCCCATAGTTTCTTTTCCCAAATATGAAGAAAAATTCTCAGGCCAAGAAATTCTTAATGTTTTGGGCACCCCGGATGAAATAGAATAAGAACAAGTTTCTTCCCCTACTTCACCCGGATCTTCTTTTCTTTTTCATGAATTTTTGCAAATCTCTTCTATTTTAATTCAACCGGAAATTCATGAAAATTTTGTGTCCGAAAATTTTATTCCTCTTGGTAATACACTAGATTTCTCTAATGAAAATTTTATTTTAGAAAAGGAACAACCGGAGCTTAATTTTATATTTTCGCGAGCGCCTAGCCTTGTTGTTTTTAATGTTCTAGAAATTTAGTTTGAGGTCCGATTATAAGTATTCCGACATTTTTAATTTAGCTAATTTTTTGTTTTATCAGAATTTGTTAAATTTAAATTTGAAGTAATTTAGTTTTAAGAAACATTTTATGTTTTTAATTTGATTAGAGAATCTATTTAGCACTACTTCTCCTTTTAATTTTAAATAACTTCACTTTGTGGTAAATTGGCTAAACACCTCTAGATTCCTATTATATTCTATTTTAACTTTAAGATCTTAGGAAATTTCATTCCACTAAAAAATTGCTCTCAAAATAGTTTAATTTATAAACTAGAAGTTTTCTCCCCCTCACCCTTTGTTGGCAAATAAAAAAAAGTAGAAAAAAGATCATATGTCATGGGAATAAGAGGATATAATTCATTATCCCCTAAACATATGCACCCAAAATCATTTAAAAGATTATATGTCATGATGTAAGAGGATAAAATTCACTACATCTAAACATATACATTTTGGGTTTTTAATTGAAGAGAATATTAAAAGATTATATGGCATGGAAAATAAGAGGATAAAATTCATTATTTTTCTAAACATATACAAATTCCTATTCAAATGAGGTGAGAGGATAAAATTCATCACCTTTATTCAAAAACTCTTCATTTGCCATTTCGTGTAAACCCATCCCTAGCCAATTTCATTGTTTCTAGTCCTAAACTAAATTATTAAGAGAGCAATATTTTGGTTGGTGTCTTTTCCTTAAGTTTCTTCTATGTTAGAGTGTCTATAATTTCAATCTATTCTTGTTTGAAAATTTCTATAATTTTGTTTGCTAAATAGTTGTTGGTGCAAAAAATGGTACCTCCAAAATTCACACTAAAGGGGATGGGAGAAAACTGCGAAGTGCAGGTTACTAAGACAGAAGATGCTGGAACAAAAGGAAAACGATCACGAAATGGCGATCACGAAGAAATGAGACCGCTTACACAGGTTGTAAGCTGGAGCCTCGGAGCAAAGGTCCCTTTTCTGGTACCCCTACCCCTCTATTTATAGACGAGGGGGCTGCCCAAACGGGCAGAACTGAAAACTACGGGCTGCCCGGGGTACAGGAGAGCCGGGGCAGGGAAAAGGGGTACAAATAACAAAAAAAGAAAAAAGATCAGACCGCTTAAGATGGCGATCTTGCACTACCCTGACCGCTTGATACTTAGAAAAATCCCGGTTGAGGAGGCAGCTGGCGATCTGGGCGATCACTTAAATGGAGACCGCTGAGACTGGGAAAACTGATCAACAAGAGGAGGTCACGGTCTTTCTGGGCAAGAAAATCCCCGCATATTTTTAAGTTGCACCTGGAACTTCAAAAATGTAAGCTTTGACCGCTGAGACCGCGACCGTCATTAATGCGGCTTGGTCTATAAATACCGGTTGAAACCTCCATTCTGCAAGACATTGAGATATCCCCATTCTTGAGCGGTCTTTGATAGTTGGGCAGGTTCGATCTTCTTGCAAAGATGACTATGCTCGATCTCTTAAAGGCTCTTCCATCAAAAGCGAACTCTCCTGGGAAAAAGGAAAGTGCCAGCTCAAAGAAAGGAAAGAAAGCGCCAAAAATTTTAACGAAAGCGAGCACTTCAAAGGAGACCGCCCGATCTCCGTTAAAGAAAACTGAGCTTCCCGAGGGTTCGATTGTGCCGGTCTCTATTGCTTCTGAACCGTCTAATACTTCTTCAGATCCTGTATGGAAATTGCCTGACTTTTCCATTTCTTTTAATTGTCAGAAATCCCCGGAGGCGCTGGATCAAACATCTTCCAAACTTCCTAAGACCGCCTCTACCGAGGTCATTCTGGCTGGGCTGCATCAGAAGAAAGCCGAGGCCGAATCTTTGAGGCAGAAGATTGCTGACTAGGAGATCGCTGCGAAGGGCAGGAAAAGAAAGGATTCAAGTCCATCTAGTTTGACTTATAAGAGAAGCAGAAAGAATGAGGAAGAAAAAGACGTGACCGCCATGGGGGCGACCGTATTTCCTGAATCTGTTGATCTGGAAGACTCTGCGGAGTTTCAGAAGGTGAATGCTAAGGGCGATCCCCTCTTTCTTCCCGCGGTCTCAACTTTATCAAGAGAGGATGATTCTGGATTAATCGCCTACCTTGATGAGGTTTCTTCTAATAATTCATCTTTTTCATCATTGCAGGTGTTGGATCCCTTAGAGGCTTCAGCTCTCAGAAATGCCGTTGTTGATAAGGAGATCGCGGACAGGGAGAAGGAGATCGCTGACGCAGCGATCAAGGCAAAGGAGGAGGAAAAGAAAAAGATGGAAATGGAAGAGATGATGAAGAGGAAGAAAGAGAAAGAGGTAGAGGAACAGAGGGAAAAAGAAGAGAAAGAGAAGGAGAAAGAATAAAGAGAGAAGAAAGAAAAGAGGGAGAAGAAGGAGAAGAAAAAGAGAGAGGAAGAGGAGAAGAAGAAAGACAAGGAGAAAGAGAGAAAAGAAAGAGAGGAAGAAGAAAAGAAGAGAGATGCGGCTAAGATCGTCGAGGAAGAGAAGAAGAAGAAGGAGGCGGTCAGAGTTACTGAGGAGAGAGCGGCTCTGATCGCCGAGGAGAAAAGGAAGAGAGATGCGGTCAGAGTTGCTGAGGAGAGAGCGGCTCTGATCGCCGAGGAGAGGAAGAAAGAAGCGGTCAGGGTTGCTGAGGAAAAGGCGGCCCTGATCGCTGAAGAGAGGAAAAAGGATGTGGTCTTGCAGACTACGGAGGACAAAAACGCTGAGGAGGAGATCGCGAAGAAGCTGCAGATCGCTAAGGAGAAAGCTGCACTTTCTAGCGGTCTCCTAGACGATTCTCTTCAGGGAGATCGTTTGAACAAGGCTGCAGCAGATCGTGCGGCGGCGGTCTCGATTTTGCGAGCTGGTAAGAATAAAATGATTCCCTAGTCAGTTGAGTTCCTTCCATTACCTATAGTTCATTTTGTTTCTCCTGAAAGAAAGCGTGAGATCGTCTTTATTGAGACAGACGATATCCTCTTGAGTAATGAAGAATTGAAAAGAAGAAGAAAAGAGGGAGAAAAGTCGCAGAAAAGAGATTTGGAAAGAATGGATCTGGAGCGTTTAAGGGGATCAGATCGCCTTTCACTGACCGCAGATCCTGCGGTCACTAAAAATACCAGGAGAGCTTTACGTGACTGCGGTCTCAATTTCTTTCCAAGTACTCTTTCTGTTTATTTAAAGAGCTTATCTGATCGTATGTTCGTGATTGAAATAACCCATCTCTTGTGACCGCAGATACCCATGATGCTGAGATCGAGGAGGGAGAACTTCCTCAGCACATCAAGATCTCCCCTCAGCTAACCAACATCCTTAACCCAATGTTCGAGGATGTTCGCTCTATGCTGATGAGGGAGCAAACTCAGAACGATCAGATTCGCGATCTCAAAGGAAAATTGCGCACCAATGAGAAGAGGATTCGAGAAGAATGCGATCTGAGGGTTGCAGAGAGCGCGTGAGCTCTTAAGAAGGCTGAAATGGAGGCTGAGTACTACAAGGGGAAGGCTGCGGCGCTGTCCGCGGAGAATGAGAGGCTGAGGAGCGGTCATGGAAAGATGCTGATGCGACCGGGTACCTCCAGCGATCATCCAGCGGAGAGACCGCAACCTGAAATTGTACTGATCCCTATGGAGCAGGTGGACAAGGAGATGTAAAAAATTCACTGATCTGCAATGCTGGCCAATCATAGCTTGGTGTCGGTTATGGCCGCAGTGAACGACATGCAAGATGTCGTAGCTCATATAGGGAGAAACAGGCCTCCTAGGAGATGAACATTTAATTTGAGACCGAGCGGTCTCTGGATTTAAACAATATATTTTGTAAAATTTTACTATTATTTTTCCATATATTTGTGTGGCTATTTTAATTTTAATGTTTTGTGCGGCCTTGATTTGTAAAGTTTTGATCTCTTTATGCCTGGGTTGCTTGTATTGCTGCTGTGTTTTTATTGATTGAGATCGCCAGCCATAGTATGCTTTCACATAACTTTGCACAGGTCGAGCGGTCTGAACATTTTTTGCTGGGCGATCTTCAAGAGGTAATGATTACGAAATGACCCTTCGTCTTCTATAAATAGCCGTCTTCATGACCTTTATTTTATGCTTTCTTGAATGCGCTCTAAGCACCGATCTCAGCGATCGCTAAAAATGGTGTCCGCTCGTGCTTCTTCTACCACCATCTTCCTGAATGCCGATCACAAACAAGGTCTCCTATCAAAGGATGAATATATTGAGTTCATAAAGAAATATATGATCCAAACTCAGGTAGTTGTGAGACCGCCAACTGAACAAGAAAGGTTGAACTTTGTGGAGGAGAAAAAGTTTATTATTCCCATCGATCACTTTGATAACGGGTTGAGGATTCCCCTCTCATGGGAATGGCTAGAGATCTTGGAATATTACGGCTTCGTGCTAGCCCAGTTGGCTCCGAACTTCATCGGTCTGGTTAATGTCTTCGTTAATTACTTAAGATGGGAAAGGGTGAAATTCACAATGAATCTGTTCCGCGCAACCTTCACCGCGAAGATTTTGAGGGAAGGCAGAATGAAGGAAGAGTTTAAAGGGTTGATGTACTTTTCAGCAGATGGAATAAAAATCCTGAATCTTCCTAATAAAATCTCTTTTTGGACAGAGAGATTTCTTGTCTTCGAAGGTGACCTTGGCGGTCTCAAGAATTCGCCCTCTCCGCGACCTGACAGCATCTTTAAGAAGATAAAAGAGGTCTCAGAAGAGGAGCTGAAAATCTTGGCTTTCTTGGCGGGCAAGAGGATCGATCTTGTTCATTATCTAGCGATCTGGCCCGAGATCGCCGAGATCACTCCAGCTGAAAGTAAGTTTTTCTTGCGGTCTCGAATAATTTCCTTTCATGTCTTGTATGTTTTTTCCTAACCTCTTTTTTTCGATTTTTAGCGACCTTTGCGGTCCCTGTACAAGATCCTATCTCCCCAGCTGCAGAAGTTCTTACTCAGAGGGAGAGGAGGCTGAAGCGTGAGGCCGACGTGTTCGGCATTACTTCTGAGACCGCCGAGCGAGTTTTTCCCTTGGTGGGTTTTAAAAGAAAAATGAAGGACATCAAAGGAAAACCCCTCCTCAAATGGGCGGCCAAAGGAAAGTCTGTGAAGGTGTCCACTGATCTGCCCTTGTGGAGCGGGAAGGTGACCCGTCACGCATACGCGGTCACTTCGGCTTTGTACAGGAGAAAAAATACAAATGAAATATTGAATATCGAGACCGATGCGCTCCCCGACCTCTGTGCCCAAGTGACCGCTAGAAGTACAATCTTAAATCACCATATGGGGAGGTCTCTTCGCAGCGCTCTGGACGAAATAACTGCCTTGCAAGAAGACAAAAAAGTGAGAATTTTACTTATATTTTATGAACGTGTTACCTATGATCGCGCGGTCTAACATATATCTCTTTTGCAGCAATTTGAAACAGCAGCTTATGACCCTGAGAATCCAGCTTTCCAGAGGGCTTTGATGCACCATATAAAAGAGACCGCCGACAAGGTGCTGGATGAGGTTCATAACCGCGGTGGATTTACTGAAGAATTCAAAGATATCTCATTCGCCGATCTCTTCCCTGATGCAGCACAAAGAATTGAAGAACAATCTGTGACTGCTAAAGAGACCGCAGATGTTGCTGATGAGTCTGCTGATGCTGCTGATGAGACCGAAGGACAAGAGGAAAATGTCGTGATCGAGGACGAAGAAAGTGGAAGCCGCTATACCCTCGGCCTAGATTCTAGTTCGAGCTCAAGCTCTGGATCTAGAATTCCAGGGAATAGTTTAGAAGAATCTTCTGCAGAGACCGGTTCTTCCCCCTCGAGTGGGCGGTCTTCTAAAAGGTCAAAAAGAGAGTGAATTGTAATGATATTCATTTTTTCTTTTTTTTTGGAGACCGAGCGGTCTCGTTGTAATAGATATTTCAGAGAATATATAAAAATTGGATTCCTGCTAGATTCTGAGTGAACTTGTTTTTGATGTATATATTTATTTGTTCTTCTGAGTTAGAATCGGCATTCGATCTCAATGCCCTAGGTTTGTCACATAATTTTATATCAACATTAAAAACTTCAGGTGGCGATCTCTTGGAAAAATACTAAAGACCTTCAAGGAAAAACCGATACTTTATATACACAAGACTACTCTGTGATCTTGAGATAATCAGATCACTAAAAGAAATTCAGCAACTTAACTGTGGTCAGAAAATAGCCAACTTATCCATAATAGTCATGCGGTCTCGTATTACACAGGTTGCAATATAAGGAAACTATAACTTGAAGATGATTTGAACTCATTACACTCTGGGTGATCGGCGCCCAAATGAAACCCGTTTGTTGACCCCTTGATGACCAAGATTATTATTTGAAAAGGAAAATGATAGCTCTTCATGGATTCTCCAGTTCAGCGATCACATTATGTTTAGACCGCTCCTTTTGAAGAAAAACCCAACTTTCACTTGATGAGGAACAGAGTATCATGATCATTCCATATAGCTTTGAGTAGCAGAAAGTATTGGAATCTCAAATTTTCCGAGATCGGGCCGATCTCTATCAAGCTGGCATAAGAGATTTCTGAATAACGGCCTCAATTATCCTGAAAAAGTTATATCCGGCGATCGTAAATGACTCAAATCGCTCTTTGGAGAAAGTAGGAAAGAAGAACATGCGGTCTCATAAATTTCTGACCGCCCGATCCCAGTACAAAGGGATGAATAAGATTTTTTTTTGTAGTAAGAAGATGGGAAAAAGGGATCTCAAAAACGATCCAAAAGGATGGTGTGGTCATGCCGCGGAGGCTATACCGACATTGCTTTTTTAAAAGGATTACCGAGTTTACTGTAAACATGCCAATCCAAGGTTCAGGCGACGGTCATGAGTGTTTCTGACCGCCCCTTACCTAACCATGCTTCAACGAGTATTCGAGAGTTACAGACCAAAATGATCGGTAGGGCAGGTGTGGTCATGCCGCGGAGGCTATATCGACATTGCTTTCCCTGAAAGATCATTAAGATCGTAACAATTTCCTTCCTAATGCATAACAGAGCTGAGCCAGCCACCTAGACCCCCTTGAAATGCTGAGGTGTGCCAGATGTCAGCAAGGACCCAGTATCCTAAACTTCCACCGCTCAAACTTGGCGAGCTACTGCTACACAGATTCAAAATCTCCCCGACATCTGTGGTCCTGGCAGAATCACACGTCGAGCTAACAAGTCGAGGGGGAAGATAGTAGGATCCGTCGATGTCTCACTTGACAGGTTTTTGGCTTTTCAAAAAATAACTTATCCTTAAAACTTGTCACCCATCACTCGTATTGCGAATGCTTTGATAATACCCGCGTGACATTTGAGAGAGAAAGAGTGAGAAAAAGAATGAGTGAATCAGATACGAACATTTAAGAAAAGAAGAGTTTGAGATCATCTCCGCTCCATGAATGAGACAATTCTTTTCCTTCATAAGTTCTGAGATGGTAAGCACCATTTTTAAGCACGCTCTTCACCACAAACGGCCCCGCCCAGTTTGGGTTAAGCTTTCCAACTGAACCAGCTCTTGCTGCTGTACTTATTTTCTTCAGGACTAGATCCCCAACAGCGAACTCTTTGGTTCTTACATTTTTATTGAATAGCCTCGCCATTCTTCTCTTCACCTCTTCTTGCCTGATGATTGCCGTATCTCTCAACTCCTCAATTAAATCAAGGCTGCATTTTAGCTCCTCATCATTTCCTTCCATCCAGTCAATTTGATTCTGTTGCGCCAATAATACTCTTGGGCTTTTTACTTCAAATTCCACCGGAATAAGGGCTTCGGAACCGTGTGATAATTTGAATGGAGTTTCTCCAGTAGCAGAACTTGGAGTTGTCCTCAAGGCCCATAAGACGGAAGGTAGTTGTTCTGCCCAGTTGCCCCTGACATTTTCTACCTTCTTTTTCAAGAGATTTATGATGAGTTTGTTGGCGGCCTCTACCTGCCCATTGCTTCTTGGATGATGCACAGAAGCGAAACGTAGCTCAACGCCAATTTGCTTACAGAAATTAATAAGAGTTGAATTGTTGAACTGAGAACCGTTATCCGTGATGATTGCCATTGGGATTCCGTGTCGACATACTATCTCTCCCCAAATAAAATTTTTCACGGCTTGAGTCGTAATTTTGGCCAATGCTTTTGCCTCTATACATTTGCTGAAATAGTCAATCATGACTATAATATATCGACGTTGCCCACTTGCCATAGGGAAAGGCCCAATCAAATCCATTCCCCAAACCGAAAATGGCCATGGAGTTGCTATCGACTTGAGTTGTTGAGCCGGCTGATTTTGGAGAGGAGCAAACTTCTGGCACTTTACACATTTCTTAGCAAATTTTTCCGCATCTTTCCTCATTTGAGGCCAAAAATAGCCTTGCCTCAGAATTCTTTTCTCCAAAGTTCTATCCCCAGAGTGACTTCCACATTCTCCAGAATGGACCTCCTGAATGACCGTTGGAATTTCCTCCTCCGAAACACACCGTGCCAATGGCAAAAGGAAAGTTCTTCTATAAAGCACTCCTGCAACAAAATAATAGTTAGCCGCTTTTCGTTTAAACCTTTTTCTATCTTTTATTGATGAATGGAGCTCTCCAGTCGAAAGATATAGAACAAATGGGTCCATCCATGACGGATGCTGATCAATCTCCATGACCTCTCCTTCTTCAATTGCCGGGCGAAATAATTCTGAAGTCGTTCCTCCTGAGAGAAGTCCAAATTTTGCCAACTCATCTGCTTCCACGTTCTTACCTCTTGGAATATGGTCGATGGTAAAGCTTTTGAACTTCCCTACCTCGATTTTTACCAGAGTTAGATACCGCTTTAAAATACTATCTCTAGTTTCGAAAGTTCCATTTACTTGAGAAGCCATCACTAAAGAATCTGTGAAGACTTTGACATCATCAATCCCCAGCTCTCTAGCAAACTTAAGACCAGCTAGCAAAGCCTCATATTCCGCCTGATTGTTTGTTACTTGAAAATAGAACTTCAGCGCTTGATCCAGCCTTACTCCATTTGGGTTAATTAAGACAACTCCCGCCCCGGAAGAATTTTTTCCTGAGGCTCCATCCACGAAGATTTTCCAGGCAAGGGGTACTCCGGCCCCCTTCTGCGACTCAACTTCTTTGGCATCCACCATGAAGTCTGCTAAGACTTGAGCTTTGATCGCCACCCTTGGGACATAGGATATATCAAACTCACTGAGCTCTATTGCCCACTTTGCCAACCTGCCTGAATGCTCTGGCTTCTCCAAGACATTCTTCAATGGAAGATCAGTAACGACTAGAATCGAATGAGCTTGAAAATATGGTCTTAATCTTCTTGCTGAAGTTATAAGCATTAAGGCCAACATTTCGAGAATAGGATAACGAGTCTCTGCATTCTTCAGAATTCGACTCACATAATAGACTGGGAATTGCTTCTTTTTCTCCTCTTGGACCAAACCAGAGCTTATGGCATCGCCTCCGACTCCCATATACAGAAATAGATTTTCTCCCTCTCGCGGGCTTTGGAGCAAAGGGGTTGATGTCAATTGCTTCTTAAGCTGAGTGAAAGCATCATCACATTCCTTCGTCCACTCGAACCTACTCCCTCCCCGGAGGGTTTTAAAGAAAGGTGCACTCTTATCTCGTGAACGAGAGATAAAGCAACTTAAGCCTGCCATCCTCCCTCCCAGCTGCTGAATTTCTTTTGGGGACTTGGGAGGTGGCATTTCCAGTATAGCTCTTACTTTGTCAGGATTGGGTTCCAGCCCTTCTGGAGTAAGGAGGTGACCCAGGAATTTTCCTTTACTTGCCCCGAAAACACACTTCAACGGGTTCAACCTCATATTAAAAGTTCGAAGGGTTGCGAAAGTTTCCGAGAGGTCTCTAAGATGACAAGAGAATAATTTACTTTTTACCAAGAGGTCATCAACATATACCTCAAGGTTTCTTCCTTTTTGACTCCTGAAAACTGTATCCCTCATTTTCTGATAGGTTGCTCCAGCATTCTTTAGCCCGAAAGGCATTACGAGATAACAGAAGCAACCATCATTTGTGATAAATGAAGTATGTGGTATATCTGGTTTACGCATTCTGATTTGATGGTAACCTGAAAAAGCATCTAAAAAACTCCTAAAAGAATAACTTACCGCAGAATCTACTAAAGAATCTATCCGAGGCAAGGGGTAACAATCCTTGGGGCAAGCTTTATTGAGTTTAGTAAAGTCGACACACATCCTCCACTTCCCACCTGACTTCTTTACCATTACAACGTTTGACACCCATTCTGGGTATTGGATTGGTTGGATGAACTTTGCCTTCAGGAGCTTCCCTACCTCTTCACGGATGGGTTGTGCTAGAGTAGTTGCAACAGACCTCTTCTTCTGCTGGATCGGGATGAAGTTTGGGTCAAGATCTAGATGGTGGCAAGCAACATTCGGATCCACTCTAGGCATATCATCCGCCGACCAAGCGAAGATATCTAGATTTTGCAGAAGGCAAGAGATGAGCTGACTCTTGTCAGCTTCAGATAATTTAGCGTTGATGGAGAGGCTCTTGCTCTCATCTTCCTCGCTGATCCGAACCTCTTGAGTTGCTTGGGCAGGTTCTAAGCGAACTCCATCTCTTGCACCTTCCTCGATTTCCTCTGCAGTTTGGATTTGTTCAGGAACTTGAATTGATTCATCCATCATGACTTCTTGGGAAGAAGAGGACACGATCATGTTGACCGTCTTTACGTAGCATTCCATAGCTTTCCTTGGGTCGCTCCTGATTCGGTGTTGTTTGACGTTCAAGGCGAACTTCACCGCTTGATGATAGGTGGAGACAATGGCTTGATATGCATTCAAGAAGGGTCTTCCAAAGATGGAGTTGTAGCTACTGGGAGCATCAACGACTATAAATTTGACCAGCTTCACTATCCCTCCCAGAATCACAGAAAGAGTGACGAGCCCATCTACTTCTTTCTTCTCTCCTGAAAAACCATAGAGGGGGCCTTCAGTTGAAAGGAGGGTTTTACCTGTCTTCAACGCCTCGAAGGCAGGTCTGAAGAGCACGTTGACTGAGCTTCCCGTATCTATCAGAATCTTCTCTACTGTATAATTTTCAATTATAGCTTTGATGACAACCGCGTCGTCGAAGGGATTCGCGGTCTGAGGAAGGTCTTCATCACCGAAAGTGACCGTTCCCCGGACCAGGGCTGAAGAGGTGGCAGCAACCTCTGATTGATAAACCCTTTTCAGACTTGCCTTCCTTGAAGATTCCGGACCTGCACCTCCGTGGATGCAGAAGAGATTGCCCAAGGCGCCTTCGTCATCAGCATCCACACATTCATTGGGAAAGCCTATATTGCCGAGATGGCCAATATCGTCCACTTCTTCGCATGCCCAATGGACTTCCGCTACTTCCTTAGCCTTGGAGGTTGAGGCTTTGGCAGAATCATTCTTCTGAATGAGATCTCGAAGCTTACCCTCCTTCAGAAGCTTCTCCAAGAATAGGCGGAGAGCTCTACAATCCTCTATCAAATGTCCCCTATCTCTATGGTACTCACAGTAGAGAGTAGGATTTCTAGTCTTTGGATCCGAGTTTAGCGGAGCTGGCTTCTTGAAAAAGGGCTGCTTTTGAAGGATTTGGAGCACTTCACTCATAGAAACACCAAAGTCTGTAAAAGACTCTTGGGATTCATTGTAGAGCGAAGGAATGGGCAGAAGAGGAGGTTGGGTGTACTGGATCTGGTGGACCGGGGTGACTTGCGGAGCAGGGGTAGCAGGGGTTTGAAGAAATGAACCTTGAGGTGGGAAAGAATGGTTACCTCGATTGAAGCGGCTATTGCGATAGTTCTTACCTCTCGGAGCCAGAGGTGGGAGCTCTTGTCGAGGTTTTGAGGAAGACGGAGCCGGATAAAATCCCGCAGAGCCTTTCTGAGTGGCTTTGTTTGTCAAATTGCTCACATAGGTGGGGTTGTTGATCTCCCCTTCTATGTAGCGATTGGCAATGCTGATCAGCTCCTAATAGGAGCTAGGCTCCTTGGTTGTGACTTTGAACTTCAGAGGACCCTCCTGCAGGTCACTGATCAAAGCTACCATATAGAGCTCGGGATCCATATCCCTGACTCCCAAGATTTCTTTCTGAAAACGGTCAACAAAATGCGCCGCAGTTTCGTTGTCGCCTTGCTTAATCTTGAAGAGGGTCGCAGGACCACTCTTCCTTTTCTTCGCGGTGGCAAATCTTAGAAGCAACTCTTGCCTCAGGGCAGCAAAGCTCGAGATAGATTGACAAGGCAGCTTATAGAACCATCCCATGGCCGACCCATCAAACGAGGTGACCATCAACTTCCACCTTACTCCATCTGAAATGGTTCTGAGGGCAACAGCAGACTCAAAGGCTTGAAGATGACACATTGGGTCGGTTTCTCCTGTATACACTGGAAGGCGAGGTTCTCTGAATCCATGAGGGATCGGATCCTGACGAATCTCATCGGTAAAGGGGGAAGGCTCCCCAAAAACAGAAGGTCCTGGAGGAGGAAGAAAAGGTGCGGGAGGATCTTGAGGGTAAGCAAACCCTTCTTCAAAATTCAGGGTCTGAGCCGGAGGCCCCTGGGCTGCGGCTCGAAAAGAATTACGGCGGGCGGCGAACTCCTCATGCTGAGATCGCTGAGGAGCTGCGGGCTGGAAGACGGGGTGATCGCTCGGGTGACCGCCTGCCATGCGGTCAGGAGTAGCGACCTGAGAGGTTTGAGGAAGGATCTTCTGGGAGATCGCGGCTAGAACCTGGTTCATAGCCTCAATCTGCTTCGCAGACTCCTGCTGAGCCCGGACGACTTCTTGCCGATCACGAGCGGCCTCTTGCTGAGATCGCGCGATCTCCTGCTGAACAGAGGTGGAGTCCTGTCTAGCTCGGGCGGCCTCACGGAGAGCTTGTTCAACACGAAGCTCGAAGCGGCGCTCAAGCGCTTCTAACGGGTTGTGATCGGAAGGGGGAACGCTGGGAGATCGCAGGGGACGACCTCAACGGCGATCAGCCATCTTGAAAGTCTATGGATTTCACCTGACACTTCGAATCTGAAGGTCGCGTGTTTGTTCTGTTGGTGCCAAAAATGGTACCTCCAAAATTCACACTAAAGGGGATGGGAGAAAACTGCGAAGTGCAGGTTACTAAGACAGAAGATGCTGGAACAAAAGGAAAACGATCACGAAATGAAGATCACGAAGAAATGAGACCGCTTACACAGGTTGTAAGCTGGAGCCTCGGAGCAAAGGTCCCTTTTCTGGTACCCCTACCCCTCTATTTATAGACGAGGGGGCTGCCCAAATGGGCAGAACTGAAAACTACGGGCTGCTCGGGGTACAGGAGAGCCGGGGCAGGGAAAAGGGGTACAAATAACAAAAAAAGAAAAAAGATCAGACCGCTTAAGCTGGCGATCTTGCTCTACCCTGACCGCTTGATACTTAGAAAAATCCCGGTTGAGGAGGCAGCTGGAGATCTGGGCGATCACTTAAATGGAGACCGCTGAGACTGGGAAAACTGATCAACAAGAGGAGGTCGCGGGCTTTCTGGGCAAACAATAGTTATCTTGAGAAGTAGTAAGCTAAACAAATTTCTCTTTTTAAATTATCAATATAATTTATGACTTAATTCTTGAATTCCTAAAATTTGCTTTTGACTTATTCTTGGTTTAATAAAATTTTAGTTAATTAGAAATAATATCGATATCTTGTAATTCTTTCCTCACTCTTTTGCTCTGGAATAGCAAAAGCTCATGTATGGGGGTGTTTGATGAGTACTTTTTGTACTCATCTTTTAGTATAATTTTAATATAGTTTTAATATGAATTTATATAATTTTTATGTAGTTTCTTAATTAATTCATTCCTTTTTAATTTCTTCAACTAATTTAAGCTTAGTTTATGTTTTACAGGTTTTCTAGGCACTTTGAGTAAAAATGTCAAGTACACGCCCAAGGTCACGGGCGTGACCAAGGGCGTGACAGCCAAAGATGTGTTCCATACCTGTTTCCGCCACCATGGGGGCGTTCCGTGAAGAATTCGCCAAGTACACGCCCCAGGTCACGGGCGTGACTAAGGGCGTGACCTAATGTCACGGCCGCGACCCGCTGAGCTCGATGAACTGCACCTGGCTGCTGCGTTCGACGAAAAGGCTGCGTTCGACGAAAACACTGAGTTCGACGAAATAGTTGCTGCGTTCGACGAAATGGCTCATGCGTTCGACGAAAATGCTGCGTTCGACAAACACCCTGAGATCGACGAAATGGCTGAGATCGACGAATGTTCAACATCACAGTTTCCCGCCAAAGTTTCCGCCAAAAGCCAGATTTTAAGATTACACACCCCAGGTCATGGGCGTGACCTAGGGCGTGACGTGCCCGAATCGCCTGCATTAATGTCATCCGGCGTCCTTTCTGCACCCAGAAGATTGCGCACCTTACACGCCCTTGGTCACGGGCATGACCGAGGGCGTGTAACCCAGAATTTGCAGCTATAAAAGGCCAGCTTCAGCAGGAATTTTGGAGACGAATTTTAGGATTAGAACTTTCATTTCTTGTATTATTTTCATGTTCTAGTAGTTCTTGTAATTCTCTTTCTTTATGCAATTTGTATTTTCAATTAAATAGTTTGTAACTTCCTTTTCATATTTTGTAATTTCTTATATCAATAAAATAGTTTTATTCTCTCATTCTTCTCCTTCTTCATTGTTTTATTTTCTTTTTGCAAACCAACCCAAAGTTCTAATTGATAGAATAATAGAGATTTTCTTGAAGTAAGAGTACTCAACTGCCCCGAGTCTAATACGACCTTGGTTTTTATAACCTATACTAGATTCAATACGGTACACTTGCCGTTGTCGTTTGCGGATATAGGTTTGCGCATCAAAAACCTACAAGAAAGTGGTGGAAGAAGTCAACAATGCCTCAAATGAAATTCAAGATAAACTTGGAGGAGGCTTTAAGATGGTAAATGATGATCATAGGGCCACAAGTCTAAAGGTACTATAAGGAACCAGAATTGCCATAAATCTTCCAGTGCTGAACTCAGACAGACCTGGAGATTTTGATTTTCAAAGTCAGTCTGAACAGATTTAAGATGAGTGGGAAGCAAAGAGGAGAAGGAGAGAAGGCATTCAGACTGCTGAAGAGTACATGGCCCAGAAGAGGTTGGAAAGGGTGGATGATCAATTTTCAGAGGAAGATAATCTGGAACTGGATACTATATTAGCCAACACCTGGGTTAGCCATGGCAATCCACTCAAGGATATTGACCATGTCTACTCACCTGCTGAATGGATCAAGCATCTTGAGAGGGAGTCACTAAAGGAAAGAATCCACAAAGAAAATCTGGTGAGAACGGAAACCACTATGAGGATACCCCCAAGATATCTTCCAAAGCCATTCCTGTACTTCAAAAGGAAGGAAAATATGAGGGTTGCTGCTGAAGCAAGGAAGATGAAGTCCATGGAAACAGGAGAAAGCTCCTCATCAACCCAGGGTTCATCCTAGAAATTTCTATACTTAGGATGTTTGATGTAACAATGTGATTTAAACTGATAGTGTATATCTATTTTGGACAATTGAATGAAATGATCATTTATTCCCTAAAAATTATTTTGTGTCATTTGTTGTTCATGTATGTATGTTGCATTTGAATATATATACTTTACCTTAATAGTTACTAAATATCTTATGCACAAAACATATAGTAATGAAGAAATGCTGAGTCATTATATAATAGACATATATGTGATGTGTCTCCATGAGTTGTCGATATGTGTATCTAATGATGCTTGGTGTAAATAAGAAACTATTAATGTCAACAGAATTTTACTCAAGCTATATGTGTCATAAAATGTCATAACTCCACTTATTTAATCAATTTTAGTAAAATGACATATTTTTGATTAAGATGCTACTTAGCATTGGCAGGTGTTTTGCCCTCTTCAAATAGGGGGAGATTGTTGGGAATTTTCCCTCAAATTCCATTGATTTGAAGAGGGGTCACTATACAATGCTAGGTACAAAATGTATTTGATAAAGTCATGTTTTTGTAAGATATACAGGCTTAGGTGTCTCAAAGAGAAATATCCAATCATGACCTAAGATGAGGAGAAATCACCTCCTAGGAGATGGAGATTTGTCTCAGCTGAACCACTGAGACGAAGGGTCAAATCAGTTGAGACGAGGAGCCGTCTCAGCAGAACCGCTGAAAATGAGTAGCTGTCTCAGCTTGCGCTAACCGCTGAGAAGAAGAATGTCTCAGTTGTTAATCCGCTAAGACAAGGAGCCGTCTCAGCGGATCCGCTGAGACAGAATCAAGCATATTATCCATTGACTGACGTCGCCCAATGTTTGATAAAGGTACAAAAAGTAATAAAGTAATGCCTCTGTCGGCATGGGCAAGAGTGGTCATGCAGATAGCCGTTGAAGATGTATAGTGCTATAAAAGCTAAAGTTATGGCAACAAAGGGGATCATCCTTCATTATTGAAAAGTTGTTCAAGTAGTAAAAGAAAGCTGACTGCATCTTCTTGAAACGACAACAACTCTCTTGCCTTGAACATGAGTGGTTCTCTCTTCAAGCTTTGATTTACAAGAGAGACATGAGTCTTCTTTTTGTTGGGTTTTTCTAGAACCATACACCATATGTAGGCGCAGCGGAAATAAACAGAATAACCCAAAAGAATTTGGATCGGGCCATGAATATTGAATCAAGAAGTTAACAAAATTGCTAGGTCTGAAATTACCTTTGCGGGATTGGATCAAATCCAACCTAGATGCTCCAAGAAGATAAGTCCCATCGTCGGCTGTCCGAGTCCTCACGTAGAATAATGTCTACGTCTCTACAGCAGTCCACACGAGCCGGGAGAAGAAGACTACACCTTGCGCTTCCATTGATTGCTAGATCCGCTTCAGGAAGAACAACACCGGCGACAATCGTCGGAGAGGAGGTCGGCGGAGGCGAACGGGCGGCGGAACACTTCCGTCGGCTAGGGCGAGAGGCGGAACTCTTCCGTCGATTGGATTCCTTCGTAAGTCCTGGGAACCCTAAAAGAAGTTCTATTTATACCCAAAGGATAAACAGACTTCTAGAAGAATCGCTATCCGCATACCACACAGCAGAATTGGGGTTTCTGTTACAATTCGTCGGAATTCCACGGAACAGCATTCGTCGAGTTTTCACGGGACAATTCGACGAATTCCGACAAATCACATCCGACGAATCCCGACGAATTCTATCCGACAAATCATATCCGATGAATCCCGGCGAATTCTATCCGACGAATCATATCCGTGAAAACCCGACGAATTCTGTCCGTGTAAACCCGACGAATTCAGACAGCAACATTTGCTGGACCTCCCCCATTCTATATGATGATTGGTAACCTTTACCAACACAGTCAATCTTCCATCTTCTCCACATGCTCTTATGTGCGACCCTGCAGGCTCATATCGCGTTGGCAGTGAGACTACATGTTTGACCACTTCTAGATCATAATGGTAACTCCAACAGTCTCCCACTTGATCTTGAAAGTATCAAACAAAAACCTCAGAAACAATGAGTGGCATCTAGCAATTCATCATTGCTCCCCAAGCAATAAGAGTTCATAACTCATAAGCCTTTATGGCCAATGTTCCAGCGTTGTCTTTGTCCCTTTGTCCCTTACATCCGGAAAGAACTAGAGGCATGGACCGTGTCACCCTCATATTAGCTCAATCCAAGTTTCTTGATATAGAACGGAGTTCCAGAGAATGGTGAGCTCAATATCATATAATGACTCAACCAAGCATGGCCATGCATTTCTCAGTCCAATTCCATTAAGGGGCCCATGGATGCAACTCCTGTTATATAGGAGGACAAATCCCATATCTGCTCACACCCAAACACCCAAATGATTTGTAACGTACCCAACGACCACCCTTATCATCAACCTTCTTCAAGGAAGACTTTAGATGACATCAAAGCACTCTCTTCCTCACTCGATGAATGTTGTGACTTCAGGTCAAAGGACCACAACGCCATTATCAAATGAGACCTACTTGTGACACTTTTAAGTAACAATCCACAAAGTATTCTCAGGTTGGGTCTGTCCAGTACAACTTGTTCACTAACAAGTACCCACGTGATGACTTGATATCACAATATCATGACCTGTGAGAACCGGTCATCAGTCAACACACATGCTAGTCTTAATGTATCATCATCACCCTTAGCTTCTACGATGATACCTCGACCAGGGACTTTTTAAGAATGAAGCTTCGAAATCATAGGCTCTCACATTCAAGTCACGTACTTGATGTCCTATGGAAGCGAACATTCTAAGGGTATTTATCACGAATTGTATTCTATCATATAGAAATAGTATATCATAATAAAAGAACTTGCCATTAATTGTAAAAAGAAATAATTGGTACACTATTCATCATATGAATAACAAACAGCCAACAGAATATATATTTTACATGCAACCCACAAGACTCCCACTAGAGTTGATCACTCAGGTATCGTATACCCATTGATCTAGTATGACCATCATGCTTTCTCTGCGCGTGAGGCTTTGTCAGTGGATCTGCAATATTCTCCTCAGTCGGCACTCTGCAAATGTTCACATCTCCTCGTTCGACAATCTCACGAATAAGATGGAACCGCCGAAGTATGTGCTTGGAGCGCTGATGGGATCTAGGTTCCTTAGATTGTGCAATTGCACCATTGTTATCACAGTAGAGAACTACGGGACCAACAATGCTAGGAACTACATCTACCTCGCCGATGAATTTCCTAATCCATACAGCCTCCTTCGCTGCGTTTTCCGCAGCGATATACTCGGCCTCAGTTGTAGAATCAACAACTATCTCTTGCTTGGAACTCTTCCAGCTCACAACTCCTCCATTCAGGCAAAACACAAACCCTGACTGAGACTTCGAATCATCCCTATCAGTTTGGAAGCTGGCATCCGTGTAACCACTTACAACGAGCTCTTCCTCTCCACCATACACCAAGAATACATCCTTAGTCCTTCTCAAGTACTTCAGGATATTCTTCACGGCTATCCAGTGACATTCACCGGGATCATACTGATACCTGCTAGTCATGATCAAAGCAAAAGAGACATCGGGTCGAGTACATAACATTGCATACATGATTGACCCAATTGTCGAAGCATATGGAATCAACTTCATGCGGTCCTTATCTTCACAAGATTTTGGACACTGGTCCTTAGAGAAATTCACACCATGAGACATGGGCAAAAATTCTTTCTTGGACTCAGGCATGTTGAACCGCTTCAACACCTTTTCAATGTACGTACTCTGGGTCAAACCCAGCAACTTCTTCGATCTATCTCTATAGATCTTAATACCGAGTATGTAAGTCGCTTCACCCAAGTCCTTCATAGAAAAGCAGTTCCCTAGGTTGTTCTTAACAACTTTCAGGGTATGTATGTCATTCCCGATCAGCAGTATGTCATCTACATACAAAATCAGGAAGACAACAATGCTCCCACTGATTCGCTTGTAAACACACGGTTCATTCTCATTCTTGACAAAACCAAACTCTTTGATCTTCTCATCAAAAAGAAGATTCCAACTTCTAGAGGCCTGTTTCAATCCATAGATGGACCTGTTCAGCTTGGATATTTTAGTGGCTTCATTTGGGGATAAAAAACCCTCGGGTTGTGTCATGTACACTTCCTCAAGGAGGTTTCCATTTAGGAAAGCCGTTTTGACATCCATCTGCCAGATCTCGTAGTCATAATACGCAGCAATAGCAAGCAATATCCTAATGTACTTTACCATGGCAACAGGGGAAAAGGTCTCATCATAGTCAACACCATGAATTTGCTTGAAACCCTTAGCCACTAGTCGCCTTTTGAATGTCTGTACATTCCCATCCATGTCGGTCTTCTTCTTGAAGACCCACTTGCACCCTATGGGTCGTACCCCTTCAGGTGGTTCCACCAAGTTCCAAACTTGGTTTGTATACATGGAGTCCATTTCGGATTTCATAGCCTCAAGCCATTTGTCGGAGTCCGGTCCATTCATAGCCTCTTAGTAGGTTGCTGGTTCATCATCATGATCCATAAGCAACACATTACCTATTTGACACACGAGAAATCCATATCTCTCAGGCTCAAATCTTGGTCTACCAGATCTACGTAGGACTTGTGTCTCTTGAGTAGGTTCTCTAGCTACAACATCTTGTAGTCCTGGCTTAGAATCCAATTCTGGTTCATTCACTACTTGTGGTTCTTGAAATTCTTCAAGTTCTACCTTTTGCGTCTTTCTTGATAAGAACTCTTTCTCCAAGAAGACACTCGTCCTTGCGACAAACACTTTGCCCTCAGACGGTAGGTAAAAGTAGTATCCTTTCGTTTCCTTAGGATATCCCACCAGATAACACTTATCTAATTTGGGTTCCAGCTTGTCAGGCATTTGACGTCGTACGTATGCCTCACAACCCCAAATTTTAATGAATGAAATACTAGGACGCTTCCCAGTCCATATCTCATTTGGTGTCTTTAGAATCGTTTTCGTCGGAGCGCGATTCAGTGTCATTGCAGCAGTCTCTAAAGAAAAACCCCAAAAGGAAACAGGCAAGTCTGCATGACTCATCATCGACCGTACCATGTCTAACAGAGTATGATTTCTCCTCTCAGACACACCATTATGATGCGGTGTCCTAGGTGGAGTGAGCTGTGATACAATACCACACTCTTTCAGATGATCACGGAACTCATGACTCAGGTATTCGCCACCTCGATCAGATCGGAGTGCTTTAACCTTTTTACCCAATTGGTTCTCCACTTCATTCTTAATCTCTTTGAACTTTTCAAATGCTTCGGATTTGCACTTCATAAGATACACGTATACGTATCTACTGAAATCATCAGTAAATGTAATGAAGTAGAAATACCCACCTCTAGCCATAGAACTCATGGGCCCACATACATCACTATGTACAACACCCAAGAGATCCTCAGCCCTCTCAGTATAACCAGTGAAAGGGGCTTTAGTCATCTTGCCTAATAAACAAGACTCGCATCGCTCAAATGATTCATAATCAAATGAGTCCAATAGTCCATCTTTATGGATCTTGGATATGCGTTTCTCGTTTATATGGCCCAAACGACAATGCCAGAGATATGTAGGATTTGAGTCATTTGTTCTTAGTCTTTTATTATTATCTACATTATAGATCGGATGGTCCAGGTTCAAAACATAAAGACCATTAAACAATTGAGCTACAGCATAACAAACATCATTCTTTAATATAGAACAACAATTGTTCTTAATTATAAAAGAAAATCCAATCATGTCTAAGCATGAAATGGATATAATGTTTCTAGTTATGGCCGGAACAAAATAACAATTATTAAGTTCTATTACAAGCCCACTGGGTAAAGAAAGACGGTAAACCCCTACGGCTACAGCAGCAACTCTTGCTCCATTGCCGACGCGCAGGTCCACCTCTCCTTTACTCAGCAATCTTCTCGTTTTCAGTTCCTGCACATTTGTACAAATATGAGAACCACATCCGGTATCCAATACCCAAGATGAAGGAGCAGAAAGGTTTATCTCTATAACGTAAATATTCGAAGCGGAAGTCATACCTCCCTTCATTTTCTGCAGACCGTCAATGTATGAAGGACAATTCCTCCTCCAATGACCAGCCTTGCCACAGTGGTGGCATTTCCCTTCCTTCACGGTGCTCTTCCTTTTCAGCGCAGAAGATTTGGGCTCAAGATGTGACTTAGGTCCCACCTTCGTCTTCTTGAAGCCCTTGGCCTTACCCTTGCCTTTATGTACCATCAATATGGGACTAGCAGGCTTGGCCTTCTTCATATTTATCTCGGCAGTTCGCAACATGCCTAGGAGCTCGGGCAGTGTCTTGTCTATTTCATTCATGTTGTAGTTTAAGACAAACTGCTCATAACTATCCGGCAACGATTGCAGGATAAGATCTGTGGCCAACTCTTGACCCAGAGGAAAACCCAGTCTCTCCAGGTTCTCAATATACCCAATCATCTTGAGTATGTGAGTACCAACTGAGTCTCGAGCTCCCATTTTGCACTGAAATAAGGCCTTCGTGACATCGAACCTCTCTTGACGAGCTTGCCCTTGAAACATTTTCTTTAGGTGCTCGTCAATCTCCTTGCACCCCATGTTCTCGTGTTGCTTCTGAAGCTCAGAGTTTATGGTGGCAACCATAAGGCACTCGACGTCTAAGGCGTCATCGGTATACTTCTTATAAGCATCCTTATCAACACGGGACGAGTTCCCGGTCGGCACCTCGGGGGCTTCTTCTTCCAAGACGTGGAGCTTTCGCTCATGCCTGAGAACAATTCTCAGGTTCCTATACCAGTCCATATAGTTCGTCCCACTTAGCTTGTCCTTCTCAAGGATAGCTCTCAGGGATAAGGTGGAATGTGAACCACTTGCCATGGAATTCTACAAGAATTCATGCAGAATTTAATCAGTACCTTAATTTCAAAGTACAACTTATTTTAATTTGGACTTCAATTAAATACTCACACTATTTTATTCAAATTGATATCCCTCACTATCAATTCGGAGAGTCCATGCGAGCTACTCTCTTAGTGGACAAGATCCGTATTTCACCAACACCAAGAGTCCGCTTTGGCGTTCCTCTCATAATGCAGTTATTTAGGTAGGCAACGCTTGCCAATTGCATCCTCATGCAACTCTTGTATGGTTGGTGAATAACTCCTTATTCGCATCCATCATATGGTGCATGCCAACCCTATGCCTCTAGGAACTCAACCTTTGAGGTCACCTAGTTAAGTTAGACCCGATGTCGACAGTGGGATATCACAATTATCCGCTCGCACCCTTACCAAGATAGATTAATGCACCTTGCTTTGGCAAGCCCACACTTCATCGATCGAGGCAGGAAGAGTGTCATCCATCGGAAGGCATCCGAACACTTAATATTTGATCAAGGGATTTTAATAGCAAGTTAACACTTAACCATGATCAACATTTGATCAATGTGCACATCAACAGAAAAACAAAATTTCTAAAATCCACATGCATCCCTTATGTGTACAACATAAGACTATCAACCTTTGATAGACGAAAGGGCTAAATCTGGACATTTAGAACTCTTCCAAATCTTCAGATTTACATGCATTGGACAAAGGCAAAGACAACTCGACTTAAAGCAGTAGACAAGCTCGTCTCTCATTGTTGGATTCAAAATCCAAAACAATACAAGGGTTCATTAACCACTTGAGGGACGGTTACTGCTAAGGAGACAACAATTTCTAACAATAAGAAATTACCACGAAATCCCAGACGTTCCTGGTGGGGTTCAATTTTTCAAAATCACCACCGATTTCCCATGGAAAAAATCATCAACATTTGATGTTCCAGGAAAAAATCTTGACATTTAGAACGCTTCTAAATACCTAGATTTGCACGTACTAGAATAACCAAACTTGTGAAAAAACATTCATGACCTCAACCTGGCTCTGATACCACTGTTGGGTTTTTCTAGAACCATACATCATATGTAGGCGCAGCGGAAATAAACAGAATAACCCAAAAGAATTTGGATCGGGCCATGAATATTGAATCAAGAAGTTAACAAAATTGCTAGGTATGAAATTACCTTTGCGGGATTGGATCAAATTCAACCTAGATGCTCCAAGAAGATAAGTCCCGTCGTCGGCTGTCCGAGTCCTCACGTAGAATAATGTCTACGTCTCTACAGCAGTCCACATGAGCCGGGAGAAGAAGAATACACCTTGCGCTTCCACGAATTGCTAGATCCGCTTCAGGAAGAACAACACCGGCGACAATCGTCGGAGAGGAGGTCGGCGGAGGCGAACGGGCGACGGAACACTTCCGTCGGCTAGGGCGAGAGGCGGAACTCTTCCGTCGATTGGATTCCTTCGTAATTCCTGAGAACCCTAAAAGAAGTTCTATTTATACCCAAAGGATAAACAGACTTCTAGAAGAATCTCTATCCGCAGACCACACAGCAGAATTGGGGTTTCTGTTACAATTCGTCGGAATTCCATGGAACAGCATTCGTCGAGTTTTCACGGGACAATTCGACGAATTCCGACGAATCACATCCGACGAATCCCGACGAATTCTATCCGACGAATCATATCCGACGAATCCCGACGAATTCTATCTGACGAATCATATCCGTGAAAACCCGACGAATTCTGTCCTTGTAAACCCGACGAATTCAGACAGCAACATTTGCTGGCCCTCCCCCATTCTATATGGTGATTGGTAACCTTTACCAACACAGTCAATCTTCCATCTTCTCCACATGCTCTTATGTGCGACCCTGCAGGCTCATATCGCGTTGGCAGTGAGACTACATGTTTGACCACTTCTAGATCAAAATGGTAACTCCAACACTTTCTTCCTTCTGAAGAAGAAGACAGTGGAGCTGCTCTGAACCAACCAGTCCAGGAACAGCTCAAGTTCAGCATCTGCTGAGATAATCTACTGATACCTTAATCCAAAGCTTCCAATCATGTTGAATTAGTGGTAAAGGTTATTGTTCCTTCAATAATTTGTTTTGTAAGAGCTATTCAGCTCTGAGAAGATTGTAATAGGCTGTTGCCTGAAGTAGGACCAGGAGGTGGTTTGAGTTGTAGGAGATGGATTCCTCTGAGTTGTAGGGCTGCTGTGCCTGAGGTAGGAGCTGGTGATAGCTATGAGTTGTAGGGACTTGTAACACCCTGCCAGTACAAATAATATATCAGTAGGTCCGGCTGGGACCCCACGCCATACTATAAACACTAGCTGGGCATTATAAGGTGATAAACAGAAAAGAACAACAACTACACGAGAGAATAAACAGCGTAAGCAGAAGCATTTGGATTAAACCTCTTTAGAATTGTCCACTATCCCAGGAATGAAACAAATAGAGTTACGACCTTAAGGCCTTACATTTAACAAATGTATAAAAATTCAAAACATACATCGGCACGCAGGCCGGCAATACATGTAAAGCAGAAAAGAGGCTGGCCTTCAAGGGCCAACACAGCAAAAGGGCCACCGCCCGCTATTTCCCGCTGGGCTCACCTGCACCTGCAACATCCAATAAGAGGTAAACGAGGGTCAGCTATGAGCTGACCACAAACTGCATAATGATCCCACCCCCCCCCCCCCCCCCCCCCCCCCCCCCCCCCCCCCCGGCCATCTAGCCGGCTTAGGGGCGTGTCACTGCTAACCTGCAAGCAAGCCGTACATGCAACATTTGAGCGAGTTGGTTCCCCAGACTTGCAGGCCAAGCGAGTAAATTCTCGGCTGGATTGGAATGTGCTGGGAAGCAGAAGACTCTGTAGCTTTACCCTTTTCCGCATGACCCGCAGCACGAGCATAGTCCATCGCTCGGTTCTCTGGCCTCGGGGGACCACTGCGATACAAGCGTGCTTTGTGTCCCACCTTTTAGCAAGTGAAACATGTAATTGGACCACGTGCAGTCGTAGCTCCTGACACATTTGAGCGAGTTGGTTCCCCAGACTTGAACTTCCTTTTGTTCCTCCTGAACTCAGATTTGGATTGAGAGGTCGGCGCATGAAATTCAGGTTTCTTTGCCACGCCCTTTGCTTGCACTCTCTTCTTGTCCAACTCCAGAGATCTGGCGCTTTGCACCATCACATGGAAGCCAAACGTCATTGGGCCTGCAAGGAGCAGCCTCAACTCATCCCGAAGACCTTCATAAAACTTGTTCGTCTTCATTTCCTCATCTTCCACCAAAAACCCCGCATAGCGGCCCAATCTAGTGAACTCGTGCAAGTACTCGTCCACCGAGCTATCGCCTTGAGTTAACTTCAAGAATTGGTTCTGCAACGCAATGCGTTGGGCAGAGGGAATATATCTCTGAAGAAACGACTTTGAGAACTCCGCCAAAGTGATCTTGGTAATATTCTTACCTTCAAACTTATGCGCTTCCTGTTCGGCCCAGCAAAGCTCTACTTCTCTGTTAAGGAGAAAGGTGGCTAGGGTGACCATCATAGCTTCTTCCGTCGCTGTCGCCTTTAGAATTTTTCTAACTGTTGATAGCCAGTCCTCCGCCTCCGTTGGGGATCCATTCCCCGAAAAGGTTGGAGGATGGAAACTTAGAAAGTGCTGAAGTTGTTGATCACGCGCTTGCGCAACAACTACTCGCTCTACTCGACATTCCACCCTTGGCTCCACCGCAGGTTCCACTGCATCCATTGGTACAGGGATCTCCACCCTCGGTTCCACTGCAGGTTCCACTGCGGCAGCTGCCACCGGGGCCACTTCCGGAGTAGGCATAGCAGGCTGTGCATGCCTTTGAGGTTGAGTGTTGATCATCGCTAAGACCGCTTCAACGATTAACCTGATCATCTCAGCAGGAGGAGTGGTCGCTGGTACCTCAGCCGACGCACTACTTTCAGCAGTGTTACGGGGTCGAGACTGCCCCGCAGCACTCCTAGTCTCCTATAATCATGCAAGACACAATCTAGTGACCGAAAACATAGCAAACAACAATCATGGAACGCTCAGGTTCCAGAAACAAGTATGTTTTTCCATTCCTAAGTGGACATTCTTATTAGTTTTTTGTCGTTTTAGGTGAATGCGCATCCCGTGCACACCACCCCTTAAAAGGAATTCGTCCCGAATTCGCTAAACTACGGATCGACGCCCTAAGTCCGATACCAAATTGTAACACCCTGCCAGTACAAATAATATAATAGTAGGTCTGGCCGGGACCCCACGCCATACTATACACACTAGCTAGGCATTATAAGGTGATAAACAGAAAAGAACAACAACTACACGAGAGAATAAACAGCGTAAACGGAAGCATTTGGATTAAACATCCTTAGAATTGTCCACTATCCCAGGAATGAAACAAATAGAGTTACGGCCATAAGGCCTTACATTTAACAAATGTATAGAAAATCAAAACATACATCGGCACGCAGGCCGACAATACATGTAAAGCAGAAAAGAGGCTGGCCTTCAAGGGCCACCGCCCGCTATTTCCCGTTGGGCTCACCTGCACCTGCAACCAACATCCAATAAGAGGTAAATGAGGGTCAGCTATGAGCTGACCACAAACTGCGTAACGATCCCAACCCCCGGCCATCTAGCCATCTCAGGGGCGTGTCACCGCTAACCTGTAAGCAAGCCGCAAATGCAACATGTAATTATATAGAGAAAGTGCAAACTACACTACACAAGGTGAGGTTTCAAGCACAATCAATCTTCTAGGTTGAGCAACAAGAAAAGGGGAACCTAGGTATGCACATGATGTTGGTTGGGTTCACCAGAAGGTTCCCCACAACCGCATAAGCAACCGCATGAGGCTAACATAACATCAATTCATCACAAACACTGCACCCTAAGGGCATAGCCTTAGGTGGGGAAAAAGAGCTTTTGGTCGGTCTAGGTAAGACACCTTCCACGACCTCTCCCATGATCACACGGCTTACATGAGGTATGGACCTCTCACCGATCGGCATGGAAATGGGTTCGGTTCAGCTTTGCCCGTGCTCTAACCGTCGCGATCTATCGCACGATGCGGGTCCGGCTTCACCTCGGCCCGTAAGGGTTTAGAACATCAAGTGCCCACATAATTAAACTACGCATCTAATCCTTTCACACGGACTTAGACTTCACAAATAACAACCAAGGAGGAGGTACAAGACCCCTCCTCTTCAAATCTACTGGCGAAGGTTTGCATTCAACCACCCAAGCAAGGGGCTTTCATTAGGCTCTCAAAAGGCACCTAAAACTCAAGTCCCACATCAAAATAGAAGATCTCACAGAGACATTCTCTGGCACGCATTCTAGGCTTAACCTAAATTCAACGTCGCAATCCAAGCATCACCGATCCGGGCTCACGGCCACGAATAGGCTTCACACAAAATGCCTAAATCCGCACGACTACCGGATTTCTAAATGCAATATGCCGGGGATGGACACAATCGACCAGGAGTTCCGAAGAACTGGAAGAAATCCTACACTTCACCCATTTGGTGAAAGGGATTCCTCATGCAAGCATAGAAAAAGGAATGAGAGGACAAAACACGTCCTAAGACCGGGAGGAAGGATCGTTACCCTTGGAGCTTTCTTCTTTGCCATAGGTCTAAGATTTCACTCGGATAGAAAGTTTAGCAACGGCCTACACTTTCTAGATCTGATAACAGCTAGCGAATCAGAGCTCCGAAGCTCCGCCAATAGCAGAGGATGACTCCTTCTTCTTCCTCTCTGTTGCTGGTTTTCTCTCGGCTTCCATCTTTTCACGCTTGAAGAAGATAAGGGTTATGAGTTAAAGGGAGCCTATATGTATCCCTCTGGACAAACCATAAAATAACCCAGAAATAAATCCCAACCTTTGGATTTAAAGATCTGGATCTGACGGCCACAAAGACAGAGTCACGGGTCTGCTATTTCGCAAATCGCGGATTCTGTCTGCGTTCGACGAATGGCGAACTGCGTTCGACGAATTTCAGAAAAGCTGCGCTCGACGAATGGCTGAAATGCTGCGTTCGACGAATGGCGAACTGCGTTCGACGAATGGCTGACATGCTGCGTTCGACGAATGGCGAACTGCGTTCGACGAATTTTAGTAAAGCTGCGCTCGACGAATGGCAGCAAAACTGCGTTCGACGAATGGCTGAAATGCTGCGTTCGACGAATGGCGAACTGCGTTTGACGAACGGGTGCTAAAACAGATTCAGCTATAAATCAGTGGAAATTTGTCTATATCATATAGCTTAATTAGCCTATAGCCTTTAGCCGAATTTAGCCTATAGCTGAATTTTCAAGCCTTTAGCTGAATTTAACATATAGCCGAATTTTCAAGCCTTTAGCCGAATTAGCCTATAGCCTTTAGCCGAATTTGCCTATAGCTCACAACACACCAAGTTTTGGGGTGTTACAAATCTCCCCTCCTTTAAGTAATTTCGTCCCGATATTACGAAAACAGCAGCAACAGAATTAAACTATACCTGAGAGAAAAAGCTCGGGGTACTCCGCAAGCATTGTTTGCTCTCTTTCCCAAGAGAGTTCCTCTCTTCCGCAATTATTCCAACGGACCTTGACCATCCGAATGGATTTGTTCCGTAACTGCTTTACTTCTGTGTCTTCGATGCGAATTAGCTTGACTTTCGTCATTAGACCACCATCTACCGACACTTCGTTGACCGCAACTATAGAACTAGGCTCTTTGACAGCCTTCCGCAACACAGAGATATGAAAATACATCATGCAGCCTTCTCAGCTCGAAAAGATAGAGCAAGCCGGTAGGCAGCTTCACCAATGTGCTCCAAGATCTCGAACGGTCCTAAGTACCTCGGACTTAGCTTTTTCAAGCGTCGGATCCTCGATACTCCTTTGAACGGTTTGATCTTCAGGTAAACCCAATCACCAACGGCGAACTCGACGTTCCCGTGATTTGCATTGTAGTACTTTGCCTGCCTATCCTGGGCAATGAGCAACCGCTCTCGTATTGCCCAGATTGATGTATTTGCTTCATCCATGTCCTTGCGTTTCAACAACTTCGTGTCGCCCGTTTCAGCCCAAGCCAACGGTGTACGACATTTTCTACCATAAAGAACCTCGAAAGGTGTCATCTTTATACTAGCTTGGTAGCTGTTGTTGTAGGCAAACTCAATCATATAGAGATGATCTTCCCATCTCTTTCCGAAGTCCAGGGCGCACATCCTTAACATGTCTTCCATCGTCCTATTGGTCCTTTCGGTCTGTCTATCCGTTTGCGGGTGGAAGGCCGTGCTAAATTTTAGCTTGGTACCCAATAATTAATGAATCAGCCTCCAATCGTTTGATGTGAACCGACCATCACGATCACTCACGATGCTACGGGGAACCCCGTGCAACCGTACGATATTATCAACATATAACTTTGCTAGCTTTTCCACGGAGTCGTCTTTCCGGTTCAGAATAAAGTGCGAAACCTTCGTCAATCGATCTACGATCAACCAGATGGCATCGTTTCCATGTTGCGATTTCGGCAATCTGTGCACGAAATCCATCGAAATATCATCGAACTTCTATTCCGGAATCGGTAAAGACGTTAGAAACCCACCAGGTCTTTGACATTCAACCTTCACCAACGCGCAAGTGTGACACTTGGCCACGTAGAGTGCAATGTCTTTCTTCATTCCTGGCCTCCAAAAGAGTTTCTTCATATCCATGTACATCTTTGTGATCCCAGGGTGGATCGAGTACTTGGTATAGTGAGCCTTGTACATCAATTCCGCCCGCAATGTACCAACATTTGGGACGGACAATCTGCCATTTTTTCACATAAGATCATCTTCGAAGGAGAAATTATCGTTTGACCCATCCATGGTCTCCGCTTTATAACGCTGCTTGCTCGAATCCAGCTCCAAAGCTTGTCAATATCGGTCGGCCAGGTCGTATTGAACCTCCGTCCAGTTCAGACATGCTGAAGGAGACGCTCTTCTATCGACACAAATGATCTCCAAGGCTTCTAGCTCCCGAATTAGACGCTCATCATGCATCAAAATCCAGATTGCCTGTGCAGGAGCCTGACAACTCAACGCGTCCGCAACCACATTTCCTTTCCCAGGAGTGTATCGAATGTCAAAGGTGTAGTCCGCAAGGAACTCCATCCACCTCCTTTGTCGCATATTCAACTCCTTTTGTTCAAGCAGGTACTTGAGGCTTTTGTGGTCCGTAAAGATGTCAATCTTCACGCCATACAAGTAGTGCCTCCAAAGTTTAAGAGCAAATACCACGGCCGCTAGCTCCAAATCATGGACCGGTTACTTCCTCTCATGTACCTTTAATTGATGGGAGCCATAGGCAATTACATTTCCGAACTGCACCAAAACGCAACCCAAGCCACTCCCCGAGGCGTCGCTATATATTTCGTAACCTTCTGTTCCACATGGCGAGCATAGAATGGGCGCCGTGGTCAGACGGTTCTTCAGCTCCTCAAAAGCTCGTGCGCACTCGGGCGACCAAACGAACTTATGATCTTTCCTAGTCAGTTTAGTGAGAGGAAGTGCAATCCTCGAGAAGTTTTCCACAAAGCGCCTATAATAGCCGGCAAGTCCCAAGAAACTTCGGACTTCCGCTACACTTTTCAACACAGGCCATGCTTGGAATTCTTCTATTTTCGAAGGATCGACTGCGATTCCTTCTCCACTAACAACATGACCAAGGAATGCTACTGACGATAGCCAAAACTCGCACTTGGAGAACTTGGCATATAGCTGATTACTCCTCAGGGTGCTCAAAACTTCGCGCAGATGCTCTGCATGCTCCTCTTACGACTGAGATTATACCAAAATGTCGTCGATGAAGACGATCACAAATTGATCCAAATACTCTCGAAACGTTCTGTTCATTAAGTCCATGAATACCGACGGTGCATTAGACAGACCAAACGGCATAACCGTGAACTCATAGTGCCCAAAGCGGGTACTGAACGCTGTCTTTGGGATATCACACTCCCGAATATAAAGCATATAGTAGCCGGACCTTAAGTCTAGCTTAGAGTATACCGTCGACCCAACCAGTTGGTCGAATAAGTCACCGATTCTCGGAATCGGATAACGGTTCTTCTCGGTCAGCTTATTCAGCTCTCGATAGTCAATACATAGACGCAAGCTCCCGTCCTTCTTTTTCACAAAGAGGACCGGTGCACTCCAAGGTGAAGAACTTGGACGTACATAGGCTTGCTCTAGTAGCTCTTGCAACTGAACCTTCAGCTCTGCCAATTCCTTTGGTGCTATTCGGTAAGGTGAGCGTGCTACAGGTTTGGCACCTGGCACCAGCTCAATACAGAAATCAATCTCTCGCTGAGGCGGAGCCCTAGGGAGTTCGTTAGGAAACACATCAGTATACTCCGCTAAAACTGGGACATCACTCAAACTGCACTTTGGCTCCGAAGGCTTCAACAAGGTGAAGAACAACTCTGCGCCTTTTCTCACAGCCTTAACCACCTGGAGAGCAGACATCAGCGTCTTGCTCCCTCCTCGCATACCCGCGAACATGGTTTTATCTCCGGTGTTCTTTCTTAGAGTGATCTCCTTTGAATTGCAATCGATGCATACTCGATGCTCCGAGAGCCAGTCCATGCCGAAGATCACGTCAAATTCAGCTAGAGGTAATAACGATGCTTCCAAGTCAAAGTCTTGATTTCCAATCCGCACCTTCACACGACTCTTCCTATCCGCACCCATGCGAGATCCATTGGGTAGCACTACTTCCAATCTATCCTCTACAAAGGTAAAGACACTCTGATTCGCACCACGAAGTCCTCAGACAGAAAAGAGTGCGATGCACCCGTATCAAATAGAGCTCTCGCCGGATAATTGAAAATTAGGACGAAACCTAATTGCACACGAATCAAACATAAAGTCGCACAACAGTATCAATCATAAATAGCTGTAAAAGTTAACTTCATTTCCATACCTGTGATGACATTAGTTTTTCGTGTGGCTTCTTGCAGGCCAAGCGAGTAAATTCTCGGCTGGATTGGAATGTGCTGGGAAGCAGAAGACTCTGTAGCTTTACCCTTTTCCGCATGACCCGCAGCACGAGCATAGTCCATCGCTCGGTTCTCTGGCCTCGGGGGACCACTGCGATACAAGCGTGCTTTGTGTCCCACCTTTTAGCAAGTGAAACATGTAATTGGACCACGTGCAGTCGTAGCTCCTGACACATTTGAGCGAGTTGGTTCCCCAGACTTGAACTTCCTTTTGTTCCTCCTGAACTCAGATTTGGATTGAGAGGTCGGCGCATGAAATTCAGGTTTCTTTGCCACGCCCTTTGCTTGCACTCTCTTCTTGTCCAACTCCAGAGATCTGGCGCTTTGCACCATCACATGGAAGCCAAACGTCATTGGGCCTGCAAGGAGCAGCCTCAACTCATCCCGAAGACCTTCATAAAACTTGTTCGTCTTCATTTCCTCATCTTCCACCAAAAACCCCGCATAGCGGCCCAATCTAGTGAACTCGTGCAAGTACTCGTCCACCGAGCTATCGCCTTGAGTTAACTTCAAGAATTGGTTCTGCAACGCAATGCGTTGGGCAGAGGGAATATATCTCTGAAGAAACGACTTTGAGAACTCCGCCAAAGTGATCTTGGTAATATTCTTACCTTCAAACTTATGCGCTTCCTGTTCGGCCCAGCAAAGCTCTACTTCTCTGTTAAGGAGAAAGGTGGCTAGGGTGACCATCATAGCTTCTTCCGTCGCTGTCGCCTTTAGAGTTTTTCTAACTGTTGATAGCCAGTCCTCCGCCTCCGTTGGGGATCCATTCCCCGAAAAGGTTGGAGGATGGAAACTTAGAAAGTGCTGAAGTTGTTGATCACGCGCTTGCGCAACAACTACTCGCTCTACTCGACATTCCACCCTTGGCTCCACCGCAGGTTCCACTGCATCCATTGGTACAGGTATCTCCACCCTCGGTTCCACTGCAGGTTCCACTGCGGCAGCTGCCACCGGGGCCACTTCCGGAGTAGGCATAGCAGGCTGTGCATGCCTTTGAGGTTGAGTGTTGATCATCGCTAAGACCGCTTCAACGATTAACCTGATCATCTCAGCAGGAGGAGTGGTCGCTGGTACCTCAGCCGACGCACTACTTTCAGCAGTGTTACGGGGTCGAGACTGCCCCGCAGCACTCCTAGTCTCCTATAATCATGCAAGACACAATCTAGTGACCGAAAACATAGCAAACAACAATCATGGAACGCTCAGGTTCCAGAAACAAGTATGTTTTTCCATTCCTAAGTGGACATTCTTATTAGTTTTTTGTCGTTTTAGGTGAATGCGCATCCCGTGCACACCACCCCTTAAAAGGAATTCGTCCCGAATTCGCTAAACTACGGATCGACGCCCTAAGTCCGATACCAAATTGTAACACCCTGCCAGTACAAATAATATAATAGTAGGTCTGGCCGGGACCCCACGCCATACTATACACACTAGCTAGGCATTATAAGGTGATAAACAGAAAAGAACAACAACTACACGAGAGAATAAACAGCGTAAACGGAAGCATTTGGATTAAACATCCTTAGAATTGTCCACTATCCCAGGAATGAAACAAATAGAGTTACGGCCATAAGGCCTTACATTTAACAAATGTATAGAAAATCAAAACATACATCGGCACGCAGGCCGACAATACATGTAAAGCAGAAAAGAGGCTGGCCTTCAAGGGCCACCGCCCGCTATTTCCCGTTGGGCTCACCTGCACCTGTAACCAACATCCAATAAGAGGTAAATGAGGGTCAGCTATGAGCTGACCACAAACTGCGTAACGATCCCAACCCCCGGCCATCTAGCCGTCTCAGGGGCGTGTCACCGCTAACCTGTAAGCAAGCCGCAAATGCAACATGTAATTATATAGAGAAAGTGCAAACTACACTACACAAGGTGAGGTTTCAAGCACAATCAATCTTCTAGGTTGAGCAACAAGAAAAGGGGAACCTAGGTATGCACATGATGTTGGTTGGGTTCACCAGAAGGTTCCCCACAACCGCATAAGCAACCGCATGAGGCTAACATAACATCAATTCATCACAAACACTGCACCCTAAGGGCATAGCCTTAGGTGGGGAAAAAGAGCTTTTGGTCGGTCTAGGTAAGACACCTTCCACGACCTCTCCCATGATCACACGGCTTACATGAGGTATGGACCTCTCACCGATCGGCATGGAAATGGGTTTGGTTCAGCTTTGCCCGTGCTCTAACCGTCGCGATCTATCGCACGATGCGGGTCCGGCTTCACCTCGGCCCGTAAGGGTTTAGAACATCAAGTGCCCACATAATTAAACTACGCATCTAATCCTTTCACACGGACTTAGACTTCACAAATAACAACCAAGGAGGAGGTACAAGACCCCTCCTCTTCAAATCTACTAGCGAAGGTTTGCATTCAACCACCCAAGCAAGGGGCTTTCATTAGGCTCTCAAAAGGCACCTAAAACTCAAGTCCCACATCAAAATAGAAGATCTCACAGAGACATTCTCTGGCACGCATTCTAGGCTTAACCTAAATTCAACGTCGCAATCCAAGCATCACCGATCCGGGCTCACGGCCACGAATAGGCTTCACACAAAATGCCTAAATCCGCACGACTACCGGATTTCTAAATGCAATATGCCGGGGATGGACACAATCGACCAGGAGTTCCGAAGAACTGGAAGAAATCCTACACTTCACCCATTTGGTGAAAGGGATTCCTCATGCAAGCATAGAAAAAGGAATGAGATGACAAAACACGTCCTAAGACCGGGAGGAAGGATCGTTACCCTTGGAGCTTTCTTTTTTGCCATAGGTCTGAGATTTCACTCAGATAGAAAGTTTCGCAACGGCCTACTCTTTCTAGATCTGAAAATGGCTCGTGAATCGGAGCTCCGAAGCTCCGGCAATGGCAGAAGACGACTCCTTCTTCTTCCTCTCTGTCGCTGTTTTTCTCTCGGCTTCCATCTTTTCACGCTTGAAGAAGATAAGGGTTATGAGTTAAAGGGATCCTATATATAGCCCTCTGGACAAACCCTAAAATAACCTAGAAATAAATCCCAACCTTTGGATTTAAAGATCTGGATTTGAGGTCGCAAAAATAGTGTCACGGGTCTGCTATTTCGCAAATTGTGGATTCTGTCTGCGTTCGACGAATGGCGAACTGCATTTGACGAATTTCAGTAAAGCTTCGCTCGACGAATGGCTGAAATGCTGTGTTCGACGAATGGCGAACTGCATTTGACGAATGGCTGAAATGCTGCGTTCGACGAATGGCGAACTGCGTTCGACAAATTTCAGTAAAGCTGCGCTCGACGAATGGCAGCAAAACTGCGTTCGAGGAATGGCTGAAATGCTGCGTTCGACGAATGGCGAACTGCATTCGACGAACGGCTGCTAAAATAGATTCGGCTATAAATCAGGGGAAATTTGTCTATATCATATAGCCGAATTAGCCTATAGCCTTTATCCGAATTTAGCCTATAGCCGAATTTTCAAGCCTTCAACCGAATTTAGCCTATAGCCGGATTTTCAACCCTTTAGCCGAATTATCCTATAACCTTCAGCCGAATTTGCCAATAGCTCACAGCACACCAAGTTTTGGGGTGTTACAGGACTATTGTCCTGAGGTAGGATCATCTGTGATCTGAGAAGTTCTGAAGAACTTGCGGTGTAAGCTCAAAAAAGCTGATAAGATAACTTGGAGGAGTATCTTTGACCCTATCTAACATTGGAGTTAGAGGGGTGTAGGGGGACAGTGGACTACCCATCACTTGGGGAACCACTATAAAATCCTTTGTGTTGTGGCTGTGATTTTAGCAGCTTGAGTTAATGGGTTGTGTAGGCTCATTAGGCTACTACCAGCTCTAATCTTAAAAGAAATAAGAAAAACCTATTCACCCCCCCCCCCCCTCTAGGTGATTTAATCTAAACCCCTAAATTCTTTCAATAATATCATGAGCAAGACATACAAATTTGCAGAATAAGATCTATTCTAAATTCAACATGCCAAGCTCAATTTAAAAAGTATTAAACTTTGCCTCAACCAATGGCTTTGTGACGATATCAGCTACTTGTTTGTTAGTGGGGACAAATTCAAGGCATATATCTTCACTCTCAACATGCTCTCCAATAAAATGATATCTTATCTCTATATGCTTAGTCCTGTTATGTGAGACATGATTCTTAGCAGTAGAGATAACACTGGATGAGTCATAATATTGGGGAGAATTTCTCACATTGAGGTTATAGTCCTCTAACTGATGTTGTATCCACAAAATTTGTGCACAACAACTTCCTGCAGCTATGTCTTCAGAATTAGCTATGGATATTTCCACACTGGTCTGCTTCTTGCTGCTCCATAAGATCAACCTTCTTCCTAAAAATTGGCAAGTTCCACTTGTACTTTTCCTATCTTCTTTGCAACCTGCAAAATCTGCATCTGAAAAGCCAATTAGTTCAAAATCATTATTCTTATGGTACTAAAGGCCAAGGTGTTGGCTTCCCTTAAGGTATCTCAAAATCCTTTTTGCAGCTGAGTAATGAGATTCCTTAGGGCCTGCTTGGTACCTAGCACAAACACATGTAGCATACATGATGTCTGGTCTACTGGTAGTTATATACAACAGGGACCCAACTATACACCTATACATGGATTCATCAAAGGGCTTACCCTTTTCATCCTTGTCCACGGAAATGTTGGACCCCATGGGATTTTTCATGGTGGAAGCTGATTTCATCCCAAACTTCTTAATTAGCACCCTAGTGTACTTGGTCTGAGAGATGAAAATTCCTTCATCAGACTGTTTCACTTGGAGGCCTAAGATGTACTTGAGCTCTCCCATACTGCTCATCTCAAACTCCCCATGTATAAGGTTGGCAAACCTCTTGCAAAGGTTGTCATCTGTAGACCCAAAGATTATGTCATCAAAATAAATTTGGACTAGTAGACATTTGCCCTTTGTTTCTCTAAGAAACAATGTGTTAACTATCTTTCCCCTGAAGAACTTATTCTTGATGAGAAAGCTAGACAAGGTCTCATACCAAGCCCTATGGGCTTGCTTTAGACCATATAGAGCTTTCCTAAGCAAATAAACATATGAGGAGAGGGTTGGATGAACAAAACCTGAGGGCTGCTCTACATATACCTCTTCCTTTAGATTGCCATTCAGGAATGCTGATTTGACACCCATCTGCTACATATTGAACTATTTGTGGGTAGCATAGGCTAGGAATATCCTTATTGCTTCTAACCTTGCAACTGGGGAAAAGGTTTGATCAAAGTCAATACCTTCTTCTTGTCTGTACCCTTTGGCCACTAGTTTGGCATTATTTTTGATAATGATGTCATTCTCATCAAGCTTATTTCTGTAGATCCATTTGGTGCCAATGATATTGTGTCCTTGAGGTTTTGGCACCAATTTCCACACCTTGCACCTTTTAAACTGAAGCAGTTCTTCTTGCATTGCTTGCATCTAGAAGGTGTCTTCATTTTCTTCTTCAAATTTCTTGGGCTCCATTTGTGATAGAAAGCTCAAGAATAGGGCTTCATTGTGAGCCCTTCTTCTGGTGACCACTCCTTGGTTCACATCTCCAATTATTTGGTTCCTTGGATGATCCCTTAAGTGTTTGTGTGTTGCAGGCAACCTGTCAGCTATCTGCAGCTCTTCTTCTTGAGCAGCATCTTCTTCAACAGCTTGCTGATCTTCAACTTTAGGGATTCCTACCTCTGAATTGACCTTGCTTGTGCTAGGTATGTCTTGGAGAGACATGTCATGCACTTGCTATTCATTACCTATCAAAACAAGAGAGCTGGACCAGCCCTTATAGAGCAGTCTGGTCTCATCAAAAACCGCATGCATAGACTCTTCTACAACTTGATTTTTCTTGTTGAATACTCTATAGGCTTTGCTATGTGAGTTATATCCAACAAGAACCCCTACATTGCATTTTTCAGCAAACTTAGTTAATTGATATTTTCCATTATTTAGAATTTAGCATTTACAACCAAAGATTCTGAAGTATGAAATTGTTGGTCGTTTGCCTTTCAGAATCACATATGAGGTTATTCCTAGGGCCTTATTGATAGATGCTCTATTGAGAACATAACAGGCAGTATTGACTGCCTCAGCCCAGATATATCCTGGGAGTGAGGAGTCACTAAGCAGTGTTCTCCCAGCCTCTATTAAGGTCCTATTCCTCCTTTCAGCCACACCATTTTGCTGTGGAGTCTTTAGGGAGGAGAATTCTTGGGAGATACCAACTTCTTGACAAAACCTTGTCATTGCCCCATATTTAAATTCTGTACCATGATCAATTCTACACTTGACCACAGTACATTGGAGTTCATTCTGGATTGCCTTAACATGGATTATAATGATATCTAAAGTATCAGTTTTCTTCTTAAGGAAGAATACTCATGTATACTTTGAATGATCATCAACAATCACCAAGGTATACAACTTCCCACATAGGCTCTGAATTGGCAAAGGACCAAACAAGTCCATGTGCAATACATAAAGATATCTTTCAGCATCTTTGGAGCCAATGCTTTTAAAGGTGGCCCTTGTTTGCTTGCCCATTTGGCATGCATGACATGGACCACTTTTAACACATTTCAAATTAGGACTATTTCTAACTAGATTTTTAGAAAATAACATATACATTGTCTTGAAGTTAATGTGAGCAAGTCTCTTGTGACATTGAACACAAAGAGACTCATTTTCATTAGCCACAACACACACAGAAGAAGAAGAGGAATTGCAAATGAAATATAAGCAATACACATTCTGTTGGGAATTGTGTCCACAATTACCTTGATTTGAAGAAGTCCCCTTTAAACTAAGTTGAATTGAGTTTGTATTTGATATTGCTTTCTAGTATGGTGCTTGCAGGTTTTCAAATGAGTAAGTACAAACCAGTGTCAGGTTTCAATGGGTCACCAAACACAGGCCCATGCAATGTAATTCCTCATTGTATGGTTCAAGGTGTTGACTCATGTGAAATCTCTCTATTGGGATGTACTTTTGATTCAAGCACTAAGGAAGAGCTAGGAGGAAGCTGATGTTGTTGGATGAGTTGAAGAAAAGAATTATTCCAAGTGTTCTAGGAAGTTTTCGAGAGCCTAAGTCCTTTTCTCGAGAAGTCAACTTCAGTTCTCGAGAACTATGAATTATGTCTCGAGAGGTCCAAGTTCTCTCTCGAGAGGTTAAGTCAGTTTCTCGAGAACTTCCTTCTATATCTCGAGAAATCCATTTGATTTTCTCTTTTCTCCAAGATTTTCTGATCTAAGTCATTTCTCGAGAAATCACCATTTCTCGAGAAGCCTCCTTCTTAGTTCTCAAATCCTTTTTCTCGGTTGGTCCAGATTATTTCTCGAGAAGTGATCTCCTATTTCTCGAGAAGTCAGTCTATTCTGATTTTTCCGTTAACTGATCTAACGGGACTCTGTTTCCGATTAACGGCTTGTTTCGATTCGTTTAAGGTCTTTTCATGGGCGTTTATCCTTTTCCTATATAAGGCCCTGCTCCTAATGATTAAATAAGAACTCCATATAATTCCAATCGCGTTTTTAACCTAATCGTCGCTTCAAGAATCGCGATATTGTCGTGCCGCCTCCTGCAAGTGTCGAAGATCTATTTGGTGTTCGTAATCGTTCATCTTTGACTAAAGTGAAGGATCGATTGATCAATATCTCATCATTGACAAGTTCTATTGGATCATTTTTTCAAAGGAAGGTCAGATCTGAAATCCTTTTGTTCTTCCTCAATTTTCTCAAGGCAAGGTTCTTCAAGTATCAAGAAGGAAGAAGTTTTCAAGGAAGACAATCAGATCTGAATTACTGTTGGTATTTTGTATCATTACCTTATTATTTTGAGTTGTAGGGGAAGGTTTTCTCCGAGTTGTTGGAGAGGTTGTTCTCCGAGGTGTAAGAGAGGTTTTCTCCGAGGTGTAAGAGAGGTTTTCTACGAGTTGTAGGAGAGGTTGTTCTCTGAGGTGTAAGAGAGGTTTTCTCTCTGAGATTGTAGGAGTTTTGACTCCAAGTTTGTAGGATCTTTCTTAATCCGAGATTTAGTGAAGTAGTCAAGTCTTGTTGTGGTGCTAGATTGGCGAGGCCGTCAAGTGGAGTACCCAAGAACGGGGAACCACTATAAATCTATGTGCCATCTGTGTTTGTGATTTGCATGCTGTGTGTTTATTTCTTTACAGTAATTTTATTCCGCAAAAGACGCAGTTATCACCTATTCACCCCCCTCTAGGTGATTTAGGTTAGCAACTAGATACTTCAATTGGTATCAGAGGGTCGCTGTTCTTGAAAGGTTAACACCTTGGATAGGATCTCTCCATTCTAGTTGCCAACAAATCATGGAAAAGTGCAAGGAATCGTCTTCGTTGAAATTGCCAATATGCACTAAGGCTAACTTTCCTATGTGGAAAGAAAGAGTCAGATTTTATATGGAAGCCGCGGACCCAAGAATCTTCCAAGTGGTGGAAGAAGGACCTCATGTGCCTATGACCGCTTCTACTATTGATCCAACCTTAAAAGTACTAAAGAAAATGATGGACTTAACTAAGGATGAGATCGCTCTCGTTGCATTGGACAAAAAGGCAAAGAATATAATCGCTAGTGTCGTAGACGACTCTATGTTACAAAACTTGATCCATTGCAAATCAGCTTCAAGAGATGTGGACATCCTTAATAGTCCTCATGGAAGGTACGGAAGAAGTTAGGGATGACAGAAGATCTCTTCTGAATCAAGAGTGCGAGGCGTTTAAGCAGAACAAAAAGGAGTGCATTGCCGATGCATATGAAAGATTCTTCAAAATTGTTAACGGCTTAAGAAACTATGGTCGGGAATTCTCTAATGGTGAGTTGAATGACAAATTCCTGCGTTCCCTAACGAAAGATTGGGATAGCAAGATAATTGCAATCAGAGAATTTGGGAAATTGCCAAATCTAGACCCACAGAATCTGTTTGGGAAGTTATTATCCCACGAGCTGCAAATGAACATTCGCAAAACAGAAGAAGATGGGAATAGAGCTTCAAGCAAGGAAAGGACCTTGGCTATGAAGGCTGAGAGTTTTAGAAAAAGCAGAACCTTGTCTCCAATCAGGGTACAAGAATCTACAGATGAAGAAGAATCTAAAGCCGACTCCTCCAGTTCTGAAATGTCTGATGGAGAGTTTTCTCTAATCTCTCGTCAGTTTAAGAAACTGCTAAACAAAAGAAGACACATGAAGAATAAGTCTTCCTCTGAATAAAGACATTCTCGACGTGATGGTGATCATCACAAAAAGGGTTCTAGCAATCATGACAGGTATAAATCTAAAACTGGTAAACAAATTTCTTCTGACATAGTTTGCTATTGTTGCGATAAGCCAGGGCACATGATTGCTGAATGCCCTTATAAAAAGAAAGAGGGTGGAAGAAAAGAAGAAAAGAAATCCACTCACGTAAAAAGGAAGACTGAAAAGAGTCTAGTCGCTAAAAAGAACAAAACTTTAAGCGACAGTGACTCGGAGAAATCAAGTAGTGAGGAAGAAGCCTATTTCGGGCTGATGGCTATGACTGATGAAGAACAAGAACCTCCATATACCGGGAAGGTAAATTCTCACACCATCTTATCTGATTCTGAATATGCCTCAGCTGAACAAAAGGATTATCCTTCAGATGATGACTCAAACCTCATGACCCAATATACTGAAATGCTTAAAAGTTTTGACAAATGCCGAAATGTGGTCAAAACTCAGGCCAAGGAGATCATGTCTCTCAAAGAAGTGGAATCTAATTTGAGAAAGGAAGTTGAACAACTTTCTTCCTTCAAAGAGGAAAACCAAATCTTGAAAGACAAAATCAAAAGCTCAGATGAGCTCCTTGATCGGAGAGAGAACTCCATCAAAGTTCTGGAAGAACAGCTAGCCGCTGAGAAGAAGGTAGTTGAAAAGTTTTCACAAACAAAAACCATTCTTCCAATCATTGATACTTTCTCTGCTAAAGCAAGTAGTAGTGGCATAGGCCATGTCGCTGGGCCAAGTAATTCTTCTAAGGGCACCCATGCCAAGAAGAAAAGTAAGAATGCTAAGAAAGCTACTATCGAAGAAAAAGGGAAAGCCCATCTAGAACAAGTGGAGTTTAATAAAGTTCTACTTCCCACGAATGTTTATGACATGGAAAGCTCTTATGGTCACTTGACACGACCAATTAATTTTGCTCCTGTCAATGACTATAAGGGGTGGGCTCGTCCTCAATACCTCGGTCAAAGTGCTTTCAAAGCACCTTGTGAAGAAGTAAATCTGAGAGATTATGGTCCTTATGTTCATGGTCCAAGTGCTGTTAAAGCAACAATAGTAAAGACTGTTGTACCTAAGCCAAAGGAGAAAGCATTACCCTGTGTATGCTGTACTCATGCAGCATCCTCATCAAGAAGGATTGCTCCTGCTAAAATCAACGTTCAAAGAGTTAAGAAGGAAAATATTAAGAAGAGATACAACAGGTTTAATTGTTGGTGTTGCGGCAAAATATGTCACTTTGCCGTAGACTGTTGGTTCAATTATACATATTACAAGAGACCACAACTAAACAATGCAAGAAAGACCGCTCGCAATGTTAATGTTTATCGTGATGCTCAACTAACAAGGGACCAAGGACCCAAATTAGTTTGGGCTCCTAAGGCAAAATTGTTTGTTTTTGTAGGAATGTCCAAAGGCCAACAACAATCCTATCTGGTATTTGGACAATGGATGCTCTCGGCATATGACCGGGACAAGAAGCCTTTTGCAAAATTTCATTCCAGTTGTGAACGGACCAAAAGTCATTTTTGGCGTATCCGACAGAGGAATTACAAAAGGCTACGGTATGATATCTAATGGTAATGTATCCTTTTCAGATGTGGCCTATGTAGAAGGATTAGAACATAATCTGATAAGCATAAGTCAACTCTGTGCTAAAGGTTACATAGTTGATTTTCGTAGAGACAAGTGTTTGATAAAGTCGGCAGAAAATTCGGAAACGATTTTATCAGGCACTCGTTATAGGAGTATTTTCTGCTTAAATTTTATTTGTTTATCATCTTCTACTCCGGTGTGTCTTTTAGCAAAAGATAGTGCATCTCTTGCTGAACAATGGCATAAGAGATTAGCACATATAAATTTCAAAACTATAAACAAATTGTTTTCTCAAAACTTAGTGCGTGATGCGCCAAAAGTTAAGTGCATTAAAGATAGACCTTGTCATGCATGTGTAAGAGGCAAGCAAATGAGGGCTACCTTTAAAAGCATAATCGGCAAAGATTCAACTAGATGTTTATATCTACTTCATATGGACTTGTTTGGTCCTTTGCAAATTAGAAGCTTAGGAGGTAAGTCTTATACACTAGTTATTGTAGATGATTTCTCACGTTTTGCATGGGTATTCTTTCTAAAACACAAGTCAGATACGTTTGACATTTTCACTAACTTCGTCAAGCAAATTCAGAATGAATTCAATTGTTCGGTGGTCAAAATCAGAAGTGATCATGGAACAGAGTTTGAATCTGGAGCAATGACGAAGTTCTGTGAAAGTCTTGGTATCTTTCATGAGTTTTCCTCTCCTCGAACTCCACAACAAAATGGAGTAGCTGAGAGAAGAAATAGAACACTCATTGAGGCTTGCAGAACTATGTTGAGTGACACTTCACTTCCCGAATATCTTTGGACTGAAGCTGTCAACACTGCTTGCCACGTGCAAAACAGAGCACTCATAAACAAAAACCATGAAAAGACTCCCTATGAGATTTTAAAAGGCAAGAGACCAACCATCTCTTATTTTAGAATCTTTGGTAGCAAATGCTTTGTACTTAATAATGGAAAGCATTATAAAACCAAGTTGAGTGAAAAGAGCTTTGAAGGTATTTTCGTAGACTATAGTAGCCATAGTAGAGCTTATAGAGTTCTTAATAAGAAAACCCGGGTTGTAGAAGAATCTATAAATGTTGTATTTGATGAGACGAGCATGCTACATAGCAGCTCCTTTAGTACTTCTGTTGAAGATGCAGTTTCAAGACTCCAAGAACTAGATTTGGAAAAACCAGTTGAAGAAAATGCACAATCCTTCGTCAAGATCCCTTCCCCAACCTCAACAGAAGAAGAAAATCCTGATGAAGAACAAATCCAAGTGGAAGAAGACATTCCAGTTATAGAAGAAGCTCCTGATGCTCCTATCAATGCTAGGAATCTTGGACTCAGACAATTGAGGGATCATCCTGTTGATCAAATCATAGGAGATCCTCAAGAAGGCATAAGAACGAGAAGAGGTACTACTAATGAAAATTTATATCTAAGTTTTCTTTCGCAGGCTGTACCAAAGAAATTTCAAGAAGCAAATGAAGATCCACATTGGATAATTGCAATGGAAGAAGAACTAAATCAGTTCAAGCGTTGCAAGGTATGGACACTTGTTCCAAAACCCAAGGATAAGAACATCATTGGAACAAAGTGGGTATATAGAAACAAGTTGGATGAAGATGGAACGATAATAAAGAACAAAGCCAGACTTGTAGCAAAAGGGTACAGATAAGAAGAAGGTATCAACTTCGATCAAACTTATGCTCCAGTAGCAAGACTCGAAGCGATCAGGCTATTTTTAGTGTATGCTGCATTCAAAGGATTCACCGTATACCAAATGGACGTCAAGTCAGCTTTTCTTAACGGTGATATAAAAGAAGAAGTATAAGTTGAACAACCACCAGGTTTTGTAGATTCTGACCTCCCTAATCATGTTTATCTACTGCAAAAAGCTTTATATGGTTTGAAACAAGCTCCTCGAGCTTGGTATGAGACGCTGTCTAACTTTCTTCTTGAGAACAAGTTCACAAGAGGGAAGATAGATAAGACATTATTTCTTAGGGAAGTAAAAGGCAAGATTTTGCTAGTGCAAATCTATGTCGACGACATTATTTTTGGCTCCACTGATGACAACCTTTGCAAGAAGTTCTCAAAACTTATGCAAGGGAAGTTTGAAATGAGCAGTATGGGCGAGCTGAAATATTTCTTAGGACTCCAAGTGAAACAATCTAAAGATGGAATTTTCATCTCACAGACGAAGTTCACTAAGGAGTTAATTAAGAAATTTGGAATGGAGAGTGCAACCTCTATGAGGACTCCAATGAGCTCAGCTATGTCTCTGGACAAGGATGAGAGAGGGAAACCTTTCGATGAAACCAAGTATAGAAGCATAATTGGCTCTTTGCTCTACCTTACTGCTAGTAGACCTGATATAAAGTTCTCAACATGTGTGTGTGCTAGATATCAGGTGAACTCTAGAGAATCTCACTATACCGCTGCAAAGCGAATCTTGAGATATCTTAAGGGTACGCCAAATCTTGGCTTATGGTACCCAAGAAGTAATGATAGCGAACTAATAGGTTTTTCAGATGCTGACTTTGCAGGTAGCAAAGACGACAGGAAAAGCACTTCCGAGACTTGTCAGTTCCTAGGAAGAAGGCTAATTTCATGGAGCAGCAAGAAAGAGAATTGTGTAGCAATATCAACTGCTGAATCGGAGTATATCTCCGCAGGCAGTTGTTGTGCACAATTGCTCTAGATAAAGAATCAGCTAGAAGATTACAATCTAAAGTTTAAAGACATTTTGATGTTTTGTGACTCCTCCAGTGCTATTGTTATTGCTAATAATCCAGTCTCGCACAGTCGGACAAAGCATATCGAATTACGATATCATTTCATCCGGGAGCATGTGGAGAATAGGGACATCAACCTCAGTTATGTTCCAATGGATAAAGCAAATAGCGGATATATTCACGAAGCCACTGGATGAGACCAAGTTCTCTTTATTCAAGACAGAACTGGGTATGCTCAACATGGAGTAATAATCTAATCAGAAATGAAGACTTGAAGACATGAAGAATTCAACTATTCAAATGTTCAAGGAGGCAAATAAATTTCTAAGTCATAATAGATGAAGGCTTGAAGAAATGAAGAATTCAGGAGATTTTCTAAGTTAGAATACCACTTCTCGAGAAATCCAGACTAAATTCTACTTCTCGAGAAATGGGAAATCCCTCGAGAAATCAGAAGAACTTCTTGAAATATTGAAGTTCATGGCGAGTCATCAGACTTCTCGAGAAATCGAGGACTTCTCGAGAAATCAAGGACCTCTCGAGAAGTCTGTCTGTCTTCTTAAAACTCTTAAAATCTTTTCTTCGAGCAGTCGAACCGCCAGGTACGTCTTTTTCTGTTATTTTTAAAAAAAAAAAATAAAATCGAAAAACTATAAATACTCTCGAGGATGACTTAAAATCCACGCGAACATTTCTCTTCTTCTCGACATCCCTCTCTACTGTTCATCTTCCTCTCGCGACCTCTGCTTCCCGCCCGTCAGTTCTCGCGATCTCGTCAAGCACAAGAGTACTCGCATTCACTCCTTGCAGTCGCAGTTAGATTCTACAAAGCATCAATGGCTCTTTGCCCTAGAGCTAAGATAGGCGTCGGTTGTGAAGTCGAAAGGTCAGGGTTAATCGCAATTTCAGACGATGTTCAGAACATGTTCTCCTTGCTAGATGCCGCAGGGCTGTCATTCCTTCTAGAGCACCCTTGTAGAATCTTGTTCAAGGAAGTGGAAGAACTCTATATCAATGTAAAGGCTATAAAGGAAGGGAGGATGCTAGTGTCGTTTGTGGAAAATGTAAAGGTAAAGATTTCTCCCAAATCTTTAACCAAGTTTCTTAGACTTCCAGTAATTGATTCAGAAGATGAATTAGAAGATGTGGACTGGGACAGAGCAAAGGTATTTTGTGGTTTGGAAAAGGGTGGCAGTGCAATCAGACGGCAGAAAATGAACCTGGATGGGAAATTGCTTGTAGACATTGTGTCTAAGGTAATTCTGTGCAAGATAGGCAGCCAAGGCCATGTCTCTGAGAATATCGTTTGTTTGATCACCTCTATAGTCTGTGGAAAGAAGTGTGATTGGGCTAATCGACTCTTCTTGTCCATTAAATTAAGTATCCTTGCTCCCAACTATGCAAGGATATTGTCTTTATTTCTAAATCAGCTGAACCCTCAAGTTTTCAACATGACTAAAGGAGCAGTGCTTCATCACTTAAAGAAGCTTAATGTGGTAACAATTCAAAGATGGGATATCAGAATAGTAAAGCCAGGCCAAGAAAGCTCAAGTGGTCAGGGGGAGCATCAACTTCAGGCTGATGAGCCCTCAAGGGTTGTTCCACAAGTCCCCTCTCCAAGAAGGACTTCACCTCCAGCTTCTCCCTCTGATGCACCTCTTCAAGGAAGTGTTGTGACACATCCTCCTCCTCCTCCTCCTCCAGTTGGCTCAGTTCCTCCAGTTGCTTCAGTTCCTCTAGGTGATGCAATTCCAACTCCTCCTTCTTCCCCAGTTGAAACAGCTACACAGGCAGATACCATTCCATCTTCAAAGAGATTCTATACAAGAAGAACTCATCCAAAATCCCCAAGCTGTGCAGTTCCATCTCCTCCTCTTCCAACAAGTTCTCTTCAACAAGAGGATGCAGTTCCTCCTCCTCCTTCTGAAGATGTTAACAAGGCAATTGATGATGTTCTCACTGATTTACAACATTAAGAAGGTGAAAGACTCAGCCCTAGTGGGCAAGGAGGTGTGTCTGGAGCAGATTTTGACTTCTGCAATGAAGGAGATGACATCTCTGTTCATGGTTCATCTCCTTCCCCAGCAAACATTGAGGGGGAGTAAGGCTTAATGGACACTGACAAGGATGCTCAACCGGAGCTAGTTGGTGATATTCATAATCAGCCTCAAGTATTTTCTCCTGTGAAGGTAAGTTCTGTCATTCTTGAAGAACTTCCTGAGGAACCTCAGCCTCCTCCTCCTCCTCAGTATTCAAATGACTTTCTTCTGGGAAAGATTGAAAGATTAATTCTTCAGCAGAGTGCTAAGATAGATTATCCCTTCAGAGAAGTTCATGCCAGAATAACTGATGTTGAAAAGGACGTCAACAGAAAGTTTGCTGAGCTTAAGTCAAGTTCTGATAAGCTCAGAGAAGAGATGATTCAGGGTGGAAAGGCAATGGAACACACCTTTAAGGGTGTAGTTACTGCCTTGGATGAGATAGTTCAAGTAAGAAAGAAGCAAGCTGATCAGGATGAAAAAGCTGATGAGATAGCTTTCAAAATCATTGATGAAGTTGGTCAGTTCAAGGAGTCTGTCATTCAAACCCTATCTGTAGAAGTCAGAAATAGGGAGGATAAAGTGGCAGAGCTCTTGGAATCTCAAGCATCTCAGCTTCAGCAGGCTGTTAGTGTTCAGCTTGAGCAGTTGAATAATGGTGTTCAAAGGCAGGTTGTTGATGTAAATTCTTACACTTTCAAAACTGCAGTATGGCTGCATCATGAGATCTTACCAGGAATAGACCTTGAAGATGATCAGCCTCCTTCTCAGTTTCCTTCTCAGTTTCCTCCTCAGTTTTCTCCAAGGCCAGATGACCAGTTTTAGCATGCTTCTGATCAATCAGAAGGTCCTTCTGCACAGAAGACTTCCAGGAAGAGGAAGTATGGTGAGGGTCCCTCAGCTAGAAGATCCACTCCAGCATCCAGCTCTGCTGCTTCTGGCAAAACTGTTGTAAAAGAAGTACTTCCTGAGCTGTGGAGTCCAACTTCTAGGATAATTATTCTTGACTCCCTCAAACTTGTTGAAGATGGTGGTGTGCCAGTGTCTGAGATTTACAGTGCAGCTGAGTGGAAGAAATATGTGACTAGTTGTACAAAGAGAAGGATTCATTACAGGACCCATGGTAATAACAATCCATCAGCCCCAGAAGCTCCTCTTAAGTATCACCCAAAGCCTTATGCCAATTTCAGTAGACAAGAGCAGAAGAAGAAAGAGAGATTTTGAAGCAAGTTGTTGAATCATTTTACTTTTTGATATTTCTGATTGTATGGATATTAAGTCATCCTTGAACAATATAAATCTTAAATATAGTTTTTGATTATATTGCTTATTCTGTTTTTATGCTTTCTCTTATATGTTATGGCATATCTGGTTTATCTTGTTACAATTCATCGTAGTCTTTAGTATTCTGACTTCTACAAATAGGGGGAGATTGTTGGGAATTGTGTCCACAATTACCTTGATTTGAAGAAGTCCCCTTTAAACTAAGTTGAATTGAGTTTGTATTTGATATTGCTTTCTGGTATGGTGCTTGCAGGTTTTCAAATGAGTAAGTACAAACCATTGTCAGGTTTCAATGGGTCACCAAACACAGGCCCATGCAATGTAATTCCTCATTGTATGGTTCAAGGTGTTGACTCATGTGAATTCTCTCTATTGGGATGTACTTTTGATTCAAGCACTAAGGAAGAGCTAGGAGGAAGCTGATGCTGTTGGATGAGTTGAAGAAAAGAATTATTCCAAGTGTTCTAGGAAGTTTTCGAGAGCCTAAGTCCTTTTCTCGAGAAGTCAACTTCAGTTCTCGAGAACTATGAAGTATGTCTCAAGAGGTCCAAGTTTTCTCTCGAGAGGTTAAGTCAGTTTCTCGAGAACTTCCTTCTATATCTCGAGAAATCCATTTGATTTTCTCTTTTCTCCAAGATTTTCGGATCTAAGTCATTTCTCGAGAAATCACCATTTCTCGAGAAGCCTCCTTCTTAGTTCTGAAATCCTTTTTCTCGGTTGGTCCAGATTATTTCTCGAGAAGTGATCTCCTATTTCTCGAGAAGTCAGTCTATTCTGATTTTTCCGTTAACTGTTCTAACGGGACTCTGTTTCCGATTAACGGCTTGTTTCGATTCGTTTAAGGTCTTTTCATGGGCGTTTATCCTTTTCCTATATAACGCCCTGCTCCTAATGATTAAATAAGAACTCCATATAATTCCAATCACATTTTTAACCTAATCATCGCTTCAAGAATCACGATATTGCCGTGCCGCCTCCTGCAAGTGTCGGAGATCTATTTGGTGTTCGTAATCGTTCATCTCCGACTAAAGTGAAGGATCGATTGATCAATATCTCATCATCAACAAGTTCTATTGGATCATTCGATCAAAGGAAGGTCAGATCTGAAATCCTTTTGTTCTTCCTCAATTTTCTCAAGGCAAGGTTCTTCAAGTATCAAGAAGGAAGAAGTTTTCAAGGAAGACAATCAGATCTGAATTGCTGTTGGTATTTTGTATCATTACCTTATTATTTTGAGTTGTAGGGGAAGGTTTTCTCCGAGTTGTAGGAGAGGTTGTTCTCCGAGGTGTAAGAGAGGTTTTCTCCGAGGTGTAAGAGAGGTTTTCTCTGAGTTGTAGGAGAGGTTGTTCTCCGAGGTGTAAGAGAGGTTTTCTCTCTGAGATTGTAGGAGTTTTGACTCCGAGTTTGTAGGATATTTCTTGATCCGAGATTTAGTGAAGTAGTCAAGTCTAGCTGTGGTACTAGATTGGCGAGGCCGGCAAGTGGTGCACCCAAGAACGGGGAACCACTATAAATCTCTGTGCCATCTGTGTTTGTGATTTGCATGATGTGTGTTTATTTCTTTACAGTAATTTTATTCCGCAAAAGACGTGGTTATCACCTATTCACCCCCCTCTAGGTGATTTAGGTTAGCAACTAGATACTTCACATTCCCATTCCTAGTGCCTGAGAGAATGATGTCTAAGACATGTGACTTTTTGATCAAACACTTATCATTGTGGAATTCAATGAAATAGCCTAAGCGACACAGTTGACTTATGCTTACAAGGTTGTGTTGCAAACCTTCAACATAAGCCACTTTTGTGATGGAGACTATGCCATTGGAAATCCTACCATAACCTCTTGTGATGCCCTTTTCTGATCCACCAAATATGACCTTAGGTCCATTCTTCACAGCTTTGTATTCCTGTAGAAGACTTTTGGTACCTGTCATGTGCCTTGAGCACCCACTGTCCAAGTACCATATTTGCCCAAGGCTGGTACTTGAACTAACCTGCAAGAAGGATTTTAGTTACCCTTAGGAGCCCAATTAATTTTGGGTCCTAGGTTCTTGTTAGCATGAAAAAATGACATCACACCTTATGCAACCTTTGCAGAAAGGCACTTCTTTCCACTTGGCACATTGAGATTGTGCCAACAATCTATGGCAAAGTGTCCCACCTTACCATATCACCAACATTCATGAATGTTGTATCTCCTCTTCTGAACATTTCTTGAGGTGAAAGGAGCATGAATATGATTATGTTCAGGAGGGGAGACAACAGTATTCTTCTTGTTCCTCTCAACAATGATCTGGCTGAAGGATAACTTGTGGACATTCTTAGTAGCCTTTTTCTTAATGGCATCAGCATGCCTTGGCTTGGAAGCTAGACAAGATTTGATGGCATCAGACACTAAGCTGCTTGACCTATCTACATGTTTGACAGCAGCCAAGTGCTTGGCTGGAATGAACTTGGAAGAGCTTGCTTCCTTACTCTTGAATGATGGAGCTGAGGTACCAAAAATAAATGGTCTAGTATGAGCCATTTGAATTTCTTTATGGGGAGCCTTCATAGCACTCATACCCATGCCCTTTCTTCTATTATGGGAAGGAGTATTTTCCTTCCTATAGGAGCTCCCATTCTTCTAGTGACCATACATGTTGTCATGGTTATACCTGTTAGAGGGAAGTAACACCTTTTAAAAGGTGGTATGAGGCTTAGCCTTAGACTTGCTCCTTTCTCCGCTCCCTTCACCCACTTCCATTTTATTGAACCCTAGTCCTCTTCTATTGGTTTGAGAAGAAAAGGAGTCAATATTTGGAAGCACTGATTTGGGCTTGGGGAATTGAGCCACTGGGCTCTTTTCTATAAGAAGCTTCACTTCAAGGTCCTTGATGACCTTGTTCTTTTGGGAAATGGTGCTCAATTTGACAACTGTTATCCCTTTAAGTTGGCTAATTTCTCTACTTATCTGAGCCACCAGGGTAGGTGACTCAGTGTAATCTTTCTTAGCCAACTTAAGGGAAGCAATTTTTTGAGCCTGACTCTTGGCCAGCATTTTTGCTCTTTTTCAGAGCATTCAATAAGGCATTATACTTGTCAATCAATTGATTGACTGCCACTTCAGATTCTGAATCATTTTCATGAATTGATGAGCAAGCTTTAGAGTCTTGCATTGACTCATACTCAGAAGAAGGGGGAAGAATAGGTACCTTGTCAGGAATGTCCTGACTATCTTCATCATCATCTGTTATGGCCATTAAGCCATGATGTTCTATTGCATCTTCATCCTCCTCTATATCATTGTCTGAATGTGATAGAGGGGCCCTGATGCCCACCTGTGCAGCAGGAAAGTCCTCATCTTCCTCAGCTGCAAACAGCCCAATATTGCATCTTCTTCTTCATCTGAGTCTGAAGATGAAGACTCAGATTCACTCCATCTTTTGTCTTTCTTGGCTAGGAAGGACTTTTCTCCATTTCTTCCATTTTGGTGATAAGCTTTCTTATCACCTTTCTCCTTCCTCTTGACTGGACAGTCAACAATGACATGTTCAGGCTTACTGCAGCAATAGCAAATTACATTAGGTGAAACATGTTTAACATGTTTAGAATCATACATGTCCCCTTTGGGGTGCTGCTTGTCTGATCTGTTGAGATCCTTCCTGGAATGTGAGGAGGAGAAAGGCTTGTTCTTACACTACTTCCTCCTCATCATCTTCTACAAATGCCTTGAGAAGGCAGCAAACTCCTCATCAGAAGAGTTGCTACCAGATGAGCTCTACTCAGAATTTTTTGAGCCAGCATCCCTTCTTGGAGGTGTATGCATCCTTGACTTGCTCGTCTTGGATCACTCAGCCTTGAGGGCCACAGTCCTCTCCCTTGCATGAGGTCTGGAGGAAGTGTCCTGCTCCTTCCTGGCAGATAGTTGCATCTCATAGGAGAGCATCTTTCCAAATAGAGTATGGGGAGGAGTCTCACCCAGCTTTGCCACCTCCCTAATGGCACATATTTTAGTATCCCAGTCTCTAGTTAGAGATCTTAGGAATTTGTCATTCAGTTCATAATGAGTGAAGGTCCTCTTATAGGTCCTCAACTCATTCACTATCCTGAAAAATCTTTCATAGTAATCAGCTATGCATTCTAGGCTTTGTTGCATGAAGGCTTCATACTCCTAATTGAGGAGGGATTTCCTATCATCCCTCACCTCTTCAGTCAATTCCATGTACACTATCAGTGTATCACACATGTCATTGGCAGTCTCACAGTGTACCAAGTTCTGGAATGTTGAATCATCAATAGCACTGACTATAATGTTTTGAGCTCTTTTGTCCATTGTTGTCAATGTCATCTCATCCCTTGTCATTTCAGTGTATGACTTGCCTACCTTCCTAGTAGGATCAATGGTGGAGGGCTTTGTGATAAGAAAGGGGCCTTCCTGAACAATGATATAGATCCTAGGGTCTGAGGCCTCCATGAAAAGCCTAACCCTTTGCTTCCAAATGCCAAAGGTTTCCCTTTTGCATGAAGGAAGCTTCATAGACCCCATCTCCTTCTGAACTCCATTGGTAGCCATTGGATTCAGATCTAACAATACCTATGTAGGACCTGATCAGATTGTTAAGTCCTAATTGACCAACCTCGCTCGGATACCACTTGATAGTTTATAGGTATGTAGACTAATTCACCTAGAGGGGGGGTGAATACGTGTCTTTGATTTTTACTTAATTACTTTTGAGTACACAAAATAACAAGCATACACAGAAAACATACAAGTGTTTATAGTAGTTCCCCAAGACAGTGTGTCTATGGGTAGTCCACTATCCATCTACACCTTTCTAACAGTATGTTAGACAAGGCCAACTACTCTAATCTCAGCTCCTAGAGCTTACAACTCAAATCCCTCGGGATCTCTCAGGCTTGCTCCAAGCCCTACCTCAGGCTAACCATCCCTACCTCTCAGAGTGCTCCCACTCCTACAGCTCAGAGATCCCCTTGACCTCCTACCTCAGGCCTATCAAGAATCCCCACTTCTCCGTGAAATTGCCCTACAACTCAGGCTAAATAGCCCTACAACCTCAGGCCTAACAGCCCCACAGCTCAGGTTCAGCAACCCTGCATACTCAGGCAATGTGCCTTACAAGCTCAGAACAATACAGTTCCTATAGAGAATAAATGTTAAGCTTACAACATTAGACATCACTGTAATGATGTCCTCTGTTGTTCCATCACAGCTGGTGCTTCCTTGAAACTTGCCTAAATGTAAACAGCAGTCCCTGCTTCTAACTGATCCTTCACTTCAGTTGAGTTGAAAGGATCACCTTGCTCTTCTGGGTAGAAGAGATATCTTCTCTCCTTATGACTTCTTGCTGGTTCAGTAAGCAGGAGATGGAGAGAGTTTGAATGCAGTCAATGGAACTGTGATTAGAGCTTTCTTCTTTTCAGCACACCAACAGGTTCTTTTGAAAGTGCCCTAACATGTTCTTTTATACTCCATGTGTCTTCAATGGCTCTTAGAGGGGCCCCTGACACATAAGAAGTGGATAGAATGCTTTATCTCTCCTTTATAGCTGTTTGCACCAAAAGCTAGTCGCGCCACTGACTTCTTCCAGATTTGAATTTGTCTCATCGGTTGGGCCGAGATAGCCTTCTGTCTCTGCGGTTGAACTGCTTTCGTCTCAGTGGTTCCGCTGAGATAGTTTCTCTTCTCAACAGATTTTGTCTATCTGCAGCTCAGTAGGAGCAGATCACTTCTCAGTGGCTCCTGGTTCCGTCTCAGCGGTTCCACTGAGACAATGACTCCTTCTCAGCGGTTTTGACAGCAAACTTCTGAACTTATTCCAATGATTGGAATATCTTAACCCTGCACATTCCTGATGCAAAGTAGGGTTTATCAAATACAATATGTATTAGCATTGAGAGTGATGCCTCTTCAAATCAAGGAAACATTGATGGCAATATTCCCAATAGTAACCCACTTTGAAAGTGGAGGTTAGATCTTAAGTTACTCTAGAGGGGGGCTGAATAGAGTATTAAAACTTTTCCTTTGTTTTTATAGCGGAATTAAAATAGTATTATATATAAGTGTAAGCAGTGTGAGAATTATATTAACAGAAAAATTAAGTAAATGAAATCACACAACAAACAGCACAAGCACAGAAAATAACCAAACACAGAAGACACAAGGAGCTATAGTAGTTCCCCAATAAATCTGGGTACGTCTACTCTTCTACCAAACTTGGTAGGAATCCACTAGGATTTTTGATCAGGTGCCCTCACACCAAGGGATTTTTGTTCAGGTGTCCACAAACCACAGAGCTTTTGTTCAGGTGCTCAAAACCAACTAGATTTTTTTGATCAGGTGTCTTGCCACCAAGGAGGTACACTTTTGAAGGGAGTATTAACCCTGTACAAGAGAGGTAAGAAAGAGTTTATAGTGTTCTTCTCTGTCAAGATGCTGAGAGAAGACTCTAGTGGATGTTGTTGTAAAGCTCCCCCTGTCTGATTGAAGTATTTGACAGAAGATGGAGAAGCTTTCTCTTGAAAACTAAGATCTCTTGTAGCAGATTGATCTGGAAGAACATGTTCTTCAGATTGCTTGTTGCTCTTTTAGAAGATCTGAATTTGCAGCAGATTCTGAGAGAATGCTCTTGAGGAAGATGTTCTCAGAAGAAATTTTTTTTGCTGCCTATAGAAGAAGAAGAAGAAATACTTGCTGAGAGATGTGTCTCTTTCTTCTTTTTCTGCTGTATATATTCTTTGTATTCTGTAATAGAATAATGTTTGAATTCTGTCGACTGATTCATATATGTCCAAAAACAAAAATTGTCATTAATGTATTCTATATTTGTGAATAGAATAATCAGTCTTCAAGACATTCTTGGAATAACAACAAAACTCAAACGACTCTGGCAGGTCCTTTAATTCCTTGGCCGTGAAAAGATTCCTTTTCATTAAATGTCAACGGCTATTGCTGTCTTGGAAAGAGGAAAGAAGGGAATATATTAACTGAGTTTAACATCCTTCCTTATCTGTCAGAATACGTCCAAAGATATTAAATAGATCTGTTATAGTCGTCGTTTTGCTGTTAGGATAAATAGAATGTAGCTGATAACAAATCTGGGCTTCAATAAATGATCTGTCGAACGCTGGCTATAATCTGTCGAGTGCCGTCCAGAAGATGTTGAACGCTGGCTGGAAACTATTGAGCGCTGTCCAGAAGATGTTGAACGCTGGCTGGAAACTGTCGAGCGCTGGCAACAAAAACTGTCGAACGCTGGGAGCCATCTGTCAAGCACTGCTAGCCATTTGTTGACCGCTGGGAACTTTAGATTTTATCTTAAGTTCTAGATGATTTATCAGCCTAAAGACTTGACCCTTAAACTATACAATGGGGTCAACTGATCCTAATCAGTACATAGTGATCCTAGCCCAAAACAGTAAAAGGGTTGCTCCAACAATCTCCCCCTATTTGGGTTAGGATACTATTTGACAAATAAATCAAATAATAAATAACACAAAGATAAACAACAGAGCAGAAGTATATCTGACAGAATTGAAGTGCTTCAGCAGATAATATTGAAATAAAATGCTCTGAGTTTAGAAACATTTATACTGAATTCAAGTAGTTCAAAGACAGAAGGAATTTGAAACTGTACTTTTTCACTGTGAGGAAGGCTTGAAAATGATTTCCCTGTTGGGATCTTCAGCTTGCTTCTTGCTCATGTAGCAATTTTCTGGACTTATGATTGTTTGAGATGTAGTAGGAAGAACTACTGCTGCTGGATACTTCTTTAAAAATCTTTCAGCATTAAAATTTTTTTTGCAATTGTACTTTTCAAGCTCTTGCTTTCTGAATTCAGACAATGTGGAAAATTGAGAATGGTCCTCACCTTCAGCCTTAGCTTTATTGATCTGAGCAATAGCTACTGATTCTCTGAATCTAGCCATATGAGCTATTTCATCTGTTTCTTGAATTTCTGGAGAAGGAGACCTTTCAACAGAATCATTTGCCTGCTCTGAGGTTTTATTATCTTGAAGATTCATTATGCTGTGAAATAAGCCATTTGAAAAAGTATATCTGTAATCTGAAATTGGTCTGAAAGAACTTGAGGGAGGAGCTCTGGCTGGTGTAGAACTTTGAGAGCCACTGGAGCTTTTATGAGTTCCTTCATATCTCCTAGACTGCTGGGGGGCAGATCTAGAGAAGGAGGAAGACATCCCTGCTGATCCTGCTGCTGGAGGAGGAGGAGGAGGGTTATTGAACTTAACTGGATTATCAGGCATATAACCAGTTTTCTTGAACTTCTTTCTTCTTTTCTGCACATTTCTGGAGAGTGTCATCCAATGATGTGAGACTTTGTCAAGAGGGATATTGTGGAGAATATAATATGGGATATCATTATCTGGATTAGGAGGCTTGGGGATAGCTTTAGACTTAGCCTTTGTTTTCTTTCTTTTCCTTGACAGTGTATCATCAGAATCACTATCATTATCTTCTTCATCAGAATCAGAAGAAGAGATTGGTGTATCATATAAATCTGCTATCAATTTAAGAGCTTTGATCCTTTGCTCTTCAGCTTCATAAGCTTCATCTTCTGCTTTCCAGATCTCATCAAAGTCTGGAATTGGAGTTTCATCAAAGATAAAAGTTGGAAAGTCAGAATTTGTGATTGCTTCTTCTGACATTACAACTAGTTTTTCTTCTTGACTGAGAGCTTGATCTTGAATGAAAACTGTATCTGTAATCTTAACTTCAAAACTTCTAATTATCTTATTTAACAGAGCTTCATTAACTGGAGTAGTGTATGGGACAATTGCTCTAGAATAATTATGCTGTTGAGGTAAAACTGGTAGAACTGTACTAAACTGAGAAAGCAAATAAATAATATCTATAGAGGGATTAATAGAAACATTATTTATTTCTTCTGGACCTGGTAGAACTGGTTCTTCTGAAATTGGAAGAACTGAATTTCCAAGTGCTTGAGCATCTGGAGCAACTGGAGCTTCTTCATCAGACATCTCCCCCTGCCTAGCTTCAGGGAAACCTGAATCTAGGCCCCTAGAAGAAGGGACAGATTGAAAGGAAGGGAAGGAAGAAATCTTTTCAGATAAAGCAGAAATAGATTGAACAATTGGAGCAAGTTTTGCATCCAATAACTGGTCTAGTTTGGGAAGGATGAGACCAAGTAACTGATCAGCTACAGAGAAAAGATTTAAATAAGTGAATTCGTGAGAATGAGAGGAGGATGGCTCAGAAGAGGGAGGAATAGAGATTGGTACAAAGATGTTTGAGACATCTGCACCTTGTTGAGAGGGTTCTTGATGAGTAGAAGAAGAATGATGGATAGGGCATTGGGAATCATTATGAGCAGGAGATGGAGGTGGAGAAGAGTGATGAGGGAGGAGATCAAAAGAAGGAGGGGGAATGTCATCAATATGTGTAGAAGATTTATAAGGTGGAGATTGTGCAGGGGAAAAACTTTGAGTAGTAGGAGGTGGGAGAGGAAGGGAGGAGACCAAAGGAGGAACTTCTGGAAGGGTTAGGGAAGAGACTGAATCAGTCCTTGTGTCTTCAGAAGCTTGCTTGACTGACTTTGGATTCTTCTTTGGAAATACCCTTTCCCACTTAGCAAAGAGAGCTGAGGTCAGCTTCTTGCTAGCATTGATTGTTACCTTTGGGGAGACCAGAAGGTCTGGATGCCTTTCCTGCAGAACAATTCCTAAAATTCTTCCAAAGCTAACATTCTCCTTGGAAATCTTTTTCTTAATCAAATTAAACAGAAGTGATCCCCAGTTCACTTTCTTTTTCTCCATCAAGGCCACCATCAACAGAAATTGGTGCCTATTAACATAGTCATGTCCTGTTGTTTTACCTAACAACACTTTGCCAACTATATCTGATAAGAATTTGTATTCCAAAGACAGATTTTTCTTAAGCAGATGATTAGGGTTTCCAGAGGAGTGACCCATTTTGACTAAAGATGCTTCAAATTCATCAGAACTAATTTCTATTTCTTCATCACCATTCACAAGCCCAAAAACTTCAGTTAGAATGGTAGGGGTAAGAGAAACCTGGTGTCCTGAGATTGTGCCCGTCAGACATTCATCTTCCTGCTTAACTGTGAAACACCATTCTTTGATTTCAGTTGTGTGAAGCTTTATCCTCAAGCTCATTAACTTCCTCAACTGTTGCTCTTCAAAGAGTTGAAATATGTCCTTGAAGATTTGATCAGATGTTGCGAAGGATTCCATATCTATGTCGAACCCAGCATCGAACTTCATGGAATAGAGCGAGGCTTGAGAAATCGCCATTGAGTCCTGCAAAAGAAGAGAAAGATAAAGTGCAAAAGGGGAACTGGAGGGAAACGATTTCTGTAGGCGCGCTCTTAAGAAATACAAGTAGTAAATATATATGAGAGAAAGAGGCGCATTTGTGGAGCGGCGTTCAGCAACTAACCCTGATAAAGACAGAAGTCGAAAAGACTTTAAGTTTTTGTCAGACAGCGTTCGACAAAAAATATCCTTTTTGTCGACCGCTGTTCGACAGTTAACATTTCTTTATCGATTCTGAAAATATAAGGTTTTGTCGACCACCGTTCGACAAATGATATAAATTCGTCGTTCTCCGTTCGACAAATTTTTGAGGTAAATAGAGAACTTAATTTACTAGCACATTGAGTCTCCATCTATCATTCCAAGTTGATTTATAAAGAAGATATGCTTCTTTTCATCCAATGGCTTGGTGAAAATGTCAGCTCTTTGTAAATCAGTAGGAATAAATTGTAGGCAAATTTTATTTTTATCCACATTGTCCCTAAGGAAGTGGTGCCTAATTTCTATGTGTTTAGTCCTACTATGGAGAACTGGATTTTGTGCTATAGATATTGCACTAGTATTGTCATAAAATATAGTTGAATTATTTAAGTTGACTCCATAGTCTAGAAGTTGATTTTGTATCCACAATATCTGTGAGCAGCAACTGCCAGCAGCTATATATTCAGCTTCAGCTGTTGATGTTGACACAGATGTTTGTTTCTTACAAAACCAAGACACAAGCCTACCACCAAGGAACTGGCAAGTCTCTGATGTGCTTTTCCTGTCTACTCTGCATCCAGCATAATCTGAATCTGAGAATCCAGTTAATTCAAATTCAGATGCTGTTGGATACCAAAGTCCTAGATTAGGGCAACCCTTTATATATCTCAAAATCCTTTTTAGCAAAATTAAGTGAGATTCCTTGGGGTTAACTTGAAACCTAGCACAAATACAAGTAGCAAACATTATGTCAGGCCTACTTGCTATTAAATAGAGTAATGAGCCAACAATTGCTTTATATACTTTTGAATCAACAGGTTTCCCTGATTCATCATTATCAACAACAACATTTGAGGGCATGGGTGTTTTCATGGTGGAAGAATCTGACATACCAAATCTTTTCACTAATTCCTTAGCATACTTAGATTAGGATATGAAGATTCCATTTGAAGTTTGCTTCACTTGGAGACCAAGGAAGTATGATAACTCACCCATACTACTCATTTCAAATTTAGATTGCATTAGATTTGAAAATCTTTTGCACAAATTTGAATCAGTAGATCCAAAAATAATATCATCTACATATATTTGAACTAGCAGAGTTTTATTTTTATGTATCCTGAAAAATAAGGTTTTATCTATTAAACCCCTACAGAAATTGTTTTCCAAAAGAAAACTAGCTAAAGTTTCATACCATGCTCTGGGGGCTTGTTTGAGACCATAGAGAGCTTTCTTAAGCTTAAATACAAAAGAGGGTTGAGTTGGAGAGAGGAAACCTGGGGGTTGTTCCACATATACTTCTTCTTTATTTTCTCCATTCAAGAAAGCACTCTTTACATCCATTTGATATACCTTGAACTTTTTGTATGCAGCAAATGCAAGAAATATTCTGATTGCTTCAAGTCTTGCAACAGGAGCAAAGGTTTGATCATAATCAATCCCTTCTTCCTGTGAATATCCTTGGGCTACCAGTCTTGCTTTATTTCTTACAATGTTGCCTTATTCATCTAGTTTGTTCCTGAAGACCAATTTGGTGCCAATCACTGGATGGTCTTTTGGTCTAGGAACCAAATCCCATACTTTGTTTGTCTCAAACTGATTGAGTTCCTCTTGCATAGCAATGATCCAGTTGGGATCTTGTTCTGCATCTTTTATAGTTTGAGGTTCAATCTGGGAGAGAAAGCATGTGTGCATCAAGTTCTGATGTACTTGATTCCTTGTTTGCACACCTGCTGAAATATCACCAATTACTTGTGATATTGGATGATCTCTAACTGTGATGTGGTCAACAGTTGGAGTTGGTTCAGCAATAATTTCCATTTGGGGAATTTGTTCAGCTGCTATATTTTGTGGAAGATTATCTGTTGTTATCTGTTCTGAGCTTTCAGCAAAATCTGGGAGATTTTCTTCTTCACTTTCCTCAGCATTCTGCTGTTCAGGATTCAGAATTCCTTCTTTATGTAGAGCTAATTGATCTAGCTGCTCACATAATATAGGTACCTGCAAATTTTCTATGGTAGAAGAAATCTTCTCCTTGTAAAACATGTTAGTCTCATCAAAAGTAACATGCATAGATTCTTCTATCTTGAGGGTAGATTTATTATAAATCCTATATGCTTTGCTGGTTATTGAATATCCTAAGAAAATTCCTTCATCTGATTTTGGGTCAAATTTTCTAAGGTATTTCTTATCATTATTGTGAATGAAACATCTACACCCAAATGATCTAAAATAGCTAACCTTAGGTTTCTTCCCTTTAAGTAATTCATAAGGAGTCTTTCCCTTAAGCTTGTGTATCAAACTTCTATTCAGAACATAATTTGCTGTGCTGACAGCCTCTGCCCAAAAGGATAGGGGCAAATTAGCATCTGCAAGCAATGTTCTTGCTGATTCAATTAGAGTTCTATTTTTCCTTTCAACTACCTCATTTTGTTGAGGAGTTCTAGGAGCTGAGAAACAATGCCTGATACCTTCCATCTCACAGAATTCTTGCATAAGAAGAGACTCAAACTCACTGCCATGATCACTTCTGATCAATGCAACTTCAGTAGAGTACTCAATCTTTATGCTCTTAAGAAAGTCTGTAAGAACTTTAAAGTTACCTGACTTTTCTCTCAAAAAGAACACCGAAGTGAATCTAGAGAAGTCATCCACAATAACTAGAGAGTAAGACTTCCCCCCTAAACTCTTTGTTGCTATAGGTCCAAAAAGGTCCATATGTAGCAAATATAAGATTCTAGGTGAATCACTTTTAGATAATGATTTAAAGCTGTTTTTAGTTTGCTTGCCTAGTTGACATGCCCTACATAAACCTTCTTTCTTATATGATCCTAAGGGTAAACCTCTAACAAGTTTGTCCTTAGATAGTTTAGCAATGGTCCTAAGGTTTACATGTCCTAGTCTCTTATGCCAAAGATCACTAGATTTACTTGTATCACTAAATAAACAAACTTTTGTAGTAGATGAATTGAAATTTACTAAGTATATATTACCTTGTCTAATGCCTGATAAAATAGTAATACCATCAGTAGATTTAATAAGGCATTTCAATTTATTAAAGGTTACCTGATACCCTTCATCACATAATTGACTTATGCTGATAAGGTTATGCTTCAGTCCCTTTACATAGGCTACCTCTTTGAAGGTGACTTCTCCAACTTTGACTTTTCCATAGCCTTTGGTCTGTCCACAGTTGGAGTCTCCAAATATAACTTTTGGTCCAAGCTTTGCCTTGAAGCTGTTCAGGTTTGACTTGTTCGCTGTCATATGTTTTGAACAGCCACTGTCCAAATACCATTTTTCACTTGTTCTTGGATAGCTGTGTACCTGCAAAAACAAAGACAAAACAAATCTATTTGTTACTGACCCAGATTACCTTGGGTCTTTTTGTATCTCCACAGAAATCTGAAATAAACGACATTTCAGGCTGATCCTTATAGCCTTTGGGATGATATCTCCTTGTAGGTATTGTCCACTCAGTAAAAGGATTTTTAGTGTGTTTAGAATTAGAATTCCTGAAATTCTGTGTATAGTGTTTGTTCGACAGATTTGAGTAAATTTGTCGATTGCCGTTCGACGAATGTGCTTGATTTCGTCGAACAGTGTCTATGTAATTACTATACTGAACATCTGATTTCAGTTTTCGTTGATCGCCGTTCGACAGATTGAAATCTGTTTGTCGAGCTTCGTTCGACGAATTCTTCTGAATTCTTTTATTCTCTACAAACTTGCTTGAAACATCTTTATTCACTTCTACAGCCTCTTTGCTCTTAGTAGAATTGAATATCACTGGAGTAGAGAGGATGTTTTTCTTAAGAAGGTATGGATCACTTGATGATGCACCCAAACCCAGCTTGCTATTAAATCTAGCATTCACTATTTTTGTGATGTCCATCAGCTTAACACTACTGCCATTGAGGAATTCTTCATATTCCTTAGCTTTAGACAACTTGTTCTCAATGAGAATAATGTGTTCTCTAGAGGCAGTTAAATCTTTCTTAAGATTAACATTTTCTGTAACCAGTTGATTCATTTCAGCCAACTGATTTCTGAGAGTGATTATCTCTTTCTCAGATTTGATTAAATCTAAGCAAAGACCTTTGAATTCATCTTTGAATTCACTAGAATTGAAATCAAAACTAGATATTACCTGGTCTGCATTATCTTCTGCTTCTGATTCTGATTCTTCTTTATCAGAATTGTTTGCTGAGGCATTGATTGCCATCATGCAGAAGTTCTTATCTTCTTCATAGCATTCATCATCACTGGATGAAGAAGCATTTCCTGACTCACTGTCTGAGTCATAAATGGCCATTAGACATTGGTCATTTTCCTTTGATTTTTCTTCATCATCATCAGATGAGCTGGATGATGATTCAGATTCAGTGTCACTCCAGGATTCTGCTATAAATCCTCTTCCCTTCTTTTTGTGCTTGTGGGAGGAAGACATGCTGGAGCTTCTCTTTTCTTCTTTATCCCTTTTTCTTATCTTTCTTTTGCTTCTCTAGACATTCTGTTAAGTAGTGTCCAGATTTCCTGCAACCAAAACAAATAACTTCTTTAGGAGTTGATTTGTCATACCTTTGCTTATCTCTTGATCTGGATTCTTTCCTTCTGAAATTATTCTTAGCCATTTTGTAGAATCTTCTGGCTATGAGGCTCATGAGTTCATCATCTTTTGGAGCCTTTTCTTCTTCTGCATCAGCTGCCTTGAAAGCTATGCTCTTCTCTTTCTTTGGTGCTGAAGATGAAGTGGATGCTTCAGCTTCCCTGGACTTGATGAGCTGCTCATAAGATTTAAGCTTGCCCAACAAAGTTTCAGTGGTGATCTCATTGAGACTTCTGGCTTCCTTGATTGGCCAGATCCTTGAATCCCAAGTGCTAGGGAAGCACATTAGGATCTTGTCATTAATCTTTGTTAATGAGATTTCCTTGTCCAGAGTCCTGAGTTCACTTATAATTACACTTAACCTAGTGTACATGTCTGCAACTGATTCTTCATCACCTTTCTTGAAGTTCTCATACAGAGAGATCAGGTGTGATCTTCTGTCTTTCCTTTCATCAGCAGAACCTGCAACAATTGCAGTTAGGGTATTCCATATATCTCTTGCTGAAGTGCACTCAACAACTTTTTGGAATATATCATCTGACATGGTTTGTGCCAATATATTCATTGCTTTGGCATCTGCATTCTTGTATTTCCTCAATGGATCTATGTGTCCTGGAGGAGGTACAGCATTGGTTGATGATTGTTCTTGTGCTGGTGGAGGTCCTGTCAAAATAGAATTATATATATCCTCATCAATAGAATTCATGTAAAGCCTAATCCTTGCTTTCCACAGTGCAAACTTACTAAGATTGCACATAGGAGGTCTTGTGCTTGAGTATTCCTTGTTTTGTGCCATGAGTTTTAAACAGAAAATAGATAAAGAGAAACTCTAAATTAAATTAAGATCTAATTGATCTTTGTGATCCAGATGTTAGTCTCCAAGTGAGATCAACCTACCTCTGATACCAATTGAAAGTGGAGGTTAGATCTTAAGTTACTCTAGAGGGGGTGAATAGAGTATTAAAACTTTTCCTTAGTTTTTATAGCGGAATTAAAATAGTATTATATATAAGTGTAAGCAGTGTGAGAATTATATTAACAGAAAAATTAAGTAAATGAAATCACACAACAAACAACACAAGCACAGAAAATAACCAAACACAGAAGACACAAGGAGCTATAGTAGTTCCCCAATAAATCTGGGTACGTCTACTCTTCTACCACCCTTGGTAGGAATCCACTAGGATTTTTGACCAGGTGCCCTCACACCAAGGGATTTTTGTTCAGGTGTCCACACACCACAGAGCTTTTGTTCAGGTGCTCAAAACCAACTAGATTTTTTTGATCAGGTGTCTTGCCCCCAAGGAGGTAAACTTTTGAAGGGAGTATTAACCCTGTACAAGAGAGGTAAGAAAGATCTTATAGTGTTCTTCTCTGTCAAGATGCTGAGAGAAGACTCTAGTGGATGTTGTTGTAAAGCTCCCCCTGTCTGATTGAAGTATTTGACAGAAGATGGAGAAGCTTTCTCTTGAAAACTAAGATCTCCTGTAGCAGATTGATCTGGAAAAATAGGTTCTTCAAATTGCTTGTTGCTCTTTTAGAAGATCTGAATTTGCAGCAGATTCTGAGAGAATGCTCTTGAGGAAGATGTTCTCAGAAGAAATTTTTTTTTGCTGCTTGTAGAAGAAGAAGAAGAAATACTTGCTGAGAGATGTGTCTCTTTCTTCTTTTTCTGCTGTATATATTCTTTGTATTCTGTAATAGAATAATGTTTGAATTCTGTCGACTAATTCATATATGTCCAAAAACAAAAACTGTCTTTAATGTATTCTATATTTGTGAATAGAATAATCAGTCTTTAAGACATTCTTGGAATAATGATGATTTTGTTTGGACTACTTCTTTTGTTTTATAAATAAAAGATAACCTTTGTATTAAGAGTTTAGAATTGGCGGATGTTTTCGAAGAGTCTTGCAAGTACTCCTACTTTGAGAAATTAACCGTTATCCTATTGAAGGATAGAAGTAACGGTCTTTTTCTTCTTTCGGGATATTGACAATTACGCCTCGGCTACAACGCCGATTTCTATTGAATTGAAAAGTAGAAAAGGAGAGTTTTGCACTAAATGAGTTTGGAAAGCTGTATTTGAATTCTTAGTCCAAATTAATCATTTGATAAAGGCAAGTATACCTTATCGCAAGTAATACAGGATATTTTTTTTTGAAAATATCGGGATCGTATATTTCCGCGGGTCGTGTTGATTATGCTACTTCGAGGAACGAACTATTATTTTATCGGAATAATATTTTTAGTTGGTTTAACAAAAATTCTAAGTGATAAAATGCGAAAGACAATAATAAGCGATTAACTAAAGTTCTAAGCGATGAGAAATATAGCGCGCGACGTCGAATTACCTTGAGACGAAAATAGATTTTTTTCGTAGAATTAAAAGTGATGATTTTTCAAAATATTAAGATGACTTGACCGTGGAGGTTCCATAATTATGAACGCTCCTCTCTCGAGGGTACGCCCACCTGAGATTATGAATATTCGACCGAACTCTCGTTCTACAATCGAATATTCTTAATACTCGCTTTATGTTGTGAACCCCGCTATTGGGTTTTATTTCCAATTCGGGAGAATTACCTCGTCCTCTCTCGAGGGTAGAGCGCACTTCTCTTTACCCGTGAGCGATCAATCCGTACGCACGAGCCTCACGGCTAACTAGGTACGAAAACGGAAATGAAAACCACACATCGATTATGTGGCTCCACTCAACGTGATTCTCGGGTAAACCTTAAGCGTTAATTATTTTAGAAAGAGATGTTTTAATTTTATAGAAAAACTATTTTTGTGTCCCAATGCTCTTCGACGTCGTGTGCTAAAGGAAATTAGCCACTCATCGGAATGGAGACGGCATTGTCGGTTGAAAAATACATTTTTAATGATTAAAGCAGATATAAGCGGATAAAAAGGAAATGAAAAGACTATTATATAAAAAACAGTAATAGTATCCGTCCCAACCACCTTAAACAAGCGCTAAAAAGTTCTTAGCCTCTTATTCAAGAAGGGGGCGGTATAGAAATGAAAAGACTTATAAAGGTGCAGAAATAATATCCGTCCCAACCGACTTAAATAAATGCTAAAGTTAATTAGCCTCTTATTCAAGATGGGGGTGCTATATAGCAGTTATATGAAAACTGAAATAAAACTAAGTTACAAAAAAAGAAAAATGTAATCTCATACACGCACACACTCAAAAAAAACTGAAAAGAAAGCGTTTAAAATGAAAGTGATAACATAAAGCGAAAAAGAAAACGATAAAACTATTTTATGAAAGCTTGTAAATCTAAGCTATGAAAACAGTAAACCTAGATTATGAAAGCAATAAACCTAACTATAAAAGCAATAAAACTAAATTATGAAAGCAATAAAGCTAAACTCATACACGCACACACGCTAACATTAATAAAAAGGAAGATGATCCAAATGAGAAAAACAACATTTTATTTCTAAAAGGCGAAAATTACAAACGAACATAACTTAATTGCATAAAGAAAACTCGCATTCACTCAAAGAACTCAGAAAAACATTACAAAGCACTCAAAATTTGGATGAAAAATACTTCAGCCGAGCCCCTCTATTTATAGGGAAAATTTGAGTTTTACACGCCCTAGGTCACGGGCGTGACTTGAATGTCACGGCCGTGACTTAGGGCGTGACATTTGCTCGGCTGTATTCGCCGCCTTCTGGAAGGTCTGGCCGTCAAACATGGCTGCACACGGGCGTGACTTGGTATGTCACGGGCGTGACTTGGTGAGTCACGGGCGTGACATGGGTGGCTGATGTCGGCAGCATGGGCGCGGCTTCGAGACGTGACGCGCTGGCGGCTCACGGGCGTGACTCTTCTGGAACACGGGCGTGACTTGTAGAGTCACGGGCATGACTTTGTGAGTCACGGGCGTGACTATGGGTGGCTGATGTCGGCAGCATGGGCGCGGCTTCGAGACGTGACGCGCTGGCGGCTCACGGGCGTGACTCTGCTGGAACACGGGCATGACTTGTAGAGTCACGGGCGTGACTTGGTCAACTCTTCGAGATTTCTCCTGAAAACGGCTGCCAGCTGGAAATTTGGCTTTTAAAATTACACGCCCTTGGTCACGGGCGTGACCTCGGGCGTGACTTGAGCGATTTGTCGGGATTTGATCTGCATTGAGCCGTCCCGTTGATATTTGATCTTTAAAATTACACGCCCTTGGTCACGGGCGTGTCTGAGGGTGTGACCTGGGAAAATTTTGCAAAAAAAATGCAAAAACAAAAATAAAACTAAGTTAGAAACCAGAAATAATAAAGAAGCAATTTATTCATTAATTTACATAGAAAATTCACAATATAAATCAAAACTATACTAATAATTATACTAAAAATACATATATTTTATTACTTATCAAATACCCCCATACTTAAGCTTTTGCTATTCCAGAGCAAAAGTAAGAGAGATCTATACGGGATTAACATAAGTTCTAATTTTTGGCTATCGTTTTATTTTAATCATAAGAGACTGAAAAATAAAAATTCGGAGTAATAAGAGTTAAGTCCTAAATTATGCAAATGATTTAAGTAGAAAGAAATGTCCTGGCCAAAAGACTTCTTAATTAACCAAATAGCAAACAAAATTGCAATCATTAGTAAACGAGATTAGATCGAAATTATAATAACCTTTGTTTAAAGAAACATGAAGGAAAAAATATAAGTTACTAATTATGCTCTCAAATGATTTTTTGAATTAAAACTAGAAACAATAATTTGGTTAAGGGAAAAGGGGGGTAAAAAGCCTTGGCAAATAGAAGAGTACTTGAATTAGGGGTGATGAATTGTATCATCTCACCCCTCTTATATAGTTTCCTTTGACTCCCATCGTTGGTGTACGAGGGAAAATTGACCTTTTAATTAACCCAATGCCTGTGTTTACGGAATTTGCAATTCCCATTGACATAGGATCTCTTTTAACAAATATTGGGTGCCTATGTTTACGGAATTTTTGTATTCCCATTGACATAAGATCTTTTTTTGCCATGCTAAATTGGTGTATACAAGGGGTTTTCAAGAGAAATTTTGCCATGCTAAATTGGTGTATACAAGTGGTTTTCAAGAGAAATTCTAGAATAATAAAAAAAATTTTTGAGAGCAATCTTAGTAAGTTGAATATTCCTAGATTCCTGAAGACATAAAGTAGGGATAATTGCAGTCTAAAGTTGTTTTGCCAACATAATACACATGTCTCTATTTTAGCTAGTAGAAGTAGTGCTTGATAACAAAGCCTCTATTTAAATTAAAAACATAAAATATTCTTTAAAACTTAACCCCGAACGTTTAAATCTATCGATCTTAGATAAACAAACAAATAGTAAAACTAGCGATTATGAAAATCCACAAACATATACTCTCGAAACTAAATGCTTTAAGAATAAAAGTAAAGTAGGGTTTATTATTTTTGGAGCTTTTTCTTTTTTTTGTTTTTGTTGTTTTTTTTTTCAACTACAAAAAATACATATTAATTTTTTTTTTGAAGTAACGGTTTCATTCTATGTTTTTTTTTTGTTTTTTTTTGTTGTAATAATTTTTGGTTTTTAGTGTTGAAGTAACGGTCTTCATTCTATGTTTTTTTTTGTTTTTTTTTTTTTGCAGTCTAAATTTTTAGCTCTTTTTTTTTTTTGAAATGAAAACGGTAAATACACCCTCATACTTAAAACCTAACATTGTCCCCAATGTTGTAATGTAAGTATGAAGAAGAGAAAATAACAATGCAATATATACAAAAGGAAAAAGGAAGCAAAAAGGCTTCCCTGAATTAAAGCTGGCGGGGTCGGAAGAAACCCTGCAAAAACAGAGAAAAAGCATAATAAAAATATTAGATAAATATGGGGTGCCTCCCACGAGCGCTTTGTTTACCATCGCGTAGCTTGACGCATTTGGCGTGGTGAGATTATAAATTGGGGAGGGTTAAAGATTCCGTGTGTCCGTCCACCGGATCACCCGCAAGATATAGTTTTAAACGGTGGCCGTTGACTTTAAAATCGCCTTTTTCGGGGTGAGAGATAAGAACGGTCCCATACGGCAAAACCTCTTTGACTGCAAAGGGGCCGGACCAGCGGGATTTGAGCTTACCCGGAAAAAGACGAAGACGTGAATTATAAAGAAGGACAAGATCGCCCGGCGCGAAAGTTTTTGGAAATTTAATTTTTCGATCGTGGTAGAACTTAGAACGCTCCTTATAAAATTTATTACTCTCATAAGCGTTTGCACGCCATTCATCGAGTTCATTGAGTTGGAATTTCCTATTCTCGGAGGCTAAGTTCGAATCGAGATTTAAAAATTTTAAGGCCCATAAAGTGCGGTGTTCTAACTCTACCGGTAAATGGCACGCTTTGTCGTAGACTAATCGATAGGGCGTACAACCGATAGCGGTCTTGTATGCCGTACGATATGCCCACAACGCGTCGTCGAGTTTTGAGGACCAATCCTTCCTATTTAAAGAGACGGTTTTTTCCAGAATGCATTTTATCTCGCGATTTACTACCTCTACTTGGCCGCTCGTTTGGGGGTGATAGGCGGTGGCGAGCTTATGCGTGACGCCGTACTTAGATAAAATTTTTGAAAACTGGGCATTGCAGAAGTGCATGCCCCTATCACTTACTATTGCACGGGGCGTGCCAAAACGAGAAAATAATTTTTTTAGAAAATGGATGACGACTCGCGCATCATTGGTGGGCAGAGCTTGCGCTTCCGCCCATCTAGATACATAGTCGACCGCCACTAAAATATAGCGATTATTAAAAGAAGGAGGTAGGGGGCCTACAAAATCTATGCCCCACAAATCGAAAATTTCGCATTCTAAATAAAAATTTTGGGGCATCTCGTCACGACGAGAGATGTTACCCGACCGCTGGCAACTATCGCACATACTCACAAAAGTGTGAGCATCCTTAAAGAGAGTGGGCCAATAAAAGCCTGACTCTAATGCTTTCCTCGCGGTCCGGTTGGCTTGATAATGCCCTCCAGCCGGCCCCTCATGGCAGTGTCGCAATATTTGCGCACCCTCCTCGCTTAAAACACATCTTCGTATCACTTGGTCTGCGCAGACGCGAAAGAGAAAGGGGTCCTCCCAAAAGTAGTTTTTCAAGTCAGAGAAGAATTTCTTCTTCTGCTGAGTCGAAAAATGTTTTGGAAGGACCCGCGCGATTAAATAGTTCGCGTAATCTGCGAACCAAGGGGTAGAAGAAGTTTTTGTATTATTTATAATTAAAAGGCGCTCCTCAGGAAATCGATCGTCTATTTCGGGTTCGATGAGCGCTTCTGCGACGGGGTGTTCTAAACGTGAGAGGTGGTCGGCTGCTAAATTTTCAGCTCCCTTCTTATCCCGGATCTCTAAGTCAAATTCCTATAAAAGGAGGATCCATCGAAGTAAGCGAGGCTTAGCATCAACTTTGGCCAAAAGATATTTTAAGGCGGAGTGATCAGTGAAAACGATTACGTGTGAAAGCGTTACGTAGGGTCGGAATTTATCAAAAGCAAAGATGACGGCGAGAAGTTCCTTTTCCGTTGTGGTGTAGTTAGCCTGTGCGGCATTGAGTGTGCGAGAAGCGTAATATATTGGATGAAAATATTTATTTACGCGTTGGCCTAAGACAGCTCCTACTGCGATATCGCTCGCGTCGCACATAATCTCAAACGGAAGAGACCAATCTGGCGCCACCAGAATTGGAGAATTGATAAGTTGCTTTTTTATAAAATCAAACGCCTCTACGCAGGCCGTGTCAAAAATGAATGGGGCATCCTTTTCCAGGAGGTGAGTTAGCGGTTTGGTTATTTTTGAAAAATCTTGAATAAACCGCCGATAAAAACTTGCGTGGCCAAGAAAACTTCTAATTGATTTGACGTTCGAAGGAACAGGAAGTTGTTCAATTATAGCGACCTTGGCCCTATCGACCTCCATCCCCTTGGAAGAAATTTTATGGCCGAGGACTAAACCCTCTCGGACCATGAAGTTGCATTTCTCCCAGTTCAAGACTAAGTTCGTCTCCTCGCACCGTTGGAGGACTCTATCTAAATTTTTTAAACAATTCTTAAAAGAGTTTCCAAAGACGGAGAAGTCATCCATGAAGACTTCCATTATGTCTTCTACTAGCTCGCCAAATATTGCCAGCATACATCTTTGGAATGTAGCTGGCGCGTTACAGAGGCCAAACGGCATCCTTCGATATGCGAAGGTGCCGAAAGGGCAAGTAAAAGTCGTTTTTTCTTGGTCCTCGGGTGAAATAGGGATTTGAAAAAATCCCGAGAGACCATCAAGGAAGCAATAAAAAGGGTGACCGGAGAGACGCTCTAAGATTTGATCAATAAACGGTAACGGAAAGTGGTCTTTTCTGGTGGCATCATTTAGTTTTCTGTAGTCGATGCACACCCTCCAACCCGTAACAGTACGAGTTGGGATTAATTCGTTATTCGTGTTCCCCACGACCGTTATACCGCCTTTTTTAGGGACGACTTGTACGGGGCTTACCCACGTACTGTCGGAAATAGGATAGATAATCCCCGCGTCGAGGAGTTTAATAATTTCAGTCTTGATGACATCCCGCATGTTCGGGTTAAGTCGCCGTTGAGGCTGAATTGTTTTGCGGGGGTTTTCTTCGAGAAAAATTTTGTGGGAGCAGAATGAGGGGTTAATTCCCCTGATATCAGAAATTTGCCATGCAATTGCACGGCGATGTTTAGATAAAACTTCAACCGATTCGGATGTTTATGAATCAGTTAAAGTAGAAGATATTATAACCAGATGTTTTAAGTTTGCGGCTAGAAAAGCATATTTTAAATGGTCGGGGAGTTGCTTAAGCTCCAAGACCGGAGGTTCTTCATAGGAAGTGGAGATTTTTAAATCTTTCGAATCGAAATTCTCGAAAGGCGAATCTGGCGGTAATTCTTCTAAAGGAGGTTGATTCGCCAGATCCGAATCGTCTATCATTAAGGATAACAATTCTGAAAGAGAAGAACACTCGTCCACAAACGCGGATTCCAAATTGAAACAGGAATCATCATTCGATAGTGAGTTCCGCATGGAGGGGTTGATATGTAAAGTAACTTCGTCGTCTCCAACTCGAAGGAGGAGGCGACTGTTACTGACATCAATTAACGCACGGGAGGTTGCGAGAAAGGGGCGACCGAGGATGATGGGTACCTCGACGTCCTCCTCTATGTCCAGGATGACAAAGTCTACCGGGAAGATAAACTTGTCAACCTTGACCAGAACATCCTCCGCTACCCCGATTGGGTACTTTACCGAGCGATCCGCGAGTTGGATGCTCATTTTTGTCGGACTCGGGATGCCTAAATTGAGTTTTTTGAAAAGAGAAAAAGGCATCAAATTGATGCTGGCGCCTAAGTCCGCAAGAGCGTACTTTATTAACATATTGCCAAAGAGACACGGGATGGAGAACCATCCCGGGTCGTTCAGTTTTGGTGGCAATTTGTTAAGGAGAACAGCCGAACATTCCGCATTAAGGGAAACACGCGAAACATCCTCGAGTCGCTTTTTATTAGAAAGCAAATCCTTAAGATATTTCGCATATTTCGGCATTTGGGAGAGTGCCTCACAGAAGGGGATGTTTATTTGAATTTGTTTTAAAATACGCAAAATTTTTTGATAATTTTCGTCCTCCTTCTCTTTATTAATTTTAGACGGGTAAGGAATTCGAGGACTCGAAACATTTGGCACAACCGGAGAAGCCGGAGCAATTAGAATCGAAGAAGAGGGTGGAGGGGTCGGAGGCGAAATACATACCTTAGGATCAACCCGCAATGGGGAGACGACCTCCTTACCGCTTCGAAGGGTTATAGCGTTGGCATTTTCCCTTGGGTTTGGCTCTGTATTCCCTGGTAAAGCTCCGTATGGCCGCTCGGAGACCATCTTTGCAAGTTGTCCAACCTGGTTTTCCAAGCTTTTAATCGATCCGGTAAGATTCCGGATATTTGAATCGTTGGACGCGATGTATTTAGACAAAATATCTTCGAGCGGCGAAGGTTTTGGAGGAGGAGGCTGGAATCCCTGCGGAAATCCTTGCGGAAATCCCTAAGGATTCATATGTGGGGGCCTCTGAGCATTGTTAGGATTGCTCCAGGAGAAATTAGGGTTGCTCCTCCAACCCGGATTATAATTATTACTGTACGGGTTGTTATTAGGGTTGAAGGGGGGCCTAACCGGATTACCGAGGTAATCCACCGATTCTTCGATTACGTTATTATTATTATTATTAGTCCAAGCGGGAGTGGAGGAGGAAACAGTCATCTCCGCCACCTGCTTACTTAGCCGCTCTACCTGTGAGGCTAAGAAAGTAGTGGCGTCCACTTCAAAAAGACCAGCCGGTTTAGTAGGACGTGACCTTGGCACGTTCCATTGGTACGCGTTCATGGCCATTTCGTCGATCAGAGCTTGAGCGGTCTCCGGGGTTTTGTTGTTTAACGTTCCCCCGGAAGCCGCATCAATCATCTGCCGCGTAGAAAAATTTAAACCATTATAAAACGTCTGGACCTGTAGCCAAGTTGGTAGCGCGTGATGAGGACACCTACGCAAATATTCTTTAAAACGCTCCCAAGTCTCATAAAGAGACTCAAAATCGAATTGTACAAAGGATGTGATATCCGTGCGTAGTTTTGCGGTTTTTGACGGAGGAAAATACTTAGTTAAGAAAAATTCCGTCAATTGGGCCCACGTGGTTATGGACCCTCTCGGAAGAGAAGTCAACCACGATTTGGCCTTTGACCGTAGCGAAAATGGAAATAACCGTAAACGAATGGCGTCATCAGTGATGCCATTAATTTTAAAGGTGTCGCATATTTCTAAAAAGTTTGAAAGGTGCTGATTTGGGTCCTCATCTGGCAAACCGTCGAATTGAATCGACTGTTGTACCATTTGAATTATGCTGGATTTTATTTCGAAATTATTATTATTAACTGTTGGGCGAGTAATACTTGATCCTGTATCGTCCAAATTCGGCCGGGCATAATATGCCATGGTCCGGGCCGGGGCCGGGGCCGCATTTGGAATTGGATCGCCCATATTTACAGTATCTCCGATTGACTCTTCGGGGGTTTCAAGTAAGTTTTGATCACGAGATCGGATGCGCTCACGAAGAGTGCGCTCGATTTCGGGGTCAAAAGGAATAGTCGAATCGTCCGACGAGTTTCCTCGGGTCATATACTAAAAGCAATATTTTTGGATTTTCTGTTTTATTGTTATTATTTTTTTTTTTAAATATAAGTTTTTATATTTATATTTTTTTATATTACTTTTTGTAACCCTTTTTTTTGTGCTTTTTTTATTTATTTGATTTTTTTTAGTAAAAATATATAGATAAGGAATAAAATTAATAGCAGTTCCTACTTTCAAATAACAACACAGTTCCCCGGAAACGGCGCCAAAAACTTGATGATTTTGGTTGGACTACTTCTTTTGTTTTATAAATAAAAGATAACCTTTGTATTAAGAGTTTAGAATTGGCGGATGTTTTCGAAGAGTCTTGCAAGTACTCCTACTTTGAGAAATTAACCGTTATCCTATTGAAGGATAGAAGTAACGGTCTTTTTCTTCTTTCGGGATATTGACAATTACGCCTCGGCTACAACGCCGATTTCTATTGAATTGAAAAGTAGAAAAGGAGAGTTTTGCACTAAATGAGTTTGGAAAGCTGTATTTGAATTCTTAGTCCAAATTAATCATTTGATAAAGGCAAGTATAACTTATCGCAAGTAATACAGGATATTTTTTTTTGAAAATATCGGGATCGTATATTTCCGCGGGTCGTGTTGATTATGCTACTTCGAGGAACGAACTATTATTTTATCGAAATAATATTTTTAGTTGGTTTAACAAAAATTCTAAGTGATAAAATGCGAAAGACGATAATAAGCGATTAACTAAAGTTCTAAGCGATGAGAAATATAGCGCGCGACGTCGAATTACCTTGAGACGAAAATAGATTTTTTTCGTAGAATTAAAAGTGATGATTTTTCAAAATATTAAGATGACTTGACCGTGGAGGTTCCATAATTATGAACGCTCCTCTCTCGAGGGTACGCCCACCTGAGATTATGAATATTCGACCGAACTCTCGTTCTACAATCGAATATTCTTAATACTCGCTTTATGTTGTGAACCCCGCTATTGGGTTTTTATTTCCAATTCGGGAGAATTACCTCGTCCTCTCTCGAGGGTAGAGCGCACTTCTCTTTACCAGTGAGCGATCAATCCGTACGCACGAGCCTCTCGGCTAACTAGGTATGAAAATGGAAATGAAAACCACACATCGATTATGTGGCTCCACTCAACGTGATTCTCGGGTAAACCTTAAGCGTTAATTATTTTAGAAAGAGATGTTTTAATTTTATAGAAAAACTATTTTTGTGTCCCAATGCTCTTCGACGTCGTGTGCTAAAGGAAATTAGCCACTCATCGGAATGGAGACGGCATTGTCGGTTGAAAAATACATTTTTAATGATTAAAGCAGATATAAGCGGATAAAAAGGAAATGAAAAGACTATTATATAAAAAACAGTAATAGTATCCATCCCAACCACCTTAAACAAGCGCTAAAAAGTTCTTAGCCTCTTATTCAAGAAGGGGGTGGTATAGAAATGAAAAGACTTCTAAAGGTGCAGAAATAATATCCGTCCCAACCGACTTAAATAAATGCTAAAGTTAATTAGCCTCTTATTCAAGATGGGGGTGGTATATAGCAGTTATATGAAAACTGAAATAAAACTAAGTTACAAAAAAAGAAAAATGTAATCTCATACACGCACACACTCAAAAAAAACTGAAAAGAAAGCGTTTAAAATGAAAGTGATAACATAAAGCGAAAAAGAAAACGATAAAACTATTTTATGAAAGCTTGTAAATCTAAGCTATGAAAACAGTAAACCTAGATTATGAAAGCAATAAACCTAACTATAAAAGCAATAAAACTAAATTATGAAAGCAATAAAGCTAAACTCATACACGCACACACGCTAACATTAATAAAAAGGAAGATGATCCAAATGAGAAAAACAACATTTTATTTCTAAAAGGCGAAAATTACAAACGAACATAACTTAATTGCATAAAGAAAACTCGCATTCACTCAAAGAACTCAGAAAAACATTACAAAGCACTCAAAATTTGGATGAAAAATACTTCAGCCGAGCCCCTCTATTTATAGGGAAAATTTGAGTTTTACACGCCCTAGGTCACGGGCGTGACTTGAATGTCACGGCCGTGACTTAGGGCGTGCCATTTGCTCTGCTGTATTCGCCACCTTCTGGAAGGTCTGGCCGTCAAACATGGCTGCACACGGGCGTGACTTGGTATGTCACGGGCGTGACTTGGTGAGTCACGGGCGTGACATGGGTGGCTAATGTCGGCAGCATGGGCGCGGCTTCGAGACGTGACGCGCTGGCGGCTCACGGGCGTGACTCTTCTGGAACACGGGCGTGACTTGTAGAGTCACGGGCGTGACTTTGTGAGTCACGGGCGTGACTATGGGTGGCTGATGTCGGCAGCATGGGCGCGGCTTCGAGACGTGATGCGCTGGCGGCTCACGGGCGTGACTCTGCTGGAACACGGGCGTGACTTGTAGAGTCACGGGCGTGACTTGGTCAACTCTTTGAGATTTCTCCTGAAAACGGCTGCCAGCTGGAAATTTGGCTTTTAAAATTACACGCCCTTGGTCACGGGCGTGACCTCGGGCGTGACTTGAGCGATTTGTCGGGATTTGATCTGCATTGAGCCGTCCCGTTGATATTTGATCTTTAAAATTACACGCCCTTGGTCACGGGCGTGTCTGAGGGCGTGACCTGGGAAAATTTTGCAAAAAAAAATGCAAAAACAAAAATAAAACTAAGTTAGAAACCAGAAATAATAAAGAAGCAATTTATTCATTAATTTACATAGAAAATTCACAATATTAATCAAAACTATACTAATAATTATACTAAAAATACATATATTTTATTACTTATCAAATAACAACAAAACTCAAACGACTCTGGCAGGTCCTTTAATTCCTTGGCCGTGAAAAGATTCCTTTTCATTATATGTCAACGGCTATTGCTGTCTTGGAAAAAGGAAAGAAGAGAATATATTAACTGAGTTTAATATCCTTCCTTATCTGTCAGAATACGTCCAAAGATATTAAATAGATCTGTTATAGTCGTCGTTTTGCTGTTAGGATAAATAGAATGTAGCTGATAACAAATCTGGGCTTCAATAAATGATCTGTCGAACGCTGGCTATAATCTGTCGAGCGCCGTCCAGAAGATGTGGAACGCTGGCTGGAAACTGTCGAGCGCTGTCCAAAAGATGTTGAAAACGCTGGCTGGAAACTGTCGAGCGCTGGAAACAAAAACTGTCGAACGCTGGGAGCCATCTGTCGAGCACTGCTAGCCATTTGTTGACCGCTGGGAACTTTAGATTTTATCTTAAGTTCTAGCTAATTTATCAGCCTAAAGACTTGACCCTTAAACTATACAATGTGGTCAACTGATCCTAATCAGTACATAGTGATCCTAGCCCAAAACAGTAAAAGGTTTGCTCCAACACACTTTTATTATGAAATTTTACAGTTTTGATTGTAGTATTTCAAATAGTCATAACTCACAATCCTTGAATAGTTACGGAATGTACCAACCCATTTCGGAATGAGAACGACGTTATCTACAATCTGAAAAAGTTTCTCATGTACACACTCTTGAACACGGGTGTGACCTAGGGCGTGACCCATCCACAAACCGCAGAAAACAACCAATTTTTCATGTTCACACCCATTTCTTCTCGCACTAGACACGCTCTAGGACATGGATGTGACCTAGGGCGTGACAAATGAATTTTGACATATTTTTGCAGTTTTTCTCCCAACTTTCCCGGCTTTATTTTGGCGGTTTTTCTCAAATACACGCCCTGGGTCATGGGCGTGACCGAGGGCGTGACTCCTGAAATTTTCAACTATAAAAAGATAGTTGTTGCCATGTTGTTCATCTTCCAATCCTTTCTTTGATTGTGATCCTTTTCTTTTACTTTTCTGCACTTTTATTTATGTAATTTCATTTTATGCAATTTACTTTTATGTCATGTAATTTCATATTTACTTTACATGCACACATACTCTTCAATTTTTTGTTATAAATTTGTCTTTTCTCCAATCATGTCTAGATAAATTTCTAACATTTGATCGGATGATTTCTTTAGCAAAGTAATTATTTAATTTCTATTTCATAGATTTTGATTTAGAAAATTCGATTTACCTTTGATTATAATCTTATTGATTACATATTGTTGACATATGATTTTCAATTCTAGATCTGTATTCTAGTTGATCGAAAGATCCGTGAATACGAAAAGATCATCCATCAGTGAAAGGATTTGTTGCACTGTAACATCCTGACTTTTATTGGATCACTAGAACCCTGGTGGACCCAATAAAAGTAACCCGAACCCCTACACAAGGCCCAAAAGAGGAGGGAGATGACCCTATTTGACGAATTTGAACTATAGAACTCTGATTTGAGTTCTATCAGTTTCTATTGCCTCGTATAGTGAATATGAGTGCGATGGAACTTGTTTCGTTAAAATCCAAGGTCATATGGTGAATATGACCGTTCCTCTTTGAACGTCACGTTTACGAGAAATTTGAATATTGAGCTAGAGAACTCCAATTTGAGTTCTGGCAGTTCCTATAGCCTCGTATAGTCAATATGAGTGCGATGGAACTTATTTCGTTAAAGCCCAAGGTCATGTGGTGAATATGACTGTTCCTCGTAGAATGTCACGTTTATGAAAAATTTGAATATTGAGCTAGAGAACTCCGATTTGAGTTTTGTCAGTTCATATAGCCTCGTAGAGTCAATATGAGTGTGATGGAACTAGTTTTGATAAAATCTGTTTGGAACAGTGCCCTGCAATGTTCCTGATTTGAAGAAGTGCTCAGCTCAATGATAAATGTAAGTTGTATTTAATGTTCCATCTAGTTTATGCTTGCAAAGATTGACAATATTTCATATACTTTATTGACTTCACGAAGTACTATATCGCCGAGAAGGATAGGAGATGTCGTCGACAAAGTATTCTTGTTGTCGTGTAAATTGTCTAGCTTGAGGGCTGGAGAGCTGTGAGGCTTGAGGGCCAGGGCAGTGCACTTGCGGGTGCGATCTGTCGAGCTTGAGGGCTCGGGGGCAGTTGGGGCTTGCGGGCCTAGGCTGTTGGGACTTGCGGGTCCGTGTTGTAAGGCTTGAGGGCCTGAAGCTTTTGGCGGTGTTTGCCGAGCCTAGCACACAGCTGGGTAGGCATAGAAGGAGAGAGGACTACTCAAGACACATGGTCTTGAGGAATCTCTATAGATCGTTGTGTGCTCTCTGTGTTTTGCTCTTTATTTTATAGATCCATTAATCAAAAACCAACAACATCATAAAGGGGAAGAAATAAATTTGAAAAACCTATTCACCCCACCTCTAGGTGATAAAGTAGACACCCCATAAACAACAAGTGGTATCAAAGCGAGGTTGTTCAAAGAAAAGCTTAACAGCTTGAACAGATCTACCATTTTGTGTCCAAGTGTCAAAGCTATTGAGTCAAGAATAGCTATCTGTTCCAGGGAGAACTTTGCCATTTGGAAAGTTAGAGCAAGAATATTCATGGAGGCAATGGCTCCAAGAATGTTCTTGGTTGTTCAAAAAGGTCCCTCCATGACGATGTTAAAAAAGGAGACTCTTCTTGCCAGCTTGGACAACGAAGCAAGAAGCATTCTAGCTGGTGCAGTAGATCTAGCAACACACCAGAGGCTGAGTCGTTGTACAACAGCAAAGGACATGTGGGACCTCTTAGAAGTCCTCATGGAAGGATCAAGGGAAGACCTTGAAGAAGAGACCTCTCATAAAGAGGTATGCATCAGAGCACCACTGACTACTTCAGACGATGAATCAGAAGATGATGAATGCTCTGGAGCAGGAGAAAGGAGAAGAGCACCCCTGTCTCCTACAGATTGTGATTCTGAGGATGAAGAGGTTCATGGGTTGATGGCTCTATCAGATGAAGAAAATCATGATGAATCACATCATGATCATGTATGCACCACTCACACACCTTTACTACCTGCTTCATTTTTATTTAAGAAGACCAAGAGTGCATCAGGTGATTGTTCATCATCTGAAGATGATTCAGAAGACTGCTCATCCTGCAACAATAAGAATCTTACTAATCTATTAGAATAGTTTGGTGATCTCTTGGAGGCTCTGAGAAAGAGCAAAAGGCTTGTTAAGGAACAAGCTAGGGAGCTAGAATCTCGCAGATCTTTTAAGGTTGAACTGGATAGGAAACTGGGAATGTCCTACAGCAAGTACACCGATCCTAATGAGCTCAATAAAATCATAGACAAGCTGAAAGTGCACAGTTAACCTCACTAGAATTCTCTAGAGGGGGGTGAATAGAGATTAAAAATACTTTGTGCAATTATATATATGTAATAATCACAGATTTAAGCTTCCCACACACCAACGAGAATTAAGCAAGTAAAGAAGAAAAATAAGAAGAAAATCACAGCACAACACAAGGAAATATAGTGGTTCCCCAAACTTTGGGTAGTCTACTCTTCTACCCCCTTAGTAGGAATTCACTGACTTGCACTGAGTCTTTTGATAAGGAGACTCTTAGAACCAGACTGAGTCTTTTGATAAGGAGACTCTTAGAACCACTACAACTGAATTTTTTGAAGAGAGATTTTAAAAACTCTTTTACACAATTTGAAAATGAAATAAGAATTAGAAGAAGAAGTAGAACAAGTAGAAGAACAGAGATCAATATATGTAAGAAGGAATCTTCTTCCTAGCAAGAAGATTAGAAGCACAAGTATAGTGAATATGATCTCTCTTCTTTGCTGCAACACACTATCTCTTTTCTCAATTTTCTCACTCTTCACTTGGGAGCTCTTCCTCTTTTTCAAATGTATATGGTGGATCACTTGTTGTCATTCTCTGCCGACCTCCTCCTTATTTATAGCTCTGTTTAAGATATATTGCTAAAGGAGAATAATCAATTTAGCAGACATAGAAATAGAAAGAAATAAGAATTTCCATAATCAATATTTCTGTAGAAGGAAAAGAATTCATTCTTATTTCAAATAATATCCATAATAATCTTAATCAAATAAGCCAAGAATCAAATAGAAGGAAAGGCTGATTCAGAATGGCTATAAAAGAATAATATCATTCCATAAAAATTAGATCTACAGAAAGAAGGAAAGAGATCTGGCGTGTTTTTTAATTTCTTATAGATATCGACGTGCGTCGTCGATTTCATCCTAGCTGGACGCCGAGAGGAGTAAGGAAGGTGCGTCGACAAAGATGCGTCGACTTTATCAAATGCGTCGACTAGAAGTCAGAGGTACGTCGACTATGATTACGTCGAGTTCTTCTAAGAGTTACTTCGACTCATTCTGAGAGAAACGTCGACTATATTTCAACGTTGCGTCGAATACTATTCGACGCATATTTACTTAGCCTAATTTTTCATATTTAGAATTGATATTCTTCTTAATTCTAGGGGTTAAGATAAATCATTTCCCTAACAATCTCCCCCTATTTATCTTAACCCTATATAGAGAGAAATTGTATCAGTATTTAATCAACTCAGCAAGACATTCATATAGGTTAGAAATATATTAAATAATCAGAAGAAGATAGAATAAGAAATTATATAAACAAATTTCATGTTCAGTTGACTAATCAGCATTTAAGCATAGACAATTGTTCAAAATAGAGTATATCATCATTGTTCAGGGGTAGGAGGAGTTTTTCTCTTCCTAGTGAATACTTTTGTGGGTTGTTCCTTCTCAGTAGCAGGTGATTCCCTCAGCTCCCCCTAAGTCAAAGTAGTTTGCTCCCCCTGGAATGGAACTTCCTTTGAGCCTTTTACTTCTTCTTCAGTTTCTCTTTTATCTTCAGTTTCAGGTATAACAACATCTGGCTCCCCCTGAGCTTCAGCTTCCTCTTCAGCTTCATTCTCTGGTCTACTTGCCTCCCCTTGCAATAGATCCACTTGTTGTACAGCTTCTCTTGATATAATCAGTACATTTGATATCTGCTCTTCAGTATGTAGCTCTGGTACTACTTCATTCCCAATGGTCTTGAGTAGAGCTAAACTGTCAGATTTTGAAGAATGAGGGGTTTTGTGAGAGGGACTTATGTGGCTGGAGAGCTGCTCTTCATCTAACCTCTCCCCCTTCTTGACCTTCTTAGCCAAGGAGGTTAAGTAAGATCTGGTGACCTTAGAGGAAGAAATAGAGGTCTTCAGGCTTTGCACAGAGGTACTGACCCCATCTATTTGGGTCTGCATGTGTAAGATGGAGGAATGAATCTTGGAGCAGTGCCCATCCAGCATTGCTTGGAATCTTTGGGCTGTGGATTGGATACACTGTGTGATGAGGTTGTTAGTGGATGGAGATGGTTCAAAATGTGTTGGAGGAGGAGGAGTCAATGGAGGAGGAGGTGTTGTATGTGATGAAGGTGAAGAGGGGACTGTATCATTTTGATGAGGTGTATTGGATAAAGAGGGTGGAGGAATAAAGGAGGGTTGAGCAGGTGATTGACTTGGTATTTGTGAGGGTGTGGATGATGGTGGTACAGAAGAGATGTCTGTATGAGGATGAGGAGGCGGTGAAGATGGATGAGCAGGAGAGTTGGGAGGAGAAGGAGTCCTTTCAGGAATGGCACCAGGCTTGGGAATTTGCCTGGTCCATTTTGAGAAGAGAGCTATGGACATCCTCTTGCCAGGTGGTATGGGGATTCCTTTTGACCTACATAGGTCAGGGAAGGAGTGGAAGACAACTTGGCTTATAATTCTCATGTAGGCATTCTCTTTGTGAGAATATTTATAGCCTATCATTTTGAGCAGGCAGCTTGCCCAGTCTACCTTCTTCTTCAGCACAAGGGCCCCCATGATGTTTAGTTGCTGCTTGAGCACTACATCATGGGAAGAGATCTTACATAGTAATATTTTCCCTACTATGTCTGCCAACAGTCTATACTCCTCAGATAAGTCTATTTTCTTCAGGTGGATTGGTCTATCTTTGGAGAACTTCATGGTGATTAACAAATTCTTTATTTCATCAGGGGTAAGTTCCATAGGTTCATCACCTGATAGGGGAATTATTTTAGTTATTCTTTAGAAAATGATTTGCTTTCCCTATTTGAATAAAGATAATATTTTATTGTACCTGATGGTTGATCAAAGGTGGTCCTAATGCGTTCTGCAGAAATTGAGACAGGTGTCTCATGGATTGTTCCTGTGATTTCTCCTTGTTCAGATATCTGAACATGAGTCATCAACTCTGTGAGTTCTGTCTCCAGGAGCTTGCATCTTGTGGAGATGAGCTTATCCAGACCAGCTTCAGTGAAGAGAGCTATGATGCTCTTATAATTTTCTGCGGCGGCTTGGAAGGATTCGAGGTCAATGTCGAACCTAGAGTTTATCTTGGGAGCCATTGTAGGTTAGTGAGAAAGAGGGAGAAATGGCTGGACTGAGAGGTAAGAGGGATGAAAGATGCAGAGTGCGAGAGGATTTCTAACTGAACTGAAGAGTCTATTTAAGTCAGGTGAAACGTCGAAATGAGACACAATTCGAGGCATATTCGGTACTACAGCGGATGTGACCGAAAATATTTTAGTATTGCCGCTCTTTTTCATGAAGTCGACGTTACATTGAGTGGAATTCGACGTAAGCGTCAGTACAGTCTGAGGTAAGATGTTAGGGTTTCATATCGACGTATACGTCGATTGAAGTCGACGCATGCGTCGATTTAAGTTATTATTGATAGTTATCGACGGTGCATTGATTATAAAATCTACGTGACTTTTATTTTCCTAAAAAGTTTTTGAGTTTGCCCTTGAGAGATTATTTCTTCCTGCTCCTAATGTTTTCTAAGACAGTCTTGGACTAATTTTTATAATCAATTAGATTGATTATACCAACATTGTTTGGCAATGTGGCCAGTTTTATTGCAGATATAACATCTGACTATCTTTAGATTATGGGATTTTGAGTTTAGAGAGGGATAGTGGTGTTGATTAGGATAAACATTTTGATTAGGATAAAAATTTTGGTGAGGATAAAAGTTTAGATTAGGATAGAAATTATGATCAGGATGAATTGGTCCTGAATGGGGGTTAAGATGGAAGGTTTTTGGAGGATGGAAGTGTTCTTTCTTTATGTTGCTCTGAGTTTGTATGCGTCGATATCTATTCGACGTATGTTGATAGTTGCGTCGATTTGTACTCGGAGATTTCTCCAGATTGCGTTGATCTAGAATCGATGCATGGAAGAAGTTGCGTCGATTTGAAGTCGACGTACTTTTATTCAAGCGTCGAATTGATGTTGAAGCATCTGAGAGATTGCGTCGAGTAGAATTCGACGCACTATAATTCATGCGTCGATATGAAGTCGACGCAATTTTGTTTTCACAAATTTTATTTTTCCCTTTTTCTGATTTTATTTCTTTATGAGTTGTTTCTTTTGGCCTAGTTGCCTTCTCAGAAGAAGTTTGAGAGTCATCAGCTGAATAGTATGATGTTTCATCAAATTGGTTTATTTCCTTGAAGTCTTCTACCTTATTTTGTGAGTCTTCTTCTTGGTTTGTTGATTTGATGGGTTTAGTAAATTTAACAGGGCTCATCCAAGCAGGTTTGTTGGATGGAATTATACTATCTGAGGGATCAGCTCCTAGCCCAAGATTTTTATGTCTTCTTGTTTGTTTTTCTGTGATTTCTTTAAGTGTTTGGCTTCTCATTCTTATTGATTCTTCAAAAGCTTTTGCCTGGGATACCTTATTCTTAAGGAGCTGGTTTTCTATTTTAGCCCTCTCTATTTCTTTTTCTCTGATGTTAACTCTTAACTCATAATTTTTAGAACAAGTATCCTCTATATTTCTCTGGTTTTTAATGACATTAATTTGTTCTTTTAGATTCTTAATTTCTTGTTTAGCTTTTAGTTGATCTAAACATAATCCTTTAAAATCATTTTTGAAATCATCACACAGAAAATCTATGTCATCAAAGATGCTTACCTCATCCTTATCCTCAAATTCCTCTATGAGAATAAGGTTATTCTCTTTATCTTCTTCAGAAGGGATGCTTCCTTCTGATTCTGCCTCACTCCATGATTTAGCACCATGTTCTTCCTTTGAGCTTTCAAAAGCCATTAAGCATATGTCTTCTTGCTTAGACTCTTCATTGTCACTTTTGGATGAGGTGCTGTCCTCAGAATCTGTTTCACTCCAAGCTTCTGCAATGAAGCCAATTTCTTTCTTCTTCCCCTTTTTCTTGAGATCTTTCTTTTTCAGATCTTTCTTCTTCTCAGTATTTTCTGGACATTCTTGTGCAATGTGTCCAGTTTTCCCGCAGGAGTAACAAATGATTTCTTTAGTAGGAGTTTTATCATACCTTGGTTTTGATTCTCTCCTTCTAGACCCATCTGTCCTGACCCATTTCTTGAATCTTCTGGCCAGGAGGCTGAATAACTCTTCTTCAGTGATAGGGGTCTCCTCCTCTGTTGCTTTCAAGACAATGTTTCAATCTTTTGAGGAGGTTGGAGTGCTTCCTCTTCTTTCCTTCTTTTCTCTGGTTTTCAGCAGTTGCTCATAGGATTTGAGTTTTCCTAAGAGGGTATCTGTTGAGATTTCCTTTTGTCCTCTTGTATCTCTTATTGCCCATATTCTTGAGTCCCAAAACTTGTGAGACTCATTAACAGTTTGTCATTGACCTCTGTGAGAGAGATCTCTCTATCCAGGATCCTTAATTGATTGATGATCAGACTGAATCTGTCATACATCTCAGATATGCTTTCTTCATGCTTCTTTTGAAAGTTCTCATATTGAGAGATCAATAGAGCCTTTCTATCTTTCCTTTCATCAGCACTTCCTTCTACCATTTTTGTAAGAGCCTCCCAGATTTCTTTGGTTGATTCACAGTCAACCACCTTTTGAAAGATTTCATCTGAGAGGGTTGAGACAAGAATGTTCACAGCTTTTGCATCACATGTTCCTGCCTTTTCTCTTCAACTGTCCACTCAGCTTTTGGGACAAGTGTTTGAGTCACTTCACCACTTGAGTCTCTTCTATAAGGCTTGGGAGGACTGTCAAGATAACATTAAATAATTCTTCATCAATAGAATTCATATAAATCCTAATTCTTGTTTTCCAAATTGCAAATTTTTCAAGATTGCACATTGGTGGTCTGGTGGAAGCATAATCTTTGATTTGTGCCATGTGAAAAATAATTTTTAAGAAATATATATATAAGAGGTAGGATCTTTGTGATCAAGGAGTTAATTTTTTTAGATCAACCTCCCTCTGATACCAATTGAAAGTGCACAGTTAACCTCACTAGAATTCTCTAGAGGGGAGGTGAATAGAGATTCAAAATAGTTCGTGCAATTATATATATATATGTGTAATAATCACAGATTTAAGCTTCCCACACACCAACAAGAATTAAGCAAGTAAAGAAGAAAAATAAGAAGAAAATCACAGCACAACACAAGGAAATATAGTGGTTCCAAACTTTGGGTAGTCCACTCTTCTACCCCCATGGTAGGAATTCACTAACTTGCACTGAGTCTTTTGATAAGGAGACTCTTAGAACCAAACTGAGTCTTTTGATAAGGAGACTCTTAGAACCACAACAACTGAATTTTTTGAAGAGAGATTCTAAAAACTCTTTTACACAGTTTGAAAATGAAATAAGAATAAGAAGAAGAAGTAGAACAAGTAGAAGAACAGAGATCAATATATGTAAGAAGGAATCTTCTTCCTAGCAAGAAGATTAGAAGCACAAGTATAGTGAATATGATCTCTCTTTTATAGTGATAAGGAGATTGTAAGCTTTTCTCTCTTTTGTGAGAGCTTTCAGAATTTGCAGCAGAATGGCTTGAGAAGATGAAGGCTTTTTCTTTGCTGCAGCACACTATCTCATTTCTAAATTTCCTCACTCTTCACTTGGGAGCTCTTCCTCTTTTTCAAATGTATATGGTGGATCACTTGTTGTCATTCTCTGCCGACCTTCTCCTTATTTATAGCTATGTTTAATATATATTGCTAAAGGAGAATAATCAATTTAGCAAACAGAGAAATAAAAGAGATAAGAGTTTCCATAATCAATTTTTCTGTATAAGGAAAAGAATTCATTCTTATTTCAAATAATATCGATAATAATCTTAATCAAAAAAGCCAAGAATCAAATAGAAGGAAAGGATGATTCAGAACGGCTATAAAAGAATAATATCATTCCATAAAAATCAGATCTACAGAAAGAAGGAAAGAGATCTGGCGTGTTTTTGAATTTCTTATAGATATCGACGTGCGTCGATTACTATTCGACGTAAACGTCGATTTCATCCTGGCTTGACGTCGAGAGGAGAATAAGGAAGGTGCGTCGACAAAGATGCGTCGACTTTATCAAATGCGTCGACTAGAAGTCAGAGGTACGTCGACTATGATTACGTCGAGTTCTTCTAAGAGTTACTTCGACTCATTCTGAGAGAAACGTCAACTATATTTCGACGTTGCGTCGAATACTATTCGACGCATATTTACTTAGCCTAATTTTTCATACTTAGAATTTATATTCTTCTTAATTCTAGGGGTTAAGATAAATCATTTCCCCAACAATCTCCCCCTATTTGTCTTAACCCTATATAGAGAGAAATTGTATCAGTATTTAATCAACTCTGCAAGATATTCATATAGGTTAGAAATATGTTAAATAATCAGAAGAAGATAGAATAAGAAATTATATAAACAAATTTCATGTTCAGTTGACTAATCAGCATTTAAGCATAGACAATTGTTCAAAATATAGTATATCATCATTCTTTAGGGGTAGGACGTGTAACACCCCAAAAATCGTAGTCCAGCGAGGTAGGCGGAGTGGTAGCGTCGCGCTCGGAATAGGCTGAAAATTCCATAGCAGGTTCTTCGCGCACGCTCACTGGCCTCCTTCGCGCACGACCAGTGGTCGTGCGCCTGATCATGCGTTAATTCACAAGGGTTGAAGGTCGGCTGATCGTGCAGTGCACGATCGGGGGATGTTGGCCGCGCACGATCACTGACCGTGCGCCGCTGCTCGTGCGCACTGTTTATTCTGCTCCGCGAAAAGTGACGGGGATGACGATCCGGCCATCCAAAAATGTTGGGATTTGATCCAACGGCTGCGATGGATGGCTGGGGGGTTTTAGGGCTTGGTAGAGGAGTTAAACCCTCATAATTTCCAAGGCTTTCTCTCTCTCTTAGGTTGGAGAAAGGAGGAGGAGGCAAGGAGGAAGGAGAAGGGGAATCCGCCATTGCCGGTGCTTCGGAGCTCCGTTCGCCGATCCGAGACCGGCAACGCGTAGAGGGCGTCGAGGCGCTTCTTCTCCACCGTTTGTTTGCAAGCTTCTCATGGCTAGGAGGAGATCTCAAAAGGTAACGACATTTCTCCTCCCGGTCTTTAGGATGCGTGCATGGCATCCCTTTAATTTCTGCATTTTGGCACCGGATCCGTCGAGTGAGAGGGATCCGGGTCGCCTTGGTTCAAAAGGAACCATCGGGTTGATTGAGTCCATCCCCGACATGATTTGCACTAGAGATCCACTCCGTTAGTAGATTAGGCATTGTGGGTGAAGCGGGATTTGTGGCCGTAGGTCCGATTCGGTGATGTTGATTTACGCGCATTTTAGGGGTTTTGTTAGAAATCCGAATACGGCAAACTCGTCGTTCTGATGCCCTTGTATTTTCGTATGAGAACGAATGTTGGTTTGTGGGCGGGGAAATATTGTGCGTGAGTTATGGCCGTGATGCCCGTTTGTATTGTGAAGGCGCAAAATTGTCTCGATGTCGGCTGGCCAGCCCGTGATATTGCAAGTCATGTGTGGAGGGTGTCCCGGCGAGACAAATCCCCCTTCTGTATTGATTATAGTGACATTTATGAGAATGGTTGTGACTGATGGTGGCAAGAACATGTGGAGTTCCTGGCCATGGGCTGTAATGCCCTTTGGGGGAACTGATGAGTACCCTATGATTGTGGCAAGAACATGTGGAGTTCTTGGCCATGGGCCCGGTGGTGCCCGTTGGGGTAGTGATGAATACCCTTTTGGTTTGGATGGTATGGATGATGTATGATGATGTGCTAGATTCATACGCTTTAGGGTGCCTTGGGTGAAACCCGAGTTGCATTCATTTTGCATTGGTAGGCCCCTTTTTATTATCTGCTCAACAAAGAAACGTGGATGCTGTATGTGACACTCATACCTATTTCTATGCTGTTTCCTTTTATGTACATTTGCATACGAAGTGCTGACTTGCAGGGTGAAGTAGTTCCCTGGGGTCCGCTAGGACGGCCGGGAGGAGGGATGTTGTTACACCGTTTGTGGTCAGCCATAGTTGACCCTCGTTTACCGCTCTTTGTGATTTGGTTGCAGGGCAAGAATCGCAGGATGGACCCAGCGCGCCGGCCAAAAAGGCTTAAGCCTCATGAAGTGTTTACCTTGTCTTCATGCACTTCTATTATTACATTTTATTGTAACTGGCTTGCATGCCGAGGTAGTTTAGGTAAAACTATTATCTGTCCCATTTTATTGGGACGTCTTTTTGTGTTAAATGTTTGGTGATTTGGACTGTGGTTTTGTATGGCCTTAAGGCCTGTTGGACTCCTATGTAGTGTGGACAATCTCTGTGATTTTAGTTTGTTTCCGCTGGGTTGTCTGAGTTTTGAGATTGGGTAGTTAATATCATCTTTTAATAATAAAGATGTGTCGGTTATATGCTGTGGGGTCCCGGCCGGACCCATATTATATGGTCATTACAGGGGAGGTGTTACAATTTGGTATCAAAGCGAGGTTAGCGTATTCTTACGAGGTCTAGTGTATTTGGATCACGTTAGAGATTGTCCACATAGGAGTATTGCGCGGGATCATGAGTATCCCTGTGTTTGAGTCTTGCGAATAGAGCTTGATAAGTCTTTTTCCTTGCTTATGCTAGGGTGTTGGCGATGATGCGGGGACGTCGAGGAGGCAAGAGGAGCCTTCGGGGAGCAGTGCTACTGCTCCGGGCATCATGATTATGGGCATATCCCTGGCTGATTTCTGTCGTATGCTAGCAGAAGCTTTGGTGTCAGCTCTAGCGGTGAGAGTGTCGTCGGGTGCGACGCCTGTCACACTAGATGGAGCTCATGAGTTGATAGTTCCTAGAGCGTTGGAAAGATATTCTGACCAAGTCCAGAGTCAAAAGGACGTTGGAGAAGGGCGAGATAAAGGGAAACCTCCCATTTCACAGTGGAAATCGGAGGGGAGCCGAGGAAGGAAAAGATCTCGTTCTGGTAAGCTTAGTGAGAGAAGTGGCGCACCTTCGGGAGACTTCCGCTCCAGAGGTCCGGTTACTTGTTACAAGTGCGGTAAGGTGGGCCACATCGCTCGGTTCTGTTCCGAGGGTAGAGCTGAGTCGGAGCAGGGGCTGGAACAGTCGGTGCGTTCCAGTCTTAGTTATGCGGAAAAGGGAAAATAGGTGGAGTCGAGCGCTTCACTTTTTCCTCCGGTGCAGCCTGGTGAATCTGCCCTTGGGCAGCAAGAGATGTCTCGTCAACCCGATGTGACGGCAGGTACGAAAAGTTTAGATTTTCGTTTGTTATTTTAAAGCTGGTTGCGACCTTTTGTATTTGTTATGCGCGTATCAAGGTTTCATGCTAGTTTTGGTTACCCCTCTCGAGTGTTGTTCGACATGGGAGCGTCACACTCTTTCCTTGCGGGAAGCTTTATCCGAGGGATCAGTGTTGAGTCTGTCGAGATAGAGGTGGTACTGAGCGTGCGCATACCGTTTGGGTCTTTCATGACTACCATGAGGAAAGGACGCTTTGTGTTGCGAATTGGTATTTGTGATTTCGTGTTGGTAGCAGCGATACTGCCACTAGCCGAATTCCACGTTATTTTAGGGATGGACTGGCTTGCAGCACAGCGAGCTAGTATCGACTGCCAGTTGAAGGTGGAAACCCTGAGAGGTGAAGCTAGAGCAGAGGTCAAGTTTGAAGGCCTAAGCGGAGTTGCTTGCTCCCTGATTTCCGCTATGCAGATGAGGCGTGCGGTAAACCGAGGAGGCGAGGCGTTTTTAGCTTTGTTGGAGACTCACTCCACAAAGTTGTCTATTGGAGAAGTTCCGGTGGTGGAAGAATTTGAGGACGTTTTCCCCGAGGAGCTTCCGGGAGCACCTCCTCAGCGTGAGATCGATTTTTCGATCGAGATGGTACTGGGTGCGAGGCCGGTGTTGCGTCCTCCATTTAGGATGGCACCGAAGGAACTGGCCGAGTTAAAGGTTCAGTTGCAAGAGTTGTTAGAGCAAGGGTACATTAGGCCCAGCTCTTCGCCATGGAGCGCGCCGGTATTATTTGTGAAGAAGAAAGACGGAAGTATGCGGTTGTGTATCGACTACCGTGAACTGAATAAATTGACCGTTAAGAATAAATATCCAAGTTCGACTTGAAGTCGGGGTACTACCAGTTGAAGATTCGAGAAGAGGATATCGCTAAGACAGCGTTTGGGACTCGGTATGGACACTACGAGTTTTCGGTGATGCCGTTCGGACTGACGAACGCGCCATCTGTGTTCATGGATCTGATGAACCGGGTTTTTTGACCGTTTCTAGATTCGTTCGTAGTGGTGTTTATTGATGACATTTTGGTGTACTCAAAAACAGAGGCAGAGCATGAGTCTCACTTGAGGTTGGTATTGCAGACTCTAAGGGAGAATCAGCTTTATGCTAAGTTCTCAAAATGTGAGTTTTGGATCGAGAAGGTGGCTTTCTTGGGTCACGTAATTAATGGAGATGGGGTGGCAGTAGATCCAGCGAAGATTGAAGCCATTAGGGATTGGCCTGTATTGAGAACCGTGGCGGAAGTCCGGAGCTTCCTTGGACTAGCCGGTTATTACAGAAGGTTCGTGGAGAACTTTTCGCGGATGGCATTGCCCCTCACCACTCTCACTCGCAAGGACCAAAGGTTCGTATGGACACCGGAGTGTGCCCGTGCATTTGAGAATTTGAAGGAAAGGTTGATGTCTGCTCCAATCCTTAGTCTTCCTAGTGGGACGGAAGGATTTCAGATTTTCAGCGACGCGTCAGGTTGCGGGTTGGGTTGCGTGCTGGTGCAGCACGGCAAGGTGATCGCTTATGGATCAAGGCAGTTAAAGACTCATGAGAAGAATTATCCCGTCCATGATCTGGAGTTGGCGGCGGTAATCTTTGCGCTAAAATTGTGGCGGCACTACGTTTATGGTGCGAAGTTGGAGATCTTCACGGATCACAAAAGCCTGAGGTATCTTCTAGACCAAAAGGATCTGAATATGCGGCAGCGTAGGTGGGTCGAGTTCCTTGGGGACTACGACGTGGAGATTCAATATACGCCAGGTAAAGCCAACGTGGTGGCGGATGCCTTGAGTAGGAAGTACTCCGGGCAAGGTAATTGGATGGCGACGCATGATGAGCGTTTGATACGAGACCTGGAGTCCCTGGATATTTCTTGTGTGGCTAGGGGTAAGTCTAGCGTAGCTCGTTTGAACTAGATTGAAATGCAGTGTGATATAACGGATCGAATCCGAGAGGCGACCAGTGCGGACGAGGAGTGACAACAGTTGGTGTTGGAGGCTCAGCAAAGCGAAGGCACGACTTTGGAGATGGTTGGTGGGATTCTGAAGAGAGACGGAAGGATCTGTATTCCGCGCTTTGGCAAGCTTCGCAAGGAGTTGATGTTTGAAGCTCACTTTACGAAGTGCTCCGTTCATCCAGGAAGTACAAAGATGTACGTGGATATGAAGAAATCTTTCTGGTGGCCTGGGATGAAGCGGGATGTAGCCGAGTACGTGAGTCGGTGTCAGACGTGCGCCTTGGTGAAGGCTGAGTGCCAAAGGCCCGGTGGGTTCTTGAAGCCTCTCCCTATTCCCGATTGGAAGTTCGATGACATCTCCATGGATTTTGCACATGGGTTGCCTCGATCGCAGCAAGGTAACTATTCGATTTGGGTGATAGTGGATCGCCTGACCAAGGTGGCTCACTTCATTCCAAATCAGAAGGGCGATAGCATGGAGAAGCTCGTGGAGCTCTATGTTCGAAACATTGTGCGGTTGCACGGGATTCCGAAGAGCATCGTTAGTGATCGCGATGGGCGTTTCACTTCGACGGACTGGAGGCTAGTACAGAAGAGCTTAGGCACAGCTCAAGTTTAGTACCCGCGTTCCATCCGCAGACCGATGGTCAGACAGAGCGAACGAACCGTATGATGGAGGACATGTTGAGAATGTGTGCTCTCGACTTTGGTAAAGGTTGGGAAGACCACCTCTTCATGGTGGAGTTTGCCTATAACAATAGCTTCCAGGCGAGTATCAAAATGGCGCCCTATGAAGCTTTGTATGGAAGGAAGTGTCGAACGCCGATGTCTTAGGCAGAGGTGGGAGACACTAAGCTGTTGGGGAAGCAAGTGGTGGAAGATGCTTGCGAGATTGTGCGGACGGTTCTGGAGCGCATGAAGGTTTCTCAGGATCGACAAGCGAAGTATTTCAACGCGCGCCAAAGAAATGTGGAGTTTGCAGTGGGCGACATGGTCTACCTGAAGATCAAGCCGTTCAAGGGTGTTTCGCGGGTGCGGCGACTCAAGAAGTTGAGTCCGCGGTATCTGGGTCCGTTCGAGGTTACGGAACGTATAGGCGTAGCGGCCTATTGTTTGGCGTTGTCTACAGAGCTGAGTGGATTACATGATGTCTTCCACGTCTCTGTGTTGAGGAAAGCTCTGGTGGAGCCGAGTGTCGTAGTCGAAGCGGCGACGGTGCCGGTGATGGCGGATTTGGGGACGAGGGTTCGTCCGGTTTGCGTGGAGGATTCGGAAGTCCGGCAGTTGCGCAGCAAGGAAGTCAAACTTGTAAAGGTGCGATGGGACAACTGCGGGCGAGATGAATTCTCATAGGAGCGTGAGCAAACGATGCAGGAGGATTTCCCGGAACTTTTTGCTCCAGGTATGCTTTATGAATTTCCTGTTTAAATTCTGAAATTTCAAGGACAAAATTCTTTTAAGGGGGGTGGAGTTGTAACACCCCAAAAATCGTAGTCCAGCGAGGTAGGCGGAGTGGTAGCGTCGCGCTCGGAATAGGCTGAAAATTCCATAGCAGGTTCTTCGCGCACGCTCACTGGCCTCCTTCGCGCACGACTAGTGGTCATGCGCTTGATCGTGCGTTAATTCACAAGGGTTGAAGGTCGGTTGATCGTGTAGCGCACGATCAGGGGATGTTGGCCGCGCACAATCACTGACCGTGCGCCGCTGCTCGTGCGCACTGTTTATTCTGCTCCACGAAAAGTGACGGGGATGACGATCCGGCCGTCCAAAAATGTTGGGATTTGATCCAACGGCTACGATGGATGGCTGGGGGGTTTTAGGGCTTGGTAGAGGAGTTAAACCCTCATAATTTCCAAGGCTTTCTCTCTCTTAGGTTGGAGAAAGGAGGAGGAGATAAGGATGAAGGAGAAGGGGAATCCGCCATTGCCGGAGCTTCGGAGCTCCGTTCGCCGATCCGAGACCGGCAACGCGTAGAGGGCGTCGAGGCTCTTCTTCTCCACCGTTTGTTTGCAAGCTTCTCATGGCTAGGAGGAGATCTGAAAAGGTAACGACATTTCTCCTCCCGGTCTTTAGGATGCGTGCATGGCATCCCTTTAATTTCTGCATTTTGGCACCGGATCCGTCGAGTGAGAGGGATCCGGGTCGCCTTGGTTCAAAAGGAACCATCGGGTTGATTGAGTCCGTCCCCGACATGATTTGCACTAGAGATCCACTCCGTTAGTGGATTAGGCATTGTGGGTGAAGCCGGATTTGTGGCCGTAGGTCCGATTCGGTGATGTTGATTTACGCGCATTTTAGGGGTTTTGTTAGAAATCCGAATACGGTGAACTCGTCGTTCTGATGCCCTTGTATTTTCGTATGAGAACGAATGTTGGTTTGTGGGCGGGGAAATATTGTGCGTGAGTTATGGCCGTGATGCCCGTTTGTATTGTGAAGGCGCGGAATTGTCTCGATGTCGGCTGGCCAACCCGTGATATTGCAAGTCATGTGTGGAGGGTGTCCCGACGAGACAAATCCCATTTCTGTATTGATTATAGTGACATTTATGAGAATGGTTGTGACTGATGGTGGCAAGAACATGTGGAGTTCTTGGCCATGGGCTGTGATGCCCTTTGGGGGAACTGATGAGTACCCTATGATTGTGGCAAGAACATGTGAGGTTCTTGGCCATGGGCCCGGTGGTGCTCGTTGGGGTAGTGATGAATACCCTGTGGTTGATGTTTGTGGTGGCAAGAACATGTGGAGTTCTTGGCCATGGGCCCGGTGGTGCCCGTTGGGGTAGTGATGAATACCCTTTTGGTTTGGATGGTATGGATGATGTATGATGATGTGCTAGATTCATACGCTTTAGGGTGCCTTGGGTGAAACCCGGGTTGCATTCATTTTGCATTGGTAGGCCCCTTTTTATTATCTGCTCAACATAGAAACGTGGATGCTGTATGTGACACTCATACCTATTTTAATGTTGTTTCCTTTTATGTACATTTGCATACGAAGTGCTGACTTGCAGGGTGAAGTAGTTCCCCAGGGTCCGCTAGGACGGCCGGGAGGAGGGATGTTGCTACACCGTTTGTGGTCAGCCATAGCTGACCCTCGTTTACCGCTCTTTGTGATTTGGTTGCAGGGCAAGAATCGCAGGCTGGACCCAGCGCGCCGGCCAAAAAGGCCTAAGCCTCATGAAGTGTTTACCTTGTCTTCATGCACTTCTATTATTACATTTTATTGTAACCGGCTTGCATGCCGAGGTAGTTTAGGTAAAACTATTATCTGTCCCCTTTTGTTGGGACGTCCTTTTGTGTTGAATGTTTGGTGATTTGGACTGTGGTTTTGTATGGCCTTAAGGCCAGTTGGACTCCTATGTAGTGTGGACAATCTCTGTGGTTTTAGATTGTTTCCGCTGGGTTGTCTGAGTTTTGAGATTGAGTAGTTAATATCATCTTTTAATACTAAAGCTGTGGCGGTTATATGCTGTGGGGTCCCGGCCGGACCCATATTATATGGTCATTACAGGGGAGGTGTTACAGGAGGAGTTTTTCTTTTCCTAGTGAATACTTTTGTGGGTTGTTCCCTCTCAGTAGCAGGTGATTCCCTCAGCCCCCCCTGAGTCAAAGTAGTTTGCTCCCCCTGGAATGGAACTTCCTTTGAGCCTTTTACTTCTTCAGTTTCTCTTTTATCTTCAGTTTCAGGTATAATAACATCTGGCTCCCCCTGATCCTCAGCTTCATTCTCTGCTCTACTTGCCTGCCCTTGCAATAGATCCACTTGTTGTACAGCTTCTCTTGCTATAATCAGTACATTTGATATCTGCTCTTCAGTATGTAGCTCTGGTACTACTTCATTCCCAATGGTCTTGAGTAGAGCTAAACTGTCAGATTTTGAAGAATGAGGGGTTTTGTGAGAGGGAGTTTTGTGGGTGGAGAGCTGCTCTTCATCTAACCTCTCCCCCTTCTTGACCTTCTTAGCCAAGGAGGTTAAGAAAGATCTGGTGACCTTAGAGGAATAAATAGAGGTCTTCAGGCTTTGCACAGAGGTACTGACCCCATCTATTTGGGTCTGCATGTGTAAGATGGAGGAATGAATCTTGGAGCAGTGCCCATCCAGCATTGCTTGGAATCTTTGGGCTGTGGATTGGATACACTGTGTGATGAGGTTGTTAGTGGATGGAGATGGTTCAAATGTGTTGGAGGAAGAGGAGTCAATGGAGGAGGAGGTGTTGTATGTGATGAAGGTGAAGAGGGGACTGTATCATTTTGATGAGGTGTATTGGATGGAGAGGGTGGAGGAATAAAGGAGGGTTGAGCAGGTGATTGAGTTGGTATTTATGAGGGTGTGGATGATGGTGGTACAGAAGAGATGTCTGTATGAGGAGGAGGAGGAGGAGCTGAAGATGGATGAGCAGGAGAGTTGGGAGGAGAAGGAGTCCTTTCAGGAATGGCACCAGGCTTGGGAATTTGCCTGGTCCATTTTGAGAAGAGAGCTATGGACATCCTCTTGCCAGGTGGTATGGGGATTCCTTTTGACCTACATAGGTCAGGGAGGGAGTGGAAGAGAACTTGGCTCATAATTCTCATGTAGGCATTCTCTTTGTGAGAATATTTATAGCCTATCATTTTGAGCAGGCAGCTTGCCCAGTCTACCTTCTTCTTCAGCACAAGGGCCCCCATGATGTTTAGTTGCTGCTTGGGCACTGCATCATGGGCAGAGATCTTACATAGTAATATTTTCCCTGCTATGTCTGCCAACAGTCTATACTCCTCAGAGAAGTCTATTTTCTTCAGGTGGATTGGTCTATCTTTGGAGAACTTCATGGTGATTAACAAATTCTTTATTTCATCAGGGGTAATTTCCATAGGTTCATCACCTGATAGGGGAATTATTTTAGTTATTCATTAGAAAATGATTTGCTTTCCCTATTTGAATAAAGATAATATTTGATTGTACCTGATGGTAGATCATAGGTGGTCCTAATGTGTTCTGCAGAAATTGAGATAGGTGTCTCATGGATTGTTCCTGTGATTTCTCCTTGTTCAGATATCTGAACATGAGTCATCAGCTCTGTGAGTTCTGTCTCCAGGAGCTTGCATCTTGTGTATATGAGCTTATCCATACCAGCTTCAGTGAAGAGAGCTATGATGCTCTTATAATTTTCTGCGGCGGCTTGGAAGGATTCGAGGTCAATGTCGAACCCAGAGTTTATCTTGGGAGCCATTGTAGGTTAGTGAGAAAGAGAGAGAAATGGCTGGACTGAGAGGTAAGAGGGATGAAAGATGCAGAGTGCGAGAGGATTTCTAACTGAAGAGTCTATTTAAGTTAGGTGAAACGTCGAAATGAGACACAATTCGAGGCATATTCGGTACTACAGTGGATGTGACCGAAAATATTTTAGTATTGCCGCTCTTTTTCATGAAGTCGACGTTACGTTGAGTGGAATTCCACGTAAGGATCGGTACAGTCTAAGGTAAGATGTTAGGGTTTCATATCGACGTATACGTCGATTGGAGTCGACGCATGCGTCGATTTAAGTTATTATTAATAGTTATCGACGGTGCGTTGATTATAAAATCTACGTGACTTTTATTTTCCTGAAAAGTTTTTGGGTTTGCCCTTGAGAGATTATTTCTTCCTGCTCCTAATATTTTCTAAGACAGTCTTGGACTAATTTTTATAATCAATTAGATTGATTGTACCAACATTGTTTGGCAATGTCGCCAGTTTTATTGCAGATATAACATCTGACTATCTTTAGATTATGGGATTTTGAGTTTAGAGAGGGATAGTGGTGTTGATTAGGATAAACATTTTGATTAGGCTAAAAATTTTGGTGGGGATAAAAGTTTTGATTAGGATAGAAATTATGATCAGGATGAATGGGTCCTGAATAGGAGTTAAGATGGAAGGTTTTTGGAGGATGGAATTGTTCTGTCTTTATGTTGCTCTGAGTTTGTATGCGTCGATATCTATTCGATGTATGTTGATAGTTGCGTCGATTTATACTCGGAGCTTTCTCCAGATTGCGTTGATCTGGAATCGATGCATGGAAGAAGTTGCGTCGATTTGAAGTCGACGTACATGTATTCAAGCGTCGAATTGAGGTCGAAGCATCTGAGAGATTGCGTCGAGTAGAATTCGACGCACTATCATTCATGCGTCGATATGAAGTCGACGCAATTGTGTTTTTTCAAATTTTATTTTTCCCTTTTTCTGATTTTATTTCTTTATGAGTTGTTTCTCTTGGCCTAGTTGCCTTCTCAGAAGAAGTTTGAGAGTCATCAGCTGAATAGTATGATGTTTCATCAAATTGGTTTATTTCCTTGAAGTCTTCTACCTTATTTTGTGAGTCTTCTTCTTGGTTTGTTGATTTGATGGGTTTAGTAAATTTAACAGGGCTCATCCAAGCAGTTTTGTTGGATGGAATTAGACTAGCTGAGGGATCAGCTCCTAGCCCAAGATTTTTATGTCTTCTTGTTTGTTTTTCTGTGATTTCTTTAAGTGTTTGGCTTCTCATTCTTATTGATTTTTCAAAAGCTTTTGCTTGGGTTACATTATTCTTAAGGAGCTGGTTTTCTATTTTAGCCCTCTCTATTTCTTTTTCTCTGATGTTAACTCTTAACTCATAATTTTTAGAACAAGTATCCTCTATATTTCTCTGGTTTTTAATGACATTAATTTGTTCTTTTAGATTCTTAATTTCTTGTTTAGCTTTTAGTTGATCTAAACATAATCCTTTAAAATCATTTTTGAAATCATCACACAGAAAATCTATGTCATCAAAGATGCTTACCTCATCCTTATTCTCAGATTCCTCTATGAGAATAAGGCTATTCTCTTTATCTTCTTCAGAAGGGATGCTTCCTTCTGATTCTGTCTCACTCCATGATTTAGCACCATGTTCTTCCTTTGAGATTTCAAAAGCCATTAAGCATAGGTCTTCTTGCTTAGACTCTTCATTGTCACTTTTGAATGAGGTGCTGTCCTCAGAATCTGTTTCACTCCAAGCTTCTGCAATGAAGCCTCTTTCTTTCTTCTTCCCCTTTTTCTTGAGATCTTTCTTTTTCATATCTTTCTTCTTCTCAGTATTTTCTGGACATTCTGGTGCAATGTGTCCAGTTTTCCTGCAGGAGTAACAAATGATTTCTTTAGTAGGAGTTTTATCATACCTTGGTTTTGATTCTCTCCTTCTAGACCCATCTGTCCTGACCCATTTCTTGAATCTTCTTGCCAGGAGGCTGAATAACTCTTCTTCAGTCATAGGGGTCTCCTCCTCTATTGCTTTCAAGGAAATGTTTCTATCTTTTGAGGAGGTTGGAGTGTTTCCTCTTCTTTCCTTCTCTTCTCTGGTTTTCAGCAGTTGCTCATAGGATTTGAGTTTTCCTAAGAGGGCATCTGTTGAGATTTCCTTTTGTCCTCTTGTATCTCTTATTGCCGATATTCTTGAGTCCCATAAACTTGGGAGACTCATTAACAGTTTGTCATTGACCTCTGTGAGAGAGATCTCTCTATCCAGGCTCCTTAATTGATTGATGATCAGACTTAATTTGTCATACATCTCAGATATGCTTTCTTCATGCTTCTTTTGAAAGTTCTCATATTGAGAGATCAATATAGCCTTTCTATCTTTCCTTTCATCAGCACTTCCTTCTACCATCTTTGTAAGAGCCTCCCAAATTTCTTTGGCTTATTCACAGTCAACCACCTTTTGAAAGATTTCATCTGAGAGGGTTGAGACAAGAATGTTAACAGCTTTTGCATCACATGTTTCTGTCTTTTTCTCTTCAACTGTCCACTCAGCTTTTGGGACAAGTGTTTGAGTCACTTCACCACTTGAGTCTCTTCTGTAAGGCTTGGGAGAACCTGTCAAGATAACATTAAATAAATCTTCATCAATAGATTTCATATAAATCCTAATTCTTGTTTTCCAAATTGCAAACTTTTCAAGATTGCACATTGGTGGTCTGGTGGAAGCATAATCTTTGATGTGTGCCATGTGAAAAATAATTATTAAGAAATATATATAAGAGGTATGATCTTTGTGATCAAGGAGTTAACCTTTTTAGATCAACCTCCCTCTGATACCAATTGAAAGTGCACAGTTAACCTCACTAGAATTCTCTAGAGGGGGGGGGGTGAATAGAGATTAAAAATACTGTGTGCAATTATATATATATATATATATATATATATATATGTGTAATAATCACAGATTTAAGCTTCCCACACACCAACAAGAATTAAGCAAGTAAAGAAGAAAAATAAGAAGAAAATCACAGCACAACACAAGGAAATATAGTGGTTCCCCAAACTTTGGGTAGTCCACTCTTCTACCCCCTTGGTAGGAATTCACTAACTTGCACTGAGTCTTTGATAAGGAGACTCTTAGAACCAGACTGAGTCTTTTGATAAGGAGACTCTTAGAACCACTACAACTGAATTTTTTAAAGAGAGATTCTAAAAACTCTTTTACACAGTTTGAAAATGAAATAAGAATTAGAAGAAGAAGTAGAACAAGTAGAAGAACAGAGATCAATATATGTAAGAAGGAATCTTCTTCCTAGCAAGAAGATTAGAAGCACAAGTATAGTGAATATGATCTCTCTTTCTTAGTGAGAAGGAGATTGTAAGCTTTTCTCTCTTTTGTGAGAGCTTTCAGAATTTGCAGCAGAATGGCTTGAGAAGATGAAGGCTCTTTCTTTGCTGCAGCACACTATCTCTTTTCTCAATTTTCTCACTCTTCACTTGGGAGCTCTTCCTCTTTTTCAAATGTATATGGTGGATCACTTGTTGTCATTCTCTGCCGACCTCCTTCTTATTTATAGCTCTGTTTAAAATATATTGCTAAAGGAGAATAATCAATTTAGCAGACAGAGAAATAGAAAGAGATAAGAGTTTCCATAATCAATATTTCTGTAGAAGGAAAAGAATTCATTCTTATTTCAAATAATATCCATAATAATCTTAATCAAATAAGCCAAGAATCAAATAGAAGGAAAGGCTGTATCAGAACGGCTATAAAAGAATAATATCATTCCATAAAAATCAGATCTACAGAAAGAAGGAAAGAGATCTGGCATGTTTTTGAATTTCTTATAGATATCGACGTGCGTCGATTACTATTCGACGTAAACGTCGATTTCATCCTGGCTTGACGTCGAGAGGAGAATAAGGAAGGTGCGTCGACAAAGATGCGTCGACTTTATCAAATGCGTCGACTAGAAGTCAGAGGTACGTCGACTATGATTACGTCGAGTTCTTGTAAGAGTTACTTCGACTCATTCTGAGAGAAACGTCGACTATATTTCGGCGTTCAGTCGAATACTATTCGACGCATATTTACTTAGCCTAATTTTTCATACATAGAATTTATATTCTTCTTAATTCTAGGGGTTAAGATAAATCATTTCCCCGACACAAGCTTTATGATGAAAGAAGCCGAAGGGAAGAACTTATCAAGAAACTTAAGAATGACCTTCTTAAGGAAACATGCTTAGTGGCTCAATTCTCTAAGCCCAAAACTGTACTGCCCATCATTGACACCTTCTCCTCCTATGGAAATAGGAGGGGATTGGGTTACAATGAAGGGGCAATGGATGCTGGGAATGGAGAAAGGGGCAAGACTAAAGCAGAGCCTCATACCACCTTTCAGAAGGTAGTGCTTCCCTCAAATAGGTATGATCAGGACAGTGCCCATGGTCACTGGATGAATGGAAGCTCCACTAGTCATGAAAAAGCTCCTGACTATGGGAAGATAAAGGGCATGGTGATGAGTGCACTAAAGGCTCCCCATGAGGAAATTCAAAAGGCCCATCATGAACCATTTGTATTTGGTGTCCCAACCCCCACTCTCAAGGATAAAGGTGCAATATTTTCTCAATCACTTTCAGATAAGAAGCAGACTAGTAGCCCCAGTATGATCAATTCTCACTTGAACATATCTGATGCCATCAACACCCTGTCAGCTACCAAGCTGACATCTGTTGCTGACAAACACATAAAATCAAGAAGAAACAATGATACTAGAGCAGCTAGTCAGCTCTTGGCTGAGAGAGATAGGAAGAATACTGCTGCCTTCTCTACTGAACATACTTCAAAAATTGTTCAGAAAAGAAGGCACAACATCCATGAATATTGGTGTTGTGGCAAAGCGGGACACTTTGCCATCGACTGTTGGCACAACCCTAGTGTGCTTAATGCAAAGGAGAGACCTCCTGGAAGGGCTGAGGTAAGTAGATGGATTTCCTATTATACTAACAAGAACCTATGACCCACGTCACCTTGGGTTCTTAAGGGATATTAAATCTGTCTTGCAGGGTAGTCCATTTAGCCATTAAAAAGCAAACAAGGCTAATGTACAGTAAGTGCTCCAGGCTCAGCTCTGGACTAAGAAAAGCTTACCACATACCAAGGTGCACTAATCTAGGGGGAGCTAGAAGTAAAGATAAGTGGACTTTCCATCGAGGGGGAGCCACTAGCTCAAGGATACTTAGAGGCTAAGGTGAAGGTAACCATGGTAATGTTTAAACTCATTTTCATCTAATATTGTAAAAGTAATTTTCAAAAACCATATCATCGAAATGATGATTGGTATCGTCGAAAGATATGCATCACGACGATATCTAATCATTAGCGGTCTCTTAATTAGACCTAAGCACAATGTCTATAGCTAAACTCGAGTTGATTAGACATTTAAATGACACTTCGACTTCCAACTCTGGGAGTATAAATAAGATCAAATGTTTCGAAAATTAATACATTCTCTACATTAGCCCTAAAAAGCCGTCGTGTTCTCCACGCCCTCTGAGAGTGAACGAGTAAATCGTGCCGAAACCCTCCTGGAAAATGTAAGAAATGCCGCCAAAGAAGGAAGGATTCCTCTTCGAAGGAAGTGAGGTGGTAAGGAATGGTTTCATGGAAGGACCAGAAGAAGTTCAAGATGCCATTAAGCTACTGGACATCGTCGGCCTGGAATTTGTCCTCTCCGAACCAACGGTGATTCTCAAAAGAGAAGTGGTGGAGTTATACTCAAATGCCAAAGGTAACTCAAAAGGAACGTCCGTTAATAGCTTAATCAACGGGACAAAGGTCAAAATAAATCCTAAGAGATTGGCTAGGGCACTTCAGTTGCCGACTTTGGCAAAGGGGGAAGCCTATGAAGAGGTCACCCAGGAAGACCTTGACAAGGCTCTGGCATGGTGCGAGCATTCGAGCAAGACCCATGGGTCCATAGAAAGGAAGAACCTGAATAAACAAGGAAAATTGGTGACCGATATATTAGGTAAAGCTCTCCTCTGCAAGGTTGGGTCGCATGATAGAATATCCAAGCCTATGTTCGAATTAATGGCAAGGATAATCCTTAGTAAAAGGACCAACTGGGGTCAGCACATCTTTAAGAGGATACAAGAAAGCTTTCAAGCTCCAAATCTTGGAAGAATTCTATCATTATACCTTCTGCAAACCTACCCTGAAAGCTTCAACAAAAGCTATGGAGTAAAAATACATCACATGAAAAGAATGGACATCAAAATCCTTGCAAGATGGGAGAAAACTCTGACTAAGCCTGCCACGAAGTCAAAAACAGCGGAAGATGCAAAGAGGAAGGGAGAAAGCTCATCTGAAGAGAGTAAGTCAGGGAACAGCTCACCTCCATCTGCAGGAACAGATCCAAGAAGTGCTGAAATTGAGGGGGAGAAAAACAGTGAGGTCCCTGCTCAAGAGAAACAGTGATCCAAAAGATCATAGGGGCTGAGGATGCTGATTATTCTGAATCAACAATGCAAGAGGACAACCAAGAAACTGTCAATGATCAGCAAGGTCCTGAGAAGGAGGGTGAGCCAAGCTACTCACCAATAGGCAAATCTCTATCTCCAATAATGGAAGGGAATGAAGGAGAGGAACAAGAGAACTCATCTCCAAAGAATAGACAAGAGGAGCCCTTACTCTTATCTCAAATAAAGATGCTCCTGGAAGAGCAAATATTAAAACTGGAAAGCTATGTCACTTCTGCTATCAGTAATCTAAGAAGGGAACTGTTTGCTGAAACAGCAACCCTAAGAAATGATGTGAAAAGTCTACAAGAACTCACTGCCTGTTCTCATAAAGGTTTATCCAACCTAGGGACTAATCAATCATTAATTATCAAAAGCATAGAAAAGGCCTACATTGCGTCCACCAAAAGGATGACTGAACACAAAACTGAGATCACAGAAAGCATAGATCAGCACAGTAAAGATCTAGACAGTAACCTTTTTGAAACCAAAAATCACTTGGAAGGAGGAATTCACATGCTCAAAAATAAGATTTTGGCCTCTGAGAAGAATCTCCAAAGGGGGATATCTGAAGAAGTCATAAAGGGGGAGAAATCAGTGATACAGGCCAGCAGTAATCATGCCATCTGGACCTCAAACAATATCCGGGAAGCGATGAATCTTCATCCTCTATACAATGATGAGCCTACTGAAGAGCAAGCTGATAAGAAGCAGAAAGTAAGTAGCAAGAAAGCAAAGGGCGTTGCTGATATAAGAGCACCAGTGAAATAGATGGCTAAAACCTTAAGGGGGGCTACATGTAGAAATGTCAAAACTTTTGAAAACATTTGGCACTATTTATAAAATGGCCAAGATTCTGTGTTTACTCAATTTTGCTGAAATGTCATCCTTACATATTTATCTGCTCAAATGTTAAAGTCTATTATGTGAACGGCATTTATCACTGAGTGGGTTATGACTTCTTCAAATAGGGGGAGATTGTTGGGAACAGTGCCCTACAATGTTCTTTATTTGAAGAAGTGCTCAGCTCAATGATAAATGCAAGTTGTATTTAATGTTCCGTCTTGTTTATGCTTGCAGAGATCGACAATATGTCATATACTTTAATGACTTCACAAAGTACTATATCGTCGAGAAGGATAGGAGATGTTGTCGACAAAGTATGCTTGTCGTCGTGATGATGAGCAAAGCAACCGCCGAGAAGTAGCGTGTTCGTCGATCGCTGAGACATAGGAAGATCGTCGAACGAAGAATGCCGATCATCGAATGAAGGATGGCAAGTTCGTCGATCGCAGAATGCAGTTCGTCGATCGCAGAATGCTATTCGTCGAACGCAGAAGGAAGATCGTCGAGCACAAAAGGAAAATCGACGACCGCTGAGATTTGGCGTGTTCGTCGAACGCAGATGCAATATCGTCGAACGTAGAGAAGACGCAGTATCGTCGACTTCACCAAAGTGGCCGTGTCGTCGAGAAAGAACAAGCATCGTCGTAAAGAACGCATGTCGTCGAGAGAACAATGTGATCACGATGACATGATGCAAGAAGGAATAACGCGACGACATAGTCAGATATAGCTTATCATTGTACTGATGCAAGTATCTTCAAGACAGAATTCAAATCTTACGGACGTGAAGTCAGCAATTAATGCTGCCGCCTGATTGTCTAATCAGCGCGTGCTCTTAAGGAAAGGAGCGTCTGACACTTAAGACACTTTTTCAGAAGACCGTTGGGGACCTCGCAGTCTTATAAAAGAGATAAGATGTTGCCCTAATACGGAATCAATCGATCGAGAAGAAATAGATCAGAAAGAAAGAAGCTTGCTGGGCAAGAAAAGAACGAGAAAAAGAATCCCGCTGCTCTTCAATAGAATAATATATTCAGCGGAGAAGAAAGAGAACAAGATTCAAGCGTTCTCAAAAGAATCAGTCATCTTCACTGACTGAGAAGTCGCCGTTCAACATCAGGCAAAAAGTAGGGATTGAAGAAGAACTGTGCTATCCAAGATATGAATCAGAAGAATCTTCTTCAATCATAAGAAGCCAATCATCATTAGGCTAACTTGCCGATCTCCATCAGGCAGAAGAACAGTTGTACTACTGTATTTTCTTGTAAGGCTTGCAGGCCAAATTGTCTAGCTTGAGGGCTGGAGAGCTGTGAAGCTTGAGGGCCAGGGCAGTGCACTTGCGGGTGCGATCTGTTGAGCTTGAGGGCTCGGGGCAGTAGGGGCTTGCAGGCCTAGGCTGTTGGGACTTGCGGGTTCGTGTTATAGGGCTTGAGGGCTTGAGTGTTGAGCTTGCGGGCTCGGGACAGTAGGGGCTTGCAGGCCTAGGCTGTTGGGACTTGCGAGTCCGTGTTGTAAGGCATGAGGGCCTGAAGCTTTTGGCGGCATTTGCCGAGCCTAGCACACAGCTGGGTAGGCATAGAGGGAGAGAGGGCTACTCAAGACACCCGGTCTTGAGGAACCTCTATAGATCGTTGTGTGCTTTCTATGTTTTGCTCATTATTTTATAGATCCATTAATCAGAAACCAACAACATCATAAAGGGGAAGAAATAAATTTGAAAAACCTATTCACCCCCCCCCCCCTCTAGTTGATAAAGTAGACACCCCATAAAAAACAAAATCCGAGGTCATGTGGTGAATATGACCATTCCTCGTAGAATGTCACATTTAAGAGTACTTTGAATCTTGAGTAGGAGAACTCCGATTTGAGTTTTGTCAGGTCCTATAGCCTCGTATAGTCAATACGATTGCAACGAGACTCGTTTCGTTTCAATCGGAGATCATATGAGAAATATGACCATTTTGGGTTCTGTAGCACGCCACAACGCACAATTTTAAAATATTAAGCAAATAATCCCGCAATCAATCGCGGTCAGTTTCATTTTACTCATAAAGTTAAAATAAGACCGACAAAGTTTGTTACGATCAATTTCAACGCCAAGTGGTCAAACTATGGTCAAACCAAGCTTTAATATGCATCGAAAAGCATGCGCAAACACATGTTACTTTAACATCCCAACATTGACCCACCGCCTGACAATGTGGACCCATTATAAACTTGACCCACATGGGGGGGACCCACCGTAGAGTTGACTTTGGTCAAACTACCTTAAAATCACATTTTTGGAAATTTTAAGGGAGGACTCACACAAGTCAACACACAAGGCCACTTAGGCCCCACATAGACTTTAAATTGGCCTTCACACAATCCCAAGAAGCTAGGGCCTTTCCCCCTCTCTTTTCCCAAAATCCAAGGCCACCACCAAGATAAACCTTGTGTTTGGTTGGTTTTTTCTAATACTTATTCGTGGGAGGGTGTGCCACCACCCCCCAAGGGGTGGCCAGTTGTCCAGGACTGCTGGAGGAGGATAAAACCTCCTCCTCACCCCTTCTCTTAATACCACATCGGGAAGAAGTAAGGGGGCCATCTCCCGGCCCAATAAGAGGGCCACCCTTCCCCTCTGCTGATCACACACCATACCAACACCACTCTCACCTTAGCTACCTTGCAGAAAAAACCAAACTGAGCCCCCACCACCTTTGCCACCCTCTCATGGACAACCTCCCCGAGAACTCCCAGCAGCCCCGACTCCAGGTAGAACCTCTCCCCCTCCCCTTTTTCTCATCTTCCGAACGATCCGCGGCCATCTCCCGGCTGCCGCAGCGCCGCCACTAACTCCCGAGCCAAGCTCCTGGACGGGAGATAATCGTGCATGGAGAGCCCCACCCAGTGCCGGTGGTGGCACTGGGAGGAGGATAACCCTATGGGGGGACCCTTCCCCCGCAGCGGAAGGCAATGGTGCCGCCGGAATTCGCATCTCTGGCGGCACCCAAATTCTTTTTTTTTCTATTTCCCTGGCGGCGGTCGGCGGCGGCCGGCGGTGCCAGGAAGCCGGACCATCGCCGGAGGAGAGGTCGACCCCCGGCTCGTCGTCCAGGGTGAGAGGCACGAGATATGTGTGAGACAAAAAGAGCAGGGTGGCGCAACACCGCCGAGAGCAGGGACGATCGTGCCACCCTGCTCTCGGTTTCTCATTTTCTGGCGGTGGCCAGCGGCGCCCGACCACCGGACCACCGCTAGCTCAGTCACCGACCCCCAGTGAGTCATCCTGGAGCGGCTCCAGTGTCTGGCGTTGGCTGGCCATTGGTGTCGGAGGCCACCGCCTCCTGTACCGACAGGAGCAGTAGCCGTCGTCCGTTCTTTTTGTAGAAGATCGCACGGCGTGGGAATTCTTAATTCCCTTTTCAGCCTCAGCTTCCAACGCCCCTCCCCCCCGACGGATCGGCTCCAGAACCGTTGTGGAGGGGCAGAAGACCAGCGCACGGGTGGCATCCTCCCAGTGCCAGGGAGATGTCTACCCGCACCCCAACCATACCCAATCGGCTTCTCGATTATTCTGAGGAAAATCTATGCTCCTAGGGGAAAATATTTGAACATGGAAGTTGTTAACCATTATGAGGGCTATCTCCACAAATTTTGTGGAATTTTTATAAATTCATTTAGTTTTTTTAAAGGCCTAAATCAGATATGTTTGGCCAAATTAAATACCCCAAAGAGTTGGAAAATTTTGGAAAACTTCATAGGCTCATTATAGGCCCTCTTGGGTATTCTATTAAAAGTTGGGAATATTTTGATAAAAATTGGTGATTCTTTGAATTTTCTGATAAAGGGGCGCGCTTTGAATATTGGATCGTTCATATATTTTGAAGGACGCATAGCGCGCGACCGCGATGTAATTTATAAATTATCTTTCAAATAAATAGCAGCGAGGTTTATAGAGGAGAAATCTCAAGCTCGAAGCGACACTGGAATTTTTGCAAACCTACGTGCTTTTTTTTAAAACACGCGATCACGATATAATTTATGAATTGTTTTTCAAATGAATAATGAATAGAGTTATATAGGTAAAATCTCAAGCTCAAAGCAATAAGGGGATTCTCGCAAACCAACAAGTGCTTTATTAAAATTAAATTCTCAAGCGTCTTGAATATATCGAGAAAACAAATGATACGAGCCATAAGTGTGGCGACTCCCAACCTCAATTCAGATGTTTGATTTTTCCATTAATTTGAAAAGTTTTACGAGGTTGGTGTTCGAGGAAAGATCAAGCCCTCTATAATACCCGGAATCGTCTCAACCTGAGAAATCAAGATTTACTCCGACCGTCGAATAAATGTCCATACTCTCATGCGCTTAATAAATATATATATATCAAGACATCAAGGATCTCATAACAAGCTTCTCAAGTCTGATTAAACCATGATTAAGAGGCGCAATGGAACTCAGCATCCGACCTTAATAATGATTGAAATTCAAGAGTGTCCTATGGATGAGGGTGGAACCGAACTTTCCTCCTATAAACGGAGATGGAACTGAAGCCTCCTAATAACGAGGTGAAGGGCTACAAACCCTATTATTCTTTTGTACTTTATTTTACTCCAGTCTAGTACTGTAACGCCCCTGATTTTTTCGTTAATTATTTTACGTACCCTCTGTGACGTAATTTTGGCGTAAGGGCGTTATGTCAGCTCGTCTGGTAGTGTTTCGAGTTTTAGCTTAGTTAAATCTTGTGATTTAGGTCAAGCATGCGAGATTTCGCGTCGTTTCGAGTTAAAGTGAAGATTTTGAGTGGATTTCAAGATTTTTAGCTTCGGGAGGCTTTAGCCCGAGTTTGGCCCGTCGGAATTAAATTCTGACTTCGCCGTTGGATTCGTAACACCGTGTTTTAGTTAAGGTGCGAATTTCGTAGAAATCTGAGGTGTTTCGGTCGCCCTCGCAGTTAAGTAAATTGGGGAATTTATTTATTAATTAAATAATAATTTAGGGTTATATATATAAGCCTAAAATCTCCTCCTCCTATTCATCTTCTTCTCCCTCGATCAAATCAGCCGCCGAGCGAAAGGGCGAGTGCGGAGCTTCGAGGAGCGTTCGATCGGCGATTTCTAGGGCTGTAGTAGTCGGAATCGCGTTTGGAGAGAAGATTTGGAAAGCTCTCGGCGAGATCTTCGTTCTAGCGGTAAGCTTTTCCCGTTCTGTGGAATTTTTGGAGTTAGGGTAGTGACCTAACCCCTTCTTTCGACCCGAAAAGTTTCAGGAATCGGTGCTCGTGTGTTTTCCTAGCCAAACCATAGCTTCCGGAGCAAAGATCTTCGAGTTTGCAAGGTTAAGGCAAGTGGCTTCCTCCTCCTTCTCTTTCTGTTCTTGAAGTATTGTTTCGCTCGTGTCGATTTCATGTCGCTCGGTTTAACTTAAGTTTTGGAGTGTTAATGTAAGCTTCCTTGATTATTCTTCCTTTGCTATGAATCGGGTAGTTGTTCCCTGGAGAAAACCGTCCTATCTATACCCAAAGGATAAATAGCTTCTAGGAGAATCGCTATCCGCTGGCCACACAGCAGAATAGAGATTTTTCTGTGTCCATTCGTCGAGATGTCACGGGACATTCCGTGTAATCCCGACGAATTCCGACGAATTCCGTGGAATTCCGACGAATCAAGTTAGAGATTTTTCTGTGTCCATTCGTCGAGATTTCACGGGACATTCCGTGTAATCCCGACGAATTCCGACGAATTCCGTGGAATTCCGACGAATCAAGTTAGAGATTTTTCTGTGCCCATTCGTCGAGATTTCACGGGACGTTCCGTGTAATCCCGACGAATTCCGACGAATTCCGATGAATCAAGTTAAAGATTTTTCTGTGTCCATTCGTCGATATTTCACGGGACATTCCATGTAATCCCGACGAATTCCGACGAATTCCGTGGAATTCCGACGAATCAGGTTAAAGATTTTTCTGTGTCCATTCGTCGAGATGTCACGGGACATTCCGTGTAATCCCGACGAATTCCGACGAATTCAAACAGCAACAAGATCTCGAATTCCTCCCGTTTGAACTTCTTTCTACTCGTTGTGGTCTGTTGACATTTGAGTTACTCTTATGATTCATATTGATCGAGGTGTACTTTGCCTTGACCCTAATTCTTAGGTCCTTCCAGTGATTTTCTTTCGGGCAGCGTCCCGTGTTTAAGTAAAATTTAAGTAATAAGAACTACTGCCTTTAGCCTTACACAGTAGTTGTGTTTGGGAGACAGTGGGGGAAAATGTTATAGCCTTGCACGGTAGTCGTGTTTGGGTGGTAGGGTCTAGTGGTACCCCCACCTGGTTTTGGGCTTTGGGTAGCGGAGGTAGTTAACCGCTCCCGTATAATTTGAGCTGATCAGTCTCTTTAATTGATGAAACTAAATAAATGAACATGTTTGTTCCTCTTTTGGTATATAGTGCACTTGATGCTTGTTGGTTCTTTGTTGGAGCTCTCTTTCGGTAAATTCTGGCTTGGGTTGGTACCCCTTATGCCTTGTTCGTTTTTCTGCTAATCTTCTGCCACTTGCAACTCCTTGCTGAGGCGTTCTTTGTTTTATTGAATGCCTCAGGTTCAGAGCCGTAGCGGCTAGTGGTGTTGCCTGGAGTTCAGAGTTGGTAGCTGCTCACCCCGCTATTGCGAGGTAGTTGTTTTAGTTGCTTCTTGTGCTCAGACATACTAGTTAGTGCCAATGGGTTAGTGTCATGTTGTTGACGCCCATTGTGCCCTTTTTTATACTTTATAGATTATTTGCCAGATTATGCCACTACTTTTAGATCTTGTGTACCTTACCCTCTGGGAATGATTTATGCTAGGTGCACTATAGTTATAAAATGATTTTTCCTCATTCTCATTGCATTCTTTCTAACTGAAACCCTTAACTTTAAAAGTCGCCTAAAGGTATTTTCTACCCTTACAGTACGCCTAGTTATGTGCATATCATTTATTTCATGCTCCGTCGTTTGCATACATGTAGGACTTTAAGTAAACTAAATTAAGTACTTTCCGCTGCAATTATATATACTTTCTCGGTGGACTAGTTGATCCACGAACTGAGAGACACAGTTCTTATCTCAAAACCCCTGATAAATGATTTCAAATGATGACTTATCATATAATCAAGTTTGTTTAGTTAAGTAATAGGTTCCCGCCTGAGCGTCTACAGTTGTCTCCTGTATGACGTGGCATCATGACGTGTATTTTCTCTTACTCTGATATTCTTAAATTCGGAGAAAATGCGGGTTGTGACAGTTGGTATCAGAGGGAGGTTAATTCGACAAGTTGGTCGAGCGACTAATTCTGATATAGTTTAGTTATTTAGTTTCATTGCATACACACACCGATGTGTCATCAGTACGTCTTGGCTGAAGCATGAACACTACACTCATAGCATGATAAGAAGTATACGGGGCATATTATGTAGTATGGGATGCATAATATGTGTTTGTATATGGATCCACCATAGGTGGCAACATGTGACGGTTATGTAGTATGGGATGCATAACCATCATCACATGGATGCCCATTAGCACGTTTTCTTTTTCGTTACATGCGATATTATGTAGTATGGGATGCATAATATTTCATGTGTACGCCGCTCATAACATGCATTAAGGCTTTTCTTAGAATGCATAGCACAACATACATATCATAACATCGCATAAAGCACACGTGCCAAGCTAAAGATTTACATGATGACATTCGTACACACATGACTTCAAAACGAATAGAAAATTCATGCATACATGCCCCTTGCACATGAGTCAAGTGGGACGATGTAGTATCGTTCCTGAATTTAGCATATCATCATGAAAATATCCCAGAGAAAGGTAGTGGAAATGGCAAGTAACTGTACATGTATGTTCTGAAACAAGCAGTGTAGTTCTAGTGTAAGGTTAAGTTTTAATTAGAGGTTTATGCGTATTAGCAGAAATGGCGCGCAAGCGAGTCGCGACTAGGTCGACTCCCCAGTCTGAGGGCGAGTCTTCGGGTGCGCAGAGTGAAGCCTTGATCGAGAGTCTGCGCCAGAGCAATGAGACTCTGACTAGGCAGATGGTTGCGATGCAGTCGCAGGTCGAGGCGTTGTTGGCTGCCGGTGCTAGGCAGCAACCCGTAGTGCAGGCCCCAGTAGTAGGACAGACTGTACCTACTCCTCCTGCCCCCTTGGTACCCCCGGTAGCGATACCACCGGAAATGAATTTCATTTCGCATTTTCAAAGGTTGGGACCTCCTACGTTTGACGGAAGAGCAGACTTCATGGCATTAGACGACTGGTTTGTTGCCATTGAGGAGATGTTTTCGTACTCAGGAATCTCTGCAGACCAAAAGGTGATGGTCGCCGCTTACCAACTGAAAGGACTTGCTAAGAGCTGGTGGATCAGGGAGAGGGAAATTCTCGTGGGTGGATGTTCGTGGGAGTCGTTCAAGGCGATGGTGTTAAAGAAATTCCTGCCGTCGGTCGAGCAAGACCGTCTAATGAATAATTTTCTGCACCTGAAGCAAAGACAACTCACGGTTAGTGAGTATGAGATCGAGTTCAGTAAGTTGAGCAGATTTGCTCCAGATTTAGTGACTTCTGAGGCAGGAAGAATGAAGCGATTTCTTAGAGGTCTTCGTAGCGATATACAGCAGTTGGCGAGTGCTTATAAATCTGAAAGTTATGCTGAAGTGGTAGAAGCAGCACTGAAAGTCGAGGCTATCGACAATGCCAAGAATCGGGGTGCTCTAATGAAAAAGGACAAGAGGAAAGTCGAAGAGGGGGAGACCCCCAAGGTATCTAGCTTGACTCCAAAGAAAAGGAGTGGAGAGGTGTGTAGCTTCTGTGGCCGCCCCGGCCATCCAGTTGAGAAATGTTTCAAGAGGAAGGGAGCTCAGAAGCAGCAGCGAGTGCTAGCAATCCAGGGTGCTCCGAAGGGCGAGGTGCTCTGCCAGTTGTGCAAGCAGAAAGGGCATGATGTGGCCCAGTGTTGGACCAAAGATAAAGTCTGCTTCCAGTGTAAGCAGAAAGGGCACATGAAGTTCCAATGCCCGCTGATTCAACCCCCGTTGCAGCCTGTACCGCTTCAAACCTTGCCGCCGCCGCAGCATCAGGATAAAGGAAGAGGAAAGCTGAACGTGTTAACCCAGGAGCAAGCGCAGTCTTCGACCCAAGTGATCGCAGGTTAGACCTTAAGACAACTGTTTAGTCTTGTTTTCATTTTAGTTCGCTGTATTAGACTAGTTTCTCTTCGCGCTTATAGGAAGATTTAAGGTAAAGAATCGTTGGGCGCGTGTTCTGTTCGATTCGGGTGCTACCCATTCGTTCGTAGCAAGGGATTTCGTTGAGCGTCACCGTTTGACCCCTGAGCTGGGCAACGATTCGTTCCTCGTTAAGTTCCCTTCTGGTGATCTGGTGTCCTCGAACCAGTGCGTCCGCAGTTGCCCCGTTCTCTTAGGAGATTTCTTGGCTGTTGCTGATCTCAAAGTGTTGGACTTAGAAGACTTTGACGTAATATTGGGTATGGACTGGTTGTCCAGTTATGATGCGGTCATCCGATGCAAGGAAAAGCGTCTGGACTTCGTGATGGACAACGGTCAACCCATGAGTGTTTTTGGTTCTCCGTGCCAGAGTTCTTCGATAATTTCTGCGGTATGTGCTCGGAAACTGTTAATTTCCGGTTGTTTGGCTTACCTTGTTTCTGTAGTAGAAGCTGTTGGTGGTTCGCCGTGTATCGAGGATATTCTGGTGGTGCGAGAGTTCCCCGATGTCTTCCCTGCTAATCTCCCTGGTCTCCCGCCCGTTAGAGATGTGGAGTTTGTTATTGATCTTGAGCCTGGTACTCGTCCTATTGCTAAGGCACCGTACCGTATGGCCCCGCGCGAGTTAGAAGAGTTGCGAACTCAGTTAGATGAGTTGTTGCAGTGTGGTTTCATTAGGCCAAGTTCTTCTCCCTGGGGTGCTCCAGTTTTATTCGTGAAAAAGAAGGACGGTTCCATGAGATTGTGCATAGACTATAGAGAATTAAACAAAGTGACCATCAAGAACAGGTATCCGTTGCCAAGGATAGATGATCTGTTTGATCAGTTGCGTGGTAGCACGGTGTTTTCGAAGATTGATCTTCGATCAGGCTACCATCAGTTGAGGATCCGTGAGTCGGACGTTCCCCGGACTGCCTTTCGTTCTCGTTATGGCCATTTTGAATTTCTAGTCATGTCATTTGGTTTGACAAATGCACCCTCTGCATTTATGGACATGATGAACCGCGTGTTCAAGGATTTTCTGGACCATTTTGTGGTGGTATTCATAGATGATGTGCTGGTTTATTCTAGAAGTGCTGAGGAGCATGCTATGCATTTGCGCTTAGTGTTGTCTACTCTTAGAGAGCACAAGTTGTATGCGAAGCTGAGCAAGTGCGAATTCTGGCTTTCTCAGGTATCCTTCCTGGGTCATGTGGTGAACAAAGATGGAATTACGGTAGACCCCGCTAAAATTTCTGCCGTATTGGATTGGAAGACGCCTTCGACGCCTAAGGAGATAAGGAGTTTCTTAGGGTTGGCCGGGTACTACAGGAGATTTGTCCAAGGATTTTCAGTGCTGTCCGCACCCTTGACTAAGCTTACCCAGAAGAATACTGCTTTTGTGTGGAGCGATAAGTGCGAAGAGGCCTTCCAGGAATTGAAGAGGCGTTTGTGTAGTGCTCCAGTGTTGGCCTTGCCGATCGAAGGAGTCGAGTATGCAGTTTATGTAGACGCATCTCACATTGGACTGGGATGTGTGTTGATGCAGGAAGGGAAGGTGATTGCGTATGGGTCTAGACAATTGAAAGTTCATGAAAAGAATTACCCTACGCATGACTTAGAATTCGCCGCAGTGATCTATGCTTTGAAGCTTTGGAGACACCTGTTATATGGAGTGTCATGCAAGATTTTCACGGATCATAAAAGTCTGAAGTATGTCTTCACCCAGAAGGAGCTGAATCTGCGCCAGCGGAGGTGGTTGGAGTATGTGGCAGATTATGAAGTAGATATTCTGTACCATCCGGGTAAGGCTAATGTGGTGGCCGATGCCCTGAGCCGGAAGACCGCGAATATCTTCAATCTCTCAGTGCAGTCCTTAGTGGAGGAGTTTATGTTGATGGATATCTCAGTCGGTAGTTGTTCCGCACCTTCGAGCTTAGAGGTTGAAGAGCCTTCTTGGATTGCCCTTACTAGGCTGCATCAGAAGGAAGATCCTGACTTGCAGCATCTTCGAAGTAGAACTGAAAGAGGAGAATTGCCAGATTTTTCAATCGATGATAAGGATACTTTGAGATACCGAGGTAGATATTGCGTCCCCGCGTTGGAAGAAATTCGGACAAAGATCTGTAGCGAGGCGCATGATTCTAGTGTTTCCTATCATCCTGGTTCCACGAAAATGTATAAAGATCTGAAGCAGATCGTTTGGTGGTCGGGTATGAAGAATGATATAGCGAAGTATGTGTCTGAATGTTTAACTTGTCAGCGCGTGAAAGCAGATCATAGGAGGCCTGGAGGTAAGTTGAACCCGTTAGATATTCCAAGCTGGAAGTGGGAGAGTATTTCGATGGACTTCATTACCGGTTTGCCGAGATCTCCCAGTGGTCATGACTCGGTGTGGGTTATAGTAGATCGCTTGACAAAGTGTGCTCACTTTGTGCCCTTTAAGATTGGATACTCGATGGAGAAAATAGCAGAACTGTATTTGGATGAAGTTATCAGATTGCATGGTGTGCCTGTGAGCATTGTGTCAGACCGAGACTCGAGGTACACGTCTCGTTTCTGGCAGAGTTTGCAAGGAGCCTTGGGTACGGACCTTAGGTACTCTACCGCTTATCATCCCCAGACCAATGGTCAGACAGAAAGAGTTAATCAGATCTTGGAAGATATGATAAGGTGCTATATCTTAGATCATGGTGGAGCTTGGGATAAGCGGCTTGGATTGATGGAGTTTGCGTATAACAACAGTTATCAGGAAAGCCTACAAATGGCCCCGTTTGAGGCTCTGTATGGGAGGCGTTGTCGGACTCCGTTGTTTTGGGCCGAGGTTGGTGAGAGTCCCTTGCTAGGCCCAGAGGATTTGGAAGAGATGAGTGTCGCTGTGACTCATATCCGCGAGAAGCTCCGTATTGCTCAGGAGCGGTATGAGAAGTATGCGAATCGAAGAAGGGTGGATTTAGAGTTTGCCGTTGGAGACAGTGTGTTTTTGAAAGTTTCTCCGATGCCTGGTGTTAAGAGGTTTGGAAGGAACCACAAGTTGGATCCCCGGTATGTGGGACCTTTTCAGATTGTTGAGCGCATCGGAGTGTCAGCGTATAGATTGAATTTGGCTGCTTCCCTTCCTAATGTTCACGATGTGTTCCACGTGAGCCAGCTGAGGAAGTGTTTGCGTAGCGATCGGCTTGTTCTTGATTCGGTGCCAGTTTTGCAACCCAATTTTTCGTATGTCGAAGAGCCTGTCCGAATCTTGGAGACTCAGGAGCGTGTGTTGCGAAGGAAGACGATCCCAATGGTTAAGGTTCTTTGGAAGAATCAGGGTGTCGAAAGCGCAACTTGGGAATTGGAGTCTGCTATGAGAGAGACTCATCCTAGCCTCTTCTCTTAGACTTCGGGTAAGTCTTCTTTTCTGTATCCTTAGAATTGTTTCTGTATCTTTCTTGATCCTTGGATTTCAAGTTTCGGGACGAAACTTCCTTTTAGGGGGAGTGACTGTAACGCCCCTGATTTTTTCGTTAATTATTTTACGTACCCTCTGTGACGTAATTTTGGCGTAAGGGCGTTATGTCAGCTCGTCTGGTAGTGTTTCGAGTTTTAGCTTAGTTAAATCTTGTGATTTAGGTCAAGCATGCGAGATTTCGCGTCGTTTCGAGTTAAAGTGAAGATTTTGAGTGGATTTCAAGATTTTTAGCTTCGGGAGGCTTTAGCCCGAGTTTGGCCGGTCGGAATTAAATTCTGACTTCGCCGTTGGATTCGTAACACCGTGTTTTAGTTAAGGTGCGAATTTCGTAGAAATCTGAGGTGTTTCGGTCGCCCTCGCAGTTAAGTAAATTGGGGAATTTATTTATTAATTAAATAATAATTTAGGGTTATATATATAAGCCTAAAATCTCCTCCTCCTATTCATCTTCTTCCTCCCTCGATCAAATCAGCCGCCGAGCGAAAGGGCGAGTGCGGAGCTTCGAGGAGCGTTCGATCGGCGATTTCTAGGGCTGTAGTAGTCGGAATCGCGTTTGGAGAGAAGATCTGGAAAGCTCTCGGCGAGATCTTCGTTCTAGCGGTAAGCTTTTCCCATTCTGTGGAATTTTTGGAGTTAGGGTAGTGACCTAACCCCTTCTTTCGACCCGAAAAGTTTCAGGAATCGGTGCTCGTGTGTTTTCCTAGCCGAACCATAGCTTCCGGAGCAAAGATCTTCGAGTTTGCAAGGTTAAGGCAAGTGGCTTCCTCCTCCTTCTCTTTCTGTTCTTGAAGTATTGTTTCGCTCGTGTCGATTTCATGTCGCTCGGTTTAACTTAAGTTTTGGAGTGTTAATGTAAGCTTCCTTGATTATTCTTCCTTTGCTATGAATCGGGTAGTTGTTCCCTGGAGAAAACCGTCCTATCTATACCCAAAGGATAAATAGCTTCTAGGAGAATCGCTATCCGCTGGCCACACAGCAGAATAGAGATTTTTCTGTGTCCATTCGTCGAGATGTCACGGGACATTCCGTGTAATCCCGACGAATTCCGACGAATTCCGTGGAATTCCGACGAATCAAGTTAGAGATTTTTCTGTGTCCATTCGTCGAGATTTCACGGGACATTCCGTGTAATCCCGACGAATTCCGACGAATTCCGTGGAATTCCGACGAATCAAGTTAGAGATTTTTCTGTGCCCATTCGTCGAGATTTCACGGGACGTTCCGTGTAATCCCGACGAATTCCGACGAATTCCGATGAATCAAGTTAAAGATTTTTCTGTGTCCATTTGTCGAGATTTCACGGGACATTCCGTGTAATCCCGACGAATTCCGACGAATTCCGTGGAATTCCGACGAATCAGGTTAAAGATTTTTCTGTGTCCATTCGTCGAGATGTCACGGGACATTCCGTGTAATCCCGACGAATTCCGACGAATTCAAACAGCAACAAGATCTCGAATTCCTCCCGTTTGAACTTCTTTCTACTCGTTGTGGTCTGTTGACATTTGAGTTACTCTTATGATTCATATTGATCGAGGTGTACTTTGCCTTGACCCTAATTCTTAGGTCCTTCCAGTGATTTTCTTTCGGGCAGCGTCCCGTGTTTAAGTAAAATTTAAGTAATAAGAACTACTGCCTTTAGCCTTACACAGTAGTTGTGTTTGGGAGACAGTGGGGGAAAATGTTATAGCCTTGCACGGTAGTCGTGTTTGGGTGGTAGGGTCTAGTGGTACCCCCACCTGGTTTTGGGCTTTGGGTAGCGGAGGTAGTTAACCGCTCCCGTATAATTTGAGCTGATCAGTCTCTTTAATTGATGAAACTAAATAAATGAACATGTTTGTTCCTCTTTTGGTATATAGTGCACTTGATGCTTGTTGGTTCTTTGTTGGAGCTCTCTTTCGGTAAATTCTGGCTTGGGTTGGTACCCCTTATGCCTTGTTCGTTTTTCTGCTAATCTTCTGCCACTTGCAACTCCTTGCTGAGGCGTTCTTTGTTTTATTGAATGCCTCAGGTTCAGAGCCGTAGCGGCTAGTGGTGTTGCCTGGAGTTCAGAGTTGGTAGCTGCTCACCCCGCTGTTGCGAGGTAGTTGTTTTAGTTGCTTCTTGTGCTCAGACATACTAGTTAGTGCCAATGGGTTAGTGTCATGTTGTTGACGCCCATTGTGCCCTTTTTTATACTTTATAGATTATTTGCCAGATTATGCCACTACTTTTAGATCTTGTGTACCTTACCCTCTGGGAATGATTTATGCTAGGTGCACTATAGTTATAAAATGATTTTTCCTCATTCTCATTGCATTCTTTCTAACTGAAACCCTTAACTTTAAAAGTCGCCTAAAGGTATTTTCTACCCTTACAGTACGCCTAGTTATGTGCATATCATTTATTTCATGCTCCGTCGTTTGCATACATGTAGGACTTTAAGTAAACTAAATTAAGTACTTTCCGCTGCAATTATATATACTTTCTCGGTGGACTAGTTGATCCACGAACTGAGAGACACAGTTCTTATCTCAAAACCCCTGATAAATGATTTCAAATGATGACTTATCATATAATCAAGTTTGTTTAGTTAAGTAATAGGTTCCCGCCTGAGCGTCTACAGTTGTCTCCTGTATGACGTGGCATCATGACGTGTATTTTCTCTTACTCTGATATTCTTAAATTCGGAGAAAATGCGGGTTGTGACAAGTACTGGTCCAGTTTCATTCAGTACTTCATTTATCGTCCTTTCCATTTCATTTCTTTTTAAGTCCAACTCCAGTCTCGTACTGGTCTAGTTCATTTCAGCACTTTATTGCAGCACATTCAGTTCAGTACTTTACAGTTCAACATTTCATTTCTACAACTTATTTCAGTAGCACTCTTCTTTACCACACTTAATTAAATGCAATTTAGTATTTCTACATTTCTAGCTTGGGCCCTGCTTCTACAGTGGTTGACCTCCCAATAGAGAATTAGTTGGGGATAACCGAGAATTGAGTTATTCCTCCAGGGTTAGCCCCAAATAATGTGCCCCCAAGCTCGCTGCTCTCCTTGACCAAAGGATGAGCAACAGGTCTCTTTAAGAAGACTGCTCGCCCTAACTAGTCAATGCCAAGTAAGGCGGGTCGATGCCAGCCCGAAATTTACTTCTTATTACTGAAATATTTGTAAACTTGCTTGAGGTAGAAAGTGGTGGGTCAGTAACGCGCGCAGTCTATTCGTACTAGGGCGGGAGGGTTGACAACTCATGGTGACAGGGAGATGTGTACCACGGGTGAACGACCGTTCTATACCCCGTTGGATTGCCTCACTGATTGTCCAAAATTGTAGAATTTGACGGATGTCGCTCACATCCAAGAGTACACACGGTTGTACGATGGGGCCTGATTAGTGCGGTATGACCACACCCGGAAGTGGTAGGACTAGCCACTGTCACCGATGGCCATATCGGTGAGGCCCGCGAGGTTTGCTACCCTGCTAGAAGAGAAGCGGTCCAACCTATGTCGACATAGGGTGAGTTGGTAAGTTATGAACACATGCGGTGTAACTACAGGCTGGGAGTACCAGTTGATGATACGACTGCTTGTTGAGCATAATCTTTTATATATAACTGTTGATATGACCATAACTCCCAATCATTTATATGCTGCTAACTCTCCTTGCTTCGGCTATTTGTTTTCTGTTTTGGTACTTAGGCTCGTCCCCAGGATATGAATCTGGGGGGAGATATGTTTCTATTTAGCTCTGTGACTAACGGTTGATTTTATAACCATTCACAGGAGATGGAGTACCACGAAGTCCAGTTGTCGCAAGACGGCATACCAGCCATTGAGCCTACCCGAGTAGAGGCACCCCCATCTTCTCCCGACTTATGAGACGTGAGTCTTCCATAGTACGAAGAGTGGAAGATAGTTCTAGATATAATCTTTTGGAGCCTTCGAGGCAGTTATGTATAAATAATGGATATGCCCTCTTGCTTATATATATATATATATATATATATATGAGTGCCCGACACGGGGCTCCGCCCCTATGGCCAAGTGCGACAGTAGTCGGCCGGCGACGGTGGGCTTCGCCCATCCCGGCACGATGTTGTCGGGCAGCCTTTGGCCGCATCCAGGCTGCGTTCGCCCGCCTCAGCACGGGATTCGCTCGTGCTCGATGCGTTTGCGGGCTTCACCCGCAACATATACACATGAGTACTGAAAATGACCGTAAAAAATATGCATTAGTATTACACTATTTATTTTGTAAAAAATACTTATATACTTAAAAAGATTATTCTTCCCTCTCTGTTTCTCTTCCCGCGGCACTCTCTCCCCCTCTCTCCTCTCTTTCTCTCACTCCCACTCTCTCTCCTGGGAAGTTTATTTTTATTTTTTTATATTAAAGATGTTTCGGATAAAACATGTGAAAGATCCCACGGTGGAAAATGAAAGCACGGTAAGAGCATGAAGAATGCTATATTCACTTATATAATACATATATATATATATATATGTGTCTGGTTTGTCTTTCTTATGATTGCTTCCGCACTGTGATCAGATGTGATGTGTTGTGTTCCCTTGCCTGACAAGGCGATCATCCAATGCTTAAGTGAGTGGGTCTTTGCCACATGAAAAGCACTGGGTGGCCGTCTTGGTCAGTACGACCATCCTCCTCTAACTCGGGTCTAGTGTTGGGTGGAGCCTTACAAATGGATCAGAGCTATCACGATCCGTCCAGGTGGGGCAGTCTTTGGATCCTCCTTTCCCATGCACCATTTCTTGGTTCGGGATGAACCACGCAGCAAAAGGATGGTGGACCCTGAGGATAGAAATTTAAGGATTCTAGACTGCACAGTACCACACCCGCACACTTCGTCTATGCTTCAGTCAGTCTTTTGCAAATTCCCTTACTTTTGCAAATTGCTGATCTTTTTCCTGTTACTTCTCCAGATACCGGAGACCAGTAACGTAAGATCGTCCTCTAGAGATCAGTACCACCCTACTACTACTCCACCAGACCTAAATGCTCCAGCCACAGTTCCGTTTACCGAGACCGACCTGGGCGGACATTGACAGCACTGCTTACCACCTTCCAGACTGCTATCACATAGCCACCACAACATCTTACCATGCCCACGGACCCTCTGATGACTTTCCGAGGGCTAAGGCCTCCAATCTTCTGAGGCACTGAGTCTGCTATGCAGGTAGAAGAGTGGGTGGAGAGGGTCGAGGAATCGCTGCTGGGCATGATGTGCCCCGATATTGTCTTAGTATCCCTAGTAGTGACACTACTATAAGGCTATGCTCGAGATTGGTGGAGGGCATCTTGCCGCTCCACATTCAGAGGACGACCACTTAAGTATTATTCTCTGGGGAGTGTTTTCTGATGCATTCCTAGAGTACTTCATCTCTGACACCAATCGATACGCACTTAAGGAGTGATTCCTCCACATACGGTAGGGAGATAGGACCGTACTAGAGTACCAGTGTGAGTTTATCCACCAAGCCCGCTTTGTGAGGACAATTACGACTATAAACAGAGATAGAGCTGCCAGGTTTTAACGAGGTATACGCGACGACCTACGGCAGACCCTGGTCATGATCTCCCAGTCGACCTTCCACATGATTGCTACCCATACCGCTGCACTAGAGATGGACCAGAGGATGGTGGCCCAGCAACGTAGAGGATAGGTAGAGGCCCCTCGAGGCCAAGGATGAGGGAGAGGTATCGCTCCTCGATGACAGGATAGAGATAGGAGGCAGCATCATCGCCACCAGCCCTACAGACAGGCACCTCAGCCTCGACATGTACCCCCACCCCCAGCACCCCGACCAGCTCCAGCACCCTAGCCCGTACCAGCAGCACGACGAGACGTTCTCTTTGCATGGAAACTATTTTCGTTGCCAGTAGCCCGGGCATATTAGAACCTTCTGCCCCCAGGCCATAGGGAGGCCAGGCTTAGGAGCAGTTGAGAGAGGTCGACGATGAGGAGGCCTCAGAGGCCGTCCTGCAAGCAGGAGGGACCGGCCCAGGCAAAGCAAAGCAGCACCACTAAAGGCTTATGCACTAGAAGTAACATCCCTCAAACAACTAGACCCCTAAGTTGGTTTTGTCATGACTAGGTCATGACAAAACCCTAGGAAGCACAAAAGACCGTATGAACTTAGGCAAGGAGGAAAACCACAGTGGTCTGCAAATAACAATTTCTTTCTACCAAGCCTAGGGTTGGACTTTAGGGCCTCACCTTAACCCTTTGACACCACCATGACATCCTTCCATTAAGGGGTCCCATAGAGCACCAAGGACCCCTTGGGGTCAACCAAAGAGGTCAAGTTGACCAAATTTAACCCTAACCCTAAAATGGTCAAAGTAGCCTAATTAGGGTTAACTGACCTTCACCATGCCAAATTGACCTTTCCCCTACCCTTATAAGGATATTAGGAACCCAATGGACCAAAAATCCCCATCATGGGGCCAACAATTTGGCCAATTTGACCTAAGTCATTTGTAGCCCTATTTTGGTCAAAGTGGCCTATTAAGGGTCAATTGTCCCTCACTTTGCCAAATTGACCCTACCTAGACCTTCCTAACCCTTAAGGGAGGCCAATGCGTCACTACCCACCCATTGGGGTCAACCCAAATGGTCAAATTGACCAAAGTCAACTCCACCCTAAATTTAGGTCAAAATGACCTATTTTGACCTAATCAAGCCCAATCCACTTGGGCTAGATCCAATTGAGGTGGTCCACTAGCTAATGGAGTTGGGGGCTATTGAATTGACCGTTTAATTTCACAGAATTCAACCAGGAGAGATAAAGCCTCAATTTGAAAGAGAGAGAAAGGGGGAATTAATGGGGAGGAAGAAGAAACCTTCAATCTCCCCCATTAATGGCCCCATTCATCTTCTCTTGGGGAGAGGAGGAGTTTCCAGCCTCCCCCCGGCCAAATTAGGGCCATATTCACCTCCCTCAATCAAAACTGAAATCCTCCCTTAAGGGTCATTAATGGCATTTCAAGAACCCCCCCCCCCCCCCCCCCCCGCATGCCTCAATTGACCTCTTTAACACCCTTAGAGCATGCCAAGGAGTAAAACCCCCTACTCCTCTGAATAATTCAAGCCCTCTTAGTGAAGAATCGACATGGCTCCAAAGAGAACTCTCCCTCTCATGGCCAACCCGAGAATCACTAGGGCAAATGCCCAATCGAAGGTCTGATCCTCTTTTCCTCCCCTAGTGCTAGATCTCTATCGAATTTGGGGCTTGATTTGAGCCAAATTGGGCTCAAATCAAGCTCCCAAAAGGTCTCATTTTTTAGACTTTTTCCACCACTAGAAAACCCCATTCCGGCCACCTCCGACCGGCCAACCACCCCTAATCGCCGACCACCACCTCAATGGAGGTGGTGGTGGCATTGGCCGGCCGGGGCGGCGCTCAGGTGGCCGGGAAAACAAGGTTGAAGATAGACCAGGACGGGGCTATCCCAGCCATCGGCTGGAAGAAGAAGATGAGTAGGAGCCGCTCATCTTGCTTCAGGATTCGTGCAGAGATCATATTATTTATGTTATGGTATATTTGTATTTTTGTCACACTTTATGCAGCACTTAGAAATAATTATAAAAAAATACACAAGTCCTCTTGATGGAAAAATGTTCAACACCAAACTTGTATCCCTTGGGGTCTACTTTATTTTAAAATTTGTTTCACACCATTTGGGGAAGGGGTTTGACCTCAGCACTCAAAATGGTGCAACATATACAAAGGGGTGGCCAGAGCTTGATTTGTGTGCCCCCATCAATCTAGTCATCCAAATGTCTTGAAAATTAAAACACAGTCTGTTTATACTCACACCCTTAACATATCCAAAAATTAGAATTTTGAGGACATGTTTCTAAGGTTTTTGCAAACATTTAATAATCCATGTGTCAATTAATTATAGGGTCTAGTGACATCCAAACACCACCAAATTTTGGTGGGTAGTCCTTAGTGTCATTTATGACTCTGGTTAAAATTTCATCCCATTTTGGATTGATTTGTTTGGGTATTTAACTAACCCAAGATTGGTCAAAGTAAGGGTTAAAAGGTCAAAAGTTCACTTGTTGGGTTGAATGGTCAAATCTCATCAAAAAGTGATGAAACCTTGGCCACTAATTTAATATCATATACAACACCTCCTCCCAAGATTTGGGGTGATTTGGAGTAGTTGTGCCCTAGAACCCTAGTTCAAACCTTATGGTTATATATTGAACCCATTGAAGGACATATGCTCATATGTCCTTGGATTGGCTTGAAATTTGGTAGAGAGGTTCATAGGGTGGTGTCAAGCGCTAGGTAATTTATTTGGAATTTTTGGAGACTTTTATTCTCTCTGATTTAAATAAGAATTATTTAGGGCACTTCCTTACAAGAAGGAATTACATGTTCATATAACCTTGGATGATTATGAAACTTTTTCAGTATGTTTTTAATGATGATATTATTTGTTTGTTATTGGGTGTCGACTTATCACCTAGAGGGGGGGGGGGTGTGAATAGGTTTTTCAAATTGTTTTATTCCCCTTTTGGTGTTCTTGTTTTCTGGTTAATATATTTAGAGATTGAAAAGCACAGCACAGAAAACACACGAAGACTTATAGAGGTTCCTCAAGACGGGGTGTCTTGAGTAGTCCTCTTTCCCTCTGCGCCTACCTAGAGGTGTGTTAGGCTCGGCAAACTCCACCAATGACTCTGGACCCCAAGCCTTACAACTCGGACCCGCAAGTCCCTACAGCCTAGGCCCACAAGCCCCTTCACTGCACCTGAGCCCGCAAGCTCGACACTCAGGCCCTCAACCCCTACACAGCACAGACCCGCAAGTCTTTCCTGCAGCCTAGGCCCTCAAGCCCCTTCACTGCACCTGAGCCTACAAGCTCGACACTCAGGCCCTCAAGCCCTACACAGTATAGACCCACATGTCTTGGCTGTAGCCTAGGCCCTCAAGCCCCTTCACTGCAACCAAGCCAGCAAGCAAGACACATTTGGACCCGAAAGTCCCTCTTCCCTAGCCCTCAAGCCTCACAGATCTCAAGCCCTCTAGCTTGACGCTCAGATCTGAAAATAGATCTCACAACTTTGGCCTGCAAGCCTTACAAAGATTGATTTACAATATTGATTCTACTTGATGGAGATCGTCTTCTTTTCTTGAAGAAGATGATTTTGCTTTGAATCTTGATAGTGCATATCTTCTCCAAGCTATCTTCTATCTGGAACTCTTCTTTATCACTCGATGAAGCTAGACTAATTCTTTTGAGAACAAAGGATAAAGATCAACTTGTTCTCCGTTCTTGTTTTTTGCTTATCTCCGCTGTTACTGTACTATTCAAGATTTCTTAGGGAGATTCTCTTAAGTTCCAGGATTCGAGAGAGAGTTTAGGGCATCCACTGTTACCTTTTATAGGACTGATATGCCGCTTAACGGTCTCTTATGATGTCCTATTCAAATAAGCCCCCATGCCTTAAGAGCACGCGCTGATTGGACAATCAGGCGGCGGCATTAATTGCTGACAGCGTGTCCGGCTATTTTTGAATCATTCTCGACGATATTTCCATTTTTACGATGACATGGACAATGTCTCGACGACAGGGATTGTCGAAGTCTTGAACTAGTTTCTTCTTCAATTCTTCATCAGATAGTGATATCTCAACGATACGGGCATCACTTCTGCACTCGAGCTAAAGATGACATGAAGTCATCAATCTAATGTCGGTGAGAACTCCTTGTTTGTTAGATATCGCTGAAACCACCTTATCTTGTCGACGACATAATTGATATCATGTCGACAGACTATACTTCAGCAACTGCCTGTCTTCATATGACCTTCTTTAGTCTACTCGACGTCACGCCTTCTTTACAACGATGTCATCGACATCAGTCTTACTTAGACTTTCCAACGACAAGGCTTCTTGTTGACGATATCTGTCTTTCCTTATCCTTATCGACGTCAAGGCTTCTTGTCGACGATATTGTCGACATCTTTGAGTCTTCTTCTTCATCTCGACTTTCTAATATCGTCGTGTAGATGTCACAATGATATCACCATTTTTCCTTGCTCTACATATTGTTGACGATATGCCTGCTGTTGTCGACGATACGCTTGATCCTTTTCGATGACATCAGACACAATCATTCTTCTTTGCTTTGCCCATCATTTCAGCGATGTGCCTATACTTTTCGATGATATGTCCAGCCTTTTTCGAAGATATTATACATAGGGAGGTTATTGGAGTACTGGACATATTGTCTTATCTCTGCAAGCATGAACTAGATATGACATTAAATACAACCTGCACTTATCATTGAGCTGATCACTTCTTCAAATCAGGACCACTGTTGGGCACTGCTCCCAACATTATTCTCTGATAATTTTGCCAAGAATTTTGAAGTGTTATTTATGATACCTCATTCATAACCCTCAATCTTTGCCCTAGATGTATAAGAATTAATTATGGGTTTAATACTCATTGAAAAATTATAGAAATTGTTAAGATGACTTGTTAGGCCAAACACATGACATGTTAATTTTAGAATAATTTTTGGAGTTATATATATATATATATATATATATATATATGGTTTCCTTCACAAGGTGACCTTGGACATGCTTATTTAATTAATGGAATAATATGGTCAAATGAATTTAGAAAATTATGGAACTCCATTAGTGAACTTTTCCGACCATCTTGGACACCAGCTAATTTCCTTGTAATTGTTGAATAATATTTTCTAGTAGCTTCTTTGTTAAACATTGATCTTGATTAATTAGTTAATATTTTAATTGGAGGTCAAAACCTTTTTGGAAAATTGTGAAATTCAGATTTGGCTGTTATTTAGTTGTACAAATTTTAGTAAAGCCATACCATGTCAGAAAACCATACTTGATGTACAAAATCATAAGATCCCTGATATTGGAGAAATTATAATAAATAACAAATTAAGTAGAAAAATTATAAATTTCTGGAGATGGTGTTATAATGTCATAACTCACCCCCAATAAAAATCTTGGGTCATTTGGATGATTATTTGGAGTGGAGTCTCATGCAACTCATATAGTTCATTTGGTCTGCGTATAGTAAAACTGTACAAATTGGGTAACTTGTAGACCATTAGGTGGGAATGGAAGGTAGATGGTGTACTTAGTGTGGTTGAGGAGATTTGAGGTCATCAAAAGGAGCCTATATGTTGAGCGCGCCCGATAAGCTATGGGGCAAGGTTGTGCTTAGGATTGACGAAAGATCGCCTTTCCCTTGAGAGTCATAAAATACTTAGGGTTAATCCAAGTGTAATGATAAGAGGGATATTCTTATTTGTAGTTACCAATAACATTAAGTGTCTTGAGAAAGGGAGGTTTGGGCTATCATCGCATCGTACCTCCTAGTGCCGCTACGACCCCCTCACAGGGTAGACCTCGGGAAGTCCAAGATTTACCTTAAACTGCAAGAATAAACCGTTATGAAAGATTGTCTTAATAATCCACACACCCACACCCCATGGTTACAGGAGGTTAGTCGGTTTGATCTTACAAGCAGTAGTCTCGGTGGTTGTAGGTACGGACGGGTTAGTCCGACGAGCCGGTGGCTCGGAAGGTTATGGTGATGGGCGGGTTAGCCCGGAGAGCCTATGGCTCGGAGATATATGTATAGTAATCATAAATTCATATGCATAAAGGTGGTGGGTCTTTAGTATTGACGATCGTCACACCGTCAATACTTTGGCTCGGCAAGTGTGGTTAACACTTTGCCAAGGAAAAGTCTGGTGGATTAGCCAGTAAGTGTACGCAGGAGCTCCGATGTTGTGTTCTTAGCGTTGAGGCGTACAATAGGTCTAGGTTAGGTAGTGCATATACAAACTTAGAGGTGGGCGAAGCCCAATCCACCGCTTCCGTTTGCCACTATGGGAGTATCCTGGGAGTTTTGCTAGCTCCAAAAAGGGGGAACTAAAGGTCTGTGCGCATGTAGTCGAAGTGTGTGAGTTGCACTTGTGTGAACATAGCATTAAACTACATAACTTTGCATTTCATGGCATAAGCATTGCATTTCAACCCTACCCCTATCGTATAAATCGGTATGGGACTTTTTATACAATAGGCCCTGCTAAACGACCCCTTGGTCCATAGGTCTGTATGGGTATTCCTATAAGTCAAGGTTACACTTCTTATTTACTTTTACTTATTACCGTTTTACTTATTACTGTTTTACTTATTGCTGCTTTATTTATTACTGTTTTACTCACTGTAATATATACTGTGTAGAGGTAGGCATTTCCTATAGATTAGATTCACCATCATCTGCTTGTTTATACCCCTTGCTGTCCTCCGCTTCATTCCTCCAGCTCGGTGTCTATGAGTAACCGGGGGAGGGGTGGGGGATTGGCTTAGTATTTTGACTAACGACCATTTGACCTTATCATTTTAGGGGGCCGAGGAAACGCAGCAGCACCGGAGGCCAGTGTAGATGGAGGCAGGACAGTCTAGCACAGGAGCACCATTCTCAGGATCCATGAGTGTTACTACTAGTTTTGCTTCCATGAGAGAACTTGTGGTGAGGATTTGATGTATTGGGTAGGAGCCCTTATTATCGTTATCTTTTATTCAGTTATTATATGTGGACCTCTTTTATTCCGAGATAGTATATTTCATGTGATGTCGACTTGAATTATATATGTTCAAATATGTACTTTTCTTCTTTTGTGATCGATATGGCCGACAGGATTGGCGTTTTGTGGTGGCGACCTTCCCGAGTGATGGTGTCACCGCAAAGCGGAAGTTCTGGGCATAAGACCCGGTAGCGAAGCAAAAAGGGGGGGGGGGGGGTCTTAAACTAGACCTATAACATGGACCTGCACCAGACGAAGTCGTAGGTATAAATTTTCAGGATCAGTGATGTTATATCTTGATAATAGTATCGAGTAGGGGACATGTGTTACAGTTTCTAGGCATATATGCATATCATCTCTAAGAACTCTATGATCATAGTTTATATATATATACCACCAGATTTGCTTTTTGTAGAAGGATATCCCGCAAAAACATTGTTCGATACAGAAGCCACACACTCCTTAGTCTCCCGGGACTTCATCGCAACCAAGGAAAACACCGTTCGATCATCCAGAATGTCAATACGGATTCGGCTCCCGAATGGATCAGATATGGCATCCACAGAAAAATGTTCATTCCAAGCCATACTAGGAAACATGGAGTTTGAGATTTATGTGATTATTTTATCAATATCCGGATTCGACATCATTTTAGGGATGGACTGGTTGGGCGAACACAAGATCCAAATCGTTGCTCGACCAGGGAATTAAATCTCTAGAACCCAAATGGGCAGTCTACCACCTTAAAAGGTATACCGTCCATCACTCGCATAATTTTGACCTCCGCTCAAACCATCAAATCAATCCGACAAAGGAAGAGATGTACCTTATTTACTTTGAAATGGAAGACGAGACTCAAGTGCTCGCCAAGGTGCTCATAGTCCGAGACTTTCTAGATGTTTTTCCCGAATCCCTCCCAGGATTACCACTGTAACAAAAACTAGACTTCCAGATCAAACTTATTCCTGGAGCTCGACCGGTGTCACGAGCACCTTACCGGATGGCCCCAAAAGAACTGGCGGAGCTAAAGATACAACCCGAAGAACTAATCAATGCAGGTTTAGTTCGTCCAAGCACCTTACCCTGGGGGAGCCACTGTGTTGTTCGTCAAGAAAAAGGATGGGTCATTGCGCCTATGCATCGATTATTGGGAACACAATAAGCTTACCATTCAAAATACTTATCCCTTACCAGGGATAGATGAGCAATTCGATCAGCTACAAGGCGCGTCTGTATTTTCTAAAATGGACCTAAGGTCTGGATATTACCAGCTCCGGGTACGGAAGGAGGACATCCCCAAGACAGCATTTAGCTCCTGTTATGGCCTTTACTAGTTTATGGTGATGTCTTTTGGACTGACCAACGCACCATCCGCCTTCATGGCATTAATGAACAAAGTATTTGAACCATACCTAGACCACTTCGTAATCATCTTCATAGACGATATCCTCATCTACTCAAAGAACAAGGCAGATCATTTCAGGCACCTTCATATGGCATTACTCAAACTACGAGAGCATTCCCTCTTCGCGAAGTTCAGTAAGTGCGAGTTTTGGTTGGAGGAAGTAGGGTTTCTAGGACATGCAATCAATAAGAATGGGGTAACGGTGTACCAGTCCAAAATACAGGCAGTACAAAACTGGCCTCCACTCAAGTCAGTAGCAGATATCAGAAGCTTCCTTAGACTCGTCGGGTACTACCGAAAGTTCGTGGAAGGCTTTTCAAATATTTCTTTGACCCTCACCGCCCTCACGAGAAAAGATTCTGTGTTCTAATGGATGCCCGAGTGCGAGACATCATTCATCGAGTTAAAGAAGAACTTGACCTCCGCTCTGATTCTTACAAATTCCTTAGGAACCGAAGGATTCCAGGTCTATACTAACACATCTCTAAAAGGGTTAGGAGTCGTACTGATGCAACATGGCAGGGTAGTCACTTATGCGTCACGGCGGTTAAAGCCACATGAACTTAACTATGCTACCCATGACATAGAGTTGGGTGTGGTGGTCCTCTCTCTCAAAATCTAGAGGCATTACCTGTATGGAGTTAGATGTGAGATCTTCTCCGACCATAAAAGCCTCAAGTACATATTCACTCAGAGGGAGTTGAATCTCTGACATTGTCAGTGCTAATAATTTCTATGCGACTACAACTTCGCCCTCCAATACCACCCCAGCAAGGCCAACAAAGTTGCGGATGCCTTAACTCGTCAACCCTCAGTAGTTAGGAGCTGGATGGAGCTAATACTAGCAGAGTTGATCCAATATTTAGCTGACTTAAGCATCACTCTTATCGCTCGCAGGGATCCGATAGAATACCAAGCCCAGTTATATTGGATGGAGATCCAGTGTGATATTCGAGATAGGATACGCGATGCCCAAAAGACCGACACAGAGGCAGCCCCAATCCTCCAAACACTGCAAGATGGTGCACAAGATGATTATAACTTACACGATCGCAATTTATAATACAAGCACCACGGATTCATTCCCTCCACCGGGGGAATCCAAGAGGAGATACTTCACTAACCATATCAGTCAAGATACTCTATTCACCCAAGGGTACTGAAATTGTATACTGAATTACGAAGAACTCTATATTGGCCGGGTATGAAGAAAGACGTCATCGATTGTGTGGCACATTGAAAGACCTGTAAAACGGTCAAGGCAGAGTGTCGCAACCCAGGAGGTTTATTACAACCCATGCCAATACCTGAGTGGAAGTTTGAAGACATCTCTATGGATTTTGTCCACGGCCTACCACAGTCTCGTATAGGAAATGATTCCATATGGGTCATAGTGGATCGCCTCACGAAGATAGCTCGATTTATGCGAAACCGGCAGAGCGATGGTGTCAATATTTTGGCTAGACTTTTTATAGAACAGGTAGTCTGATTTCATGGAGTACCCAAGTCCATCGTATCGAACCGCAATGGACATTTTACTTCGAATGAATGGAGAAGGGTGCAGGCCTATCTGGGTACCAAACTAGCTTTCAGCGCCGCATTTCACCCCCAGACCGATGGACAAGCCGAAAGAACAAATCGAACTATGGAAGATTTACTCTGGCTATGCATACTGGAGCACAACGAGCCTAAGTAGTAGTTGCTACCACTAGTCAAATTTTCATATAACAACAACTTTCAGGCAAGTATCAAGATGGCACAGTACGAGGCTCTGTATGGAAGATTTTGCTGGACCCCGTTATCTTGGGCATAAGATGAGGACCCCGAAGCCCTGGGAGTTGCTTATATTGATGACACTATGACATCTATTCGGCTAATCCTAGATCGGATGTAGGAAGCACATAGTTGGCGGGCTAAGTATTACAATGGGCGACATCGACCAGCGGAGTTTAACGTGGAGAGATAGTGTTTTTGAATATTATGCCCATGCACGGTATCTCCCGGTTAAAGAGACATAAGAAGTTGGATCCCCGCTATTTGGGCCCCTATCAGGTGATAGAACACATTGGCCCAGTTGCGTACTGATTAGACCTTCCCCCAGAGATGGGGAATCTTCATTAGGTTTTCCACGTCTCTTCATTGAGGCGTGTACTTTGACAACTGTATCAGCACCTTCCCACACCTCCAATACTGATACAGCCCGACAGATCTATTCAGCAAGAGTCAGTAAAGATAATAAACACCAAAGTTAAAAACCTACGGAACAAAACCATTACGATGGTTAAGGTTCTATGGTCGAATTGCGAACTAGACAAATAAACATGGGAACCTGAGACCTTCATCCGAGAAAAGTACCCCGAGCTGTTTCCCCATGTATGTTATTCTCACCCCCTACTTTAAGCAAATTTTCAGGGACAAAAATCCTCATTTTTTAATAGATTGTAACATCCCGGCTTTTATTTGGGTCACTAGAACCCTAGTGGACCCAATAAAAGTACCCGAACCCCTAGCCAAGGCCCAAAGGAGGAGGGAGATGACCCTATTTGGGGAAATTGAACTAGAGAACTCCGATTTGAGTTTTGTCGGTTCCTATAGCCTCGTATAGTCAATATGAGTGTGATGAAACTTGTTTCATTAAAGTCCAAGGTCATATGGTGAATATTACTGTTCCTCATAGAACGTCATATTTACGAGAAATTTGAATATTGAGCTAGAGAACTCCGATTTGAGTTCTGTCAGTTCCTATAGCCTCGTATAGTCAATATGAGTGCAATAGAACTTGTTTCGTTTAAACCCAAGGTCATCTGGTGAATAGAACCATTCCTCGTAGAACGTCATGTTTACAAGAAATTTGAATATTGAGCTAGAGAACTCCAATTTGAGTTTTGCCAGTTCCTATAGCCTCGTATAGTCTATCTGAGTGCGATGGAAATTGTTTCATTAAAATCCGAGGTCATGTGGTGAATATGACCATTCCTCGTAGAAAGTTATGTTTACGAGAAATTTGAATCTTGAGCTAGAGAACTCTGATTTGAGTTCTATCAGTTCCTATAGCGTCGTATAGTCAATACGATTGCAATGAGACTCATTTCATTTCAATCAGAGATCATATGAGCACGCCACGACACACAATTTTAAAATATCAAGAAAATAAACTTGAAATCGATCGTGGTCAGTTTCATTTGACTCATAAAGTTAAAATAAGACCGACGAAGTTCGTTACGATCAATTTCGATGCCAAGTGGTCAAATTATGGTCAAACCAAGCTTTAATATGCATCGAAAAGCGTGCATACATCTATGTTACTTTAACACCCCAACATTGACCCGCCATTCGACAATGTTGACCCGCTATGATCTTGTCCCACATAGGGGGGGGGGGGACCCTAGAGTTGACTTTGGTCAAACTCCCTTAAAAATCCCATTTTTTTGAAATTTTAAGCGAGGGCTCACACAATACAACACACCAAGCCACTTGTGCCCCACCTCCCATGCCCCATATAGACTCTAAATAGGCCTTGACACAAGCCCAAGAAGCTAGGGCCTTTCCCCCTCTCTTTTCCCAAAATCCAAGGCCACTACCAAGCTAAGCCTTGTGTTCTTTTACTTATTTTTTGGAGGGTGTGGCACCCCCCCCCCCAAGGGGTGGCCAACTTTTCAGGATAGATGGAGGGGGAGAAAAACTCCTCCTCACCCCTTCTCTTAATCCCACATCGGAAAGAAGGAAGGGGGGCTCCTCCCAGCCCTATAAGAGGGCCACCCTTCCCCTCTGCTGATTACACACAACCCCAACACCACCCTCACCGGAGATACCTCGCTGAAAAAACCAAACTGATCCCCCACCACCTTTTCCACCCTCTCATGGACAACCTCCCCGAGAAATCCCAGCGACCCTGACTCCTGGTAGAACCTCTTCCCCTCCCCCTTTCTCTTCTTCCGAACGAGTTGCGGACACGTCTACCTCCCGAGCCAAGCTCCAGGCTGGGAGATAGTCCTGCACGGAGAGCCCCTCCTAGAACCTATGGTGGTACTAGGAGGAGGCTACCCCTATGGGGGGACCCTTCTCCCGCAGCAGAAGGTAATGGTGCCGCCAGAATTTGAGTCTCCGGCGGTACCCAAATTCTTCTTTTTTTCCTCTTTCCCCGACGACGGCCGGCGGCGCCAGGCCGCTGGACCACCGTCGAAGGAGAGGCCGACCCCCGACGCATTGGCCGGGGGTGAGAGGTGCGAGAGGCATGTGAGATGTAAAGAGCGAAGTGGCGCGACACTACCCGAGCCAAGCTCTCAGTTTCTCATTTTACAGTAGCGACCGACAGCGCCAGGCCGTCGGACCACCACCAGCTGAGTCACCGGCCACCGGCGAGTCGACCTGGGTGGCGCTGGCATCTGGCATTGGTTAGCCATCAGTGGCAAAGGCCACCACCTCCTGTACCGACGTGATCAGTAGTCGTCGTCTGATCTTCATGCAGAAGATCGGGCGGCGGGGGAATTCTTAATTCCTATTCCTACCTTAGCATCCCCCGCCCCCCCGCCCCTGCAGTGGATTAGCTCCAGATTCATTGTAGGTGGCAGAAGACCAGCGCGCAGGTGTCATCCTCCCAGTTCCAGGGAGATGTTTACCCACACCACAACCCTTCCCAATCAGCTTCCCGATTTTTTTGAGAAAAATCTAGGCTTCTAGGGGAAATATTTGAACATGGAAGTTGTTACCCATTATGAGGTCTATCTCCAAAAATTTTTTGGGATTTTTATAAATTCATTTAGTATTTTAAAAGGCCTAAATTAAATTTGTTTGGCCAAATTAAATATCCCAAAGAGGTTGGAAAATTTTGGAAAAGTTCGTAGGCTCATAATAGGCCCTCTTGGGTATTCTATTAAAATTTGGGAATATTTGGATAAAATTTTGTGATTCTCTGACTTTTCGGATAAAGGGGCGCGCTTTGAATATTGGATCGTTCAAATATTTTGAAGGACGCATAGCGCGCGACCGCGATGTAATTTATAAATTATCTTTCAAATAAATAGCGGCGAGGCTTATAGAGGTGAAATCTCAAGCTTGAAGCGACACTGGAATTTTTGCAAACCTACATGCTTTTTATTAAAATGCGCGATCACGATATAATTTATGAATTGTTTTTCAAATGAATAATTATGAGAGTTATATAAGTAAAATCTCAAGCTCAAAGAAATACGGGGATTCTCGCAAACCAACAAGTGCTTTATTAAAAAAATTCTCGGGCGCCTTGAATATATCGGGAAAACAAAACATACAAGCCATAAGTGCGGCGACTCCCAACCTCAATTCAGATGTTAGGTTTTTCCAATATTTTGAAAAGTTTTACGAGGTTGGTGTTCGAGGAAAGATTAGGCCCTCTAAAATACCCGGAATCGTCTCAACCCGAGAAATCAAGATTGACTCCGATCGGCGAATAAATGTTCATACTCTCATCCGCTTAATAAATATATATCAAGAAATTAAGGAACTCATAACAAGCTCCTCAAGTATGATTAAGCCATGATTAAAAGGCGCAATGGAACTTGGCATCCGATCTTAATAATGGGTGAAATTCAAAAGAGTGTCCTATGGACGAGGGTGGAACCGAACTTTCCTCCTATAAACGGAGATGGAACTGAAGCCTCCTAATAACTGAGTGAAGGACTACTAACCCTATTATTCTTTTGTGCTTTCTTTTACTTCAGTCTTTGGTCCAGTTCTATTTAGTACTTCATTTATGGTCCTTTTCGTTTTATTTCTTTTCAAGTTCAACTCTAGTCTCGTACTGGTCTAGCTCATTTCAGCACTTAATTGCAGCTCGTTCAGTTCAGTACTTTTACAGTTCAACATTTCATTTCTGCAACTTATTTCAGTAACACTCTTGTTTACCACACTTAATTAAATTCAATTTAGTATTTCTACATTTCTAGCTCGTGTCCTGCTTCGACGGTGGTTGACCTCCCGGTAGAGCGTTAGTTTGGGATAACCGAGAATTGAGTTATTCCTTCTGGGTTAGCCCCAAATAATGTGCCCCACGCTCGCTGCTCTCCTTGACCAAAGGATGAGCATCAAGTCTCATTAAGAAGACCGCTCACCCTAATTAGTTAATGTCAAGTAAGGCGGGCCGACGCCAGCCCGAAATATACTTCTAATTATTGAAATGTTTGTAAACTTGCTTGCGGTAGAAAGTGGCGGGTCAGTCACGCCCGCGGTCTGTTCTTACGAGGGCGGGAGGGTTGATGACTCATGGCAAAAGGGAGATGTGTACCATGGGTGAACGACCATTCTATACCCCGTTGGCTTGCCTCCACTAGTCGGCCTGAATTGCAGAATTCGACAGATGTCGCTCACATCCAAGAGTACACTCGGTTGTACGATGGGGATGGGTAGTGCGGTACGACCACACCCAAAAGTGGCAGGACTGGCCACTGTCACCAACGGCCACTTCAGTAAGGCTCGTGTGGTTCGCTACCCGGCTAGAAGAGAAGCAGTCTAATCTATGTCCACATAGGGTGAGTTGGCAGGTTATGAACACCTGTGGATTAACTACAGGCTGGGAGTACCAGTTGATGATACAACTGTTAGTTGAGCTTTTTCCTTTATATATAACTGTTTATATGACCATAGCTCCCAATCATTTATATGCTCCTAACTCTCTTTGCTTCGACTATTTGATTATTGTTTTGGTACTTAAGCTCGTCCTAGGATATGGATCCGGGGAGGAGATATGTTTCTACTTAGCTTTATGACTAAAGGTTGATTATATAACCATTCATAGGAGACGGAGTACCGCGAAGTCTAGTTGCCGCATGACGGCATAGCAACCGTTTAGCCTACCTAAGCAGAGGCACCCCCATCTTCTCCCAATTTTTGAGACGTGAATCTTCCATAGTACAAAAAGTAGAAGAGAGTTCTGTTGGATCGATAGGCGCCCTTAGAAGGCGGGGGGTGAATAAGGGAATAAAAATTCTTCTTTATAATTTTATGAAAATTACTAAATTGTTTTATAATATGAAAAAGGGAAAATAACAATTTAGCTAATTTGTGAGAATATCATAATAACCAAGTTTAGAAACAAGTACTAAATTGTTTTATGATGAAAGAGATTGAACTAAACAATTTAGATAAAGTAATTAGAATTGAAAACTTTGTAACCAATATTTAGAGATTATGCCATTATGATAGAAATCAAGTAAACACAAGTAGAAACATGATTGTATTTATATAAAAAAGGTGTTTACATAAATTTGATTTCAATATCGCTAGAAATCGGAGGCGTACAAATGTAAATATCTTTTCCTTTTCTATACCGACCTGTATCCCCACAAACCGGTTGGCTTTAGCCCATCCTTCCCCGGATAAGGCCTCAAGCCGCTCTAGCCAATACTTCCCCGGATATGGCCTCGAGCCCCCTAGATCTAATCACCTAGAACTAGTCGCCAACACAAGGCAAATTCCCCCCTCAGTCCTACCCAGACCTAGTCGCCAACACAAGGCGAATTAACTAAACGATTACAAAAAGTATGGAATGAAAATAAAGATAACAATAATAAAACACCCTATATGAGATGTCTGAAGAGGAGGATGAAGGATCGCTGTAGTTTGAGAGAGGTCGAAGCGTTTGCCCTTCGGATATAGCGTGACGTAGTCCTCCTCCATAATTCTCCTTAAGCTTTTAGTGGGAGATCCATCTTCGGCAGCATAACAACAATAGAATTGTGGCCCTAGCAATCTCTCTATGATGGATCAGCCAACACGAGAAAGAGCCCATCAATTTATAGAACTTGAAGATAGCGCCTGCTGTAGCTCCTAGCGCGTGCGGTAGCGTTCATGTGGAGCGGTTACGAAACCATCGGCGGCGTGGCGCTGTGCTCGAACTTGAGATAGCGCCAGGCGGTAGTACTAGCGCTGGTGGTAGCGTTCGTGTGGAGCGGTTGCGAAACCGTCGGCTGTGTAACAGAACACAATTTCGTCGAACAAAACAGAATTCATCGAACGCGCCTTCATCGAATGCACCCTTTGCCGAATGGAAAAAACCGCCACCATCAGGATCGTGCAAACCGCCAGGAACGTGACAGAACAAACTTTCGTCGAATGGCCTCAAATTCGTCAAACGGGGCAATTTCGTCGAACGGAATCACTTTCATCGAACGGAGCTTCAAATTCATCGAACGGCCTCAAATTCGTCGTACGCAATATTGTTGTGCAGGAGCTCAGTTCGTCGAACTCCAATTCGTCGAGCGGCCTTCACAATTCGTCGAACGTAATATTCGTCGAATGGAATTTTTGTCGAACGCAGGCAAATTCGTCGAACGGATCTCCAAGTTCGTCGAACGTAGATTCCTTCAGATTTCGTCGAGCGCCTTTAGAGTTCGTCGAACGCAAGTTCCTTCAGATTTTGTCGAGCACCTTCAGAGTTCGTCGAACGCAGGTAGATAACGCTGAGCGTTAACTACTAACGCGAGCGTTAGCACATATTCCAGAGAATCATCTCCAATCTGTTTTATACCTATGGAGTATTGCACCTATAGTTCCTGCATACTCTAAACACACAAAATACAAGATCAAATACAATTTGGGATTTGTTATTTTCAAACAAAGGGATGTGACACACATGTCCAACAATCTCCCCCTTTTGATAATAACAAATCCTCTTAACAAGAAATCAACAATAGTGTTTGTAGTATATGATAAGCAAGATGATAGTGCAACTATAGTATATGATAAGCATGATGATATGCATACTCCCCCTATCTTAATGCTCCCCCTACATAAATGCAATTTATGTTTTACTCCCCCTAAATGATAGATTACATGAATTATTCTCCCCTTAATCTTCTATATTTCTCCTATATAGATTTCTTCAATTAATCTCCCCCTTTTGGTATTATCAAAAGAAGGTAGGGTGAGGGTAGTAAGGAGGCATTCTTTAGGCTAGTTATAAATCATGATTGAGCCTTTGTAATATATTAAATGATAAAGAGTTTAAGCATAGTATATATAAGAGATTTCAAATAAAAAGATAAGAGTTGTAAGCAAGCGGAAGATTATAAGAAACATCTTTTGTAAGCATGAAAAGCATAAGTTAAAATATGAGTTTTAGTTCAAAATTGAAAGATGTTTTAACATTTTTGAAATCTCAAAGTTTTTCATAAAGATACCAAGCATGAAATGAACATATCAAAGAAAGATTATACTACAATGTTACTTAATTTTAAGTTCAAGAGATGCCAAAACATTGTAGAGATCATGCTAGGTTATCTAGTGCATTTCTTATATAAGGAGTAGTATAGATAAAGCATTAGAATCCAATACTCATGAGAAGAAGTGTTATGAAAGATAATGATGTGCACATAAGTGTATTTTGGGTAATGTTAACAATTGATTTAAATCAACAAATTACAAGACATTTGTAAAGTAAAGTGCACAATAAAATACAAGTAAATTACTTTCACGCACTTTTAATGCACATAATTTTTAATGAAGTGGTGTAATAACCAAGGTTTGCACAAGACACTTTACTATTCTTTCCAAGGTGCTCAACCTCACAATGCTTATGAAGACTTATCAGGAGGTTCAAGTAGTGCTTGGTGGAGTTATATTTTTCTACATATATAATTTTTTTTGTTCATATTTGTGAGACAACATTCTCCGAATACACTTGTTTTGCAAACCCAATTTTTAAACTTAACCACTTTTCTAAATTTCATAAGTGCAATTCAAATGTAGTGTAGGCAATAAACTTATGCAAGTTTTAATTCATTGTACAAATACAATACACAAGCAAGCATATTAGATTTAAACACACATGTTGATTATCAAAATAAGTGAGTGAAATGTATCATTATCAATCATAAAACATTTACTCATACTTAGAGGTATGCTAAGCTTGGATCTACACATATTTTTTAATACAATTGATGCACTTAAATAGATATATCAAAGCATGATAAACAAAAACAATGTTCATAGTAATTTGAAGGAATAAATGTTGACATTGTAAATAATTCTAAATAATAGAATTCATTCATGCTTGATATTAGCAATAAAGATCATACAGTTTTTTTGTAGTTTTAACATTTTTTAATGAGATAAAAATAGAAAATCACAAAAAAACATATTTTTGTATTTCTGAATTTTGAACTTTTGTAGTTGATTTTTCATAATAGGAATTACACACAAATCTCAAGAACATATTTTTGAATTTTGAACTTTTGTAGTTGATTTTTAATAAAACACAACTCTCAAAAGACATATTTTTGTATTTTTGAATTTTGAATTTTTGTAGTAGATTTTTCATAATATGAATAAAACAAAAACAACAAATGTCAGAAATGCAAATCAAAGTAGTGCATATAAACTAACATATTTTTGTTGATTTTTAGAAATTTTTAAAAATAGTAAAATCACACATCCACGCTAGCGCCGGCGCTAGTGATAGCGCCGCAAACAGTACATGATTTTTTGAGAATTTTAAATTTTTGATTTTTGATTTTGATTAAGTGTCCTTAGAGTAGTTCCATGCGGAAATTTTGTAATTTTTGGATGTCTCGATTTCTCAAATTGCATAAAACATTAGCATTTTCAAATACCCATGTTTTACAAAAATATTTAAGCTCAAAATATAGATTATGCAAACACAAGAGGACACATTTTTTATTAAACAACCCAAAATATGCATGATTTAAGTGATAAGTAAATAAAATGTTCATGCAGAGAATTATAAGTATGTCCTAAGATTAAAAATTACCCTGACTAAATGTCTACACCCTAGCCCCGTACTAAGTGATGAATGGGCATGAGGAGCTGCACACATGCCGTAGGTTGGGGTGTTAATCCCATTTGCACACATTAGAGAACACTCAACCTAGAACTCTTTCCCCACAGTGCCTCGCAAGGCCCCACTGGAACCCTCCCCGGTTAAGGACAAGACATGTCTTAGAGGTTAGGTCTCTAATGTATCCAATCTTACGCCCCCGCTATTGTGAGATATGAAGTCATGGGTGAATAATCTTTGGACAACCTATGCTTTTAAACAATGGGTTGATTTATAAACTATGGGTTTTGTTTAATGTGATGAGTTATATATTGCCGCATAGTTTTTCTACTTTTATGAGATGACGATATGAGATAACTAGCACAATTACTAATATTCAATAAGTGACAATGCTAGTGTGATAAGTTTTGGGGTTAAATGCCATGTCATAAGATTTATATTAATATTGCATGTATTTCCAAAATATAGTTTCAAATTATAGATCTAGAATAGTGTGATGAATAAATTTTGATTTATTCTTTCATTGCAAAGTTGATTCTAGAGTCTACAAATATGAGAGATACATGCAATCACTAGCAAAGCATATTAATACATCATATAATGTAAAGAAAAACAATATTCATATTTTTATCATAAAATTCATAATTCCTAGGTAATAGACATTATTGATTTGAGATATTTCTTGATAGAACATGAATTATGATTTATGATTATTGAGAATATATGATAGATTATCATGATGTATGTAAATTCTAATTCTCCTAGACTTATGACAATATGATTTGGAGATTTTCTTTTGAATGAGCATGTTTGATTTGTAAATCTAGGAAATGATGATCATGCAATCATATTAAAGACAAAGATCACAAATATAACATTTTGAAATTTATAATAAAATTGCACTCAATAATTGACATTATTGATCTTTGGTTTTGCATTATAATATATGATTCATGATACACAATTCATATATATCTAATGATTAATTCATAAAATATGTGTTTGTTTGGAATTTTGGTATTCTATTATAATTTTGAAATCACATAGATATCATGAAATTTGAATAACATTGTAAATATTATACCTAGCATAAATATATAAGCATAGACCAAGAAGTGATGCTAGGCTAATGAGTTTGAATGCAATGTTATTACATAGGATTAATGGAGATAATGTTGCATGTAATATTAGAAGGTTTTAAATTAATTTTCTTTAGACCTAGAATGAAATGATTATTCTATTTGATTTGAACTTAATGATACAAGATGATTCTAAGGTCTAAATTACATGCAGACAATGGTGACACACATCACACATATAATATCTAAAATAAATTCCATAGACACAGAAATTTCCGAATTAAGCAAACTAAGATAGCTTTTAAAACATAGTTGAAATTGGGCAAATTGATAGCACCAAACGAACTTAAATTTGCAAGCCTAGTTCGTCGTTGGATGGATATTTTTGTGCTCTTTCCAAAAATATATTAAACGCGAAAATCGGACGAGCGGATCAAAAGATATGGCTGTTTGAAGTTTTGATCGTAAACTCGCATTTTTGAAAGATTAAACATGCGTTTAGATGAATTTATGTTTTCAATTTTTCTAGATAATATTCTTCATTATAAGGGCTATCATATGCAGCAAACAAAAATAGAAAAGTATCAAAAAATGTTGCGCATTTTAATTTTTAGTTTAAGCCCTTTAATAAACCATTTAAATCCAATCTTTAAAATAGTTTCAATAGTCTTGATAATAATTTCAATATTCAATTTCTAATGATAATTCAAGACAATTAAGGGTAAAGGATTTAAAAGGATAAAGAACAATCAAAGATGAGAGATAGATCACTTTGAAAAATATATGACTTAATGTTCAATTTTAATTCAAATTTAATTTGATAAACATTAGGCTTCATAAATGAAAGTCATATTTCATGATATATAAAGTGATCATAACATGTTTGTTCAAAAAATAATAAAAAATAAACAAAAGAAAAGTGACAATAAGCATATCATGAAGTAGAGTAGTGATATTTAATTTTTTTTTGTTTCTACTTCATGCAAATGAATGGATATTAATGAATGAGAGATTTAGGTATCCAAAGGTGACCAAGTGGGATGGTTCCTTTGGGTACCCAAATACATCGTGGTGGCTTTTGGGGAGATAATGATGAATGGGCTTTTACAATTAAAGATGATATGTCATTTTTCTTTATGGGTCTTCATTCATACATTGGTTGTTTATCACTTAAATCCATATAATGATTATGTGACATCTTTATATGATGATAGTTGTTTGAAAAATAATTCTTTGTGGGTTTATGTTTATTCAAATTATTTTTCAAAATAACTTGATGTTGATAATCATAATGAATTTTATTATATGGATTCTGTGAAAGTTTATAAGAGTGATTGTCTTTCTTTAGAAGTGATTGTTGAAAGAGTGAGTTACAATATGTTTTAAAAGATTGATTCTTATTTTGATGATTTTCATTTCCACTCTTTCTTACAGACATACTCTTAAAATGTGACGGAAAATATTTTATAGTTTGATTTTCATGAAAAGGAGTTTTTAAATATGAGTCATGATTGAAAATATATTGAGACCTATAATAGTGACTCTTAAGAATTTTGTGAGGATCATAATTCCTTTTGAAACTAAAAAACTTTTGAGGTGATGTGTGAAAATGATCCTTTATAGAAATGATTTTGTAAGTTAATTTATCTTTGTTATTCAAAATCTTATGATGAATGACATTACTAGAAATTAGAACTTTTTCAACAAAAGATTTTAATTGTCTTAACTTACAAGTTAAAGCATCATTTTCAATTATCAATTTTTCATTATGCTTTTTTGAAATTAAGAGCCCTTTTTCAATATACTTGAATTTTTCTTTTAATAGATTGCAATCAAAACAAGGAGTAGGAATTTCAACTAAAGAGCAAGATGGAGAAGCCACATCATAATTAGATTCTACATTAGCATTAGCTTTTAACCTTTTATTTTCTAAACGTAATTTATCATTTGTAATTTTCAATTTCTTAATTTTACGTTTAGCAACTTGTAGCATATGTAATGTGGAAATAGAATTAGTCACAAAGATAGAAGAATTTGATTTACTTACATTGCTATCGGGAGAGGCAAGATTTGAACATAAAGTTCCTTTAACATATTTTTGGCACTCCTCTTCCAAAGACAACATTTCTTCTTCTATTCCACTTGATGTGCTCTCCATGGTTTCATCCTGAGAGATTCTTTCTTGATTGCTTGTGCCAATTTGAATGTTTTCCAAATGTTGTGCATGCTCCAAACCTATACACGAAAGATCAAACATTTCATCAAGAAATTTCTAAACTTTGTAAGCATTAGTAAAACAATAAATCAATTTGGAAATGTCTTTTGATAAAGCACAAAATAAAATATTCATAGCCTTCGCATTTAAATGACATTCCAATTTATTTGATTCATCCGCTGGTCTTATAATTGCCGTATTCCAAATTTTGATATCATATGAGTTAAAAAAAGATTTCATTAATATTTTCCACCCTTTACAATTTTTGCCTTCAAATAAAGGTGGTGCCAAAGATTTTTCATTTATAAGAAATTTTCCCCCACTAGTAGAGGCGAGATCATGAGACGCCATTATTCCTAGTTTTTAAACCATTTGGAATAACCTATCTCTGATACCACTTGTTGGATCGATAGGCGCCCTTAGAGGGGGGGGGGGGGGTGAATAAGGGAATCAAAATTCTTCTTTATAATTTTATGAAAATTACTAAATTGTTTTATAATATAAAAAGGGAAAATAACAATTTAGCTAATTTGTGAGAATATCATAATAACCAAGTTTAGAAACAAGTACTAAATTGTTTTATGATGAAAGTGATTGAACTAAACAATTTAGATAAAGTAATTAGAATTGAAAACTTTGTAACCAATATTTAGAGATTATGCCATTATGATAGAAATTAAGTAAACACATATAGAGACATGATTGTATTTATATAAGAAGGTGTTTACATAAATTTGATTTCAATATCGCTAGAAATCGGAGGCGTACAAATGTAAATATCTTTTCCTTTTCTATATCGACTTGTATCCCCACAAATCGGTTGACTTTAGCCCATCCTTCCCCGGATAAGGCCTCAAGACGCTCTAGCTAATCCTTCCCCGGATATGGCCTCGAGCCCGCTAGATCTAATCACCTAGAACTAGTCGCCAACACAAGGCGAATTCCCCCCTAAGTCCTACCCAGACCTAGTCGCCAACACAAGGCGAATCAACTAAATTATTACAAAAAGTATGGAATGAAAATAAAGATAACAATAATAAAACTCCCTATATGAGATCTCTGAAGATGAGGATGAAGGATCGCTGTAGTATGAGCGAGGTCGAAGCGTTCGTCCTTCGGATATAGCGTGACGTAATCCTCCTCCAGAATTCTCCTTAAGCTTTTACTGGGAGATCCATCTTCAGCAACATAACAGTAATAGAATTGTGGCCCTAGCAATCTCTCTGTGATGGATCCGCCAACACGAGAAAGAGCCCATAAATTTATAGAACTTGAAGATAGCGCCTGCGGTAGCTACTAGCGCCTGCGGTAGCGTTCGTGTGGAGCGGTTGCGAAACCGTCGGCGGCGTGGCGCTGTGCATGAACTTGAGATAGCGCCAGGCGGTAGCGCTAGCGCTGGTGGTAGCGTTCGTGTGGAGCAGTTGCGAAACCATCGGCTGCGTGACAGAACAAAATTTTGTCGAACGAAACAGAATTCATCGAACGCGCCTTCATCGAACGCGCCCTTTGTCGAACAGAAAAAATCGCCACCATCAAGATCGTGCAAACCGCCAGGAATGTGACAGAACAAAATCTCGTCGAACGGCCTCAAATTTGTCGAACGGAGCAATTTCGTCGAACAGAATCACTTTCGTCGAACGGCCTCAAATTCATCGAACGCAATATTGTTGTACAGGAGCTCAGTTCGTCGAACTCCAATTCGTCGAGCGGACTTCACAATTCATCGAACGTAATATTCGTCGAACGGAATTTTCGTCGAACGCAGGCAAATTCGTCGAAGGCAGATTCCTTTAGATTTCATCGAGCGCCTTCAGAGTTCGTCGAATGCAGGTTCCTTCAGATTTTGTCGAGTGCCTTCCGAGTTCGTCGAATGCAGGTAGATAACGCTGGGTGTTAACTACTAATGCGAGCGTTAGCACATATTCCAGAGAATCATCTCCAATCTGTTTTATACATATGGTGTATTGCACATATAGTTCCTGCATACTCTAAACACACAAAATACATGATCAAATACAATTTGGGATTTGTTACTTTCAAACAAAGGGATGTGACACACATGTCCAACAAGTTTTAGATAGTCTTTTGGAGCCTACGAGGCAGTTATGTAAAAATAATGGTTATGCCATCTTGCTTATATATATATACACACGTCTGTTTCGTCTTCCTTATGATTACTTCCGCACTTTGATCTGAAGTGATGTGTTGTGTTCCCTTGACTGACAAGGCCATCATCTAGTGCTTAAGTGAGTGGGTCTTTGCCACTTCACAAGCATTGGGTGGCTATCTTGGGCAGTAAGACCCTCCACCTCCGACCCGGGTCTAGTGTTGGGGGGAACCTTACATGCACCCCTCGAGAGAGGATGACATAAATCTTTCAGATTTGAGCCAAATCTAATAGTGGGGTTTACCTCGTAAAGCAAGCTTAGAGGTTTCAGCTGGTCAAGAGATCTTAATCGATCAACATAAGGTTAGTTGGTAGTATTCCTCAAGAGGTGCTATCATGATTTGAGAACCTCTACGGTCGAGTTATTTTCATCAATTGCTTATGAAATTTAGATTTACTAATTAATTTACTTAAGATTGATTCTCGATCAAATGCTTTCTTTTCTTTAATTATTTTATTCTCAAAACTCAATTTTATTTACCGATAAAATAATAATAATTTGCATGAGTAGAAGTACTCAACAGCCCTGTGGAATACGATACTTGATAATCTTGTCCATAGTTCTTAGAATTTGGAGAAAATATATCTTAAATTTGACGTATCAAGTTTTTGGCGTCGTTGCCGGGGATTTTTTGTTGATATTTTGAAAGCAGAAATTTTATTAATTTTATCATTCTCTTTCTCCCCAACCCCCAATTCTATTTTTCATTTTTCCTCTCTAATTCCATTCTATTAAGTAAATGTAGTTTTATTTTATAAAAAAATGTTATTTCACTTAGTTGTTAAAGTTGTCGATCTTACTAAGAAAATAAATATTTTTGAATCCGCAACAAAGCATATAATTATTTGTCATTTTTGTGGTGCAAATCATTTTAGTGAGGACTATTATTATTATTATTATTCTCAAAATTTGTATAATCAAAATAATTTATCTTTCAAATATAATTCTAATGAATTTCCTTCTTGCTCTCATACCAATTAGTCATGGTGGCAAGATCACCCGGATAGTTTACGGTGCGATAAAGAAAAATCATTTGATCCTAATTTTCATTCCTCCATTTTTAAACCACAAAGCTCTTCATCTTCTCTTGGTGATTCACCAAATTTTCCTTTTAAAATTTTAAATAGTTATTCCCAAGATGAAGAAAATATTTTATATCAAGAATTCAAAAGAGCGATGGATGCACAAGACATAATAGAAGATGAACATGTTTTTATCCTACTCCGCTTGATTTCACTCTTATTTTTCATGAATTTTCAACCACACCACATAATTATTTTAAAAATGAAGTTCATGGAAATATTATGTCCCATGAAATTATTCCACTTGGTATTCCAATTAAATTTTCGGATAACAGTTTTTCTTTTGAAATTACACAACCACAGCTTAATCATATATTTTCACAAGAAACACTTTCTTGTGAACATTTTTTTGGTCGCTTATTTTTTATTCTTTTTAAACTAATGATTTAAATATAGATGATGAGTCATTGCAACCAAACGTCTTTGATGATCCATTTGCTTCTCATCACTAGCAATCCAAATTACCAAAGATATGTATAGGTTATTTGGATTCACACTTTCAAAACGACACACAAAGAAAGAATTAAGAATATAGCGGAGGAGTCGTCGGGCAACGGACATCGGCATATTCACCTCAGCGTGAATTAAGGGAGTTGCATGTGCATTTTCAGTTTAAATTTTCTTTTAGCTAGCCCTTAACGTTTAGCTCAAAGACGTTAAACAAAGCGCTTTTGGGAGGCACCTCTTGGTTATCTTTATTTTTCTTGTCCTTTTCTTTTTATATCTCTACATGCTTTTTTTCTCCTTACTTTATAAACATTGGGGACAATGTTTGCTTTTAAGTATGTAGTGTATTCTCTTATGTTTTGTTTTTACTAAAAAAAAACCAAAAAAAATTAGAAAACCTTCAAAAATCATGAAAAAACAATTTATCTTTTCTCTGTTCCTATTTTGTTTAGAAAATTTTACAAAATATAAAAAAATTTATTTATTTTTTGTCATATTTTTAGTCTTATTTTCCTTTCTAAGCATATTAAAATTCAAAAAAAAATTATAAAATTTAATTTCTTGCGAAAAGGCCATGCTGAGCTTTCATCCCACAAAACAGCATAATACCTTGAGAGCCCGTCATTGGGTATTCCTTGGGAACTCCAAGATTTAAAAAAAAGTTAATTTATGTTTTTACAAAAAATTATTATAAAAATCCAAAAAATTTGAAAATTTATTAAAATCTTTGATGCGCAAAACTATATCAGCAAACGATAACAGCAAGTGTACCATATCGAAAGTAGTATAGGTTTATAAAACCAAGATCGTATTAGACTCGGGGCGGTTGAGTACTCTTACTTCAAGAAAGTCTCTATTATTTTATCAACAATACTTTGGGTTGGTTTTTGCAGAAGGAAAAATTAAAATATGATTAACCGATAAGTAAAAAGACTAGCACTCGATCTTTGAATCACCTCGAAGATAAAAATAAGAAGAAGGAATAGAATCACATTCTCTTACTAAAATAATTTTGACCGTGGGGGTTCTTGAATTATGAACGTACCTTGGGTCGAGGATACGCCCAACTAAGATTAGGAAATATCAACTGAATTCTCATTCTATAGTTGATAACCTAATACTCGTTTTACGAGGTGAATCACGCTATTGGCTTTTACTCCAATCTGGAAGGGTAACGTCATACTCTCTCGAGGATTGCATTCTACTCTTCTTTATCCTTGAGTGATCGATTCGTCTTACGAGCCTCTCAGCTAACTAAAGAACGAAAATAAGAACAAGAATTATATATCGAAAATATAATCTCGTTATCTTAAAATCAAGGATAAATCATAAGCTTTTTAGAAAAGAGAAAGAGCAATTTTAAATTACTTCAAAACTTTTATTATTCCTTAGATCATCTCGATCGAGTACTAATAATAATTTAGTTACTCATGGAGATGTTGGAATCATAAGAAATCAAAGAGTACATAATAAAATAAGAGGAGAATAAGAAGTTAAGAGAACTAATTTTATTGATTGCAAATGAAAATTAAAACTAAGGGATTGAGATTACGAACTATTTAATGACAATTACAATTGCAAGAATAAAAAGAAGTATAAGAACTACTAAAACATGAAAATAAAACATGAAAAGAAGAGTCTAAGTCCTAAAAATTCCGTCCCTGATCATCTGAAGAAGCTCCCTTTAAATAGCTAAAATTTTTGTGTTACACGGCCTTGGTCACGCCCGTGACCAAGGGGCGTGTAAGGGGCGTGATCGAAGAAGCAGCGGAGAAGGCGCCTTCTGGAGTACTTATGGGCGTTACGTACGTGTCACTCCCCTGGGTCACGCTCATGACCTGGGGCGTGTAACTTTAAAACATGATGCTGGAGGGAAGCTTCGGCGGGAAGCTTCGGTGGGAAGTGGCGTGGGATGAGTCACGCCCGTGTATTGGATGACACGCCACCTGGTCACGGGCGTGACCTGGGGCGTGTAACTTTAATTGACGTGGCAGGCTGATCTGGATGCTGGTGGCGGGTCGCGGCCGTGACACTGCGTCACGCCCCTAGGTCACGCCCATGACCTGGGGCGTGTACTTGGTGAATCTCCATGGAATGACCCTGGGGTGGCGGAAACTGGTCTGAAACACCTCGTAGGTTACACGCCCATGGGTCACGCCCGTGACCTTGGGCGTGTACTTGCACTTTTTGCCCAAAATGCCCAGAAACCCTGAAAACACAAGATCAATTTAAGTTAGCCCACAGAAATAAAAATAAGCACATAAAATGAGAAATTTCACCCAACTTATATGGATTCATATTAAAATATTATTAAAATTACAATAAAAGATGAGTACAAAAAGTACTCATCAAACACCCCCATACATGAGCTTTTGCTATTCCAGAGCAAAAGAATGAGGAAAGAATTACAAGACATCGATAGTATTTCTAATTAACTAAAATTTCGTTAAACCAAGAGTTAGTTAAAAGTAAATTCTAGGAATTCAAGAATTAAGTCATAAGTTATAGTGATAATTTAAACAGAGAAATATGTTTGGCTATATACTTCTCAAGATGACTATTTAGCAAATGAAATCATAGAAATTTTCAAACAAAATTAGATTGAAATTATAAACACTCTAACATAAAAGAAACTTAAGGAAAAGACACCTACCAAAATATTGCTCTCTTAATAATTTAGTTTAGGACTAGAAACGATGAAATTGGCTAGGGATGCGTTTAAACGAACTGGCAAAATGAAGAGAAACTAAAATAACGGTGATGAATTTTATCCTCTCACCTTATTTGAATACGAAATTGTATATGTTTAGGAAAATAATGAATTTTATCCTCTTATTTTCCATGCCGTATAATTTTTTTTTTATTTCTCTTCAACCAAAATCCCAAATTGTATATGTTTTAGATGTAATGAATTTTATCCTCTTACATCATGACATATAATCTTTTAAATGATTTTGGATGCATATGTTTAGGAAATAATGAATTTTATCCTCTTATTCCCATGACATATGATCTTTTTCTCTACATTTTTTTTTATTTGCCAACAAAGGGTAAGGGTAAAGAAATACTTCTAGTTTATAAATTAAACTATTTTGAGAGCAACTTTTTTAGTGGAATGAAATTTCCTAAGATCTTAAAGTTAATAGATAATATAATCCAAATCTAGAGATGTTTAGCCAATTTACCACCAAGTGAAGCAATTTAAAATTAGAATGAGAAGTGGTGCTAAATAGATTCTCTAATCGAATTAAAAACATAAAATGTTTCTTAAAACAAAATTACTTCAAATTTAAATTTAACAAATTCTGATAAAACAAAATATTAGCCAAATCAAAAATGTAGGAATACTTATAATCAGACCTCAAACTAGATTTCTAGACAAATAAAAACAACAAGTAAAAGGGAGATATATCTATATATATATATTTTTTTAATTAGTCTTGGACTTCCCAAGGTATACCCGGTGAAGGGTTCGCAAGGTACTAAGAGGTGCGATGGGAGTTCAAGCCCAAACCTCCCTTTCCAAGATATTAGATTTTTTATTTATTTTTATAAATATATATATTTTTTTCTTTTTAAAAATTGAAAAGAAAGCCTAGAAAGCTATTCTACACCCCCATACTTAAAATTAAACATTGTCCCCAATGTTTAAAACTAAGGATGAAGAATACGTGAAAGGAAAATGCATCAAAAAATGCATGAACATTTATTGATAAGCAAGGAGTGCCTCCCAAGAGTGCTTTCTTTTTCCCGTCTTTAAGCTAGACGGTTAGTGTTAGCTAAACGGATGTTGAAAAGAGAAGTGGACAGGCAACTCCCTTAATTCACGCATAGGTGAATGAGCCGACGTCAGTCGCCCGGCTACTCCTCCGCTTAACATGCGATTCTCCGTTTGTCTTTGATCTTGAATATGCAAATCCAAATCACCTATACATACTTAAGGTGATTTGGATTTATAAAGATAAGCGGCATATGGATCATCAATTATTTGGGGTAGGCACAGCTCATCTTCAACCTGAAATTTTTTAGTGTATAAAGAATCACAAATAAACGATTCAAAAAACATTTCGCAAGGAGGAGGCGCTTGCGAAAATATAAAATTAAGCTTCGGTTGCTCCTTTTCTGAAATAAATTTTTTTTTTGAAAAATCTAGTGCATTACCAAGTGGAATAAAATTTTCAGGCACAAGATTTTCATGAATTTTTGGGTGAACTAAAATAGAAGAAATTTGCGAGAATTTATGACGAAGAATAGAAGATCCGGGTGAAGTAGGGGAAGAAGCTTGTTCTTCTTCTAGTTCATCCGTGGTGCTCATAACATGAAGAAAATCTTGGTAAGAAAATTTTTCCTCTTCTTTGGTAAAAGAAGTTATGGGATTACATGAAAACACATGTTCCTCCATAACTAAATTATCAAAAGATGGAGAAAAAGCACTAGAAGAAATAATATTTTCCTCTAAATTTTGGGTGGAAGTATTAATTTGAATTGGTTGAAATTCCCCAAAATTAGAGCACAAAAATTGCGGCGCAAAAGGGGAAGAACAAAAATTTGGTTCTAAAGATTTATCTTCATCGCCCTGAAAACTATCAGGGTGAGCTTGCCACCAAGAATAATCTACTTCGGGGCTTGAAGAAAAATTATTAAATTCCGAAAAATTATTCTCTTGGAAATTAAAAAAATTATTTTCATCAAAGTTTGAAAAGTTGTTTTCATGAAAAGAGGAAAAATTATGATTGTAATTATTATCAAAATTATTTGCATAAGATTGAGAAAATCATTTTCATAATATAAATTTTGAGAATAAGAATGAAAATCACTTTGATGAGGCACACGACAATAATTGTAACTAATTTAGCGCTTTCGTGCGGCTTCTAAAAGATTAACTTGGTTTTGAAGCTCGACAACTTTTACGGCCAAATCAAAAAACTTCATTTAATAAAAAGAGAACAACTTTCACTTAAATGAATGGAATTTTAGAGGGGGAATAGAGAAGAGAAATAATTTATAATGAAATAAGAAAAAAAATCTATCAAAAATAGCGGGTTAAATTAGTCCCGGACTTCCCGAGGTCTACCCTATGAAGGGGGTACTAGAGGCTGTGATGGGAATTCAAGCCCAAAGCATCCTTTCCAGGAATTTAGTTACACCATAATAAGAAAATAAGAAAAGAAAAGATAAAATTAATAGATATTTCTTTTTTCGAAATATCAACCGAGTTCCCCGGCAACAGCGCCAAAAACTTGATGCGCAAAACTATATACGCAAATGATAACGGCAAGTGCACCGTATCGAAAGTAGTATAGGTTTATAAAACCAAGGTCGTATTAGACTCGGGGCGGTTGAGTACTCTTACTTCAAGAAAGTCTCTATTATTTTATCAACAATACTTTGGGTTCATTTTGTAGAACGAAAAATTAAAATAAGATTAAACGATAAGTAAAAAGAGTAGCACTCGATCTTTGAATCACCTCAGAGATAAAAATAAAAAGAAAGAATAGAATTGCATTCTCTTACTAAAATAACTTTGACCATGGGGGTTCCTGAATTATGAACGTACCTTGGGTTGAGGATACGCCCAACTAAGATTAGGAAATATCAACCAAATTCTCATTCTATAGTTGATAACCTAATACTCGCTTTACGAGGTGAAACCTGCTATTGGCTTTTACTCCAATCCGGAAGGGTAACGTCGTCCTCTCTCGAGGATTACATTCTACTCTTCTTTATCCTTGAGTGATCGATTCATCTTACGAGCCTCTCGGCTAACTAAAGAACGAAAACAAGAACAAGAATTATATATCGAAAATATATTCTCGTTATCTTAAAATCAAGGATAAATCATAAGCTTTTTAGAAAAGAGAAAGAGCAATTCTAAATTACTTCAAAACCTTTATTATTCCTTGGATCATCTCGATCGAGTACTAATAAAAATTTAGTTACTCATGGAGATGGAGGAATCATAGGAAATCAAAGAGTACATAATAAAATAAGAGGAGAATAAGAAGTTAAGAGAACTAATTTTATTGATTGCAAATGAAAATTACAAACTAAGGGATTGAGATTATGAACTATTTAATTGAAATTACAATTGCAAGAATAAAAAGAAGTATAAGAACTACTAAAACATGAAAATAATACATGAAAAGAAAAGTCTAAGTCCTAAAAATTTCGTCCCTGATCATCTGGAGAAGCTCCCTTTAAATAGCTGAAATTTTGGTGTTACACGCCCATGGTCATGCCCGTGACCAAGGGGCGTGTAAGAGGCGTGATCGAAGCAGAAGTGGAGAGGGCGCCTTCTAGAGTAATTGGAGGCGTTACGTATGTGTCGCGCCCCTGGGTCACTCCAGTGACCTAGGGCGTGTAACTTTAAAATAGGCTGCTGGCGGGAAGCTGCGGCGGGAAGTGGTGTGGGATGAGTCACGCCCGTGTATTGGATGACATGCCCCTGGTCACGGGCGTGACCTAGGGTGTGTAAATTTAATTGACGTGGCAGGCTGATCTGGATGCTGGTGGCGGGTCGCAGCCGTGACACTGGGTTACGCCCCTAGGTCACGCCCGTGACCTAGGGGCGTGTACTTGGCGAATCTCCACGGAATGACCCTAGGGTGGCGGAAACTGGTCTGGAACACCTCGTAGGTTACACGCCCATGGGTCACGTCCGTGACCTTGTGCACTTTTTGCCCAAAATTCCCAGAAAACCTGAAAACACAATATCAGCTTAAGTTAGCCGACAGAAATAAAAATAAGCACATAAAATGAGAAATTTCACCCAACTTATATGGATTCATATTAAAATATAATTAAAATTATAATAAAAGATGAGTATAAAAAGTACTCATCAATCTTTTATAAAACATAAATATAGTTCCTAATATAAATCTTGTAGTGTTAGATTCCTCCCAACGTTATTTTTAATTGAGTTTAACTAATTTTAAATTATGAGTTTTATTTATAGACTTTTTTAAAGAGTTTTCTTTCTATGTATTTTATATGTCTTTTCAAAAATTGTGACATTTTACTTTTAGATGAATTTGATTTAATGACTTTTTCATTATCTTGATTTGTTTTAAATATTTTTTAGTTGAACTTTCTCTCTTTAAAATATCATGAATCAATTTTATAGAAATTATGCTACAAATTATTATATTTTACTTATATTAACTTTAGTTGATAGATTCTTAAGATTTCTCTATTTATTTTCTATGCTCTCAAAACATATATTTTTGGAATTTTAAATTCTTTAAACTCTAGCAATTCCCTACCTTGTATTAACCCATTGATTGGCAATATAAAGAAATTAATAAAAGATCATATGTCATGGAATGAGAGGATAAAATTCATCATTTCTAAACATATGCACCTAAGGTTTTAAAATATTATATGGCATGGAGATGAGAGGATAAAATTCATCACTCCTAAATATATACAATTTGGGAAGTTTAAAAGGAAGAAAGCTCTTAAAAGATTATATGTCACGGAAATGAGAGGATACAATTCATCCTTTCCTAAACATATACAAATATTTTTCTTCTATGCTTGTAGTGTGTTTATGGTGTGCAGGAACAATAGGTGCAAGACTCCACAGGTAGAAAGCAGCTTTGAACCAAAATCTCTGAATGGAGCACTACCGCCAGCGCTAGAGTTATCGCAGGCGTTAGCGCTACTGCGGGCATTAGCGCTACCACCTGGCGCTATCTCCAGATCATTCCACGGATCCACGTCTCGATGGTTCACCACGATCTCTAACCGACCTCTACCGTAGGCGCTAGGAGCTACCGCAGGCGCTAGGAGCTACCGCAGGCGCTAGGAGCTACCACAGGCGCTATCTCACAAATCTATAAAATGGGCCTTTCTCTCTCGATTTGTACATATACATCCCAGAGAGAATTCCTATGCCAAATTTCAAGAGCTGTTACTCTGTCGAAAAGTCATCTCCCACTCAAATCTAAAGAAGATTTCTGGAGAAGGAATCCATCATGGTGCATCCGAAGAATGATCGCATCAACCTCGCTTATGCTACAGTGATCATTCATCGCCAACTTCAGAAAATCTCATAGAGGGAGTTTTCATTTGTGTTATTTCATTATTTTGAATCTTTGTAGTTAAATCACCTTGTGTTGGCGACTAGGTCCTTGTGCGGCTTAGGGGGAATTCGACGTGTGTGATTAAATCTAGGGGGTGCTCGAGGCCATATCCGGGGAAGGATTTTCTAGAGCGGCTTGAGGCCATATCCGGGGAAGGATAGGCTAAAGCCACCGGTTCGTGGGGATACGAGTCGGTATAGAAAAGGAAAAAAGTAATAGTATTTTTACGCCTCCGATTTCTAGCGATATCGAAATCAAATGTATGTAAAGACTTTTTATCTAATACAATCATGTCTTTATTTGTGTTTACTTGATTTCCTTCATTTCGCTAAAATTCTAAAATTGCAAATTACATTATTTTCTTCTTTTTTCTAAATTGTTATTTCACTCTCGTTTACTTTAAAACAGTTTAGAAAACTGCTTAATCTTATAAAAAAGTATTTTATTCCCTTATCCCCCCCCCCCTCTCTAAGGGCGCCTATCGATCCAACAAGCAGTATCAGAGGGAGGTTATTCCAAATTGGTTTAAAAACTAGGAATAATAGCGTCTTATGATCTTGCTTTTTCGAAGGGTCAGGGAAATAGTAGACCTCCACTATTTACTGGATCAGATTATAATTATTGGAAATATAGGATGCGATGTTTTCTTATGACCCTAGATTTTGAGGTATGGAATATGGTAGAAGAGGAATACTCTCCTCCTACAATTGTAGTTGGAGAGATTACATTAGAAAAACCAAAAGATAAATGGGATGATAAGGATAAACTTAAATGAAAAAATAACGCCAAGGCCATGGATGCTTTATTTTGTGCATTAGATAGAAATGAATTTAATAGAATTTACGCGTGTACTACTGCATATGATATTTGGAATCATTTGGAAATTACTCATGAAGGTACATCGCAGGTTAAAGATTCAAAACTTTAACAACTGGAGTCAGAATATGAAAAGTTTCGGATGGATTAAAGCGAAGATATTGATGCAATGTACACATGCTTCACCAATTTTGTCAATGCCGCCAAAGCTCTTTGAAAGACCTTCTCCAACGGCGACTTGGTCCGAAAGATTCTTCATTCTCTTCCTCTAAAATTCAATCTGAAGGTGACAACTATCTCAGAGTCGCACAATCTAAGAATGCTCCAGGTTGAGAGCCTCATTGGGAATCTCAAAACCCATGAGATAGAACTCAAGATCCAATACGATGAATACAACAAGGAGCCAAAGAAGAAGGCACTGGAACTAAAATCAAAGAAGGAGTGCCAAGAGGATGAGGATGAAGATGAAGAAAGTCTCTTGGTAAAGAACTTTTGAAAATTCATGAGAAATCCGGAAAGGAGAAACACCTTCCGGAAATATTTCCAAAAGGATGGAAGATGGAAAGGGTCATCTTCAAAGAAGGAAAAGGAGAGCGAAGATGAAGAAGAAATACCTCCTCCAGAATGCTATCATTGCAGGAAGACCGGTCATATTCGGAGCCAGTGCCCAAAGTTTTTGAAGGACCAAAAGGAAAAATGGCACAAAGGGAAGGAAAAGAGGAAGGTGCTAAAAGCTAAAACATGGGATGACTCTTCCTACTCCGAAGAATCAAGCGGTTCTTCATCAAGCAAAGATGAGGAAGAAAGCATGTGCCTCATGGGACATGGAAACGACGACGACGATACCAGTGTTCTTAACGACACTAAGGTAACTCCTCACACATATGATGAACTTTTTAATGAATTTCTTGAAACTTGCAAAGCTTTTGATAAAAATATGAAAGATAATATTTTATTGAATCGTGAAAATGAATCTCTAATTAAAGAAAATCAAAAGCTTTCCAAAAAATTAATTGTTTTAGAAAAAAGAAAGGTTTCTTGCCAAAAGTGTGATCACTCCATTAAAATGACAATAGATATTGAAGATTCTCTTTCTAAAGCTCTCTCCCATGCCAAAACTCTTACAAAAGAGAAGGGGGAATTATAAAGGAAATTAGAAGCCTCTCTTTTGCAAATTAAAAATAATAAAAAAGGTTTTGAAAATAGGTGTGTCATGCTTGTGAATGAAAATTCATCACTTAATGCACAAGTTCATGATCTCACCATGGCCATTAAAAAATTTGGAATGGGCCAAAAATCACTGGATATGATTATAAGGAACCAGTGCAATGGTTCTGGAAAATTTGTGCTCGGATATCGAGGTGAGGGCTACCACCCGGCACTAGCCACTAACGTCGGCGCTAGCACCTCATACAAGAACTCAGCATTTTTGTTTGCAAAATCTTTTTTTTTTGTAAAAATGATTCCTTCCAGTAAGAATAACACAAAATTTCATGTGCAAACTGTTATAGGTTAGGTCACACATATAGTTCTTACAGGAAAGTAAAACAAAATACTTTAAAGCAAATCTGGGTACCTAAGGCTTCCACTTATTCTATGGGTGGTACTGCTTGGGTATCCAAATCTTTACTCTTATCTTCTTTCTAGATGTGCAGGAAGGCTAAGGACAATGAAGATGTGTGGTACTTGGATTTTGGATGCTCCAAGCACATGACGGGCAATAAAGCAAAGTTCCTTAGCCTAGAAAAGAAGAAGGGATGGTGTACTACCCGTAATTCGTCGAGATTTGAAAGGCCTAAGGAGACGCCTATTTGCAAACCTCGCTTGGCGACCAAGAAGCGAGCTGGGCGAGCAGGAAGCAAGGTGCGAGCTGGGCGAGCAAGGCGCGAGCTAGGCGAGCAAGGCGCGAGCTAGGCGAGCAAGGCGTGAGCTGGGCGAGCAGGAAGCGAGCTGGGCGAGCAGGAAGCGAGCTTGGGCGAGCAGGTAGCGAGCTTGGGCGAGCAGAGCCAAGTATGGGCGAGTATTGTCAGGTAACTACCCCCCCCCCCCCAGGTTTTATCTATAAATAGACCCCCAGGGGTACAAGAAAGAGGACCTTTTGGACGAGGTTGACCCCCTCAGGCGAGATACTCGCCAGGTCCCTGCCTTCCTTGTACCAAGCTCGGCCATTTTTGGTTTTGGAGGGGAAGACTACCTTGAGCTTCCGGGTACGTGGTGGGACCTCCCTGCCGCAGCACCTGGGGTCCTGTTTGTTGCTCTTCTAGCTTCTTCGTCGTTGCCAGCCAAGCCATCTCGTTGGGCTGCTACGCGAGTAGCCTCCGCCTGCATTGGTCCGAATCATGAGGTCAGGATTTTCCTGGCGTCAACACTTTGGTGCGGTGAGCGTGGATCGTAGCCAGAGGAAGAAAGTTTAGTGAAAAGGCAAGATGGTAGAAATTGGCGAACAAGAGGAAGTTGTTGGCAACTAGCGAGTATGGCGAATTCTCGCATGTAAGGCGAGCTCCTTTCTTCCTCGCCACAGGCGAGTTCCAGATGGCGAGATCCAGAGGCGAGTTCCAGATGGCGAGATCCCTACTCGCCATAGGCGAGTTACAGAGGCGAGTTCCATAGGCGAGTTCCTGAAGGCGAGTTCCTGAAGGCGAGTTCTAGATGGCGAGATCCCTACTCGCCATAGGCGAGTTCCAGAGGCGAGTTCCTGAAGGCGAGTTCCTGAAGGCGAGTTCCTGAAGGCGAGTTCTTGCAGGCGAGATCCAGAGATAAGTTCAGACCAGCGACTTTAATCAGAAGAGAGGCAAGTTTCCTGGGTAGTGGCGAGATCCTTCCTTACTCGCCATCCTTACTCGCCCATAGGCGAGCTTCCTTGTTACTCGGAGTAGGAGACTTAACGCAGGCGACGAGCATAAAATTTGGCGAGTTCCTTCCTTCTCGCCCATAGGCGAGCAACATCAAATGAGGCGATTTCATGCAGGCGAGCTTCTTCAATACTCGCCTCAGTTTCTTCCCTCTTCAATGCCAAAAGGGACACTCCTCCCCTCAGTTTCCTCCTTCTTCAATGCCAGTGATTTCCATACATTATCATACTTATGGGTGCTTTGGTAAATCCCGTGAGTGCTTTAGTCTGACTAACAATCAGGGTGATTCATGACGAGTACGCCACCAAGGGAAAGAACATAAGCTGTTCCGCGACTCCATGGCACGATGGTCTTCTTCAACAACCTACTCGCGAGGTCTCCAAGCTGATGCTCGGCGAGCTCATAGTCGCGGTGGTTTTCAAAGCTAGGATTTCGCGAGCTCCTACTCGCGATGATCTTCATCAAGGGCTTACATTCCACGAGGATGCTGACTCGTGACGTCTTCAAGGTGGTGTTCCGCGAGCTCCTACTCGCGATGATCTTCATCAAGGGCTTACATTCCACGAGGATGCTAACTCGTGATGTCTTCAAGGTGGTGTTCCGCAAGCTCCTACTCGCGATGATCTTCATCAAGGGCTTACATTTCATGAGGATGCTGACTCGTGACATCTTCAAGGTGGTGTTCCGCGAGCTTCTACTCGCGATGATCTTCATGAAGGACTTATGTTCCATGAGAATGCTTACTCATGACGTCTCCAAGCTTGGTATTCTGCAAGCTCCTTACTCCCGATGATCTCCTTCCGTCGGCTATGATCCATGAGGGGTCTTACTCATAAGGTGTCCCAGTTGGTATCCCCGATGCTATGTTCTTACTCATATAGCCTTCAAGCTGATATCCCTCACCTCCCTGAAACATGGGAGATTGTGATTCTTTTTGTCTCTTTCAGCAAAGCGTTTTCAAAAGAAAGAAGGAAAGCAGGTAAAGCCGACCTCCGCGTCAGGTTGGGAAACGGGCATCCAACTTGATTCTCATAAGATCCAGAACGGATGATGGGACGGTGCCTCGGTAGTGCGTTCCCCTAAGACCAAGCCTCTGCATTGACGGTCGAGATCAGCTCCCCCTTGCATGTTGGCCACGGTTCCCTCTGACTGCACCTCTCATCCGATTGGAGAGATTATCAGGAAGAAGTCGTGACGCCGACCTCCTAGCTCAACGATAGGATGATCGACTTAACCGATCAGGGGACCCATGAATAAAGGTGTCGTGTACCCTCGAGGGCTAAGAGCCCATAACAAAGCGATTCGTTTCTAATTATTTCCTCCAAATCGTATGAGTTAATGTGCTTAAGTGTGCTTAACTCCCCGTTTAATTGTTGAGCAACAGGAAACAGGTTGGGTCGGCATTCAGCATCTAAGTAGGATGGAGGCCCTGGGATGGTGTGTTCCTTTGGAACCTCCCCGACTGTCAGTCCCTACTTGACGTCATCCTTCAGCAACACCCAAGTGGGCTGGAGACCTCGGGATGGTGTGTTCCTTTGGAACCTCCCCGACTGTCAGTCCCCTTCATGGTGTGTTCTATGAGATGAAGAACAGCTCAGAAGTACCTAAAGGCTCAACAGGGAGATCACTTCTCGTCGAGAAGCTCGAACTGAACTAGGAAGGACCTTTCATCGTTCAAGAGGCATTCGAGACTGGCGGATACCTCCTGCAGAATCATGAAGGGGAATCGCTTGGGAATACCTGGAGAGGCAATGACCTGAAAAGGTTCTATCCCTGAGCGGGAAGGTCTATTCTCCCCCTCCTTGTGTTTATTCCATTTAAATAAAAATTCCTCGCCCCCTGAAACATGGGCCGCGAGATTTGTTTTTCTCTTATGGCAAGAGCTTTTCGAAGTAGGTAAAACCGATCTCCACGACAGGTTGGGAAACGAGCCTCCGACTTGATTCTCGTAAAACCCAGAACGGATGATGGGATGGTGCCTCGGTAGTGCGTTCTCCTAATACCAAGCCTCTGCACTGACGGTCGAGATCAGCTCCCCCCTTGCACGTTGGTCGAGTTACCCTCCGACCGCATCTCTCATCCGACAGGGGAGATTATCAGGAGAAATTCTGGACGCCGACCTCCCAACTTGACGAAGTGATGATCGATTTACTTGACTGAGGGACCCTTGTATAAAGGTGTCATTTGACCTCTTGCGACAAAGCCTAATATCTCTTGTCGTCTATTCCAATCATATGAGTTGGTGCGGTTAATCCCCTCTGATTGTTGAGTGACAGTATGAAGACTCTTCCGCAACCTGGCGACCAATTGGGGGACAGGCCTCCGACTCAACTCTCGTAAAAACCCAAGTCGGGTGGTGGGATAGCGCCTCGGGAGAGAGTCCTCCTAAAACCAAGCCTCTGCATTGACGGTCGAGAACAGCTCCCCCCTTGCACATTGGCTGAGTTACCCCCTGACTGCACTTCCCATCCGACTGGAGAAGTTATCAGAGGAGAGTCCGAACGCCAACCCCCCAACTTGATGAAGAGATGATCGATTTGACCAACCAGCATTATCCTCCTCCAGTTGAGCTCGGCTCTTGCGAGGTGTCGACCTTCTCTCCACCTCTAGTTGAGCTCGGCTCCTAGAAGTTGTCGACCTTGTATCCTCCTCCAGTTGAGCTCGGCTCCTGCGAGGTGTCGACCTTCTCTCCACCTCTAGTTGAGCTCGTCTCCTAGAAGGTGTCGACCTTCTCTCCACCTCTAGTTGAGCTCGGCTCCTACGAGGTGTCGACCTTCTCTTCACCTCTAGTTGAGCTCGGCTCCTAGAAGGTGTCGACCTTCTCTTCACCTCTAGTCGAGCTCGGCTCCTAGAAGGTGTTGACCTTCTCTCCACCTCTAGTTGAGCTCGGCTCCTGCGAGGTGTCGACCTTCTCTCCACCTCCAGTTGAGCTCGGCTCCTGCGAGGTGTCGACCTTCTCTCCACCTCTAGTTGATCTCGGCTCCTAGAAGGTGTCGACCTTGTATCCACCTCTAGTTGAGCTTGGCTCCTAGAAGGTGTCGACCTCCTATCCGCCACCAGTTGAGCTCGGCTCCTGCGAGGTGTCGACCTTCTTTCCACCTCTAGTTGAGCGCCGCTCCTAGAAAGTGTTGACCTTATATCCGCCTCCAGTTGAGCTCGGATCCTGCGAGGTGTCGACCTTCTCTCCACCTCTAGTTGAGCTCGGCTCCTAGAAGGTGTCGACCTTGTATCCACCTCTAGTTGAGCTCGGCTCCTAGAAGGTGTCGACCTCCTATCCGCCTCCAGTTGAGCTCAGCTCCTGCGAGGTGTCGACCTTCTTTCCACCTCTAGTTGAGTTCGGCTCCTAGAAGGTGTCGACCTTGTATCCACCTCGAGTTGAGCTCGGCTCCTAGAAGGTGTCGACCCTGTATCCGCCTCTAGTTGAGCTCGGCTCCTGCGAGGTGTCGACCTTCTCTCCACCTCTAGTTGAGCTCGGCTCCTGCGAGGTGTCGACCTTCTCTACACCTCCAGTTGAGCTCGGCTCCTGCGAGGTGTCGACCTTTTCTTCACCTCTAGTTGAGCTCGGCTCCTAGAAGGTGTCGACCTTCTCTCCACCTCTAGTTGAGCTCGGCTCCTGTGAGGTGTCGACCTTCTCTCCACCTCCAGTTGAGCTCGGCTCCTGCGAGGTGTCGACCTTCTCTCTACCTCTAGTTGAGCTGGGCTCCTAGAAGGTGTCGACCTCCTATCCACCTCTAGTTGTGCTCGGCTCCTAGAAGGTGTCGACCTTGTATCCACCTCTAGTTGAGCTCGGCTCCTAGAAGGTGTCGACCTTGTATCCGCCTCCAGTTGAGCTCGGCTCCTGCGAGGTGTCGACCTCCTATCCGCCTCCAGTTGATCTCGGCTCCTGCGAGGTGTTGACATTCTTTCCACCTCTAGTTGAGCGCGCCTCCTACAAGGTGTCGACCTTATATCCGCCTCCAGTTGAGCTCGGCTCCTGCGAGGTGTCGACCTTCTCTCCACCTCCAGTTGAGCTCGGCTTCTGCGAGGTGTCGACCTTCTCTCCACCTCTAGTTGAGCTCGGCTCCTAGAAGGTGTCGACCTTGTATCCACCTCTAGTTGTGCTCGGCTCCTAGAAGGTGTCGACCTTGTATCCGCCTCCAGTTGAGCTCGGCTCCTGCGAGGTGTCGACCTTCTCTCCACCTCTAGTTGAGCTCGTCTCCTAGAAGTTGTCGACCTTCTCTCCACCTCCAGTTGAGCTCGGCTCCTGCGAGGTGTCGACCTTCTCTTCACCTCTACTTGAGCTCGGCTCCTAGAAGGTGTCGACCTTCTCTTCACCTCTAGTCGAGCTCGGCTCCTAGAAGGTGTCGACCTTCTATCCACCTCGAGTTGAGCTCGGCTCCTGCGAGGTGTCGACCTTCTCTCCACCTCCAGTTGAGCTCGGCTCCTGCGATGTGTCGACCTTTTCTTCACCTCTAGTTGAGCTCGGCTCCTAGAAGGTGTCGACCTTCTCTTCACCTGTAGTCGAGCTCGGCTCCTAAAAGGTGTCGACCTTCTCTCCACCTCTAGTTGAGCTCGGCTCCTGCGAGGTGTCGACCTTCTCTCCACCTCCAGTTGAGCTTGGCTCCTACGAGGTGTCGACCTTTTCTTCACCTCTAGTTGAGCTCGGCTCCTAGAAGGTGTCGACCTTCTCTCCACCTCAAGTTGAGCTCGGCTCCTGCGAGGTGTCGACCTTCTCTCCACCTCCAGTTGAGCTCAGCTCCTGCGAGGTGTCGACCTTCTCTCCACCTCTAGTTGAGCTCGGCTCCTAGAAGGTGTCGACCTCCTATCCGCCTCCAGTTGAGCTCGGCTCCTGATACGCAAATCTTAGCACACCGCTATAGGCGGTAGTAAGACTGCGGCACGAAACGGCAGTGTACCGATAGTTCAAGTAATATAAAACGAGGAGTAATCCCCGAGTATCGAATCTCTCAAGGAACACAGTAAGGTGGAGTTTACTATTGAGGCAGGACTTGAGATCGAAGTCCTTTGGTCAGATGGATGTGGAACGGGGGATTTGGTTTGTGGAAAATAAAGAGAAAATATTACACTACTAATATGCAATGCCGCGATGCAATGCTTCGCTTGGCGAGATGGAATCTACGTAGGCCTTGAGCGCGCTACTTCGTAAGGACGGATGGACAAGTAGGCAAGCGGAATCGAACTATGCAAGCCTTGAGCGCGCTGCTTCCTAGGACGAGTGGATTACACGGGCCACTATGCCACACTTCGCTAGACGGATGGACGAGTAGGCAAACGGAGTGAGGGTCGTAAGCACCTCTTCAACAAGAACGCCACTAGCAATTGCTAGTGCGGCGATGAACATGACGGCGGGATGGAGGATGGAATGGGGCGCACCTCAAGCAACTCAAACAACAAGCATTTCACATAGACATGAAATATATATAAATACAAACTAGTTTAAGTGCTCTACTTCATCATAATACAAAGATCTACACATATACACATCAATAAGAGAAGAACAAGGCATGAAATCGACCGAATCCGAAGGCTCGTCGAGGAGTCACGGTTGGAATCGCTAGGTTGTCAATCTGCGTCCAAGCTCGGTCCTCAACTACGTCCGGGGTAGAGAGAGCTGTCACTACTCTCCAATGAGCCCATCTTCTTCGTCTCACGATCCGGTAAAGGTTGCAAACTTCCCCTTGCTTGATGGTAATGGCGGCTAGATCTCCCTTGAAGCTCTAGGATGAAGGAGGAGGCCGAGATGATCTCCGGGCTCAAGATTGGCGTGAAGAACAAGCCCGGAGCACCTCCTGAAAGTGGGCGGCGATGGACGGCGAAAAAGGCGCGGAGCTGGAGCTCTGGGAGCGGGAAGAACTGATCGATCGAATAGGTCAAGACCTGCGGCTTAAATAGAAATTCTGTCAGAAAATGGTCACGCACGGTCGAACGCACGACCGTGTGCAGACCGTGCGTTATTAAATGATAAAACTTGACTTGGGCAAGACGCTGCGCCACCCGTGCGTTTTGCTTACGCACGATCAACACCGCCCGTGCGTACAAACGCACGGGCAAAATCCGACGCTTTGAAATCAAGAATACACAGGTCGACCATGCGTTTTACTCACGCACGGGCAAACCGCCCGTCCGTGAAAATGCACGAGTAGACTCCGACGCTCCGTTTTCTTCCCAGACACAAACGCACGACCGCACAGACCGTGCGTCATGGAAACGCACGACTGTGCGATATGCACAGAAATTACTTTTGGGGGAAAACGGGACGATCAGGTCACCTGCAAACAAGATATACCAACTGGGAATACACGTCCAGCACAGAAATACATAAAAGAAGGGAAGGGGAGCACAATGTGCTTACCCCCAACAACAAGGAATACAATTGCACACCGAAATGGGCTTAATAGTGCACCTAGCATGGAATAGTACATATAAATGAAAACAAGCCTAAAGTGTGTTGCAAAGACTAGTAAATCGGCCCAAATGAGTCCGAAAATATGTATATAACTGGGACTCGTCACACCCCCAGACTTACCTGTTTGCACGTCCCGAGCAAACATATCCGGCGGAGTAGAAAAAACATAGCTAACCAAAAAATTGCAAACATGGAATAGAATGCGAAGTTTCATACTAGTGTGCATAGAAGTTCATTAGAAGAAGTTTCTACATATGCTAGCTAATTTATAAAAGTGTAAATGCGTAAAAAGAAATTTATTTTTACTCAAAAATGGAATGTTGGTGAATCTCGTGGTCACACGTAGTACGAAAGTAAGCAAGTCGCGAAGGTGAATGTTACCCAAGACCGGAACTCGGAATTATCTCCGTTGAAATCCATCAACGTCGAGAGCCATAAGCTCGCCCTATCACACTCTCTCCACGGCGCTAGTGAACTCACAAGATGAATCAATAGGACTTTGGGTTTACACGAGGCTTAGGTTACGGTTTGGAATGCAAAGATAAACGTGAAGGCTAATCGCAACCCAACAGAGCTCACCAAAGTGCTAATTCAAAGCAGCCTCACTAATACACGTGTAACACACCCCCACACATGACTTTGAAACCGGGTGTGCACTCGGCCTACAACAATCAATACCATTTAGATGTTTCAATTAAAATGCTGGGGGTATACATCTATTTTTTCTTTGCTTTTCTTTTTCTTTTCTTTTCATCCCCATATATAATAGCAAAATTTTCAGCACATAGACATTTTTAAAACTTCCACATCAACACTGAAGTTTCGCATCACCGCACCGCATTGGAAAATTACAATTCATAAATGCTTTTAGCTTAATTTTTGGTTGCGATAATAGGATTAGCTTTTAGGCCTTGGTGAAGTATGGTGGAGCTGAATCAAAAGATCGGGTAGGCACAAAATGGGCTAGCAATGGTTAGTGTATAGGAATGGTAAAACAAGGCTCAAGCTTGCCAAATAGATGGCCTACGTCACGCTCAACTTGCAAATTGTTCGCACCCATGCTTCAAGAGTCGCTTGGGGCAAGTTCTTTGCCCCCGAGAAAGGTAATCCTTCCTCCCGACTCGAGCAACACGAACCTCGCATTCTCTTACACACAATACCACGCTACCACTAGATTCAACCACATTCACCATTTTGAGTAAAATAAACTAAAATCTACGCAAATCTACTAATTAGAAATTAGAAGCATAAATAGAAACTAATTCTACTCAAATCCCTATGCAAACACGAGTACTCAACTAGAGCACTGCAGGAGTCAACATTCCACTCCATCTTGCAATTATTTTGGCTAATACAACAATTTCTACATCACAACCAAGAATTGAATATACAGGAGCATACAAACAAGCGAGTGCGCGCTAAAGTGGGTGTAGTGGTGTGCGGTGAAAATGAACAAATAAAATAACTGAAATAAAATACTTCTAGCATGCTATGCAAAAGTGCAAGTGAGTGGGCACATATAGCGGCTTTCCCCCAGACTTAATCTAAGCAATCGATACAAATGATGTAATCATGAAAATCGAATAAAAGACCAGGGGAAGAAAAGTTACCCATGCTCAGAAATGAGCATACCAGAAGGCACATGAAAACTAAGACAAAGAGCAGCTTCTGCCATCCAGAATATGAACCTGCAGGGGTCAGCTCCGCAAAAACAAAAGAAAATAGAAAACTAAAATAAAGTGCAATTAACTAAACAGAATTAGAAAAGAAATGAAAATGCAGCAAAAATTAAGATAACTACTGGGGTTATTGTCCTCCCAGCACGACTTATTCTAAATTAAAACGGTTCTAGCTAATGGGAGTATGGAAGGAGAAGTGGACAGGTAACTGGCCCAATATCCATATCGGTAGCGGTTACCGATACGGTGATAGAACAGTCACCCCTCTACCTAAATATAGATACGTGCTCCTCACAGGTAGAGGGTAGAGAATGTAAGTGGAGGAGGAAATATCCTCACTCAACTCATCAAAAACATCCTTGCCTAGCAAGGTACCGTCTTCAGGGAGGCGGCAGGAGGAGAAGGCAATGAATGAGGCTTCCTCTATGGAGGAGGGATCAACCTCCTCACATGAAAGGATACACTCATCATTGACTTGAGCAGAATGCTCCAAGTCCTCCTGGGGTACCTGTGAAGACTCAACCTGCACAAGCTCAGATGGAGAAAGGGTATCAAGAAATAAACAAGAAGAATGACTTAAATAAAAATCAAGCGGGGGAGTGGTCCCGGTCTCACTCCCATCAGATTGGGAAAGTAAAAAAATGTTGGCATTGTCATCAATGCCGCAAGGTTCAGCGGGATCAACAGTGGCCATGCCCAAGATTTGGAATTCCTCCACCGGTGTTGAGGAAAGCTCCTCTTCACCTAGAAGGTTGTCCTCCTCCATAAGAGAAGGCATAACACATAGATCGCTAGCCTCATCCTGCGACACATCCTCAACAATATCGTCAGAGATGAATGTAGTATGCACAACAGGGGGAGGAATAGTGCTTGGATCAATGTCAAGCACCGATTCCTCACAAAGAATCGAATCTATGCATGGTGATATATGGACAGGGGAGATGGGCTCAGTCATGTCAGAGCCTAGATCATCCACACATCTGGTGACTGTGTCCACATCATACCCTTCAAAGCTTGAAGGTGAAATGGGCACATAACCAGATGTTGAAGGTGTGCTGCCAGAAGTTGGAGTCGGGGCGATCCGGATATCCGGCTCGTCATCCTCGTCCAATTGGCGAAGGAATGCAGCACAATCCTTCAAGGCATGATCCGTGCTTTGACAAAACAAGCACTGCCTTGCGGGCTTCTTTGGCACAGCGGGTGCTGAAGCCGAAAAGAGTTATGAGAGTAAAGGCGTGGCAGAATAGCCATAAGACTTCCGCGCACCATATGGAGTACCAGACGAAGTCGGTGCTCCATATGCTGGGCTGGGAGTGCTAGGGCTACTATCTCCCTTTGGGCATCTATCACTAGCATGAGAAATATCTCCAAACCAACGACAACGAATATTGAATGAAGCCCACATAGTGTGAAGATAAAATGATTCAAAATAAAAATACTATTGTGCAAAATGCTACACCCAACAATAATTTACTAAGCAACCTAATAAAAAACAGGAAAAAGGAATAACAAGAAATAAAATAAAGAAAGGATGCAATACACAAATGGAAAGGGCTTAAATCTCAGATTCTCCCTATCCAGAAAACTCACACGACTGTGTTTCCCTGGCAACGGCGCCAAAAATTTGATGCGCAAATCTTAGCACACCGCTATAGGCGGTAGTAAGACTGCGACAAGAAACGGCAGTGTACCGACCGTTCAAGTAATATAAAACGAGGAGTAATCCCCGAATATCGAATCTCTCAAGGAACATAGTAAGGTGGAGTTTACTATTGAGGCAGGACATGAGATCGAAGTCCTTTGGTCGGATGGATGTGTAACGGGGGATTTGGTTTTTGGAAAATAAAGAGAAAATATTACACTACTCCTATGCAATGCCGTTATGCAATGCTTCGCTTGACGGGATGGAATCTACGTAGGCCTTGAGCGCGCTACTTCGTAAGGGCGGATGGACGAGTAGGCAAGTAGAATCGAACTATGCAGGCCTTGAGCGTGCTGCTTCCTAGGGCGAGTGGATTACACGGGCCACTATGCCACACTTCGCAATGCACCTCTTCAACAAGCACGCCACTAGCAATTGCTAGTGCGGCGATGAACGTGATGGCGGGATGGAGGATGGAATGGGGCGCACCTCAAGAAACTCAAACAACAAGCATTTCACACAGACATGAAATAGATAAAAATACAAACTAGTTTAAGTGCTCTACTTCATCATAATACAAAGATCTACACATATACACATCAATAAGAGAAGAACAAGGCAAGAAATCGACCGAATCCGAAGGCTCGTCGAGGAGTCACGGTTGGAATCGCTAGGTTGTCAATCCGCGTCCAAGCTCGGTCCTCAACTACGTCCGGGGTAGAGAGCTGTCACTACTCTCCAATGAGCCCGTCTTCTTCGTCTCACGATCCGGTAAAGGTTGCAAACTTCCCCTTGCTTGATGGTAATGGCGGCTAGATCTCCCTTGAAGCTCTAGGATGAAGGAGGAGGCCGAGATGATCTCCGGGCTCAAGATTGGCATGAAGAACATGCCCGGAGCACCTCCTGAAAGTGGGCGCCGATGGACGGCGAAAAAGGCGCGGAGCTGGAGCTCTGGGAGCGGGAAGAACTGATCGATCGAATAGGGCAAGACCTGCGGCTTAAATAGAAATTCTGTCAGAAAATGGTCACGCACGGTCGAACGCACGACTGTGCGCAGACCGTGCGTTATTAAATGATAAAACTTGACTTGGGCAAGACGTTGCGCCGCCCGTGCGTTTTGCTTACGCACGATCAACACTGCCCGTGCGTACAAACGCACGGGCAAAATCCGACACTCTGAAATCAAGAATTCACAGGTCGACCGTGCGTTTTACTCACGCACGGGCACACCGCCCGTGCATGAAAACGCACGAGTAGACTCCGACGCTCCGTTTTCTTCCCAGACACAAACGCACGGCCGCACAGACCGTGCGTCAAGGAAACGCACGACCGTGCGATATGCACATAAATTACTTTTGGGGGAAAATGGGATGATCATGTCACCTGCAAACAAGATATACCAGCTGGGAATACACGTCCAGCACGGAAATACATAAAAGAAGGGAAGGGGAGCACAATGTGCTTACCCCCAACAATAAGGAATGCAATTTCACACCGAAATGGGCTTAATAGTGCACCTAGCATGGAATAGTACATATAAATGAAAACAAGCCTAAAGTGTGGTGCAAAGACTAGTAAATCGGCCCAAATGAGTCCGAAAATATGTATATAATTGGGACTCATCAGCTCCTGCGAGTTGTCGACCTTCTTTCCACCTTTAGTTAAGCGAGACTCCTAGAAGGTGTCGACCTTATATCCGCCTCCAGTTGAGCTCGGCTCCTGCGAGGTGTCGACCTTCTCTCCACCTCCAATTGAGCTCGGCTCCTGCGAGGTGTCGACCTTCTCTCCACCTCTAGTTGAGCTCGGCTCCTAGAAGGTGTCGACCTTGTATCCACCTCTAGTTGAGCTCGGCTCCTAGAGGGTGTCGACCTTGTATCCGCCTCCAGTTGAGCTCGGCTCCTGCGAGGTGTCGACCTCCTATCCGCCTCCAGTTGAGCTCGGCTCCTGCGAGGTGTCGACCTTCTTTCCACCTCTAGTTGAGCGCGGCTCCTAGAAGGTGTCGACCTTATATCCGCCTCCAGTTGAGCTCGGCTCCTGCGAGGTGTCGACCTTCTCTCCACCTCCAGTTGAGCTCAGCTCCTGCGAGGTGTCGACCTTCTCTCCACCTCTAGTTGAGCTTGGCTCCTAGAAGGTGTCGACCTTGTATCCACCTCTAGTTGAGCTCGGCTCCTAGAAGGTGTCGACCTTGTATCCGCCTCCAGTTGAGCTCGGCTCCTGCGAGGTGTCAACCTTCTCTCCACCTCTAGTTGAGCTCGTCTCCTAGAAGGTGTCGACCTTCTCTCCACCTCCAGTTGAGCTCGGCTCCTGCGAGGTGTCGACCTTTTCTTCACCTCTAGTTGAGCTCGGCTCCTAGAAGGTGTCGACCTTCTCTCCACCTCCAATTGAGCTCGGCTCCTGCGAGGTGTCGACCTTCTCTTCACCTCTAGTCGAGCTCGGCTCCTAGAAGGTGTCGACCTCTCCACCTCTTTTTCCTCTTATAATTGAGATCCCCTCCTGGGAAGGACCTCGCGCCTTTACTCTCTAGTGCCCATCTCTCCGAACCACGGGTCCTACATTGTTTTTCCGACCTCGCGAGCGAGCTCGAAAAAAACGGGGATTGTGTACTACCCGTAATTCGTCGAGATTAGAAAGGCCTATGGAGACGCCTATTTGCAAACCTCGCTTGGAGACCAGGAAGCGAGCTGGGCGAGTAGGAAGCAAGGCGCGAGCTGGGCGAGCAAGGTGCGAGCTAGGCGAGCAAGGCGCGAGCTGGGCGAGCAAGGCGCGAGCTGGGCGAGCAAGGCGCGAGCTGGGCGAGCAAGGCGCGAGCTGGGCGAGCAAGGCGCGAGCTGGGCGAGCAGGAAGCGAGCTGGGCGAGCAGGAAGCGAGCTTGGGAGAGCAGGTAGCGAGCTTGGGTGAGCAGAGCGAAGTATGGGCGAGTATGGTCAGGTAACTACCCCCCCCCCCCCCTCCCCCAGGATTTGTCTATAAATAGACCCCCAGGGGTACAAGAAAGAGGACCTTTTGGACGAGGTTGACCCCCTGAGGCGAGATACTCGCCAGGTCCCTGCCTTCCTTATACCAAGCTCAGCCATTTTTGGTTTTGGAGGGGAAGACTCCCTTGAGCTTCCGGGTACGTGGTGGGACCTCCCTGCCGCAGCACCTGGGGTCCTGTTTGTTGCTCTTCTAGCTTCTTCATCGTTGCCAGCCAAGCCATCTCGTTGGGCTGCTGGGCGAGTAGCCTCCGGCTGCATTGGTCCGAATCTTGAAGTCAGGATTTTCCTGGCATCAATAGATGGATCGTGACATTTGGCGATAACGGAAAAGGAAGGATCATGGGAATTGGTTCAGTTGGTAACGAATCCTTTACGATATCTAATGTTCTTTATGTAAAAGGGTAAAAACATAATCTAATTTCTATTTGCCAAGTATGCGATAAAGGATTAGATGTTTTATTTGAATCTTCCACTAATTTATGCAAAATATCCAATCCTACTACAAAAGATATTTTACTAACTGTACCAAAATACATAATGTTTATATTGTTTCTTTTCATGATCTTTCTAAATCATCTATAAAATGTTTTATCACTAAAAATGATGAATTAGAACTTTGACATAAACGACTAGGACATGCTAGCACAAAGCTTATTGTAAAACTTGCCAAAAGTGATTTAATTAGAGTATTGCCTAGGTTAAATGGAACTTTACCTTCACTTTGTTCATCATATCAAAAGGGTAAATTTACAAGATCCTCTTTCAAAAGTAAAATTTTTATTTCTACAACAAGACCCTTGCAATTAATTCATATGGATCTTTTTGGTCCCGTTAGCACCGCAAGTCTTGGTGGTAGATCATATACATATATTTTAATAGATGATTTTTCAAGATATTGTTGGACACTATTTCTCTCATCCAAATCTGATGCATTTTGCGAATTTGCAAAATTATGTACTGATATTCATAATGAAAGTGATTTAGAAATTAAATGCATTCGCTCGGATCATTGAGGAGAATTTGAAAATGAAACGTTTACATATTTTTGTGATATGTTAAGCATTAAACATGAGTTCTCCGCACCACGCACACCACAACAAAATGGTGTTGTAGAAAGAAAGAATAAGACATTTCAAGAACTAGCACGCACTATGCTATGTGAATATAAATTGCTTAAGTCTTTGTGGGCCGAAGCCGTAAATACCTCAGGTTATGTTATAAACAGAATCATGCTTCACCCATCTCTTAATCACACACCATATGAACTTTATTTTCAAAAGAAGCCTAACGTATCCTACTTCAAAGTTTTTGGTTGTAAATGTTTTATTTTGAATACTAAAGATAGCTTGGGAAAGTTTCATGAAAAATGCGATGAAGGAACTTTTTCTTGGATACTCTTCAACTAGTAAGGCTTATAGAATTTTTACTAAAAGAACTAGTAAAGTTGAAGAGTCGATTAATGTGAAATTTGATGAGCGTGTTCCTTATGTAGAAAGACTTTCCGCAGGCAAAGAGGATGATATCTTACCACCTTTGGAACATGGTGACGAGGAACCTTCCAAAGAAGAGGAAGAGGAGGCCAAGGAAGATGATTATGTACCACCAAGCGCCTTGAAATTTATAAAGGATCATCCACGGGAATTAATAATTGGTGAACCATTCATTGGGGTTAGAACTCGGTCTTCTCTTCATGAATCTTATTCAAATATTTATTTTGTTTTCGAAATTGAACCAAAAACCGTATCAACCGCTTTAAAAGATGAATTTTGGTTTTTGGCTATGAATGAAGAGTTAGAACAATTTGAGCGACATAATGTTTGGAAATTAGTAGAAAGACCATCTAATCACCCGGTTGTAGGTGTAAAATAGATTTTTAAAAATAAATTAGATGGTGAGTCTAGAATCACTAGAAATAAAGCGTGCTTAGTAGCACAAGGTTATTCACAAATTGAGGGGATAGATTTTGATGAAACTTTTGCACTCGTTGCTAGATTGGAATCTATAGGAATTTTTCTAGCATTTGTAAGCTTTAAAAGAATAAAATTATTTCAAATATATATAAAAAGTGCTTTTCTAAATGGGTTTGTAAAAGAAGAAGTTTCTGTTGAACAACCCCCCAAGTTTAATTAGTGAAAAATTTCCCAATCAAGTTTATAAACTAGAAAAAGCGCTTTATGGTTTAAAACAAGCGCCCCGTGCATGGTATGAAAGACTTACATCATTTTTATAAATCACGATTATATTATGGGAAGTGCCGATAATACTCTCCATTAAGCATAATAATGATGATATGATTATTTTGCAAATATATGTTGATGATATAATCTTTGGATCTACTAATGAAGAGTTGTGTAATGAAGTTATTTTAGTGATGAAAAATGAATTTGAAATGAGTATAGTAGGAGAACTTTCTTATTTTCTTGGTTTTCAAATATCATAAAGAAATGATGGTATTTTTGTATGTCAATCTAAATATGTCCATGATATGCTTAATCGCTTGGGATTTGAAAAACTTAAACATGCTTCTACACTTATGAGTGCATCACTAAAATTAGGAAAAGATGAATCGGGAAATTTAATTGATCAAACTTTATATAGAGGTATGATAGGATCTCTACTTTATCTAAGTGCAACTAGACCCAATATTATGTTTGTCGTATGTTTATGTGCTCGATTTCAAGCCAATCTAAAAGAATCTTATTTAAAAGCGGAAAAACATATTTTTTAGATATCTAATTAGGTCAGCTAGATTAGGATTATGGTACTCGCACAATAATTCACTTACACTTCATGACTATTCCGATTCAGACTACGCCGGATGCTCACTTGATAGAAAAATCTCTAGTGGTACTTGCCATTTTCTAGGACCTTCATTAGATGCATGGTCTAGTAGGAAACAAAATTTGGTTGCACTCTCCACCACGGAGGCCGAATACATTGCAATAGGGAGTTATTGTGCACAAGCACTATGGATGAGCCAAACTCTAGAGGACTTTGGTTTTCATCTACAACATATTGAATTAAAATGTGACAACAAAAGTGCCATTGATCTTACAAAAAATCTGGTACACCATTCTAGATCCAAACATATAGATATACGACATCATTTCATAAGGGATCACAATAAAAAGGAAAATGGTAGAACAAGTTTCATTTCCACGGACTCTCAACTTGCTGATATTTTCACGAAACCTCTTCCCGATGCAAGGTTTCAAATGTTGAGGTTGTAATTAGGAGTCTTAGAAATCTTAGGATGAGTTATATGAAAAATGCTAAAGTTTTATGCAATTTGAGCAATCAAGTCATCTCCAAAAATTACAAATTTTTTGCATAAGACTACTTTTAAGACAAGACTACTCTTAAGACTCTTAATAAATATCGAAAAATAGATTTTTAAAATTTCCAAGATTTCTCTTACTGTTTATCGCGCTAGTGCTAGCGCCGGCGCTAGTGTGGGTGTTCAATTTTTCTGTTTTTTTTTTATTTCTAAAAATTATTAAAATTATGTTAGTTTATATGTACTACTTAGTTTTGTATTTCTCACATTTGTTATTTTTGTTTTATTTATATTATGGAAAATCAACTACAAAATTCAAAAATACAAAAATATGTTTTTGTTTATTTATTTTTTTCTTTCATTAAATTTTTCAAAACAACAAAAAAATTGTATGATCTTTATTGTTAATATCAAGCATGTATGAATTCTATTATTAAAAATTATTTACAATGTTAAAATTTATTACTATAAACATTGTGTTGTTTATCATGCTTTGATATATCTAATTAAGTGCATCAATTTTATTGAAAAATATGTGTAGAACCAAACTTAGCATGCCTCTAAGTATGAGTAAATGTTTTGTGATTGATAATGATACTTTTTCTCTCACTTACTTTGGTAATCTACATGTGTGTTTAAATCTAATAATGCTTGTTTGTGTATTGTACTTGTACAATGAATTAAAACTTGCATAAGTTTATTATCTACACTACATTTGTATTGCACTTAAGAAATTAAGAAAAGTGATTGAGTTTAAAAATTATGTTGGGTTTGCAAAACAAGTGTATTCGGAGAATGTTGTCTCAAAAAAGTGAACAAAAAATATAGACAAATATAACTCCACCAAGTACACCTTGGAAAGAATAGTAAAGTGTCTTGTGCAAAGCTTCGTTATTACACCACTTCTTTCTATTATATGTGCATTAAAGTGTGTGAAAGTTAATATACTTGTATTTTATTGTGCACTTTGCTCTACATACGTCTTGTACTTTATGATTTAAATCACTTGTTAATATTGCTCAAAATACACTTATGTGCACATCATTATCTTTCATAACACTTCTTCTCATGAGTATTGGATTCTAATGCTTTATCTATACTACTCTTTGTATAAGAAATGCACTAGATAACCTTGTATGATCTCTACAATGTTTGGTATCTCTTAAACTTGAAATTACGTAACATTGTAGTATATTCTCAATTTGATATGTTCATTTCATGCTTGGTAACTTTATGTAAAATAAGAGATTTCAAAAAGGTTAAAACATCTTTACATTTTAAACTTACACTCATATTTATACTTATGATTTTCATGCTACAAAAAGATGTTTTTTATACTCTTCCGCTTGCCTAAAACTCTTATTTATTTATTTGAAATCTCTTCTATAATATGCTTACACCCTTTATCATTACCAATATTATAAAAGCTCGGTCATGATTTATCATTTATAAAGAATGACTCCTTACTTCCCTTACCCCACCTTCTTTTGATAATACCAAAAGGCGGAGATTAATTGAAGAAATCTAGAGGAGAAATCTAGAAGATTAAGGGGAGAATAATTCATGTAATTTATTATTTAGGGGGAGTAAAACATAAATTGCATTTATGTATGGGGAGCATTAAGATAGGGGGAGTATGCATAATTCTCATGCTTATCATATACTATAGTATGTACTATTCTCTCGCTTATGATATACTATAAACATCATTGTTGATTTTTTGCTAAGAGGATTTGTTATTATCAAAAGGGGGAGATTGTTGGACATGTGTGTCACATCCCTTTGTTTGAGAATAACAAATCTCATATTGTATTTGATCTTGCTTGTAGTGTGTTTATGGTGTGCAGGAACTATAGGTGCAAGACTCCATAGGTAGAAAGCAGCTTGGAACCAAAATCTCTGAATGGGGCACAACCGCCGGTGCCAGAGTTATCGCATGCGTTAGTGCTACCGCGAGCATTAGCGCTACCACCTGGCGCTATCTCCAGATCATTCCACAACTCCACGTCTCGATGGTTCTCCACGATCTCTAACCAACTGCTACCGCAGGCGCTAGGAGCTACCGCAGACGCTAGGAGCTACCGCAGGTGCAATCTCCAAAGTCTATAAAATGGGGCTTTCTCTCTCATTTTGTACATACACATCCCAGAGAGAATTCCTGTGCCAAATTTCAAGAGTTGTTACTCTGCTGAAAAGTCATCTCTCACTCAAACCTAAAGAAGATTTCTGGAGAAGGAAGCCATCACGGTGCATCCAAAGTACGATCGCATCAACCTCGCTTATGCTACAGCGATCCTTCATCACCAACTTCAGAAAATCTCATAGAGGGAGTTTTCATTTGTGTTATTTCATTATTTAGAATCTTTATAGTTAAATCGTCTTGTGTTGGCGACTAGGTCCTTGCGCGGCTTAGGGGGAATTCGCAGCGTGTGTTGGCGACTAGGTCTAAGTAATTAGATCTAGGGGTGCTCGAGGCCATATCTGGGGAAGGATTGGCTAGAGCGGCTTGAGGCCATATCCGGGGAAGGATAGGCTAAAGCCACCGGTTCATGGGGATACGAGTCTGTATAGAAAAAGAAAAAGTAATTGTATTTGTACACCTCCGATTTCTAGCGATATTGAAATCTAATGTATGTAAAGACATTTTATCTAATACAATCATGTCTCTATTTGTGTTTACTTGATTTCCTTCAATTGGCTAAAATTCTAAAATTGCAAATTACATTATTTTCTTCTTTTACCTAAATTGTTATTTCACTCTCGTTTACTTTAAAATAATTTAGAAAATTGCCTAATCTTATAAAAAGAATTTTATTCCCTTATTCCCCCCCCCCCCCTCTAAGGGCGCCTATCGATCCAACAATTTCAACCCCCTTTAGCCAATATCAATTGCATATCCAAGATATTTATGAGAGAGTTAAGTTAATATCTTATAGTTTTCTAAAAAAAGTTTCTAATGTTGTTAAAAGTTTTTATAATTTCAATCTTAGATTAATTTGCTTAATTCAATAAAATATTTCTTATAAAAATTTAATTAGAGAATTTTGAACTAATATTTATTCTACTTATATCAATTGGTGAATTATGACATATTTCTTATGAATCTAAATTTAATCTCAAAAACTTATTTTGATATGAGTCATGTACTATTTAAGTATATAATTAGAAGTAAATCATTTTAAAATCTCCTAGGAATTCTTCTCATACTTATGAATTAGTTTTGTTATGGAATAGCAAAAGCTTAAGTATGGGGTATTTGATAAATACATTTTTTATATATTTATTTATCATAGTTTAGGTTTCTTTTTGGTAATTTTTTAGTATTTTTATTTAATTCTAAGTCTAATTTACTTTGTTTTATGTTTACAGGGCTTTGGAGATGTCCTGGAGAATTTTTTGTATTTTAGTCTGAGAATAGTAAAAATTCAGAAGTTTGCTCTGCGAATAGTAAAAATTCAAAATTTTGTGTGTACGAATATTAAATTTCCGAATTTTAAAATTACACGCCCGTGATCAAGGGGCGTGTAATAAATTCATGAGCATGTAACCCACTTTTATGATGAAATTTTGTAGTTTTGATTGCAGAATTTCAAATGACCATAACTTTCAATCCCTGAAGAATTACGGAATGTGCCGCCCCATTTTGGAATGGGAATGATGTCATCTGCAATCTGAAAAATTTTCTCGAATACACGCCCTTGAACACAGGCATGACCTAGGGCATGACCCATCCAAAAACCACAGAAAATAACCAGTTTCGCCCATTTTACGCTTGTTTCTTCTCACACTAGACACGCTCTAGGAAACAGGCTTCACTTAGCGCGTGACCAATGAATTATGATAGATTTTGGCGATTTTTCTCCCAACATTTTTGGGCTTTATTTTGGCGGTTTTTCTCAAATACACGCCCTTGGTCATGGGCGTGACCGAGGGCGTGACTCCTAAAATTTTTAACTATAAAAAGTCAGCTGCTGCCAAGTTGTTCAACATCCAATCCTTGCTTCGATTGAGATCCTTTTCTTTTATGTTTCTGCACTTTTATTTATGTAATTTCATTTTATGAAATTTACTTTTATGTCATGCAATTTCATTTCCTAACTTAGTATTTACTTTACATGCACATGTACTCTTCAATTCTTAGTTATAAATTTGATTTTTTTTCTCCAATCATGTCTAGCTAACTTTCTCACATTTGATCGGATGATTTCTTTAGCAAATTAATTATTTAATTTCTTTTTCATAGCTTTTAATTTAGAAAATTTGATTTACATTTGATTATAATCTTATTGATTACATATTGTCGATATATGATTTTCAATTCCAGATTTGTATTCTAGTTGATCGAAAGATTCATGAATATGAGAAGATCACTTATCAGTGAAAGGAGTTACAAGCATCCCTCGAGAGAGGATGACATAAATCTTCCGGATTGGAGTCAAATCCAATAGTGGGGTTCACCTAGTAAAGCAAGCTTAGGGGTTTTGACTGGTCGTCGGCTCTTAATCGATCAACATATGGTTAGCTGGCAGTATTCCTCGAGAGAGGTGATATCATGATTTGGGAACCTCCGCGGTCGAGTTATTTTCATCAATTGCTTATGAAATAAGGATTTACTAATTATTTTACTTAAAATTTATTCATAATCGATAAAATAATAATAATTTGCATGAGTAGATGTACTCAACAGCCCCGTGGAATATGATATTTGATATTACTTTTTAATATCCTATACTATGAATGATGGGTAATCTTGTCTATAGTTCGTAGAATTTGGAGAAAATACATCTCAAATTTGATGTATTAGTATCCTCAGAAGTATCATCCTACATTGGGGCATCCTCTGCAGTATCATTCTGCCACGATGTAAAATCAGGTTAAACATTAGCTAGGGGCGCGTTCAGATCCTCACCAGTATCAACCTACTGCGAGGTGAGGCGAGTCTCAGGAGCTATTTCTTCAATATCCTCGCCAAGGCCCATCTGGTTCAGATCTCTTGAGTGGCTACATGAATAGAGGAATCATTGGTGGGTGGTGGAGCATTGTCGGTAGGAGCGAGCACTTGACCCTCCTCCCTCGTGACCTTCTTCTTTCTCTAATAGTCTCCAGTATCATTATTCGAGCGATGACGCTTCGTCGAGACCCGATTCAATATCTTCTCCAAGACGAGCTTGTTAGCCGCAAGTTCTTCAGGCGCGATATGCATTTTGCTCAAGTTTAGAAAAGGACATATAACACCAGAACCCTGTTGGAACATGGTATTCCGCATCTCCTAGGTTTGAGAATAACAAATCCTATGTGTATTTGATCTTGTGTGTTCAAGTGTGCAGGTTTACTAGGTCCACATGACTCAAGGATTACATAAGAAGGTTGCCCCCAAAGTTGAGCCATCAAATCCAAATCTTCCACTAGCGCTGGCGGTAACACTAGCGCAGGCGCTAGCTGTCGTTCGTCGAACGTTCTCGAGAACTCCCAACTAATTCTGACGAATCCAGACAGAAGCCAAATCTCTAGTTTGAAGAAGAAATTTCTGCAGCTAAGTCAATTCGTCGAATGTTCTCGTGAAATCCCGACAAATCCCGACGAATCCCGACGAACGCAGACAGAAGTCAAAAAGGCAGACTTGTGAAGGAAATTGTGCGATTCGTCGAATGTTCTCGTGAACTCCCGATGAATTCCGACGAATGAAAACAAAAGAGAGATACTCCCACTAGCGCCGGCAGTAGCACTTAGCGCCGGGCGTTAGCGATGAAGAGCGCATTTCCGGGAGCTATTATGGAAGGCACTAATGCCTGGCGGTAGCGGATAACGCCGCGGATTGAAGATCCTACCGCGCAAAATGTTTCCTAAGCCGGGCTAGCGCCAGCGGTAGCGCTAGCGCCAGCGGTAGCGTGAAGGCTATAAATTGGATGCTTTGGCTCCGTCTTCTTGATCCTCCTACAATCCCAAACTCCAGAGCTTCATGCCACAGCAGAGAGAGGAAGATTCAGAGTGATACTCCCACAAATCCATGAAGGCTTAAGGAGATCCGTGGAGAAGATTTCAACATGCTTCATCATCGTGACGAAAGACCGCATCGACTACGATCATACTCTGCGTCTACGTCTACTTCTCCAAGAGATCCAAATAGAGGGAGTTTTTATTTTATTGTCTTTTTCATTTCACGTCCTTTTTGTAAACGGTAGTGAAATCGCCTCGTGTTGGCGACTAGGTCTGGGGTAGGACTTAGGGCTGAAATTCGCCTCGTGTTGGCGACTAGATCTAGGCTAGGTCTAGGGGGTGCTCGAGGCCTTTCTGGGGATAGATTGGCTAGAGCGGCTTGAGGCCGTATCTGGGGAGAGATCGGCTAAAGCCAACCGGTTCGTGGGGATACGAGTCGGTATAGAAAACGAAAAAGAGTTTTTATTATTCGCCTCCGATCTCTAGCGCCATTGAGATCAAGTTTTGTAAAACTTATTTAATATCAATAAAGCTTGTCTCTCTTTTTATTTTACTTGACTTCTTGTTTTATTATTGCAATATTCCAAAGTTTTCTAAATAAAATATAAAGTTTTTGAAAACCCTTATTCACCCCCCTCTAAGGGCGCTGACCGATCCAACAAGTGGTATTAGAGCGGTTTTATTCCAATCGTCTTAACAACCGGGAATAACTGCGTCTCATGATCTCGCTTCAACTAGTGGGGCAAATTTCTGTGAAGATGAAATATCACATAAACCACCTTTGTTTGAAGGAACAAATTATAAAGGATGGAAAATTTTAATGGAAAAATTTATTAAAACTTTAGATATCGAAGTATGGAACTTAGCAATTATAAGACGTGTGGATGAATCAAATAAAAAGGAACTTCATTTAGATGCAAAATCTAAACATTATCTATTTTGTGGTCTCTCAAATGAAGTTTTCAAATTTGTGTATTGCTTTTCTAGTGCTTATAAAGTATGGAAATTTCTTGAAGAAATGTATGATCTTCCTCTCGCAGGTATGTAACACACAGGAGAAAAAGAACGTACAAGCATCCATTATCATTCAAGAAGATCTCTCTCGGAGCGAAGCCATGGAGAATATTGAAATAGAAAAGGAGAACAATACACCAAGAGAAAAAGAAGAAGAAATCTTACTTTTGGAAGAGGAGTGCCAAGAAGAAGAAAAGGAACAATATGTTCAAATCCTCCCTCATCCAAAAGCAATGTAAGGAAATCAAATTCTATCTTGTGTACTTCTATCTCTTCATTACAATTGTTACAAAATACTAAGCGCAAAATTAAGAAATTAAAGAATGCTAATAAACTATTGCGCTTAGAAAATAAAAATTTAAAAGCAAAAGTTAAAGTAGTATCAAAATCTGCTTTATCTAGCTTTACTCATGTCACTTCAATTGAAAATACAAAACCTTGTCTTGATTGTAATGATATTAAAGAAAATTTTAAGGAACTTGAAAAAGAAATTATTTTTATAAGAGAACAAAATGAAAAATTATGTTTAGAAAATTCATCTTTAAAAATTAATTGTGCTAAGTGTAAGGACTGTGAAATTGAAATAAAAGAGATGGATGAAACATTTGATGAGTATAGGGATAAATATGAAAAACATATTGACTCAATTATTACCACTCTTAAAAATAGCACAATAAATTATAATAAAGCTAGACATAATTTAAAAATCAAGAATGATGAACTAAAATCAAAAATCAACTTGCTTAAGGAAATCATTAAGAAAAACGCTCAAAACATTCATTCACAATCTCAAGGTATATCTAAAAGCAAGTTGAATATAATTTCTCAAAATGTTGATAAATCCAACAAAGGAAATAAAGAATATCAAATGCTTGAAAATAAAATTCCAAATCATTATCATTTACAAAATAACCACTCTCCCAACATAAATTTAAAGATAAACAAATTTCCTATAAAGAATGATTTGCAAAATCGTCCTGGAAATTTGATAAATAAGAATAATATTAAACCAATGTTTGAATGGCGGCCAAGAGTTAAAGATGAAACACAAACTCAAATCAAAAGGGCCCATTCAATCACATCTCCCCAAAATAAAACACGATGTATTTGGGTACCCAAAGGAATCGTCACTCATGGTCCTCTTTGGATACCTAAATCTCTTATTCATTAGTATCCCATCATTTGCATGAAGTAGAAATCAATTAAAATGAAATACACAAATTTCTACTTCATGATGTGCTTTAATGTCTTTTCTATCTTTTTCTTTTTGTGTTCTTTTTAAACTATCATGCCATGGTCATCCTATATAGTATTGGAAATATGATTTTATCTCATAAAGCTTAATGAGTTTATAAATCATTTTTGATCAAAATTCAAAATCATATTTTTATTTTGATGACCTATCTTTTATTATTATAAATATCTTATATTATCCATATGAATCAAACTCTAAATTTGCTATAAGATATTTCAAATTAAATCCGGTTATTAGGCTATTAAGATTCGTAGCCTTCACCAACAAGTGGTTTTGTGAAATAACTTGATCTAAAAGAAAATTCAAGATTTAAATAAAAGCTCAATTTTCAATATGGGTGTCATTGTTCACAACAAAAATTATATTGTGTTCTCTCCTTGATGTCAAACATGATCTAAACCATCACTATTGTTCACCTATCAAAAAATCACATGTATATATATATATATATATTCAAAATTCTTAATTAAAGGAAAATCACTAAAATGTGTTGAAAGAAGTTATCTTCATAATGAATATTGAATTCACAAACACCACCATGATCTAGTGATATCTTTTTCTAAACATCTCTAAATTTATAATTAATATCAAGAATCATCTATAAACAACTATCACAAATTATATGATAACAATTGACATTATAATTGTTTACCATGGTTGGTGTTATGGTGTATTATGTGTGTATTGTGATTTATTTCTAGTTTAGACCTTTGAATCATTTTGATATCAAATCAAATAGAATTGTCACTCCATTCTAGGTCTCTAAGTTGAAACACAATCAAACTTTGGCATAACATTAATCTCAAATTTATCATACTAACATTGTCACCTAAAGAATATTTATATCTATGTTAGGTTTTATATGTCAGGGCATATCCATGTTACTATTTGCGTGAAAATTACCCCTTGTTCACTGAAACCATGCATATTTGATTTGTTCAAACATGATATCTTGGGTTTTCATTTCCTATTTTTGTAAGTTATAAGCACAAGTCTTTAGAAAAGTCAAAATGAAAACATAAGTAAATATATCTCGTGCAATGATTATTTTGTCAAGTCATATAAGAAATAGCTAAAGTTTCATGCAATTTGGACCATCCAAAATATCTCCTAAAAATCTGCAACTTCAGCATGGAACTACTATTGGGACACCTAATCAAGACCACCAATCAAAATTTCTAAAATCCTAAAAAATCGTTCACTGTCTCACGCGCTAGCGCTACCGCCGACGCTAGCGTCCATGTTCAAATTTCTGTAATTTTAAAATTTTGAAAAATCTCTAAAAATATTTTGATCTATATGTACTATTTAGTTTTGCACGTCTGATTCTATTTTATTTTTGAAAAATCAAAATACAAAAATATAAAATCCAAATTACAAAAAATATGTTTTGCCTTTTATTTTTGTTTTGTGGTTAAAGTCTATTTTTCAAAAAAACAAATACAAAACTACAAAAACCAAATAACAAAATTTTTTTTGCTGTTTTCTTTAAAGTTCACCTTTATGCAAAAATCAAATATAAAAATTGCAAAAGCAAGAATTACCAAAAAATGCTTTTATTTGCTAAAATCAAATAAAAAATATAAAACCTTAAAACTATCAAAAAAAAACTGTATGATTTTTGTGAAAAATCAAGCATGATTTAATCTATTATCTAGAAATTCTACAATGTTGCAATTTATCTTTTCAAACTACATGGACATTGTCTTTCATGCTTTGATATATCTATTAATATGCGCATCAATTATATTTTAAAGGTTGTGTAGAACTAAGCTTAGCATGCCTCTAAGTATGAGTAAAAGTTTTATGTTTGATAATGATATTTATTCACTCACCCTTTTTGGCATTGTCTACATATGTGTTTAATCTAAGAATACTTGTGTATGTTTTGTATTAGTACAATGGATTAAAATTGCACAAGTATCTTACCTACACTCCTTCTTTTGTACTCTTAAAAATTAAGAAAAGTGGTTATATTTTTTTTCTCCTAAAATCTATTGATTTGCAAAACAAGTGTATTCGGAGAACTTTGCACAAAACAAAATTATAAAATGACAAAGATAACTCCACCAAGCACTACTTGAACCTACTGATAAGTCTTAATAAGCATTGTGAGGTTGAGCACCTTGGAAAGAATAATAAAGTGTCTTGTGCAAATCAAATCTTTCTTTCAAAAAATAAGACAAACCACTTTCTCTTATGTACACCGGATCACTAGTCTCAAAATTCAAAATAAAATATGTGATCCCCCAAGCACTACTTTGCACCCTGATAAGTCTTGATGAGCATTGTGTGTGCAAAGCACCTTGGTAGTTATACATTTTTTTTGTGCATTAAAGTGTGTGGAAGTAATCTTATTTGTGTTTTATTGTGCTTCTTACTTTATATATTACTTGTATTTTTGATTAAAATATTTGTTTGCTCTCCTCAAAAATACACTTATGTGCACATAATTATCTTCCATAACACTTCTTCTCATGAGTATTGGATCCTAATGCTAATTCTATATCACTCTTTGCTTATGAAATGCACTAGATAACCTAGCATGTTTTCTATAATGTTTGGTATGATTTGAAATTGTGAATTGAAATAACATTGTAGTAATCTCTTTGTGATAGTATTATTTCATGCTTGGTTATGTTTGTCAACCATAAAAGTTTTTCATTGAAACATGATTTACATAAACATCTTCTTTTTGAAATTAAACTCATATATCTTTTTATGGATTATTCTTGATTACAATAAGATGTTTCATGTATTTCTACAAGTCTTCCGCATAATCACCATATAACTTTTACCTTGCGCTTTCATGCTTATATCAAGTCTTAAATCTAATTTTTTCTTAAAAACAAATGGTAGACTTGCTTGGTAAAATTTATATTTGTTGTTCTAACACGCATATCATTTTTATGCTTAAAACTCTGATTTATTTCTATGTAAACATTTTATGCTAAACACTCCTCCAACGAGTGAAATATTGCTTATAAAAACATCCTCTTCTTATTGAATTTCAAATCAAATTTTACCTCTTACTTGTAATTGCTAAAAGGATGTTGTTTTTGTATTCGAAAATGCTTCAACTCTTATCTTTATAAAAAGTTCACTTTGAAACTCAAACACATCTCCTTTTTGAACTTAAACTCTTATTTAGTATTATGATGTTTCTTTTTTTCTTCCGTAATGCTCAAACTCTGATTCATTCATGAATTTCAATATAGCTAAGAATATTTTATTTTTAAATATAAATCCATATGCTATGAAACTTCCCATTAGATTTAAATGCTTAATGTTTCCAATAATTGTTATCCATGACTTCATTTCTCACCATAGCGGGGGCGTAGGGTTGTAGACATTAGATAACCTTATCTAGTCATGTCATGTCCTTAACCAGGGAGGGTTCCAGTGGGGCCTTGCGAGGCACTGGGGGGAAAGAGTATTAGGTTAAGTGTGTGTCTAGTGTTTGCATATGGGACTAACACCCTAACCTACGGCTTGTTTGCAGCTCCTCATGCCCATCCGTCACTTAGTATGGGGCTAGGGTGTAGACGTATTGTCTGGGTATATTGGTTACTTGGAAATCACTATTTTTTTATGCTTAAACTCTTATATAAAGGGGAAATCATTACTTTTGCTCAAACTAAAAACTCTGATATATTTATACAAAAATTATTCTAACAAGTGGCTCTAAAACTCCTTATCATTTTCTTCTCACTCAGAAGCTCGATCATGCCTTTACCATCCAACTTTTCTGTGGTGCATCCCTACCCACTTTGCTAATAACAAAGGGGGAGAACTAACATAATAAAATGCAAAAGGGGGAGAACTAACATGATAAATATATAATCCATTATCAAAATGCAAACCCAACATGATTGATTAAGTTGATAGCATACATATTAGGGGAGCATTCACATAGGGGGAGCATGTATTTAGGGGGAGCAATTCGCAATGCTAAAATCAATAATTATCCTAAAGTCATCACTCTCTCACACACACAAGTATAGTCTCATCATGCTTATTTATTAATGCTTTGTTTTATCATTAATGGATTTGTTATTATCAAAAGGGGGAGTTTGTTGGAACATGGTCTTCCGCATCTCCTAGGTTTGAGAATAACAAATCCTATGTGTATTTGATCTTGTGTGTTCAAGTGTGCATGTTTACTAGGTCCACATGACTCAAGGATTACATAAGAAGGTTGCCCCCAAAGTTGAGCCATCAAATCCAAATCTTCGACTAGCGCTGGCGGTAGCACTAGCGCAGGCGCTAGCTGTCGTTCGTCGAATGTTCTCGAGAACTCCCGACTAATTCCGACGAATCTAGACAGAAGCCAAATCTCTAGTTTGAAGAAGAAATTTCTGCAGCTAAGTCAATTCGTCGAATGTTCTCGTGAAATCCCGACGAATCCCGACGAACGCAGACAGAAGTCAAAAAGGCAGACTTGTGAAGGAAATTGTGTGATTCGTCGAATGTTCTCGTGAACTCCCGACGAATTCCGACGAATGAAAATAGAAGAGAGATACTCCCACTAGCGCTGGCGTTAGCACTTAGCGCCGGGCGCTAACGATGAAGAGCGCATTTCCGGGAGCTGTTATGGAAGGCGCTAATGCCTGGCGGCAGCGGATAACGCCGGCGGTATCGGTGAACACAGAAGGAATGAAAGACTCGTTGCCGCGGATTGAAGATCCTGCCGCACAAAACGTTTCCTAATCCGGGCTAGCGCCGGCGGTAGCGCTAGCGCCGGCGGTAGCGTGAAGGCTATAAATTGGATGCTTTGGCTTCGTCTTCTTGATCCTCCTACAATCCCAAACTCCAGAGCTTCGTGCCACAGCAGAGAGAGGAAGATTCAGAGTGATACTCCCACAAATCCATGAAGTCTTAAGGAAATCCGTGGAGAAGATTTCAACACGCTTCATCATCGTGACGAAAGACCGCATCGACTACGATCATACTCTGCGTCTTCGTCTACTTCTCCAAGAGATCCAAATAGAGGGAGTTTTTATATTATTGTCTTTTTCATTTCACATCCTTTTTGTAAACGGTAGTGAAATTGCCTCGTGTTGGCGACTAGGTCTGGGGTAGGACTTAGGGCTGAAATTCACCTCGTGTTGGCGACTAGATCTAGGCTAGGTCTAGGGGGTGCTCGAGGCCTTTCTGGGGATAGATTGGCTAGAGCGGCTTGAGGCCGTATCTGGGGAGAGATCGGCTAAAGCCAACCGGTTTGTGGGGATACGAGTCGGTATAGAAAATGAAAAAGAGTTTTTATTATTCGCCTCCGATCTCTAACGCCATTGAGATCAAGTTTTGTAAAACTTATTTAATATCAATAAAGCTTGTCTCTCTTTTTATTTTACTTGACTTCTTGTTTTATTATTGCAATATTCCAAAGTTTTCTAAATAAAATATAAAGTTTTTGAAAACCCTTATTCACCCCCCTCTAAGGGCGCCGACCGATCCAACAAACCCCCCTATTTATAGATAGCGGAGGTCGGCTATCGAAATAGGATGAGTATTCTAATTACTCGTCAATGCCCCTCACCGCTAAAGGGTTGGATGATTCTTCCGATCTCTAATATAGCTGGTAATGAATATGGATTATGTACAACTCATATATCATCAAGGGTGGAGCCAATTCATGCCACGTAGGCATAAGTTAAAGTCAAAGATCAAGTCAAAGTCAACCAACAAGAGCATTTGAAGGCCATAGGCGAGTATGCAAGTATCTTCTTCCATACTGGCCAGGTGTGCGACATCGGTGGCATCTCACCAGTATGCGAGCTCCTTTCATGCTCGATAGTAGATGAAATTCCACCATAGTCACCTGATTGGCATAGACAATCTCACAGGGGTCAGTTATAGTCGACTACATCCCCCCTCCCTAGGATTTGTGTATAAATAGACCCACAGGGTACCAGGAATTGCACCTCTTTAGCACAACTTTTGGGACCTTTCCTCAGAAACAGCCAGTATTCACTTGAAATCTTGACACCCCTTGCTGGAGAGATACTCTACAAAAGGTGCCTTCCTCGTACCGTGCTTAGCCATTCTTGGTTGTGGAGGGGAAGTTTCTCCCAAAGCTTCCGGGTACATGGTGGGACCTCCCTACTACATCGCCTGGGGTATGTTTGTAGTCTCTATCTCTCTCTTTCTTCTTAGCTTCAGCCTTTGGATTCGAGTAGCCGGACCGCGGGATAAGTAGCATCAGGCTACCTTATAGTCCAAACATTTGGAATCAGGATTTACCTGGCTTCAATAATGCAGACTTCTTCTGCTTTGCTCTCATCTTCATCGGAGCTGGAAGAGCTTGTCTTCAGTATCACTCCAAGTCTCTACAATTAATCATTTGCCTTTGTTTTCTTTTCTTTTTTAGGATCCTCATTCTTCTTGTGAGCCTTATCCTTCATCTGGACTTTGTCCTTGATTTAATCAAGACACTCTGGGGTAATATGTGCAGGTTTCCTGCATGAGAAACATATTATTTCCTTGGAATGAGTTTTGTCATACCTCGACTTAGAGTTACTTCTCTCCTTCATTCAGAAATCTTCAGCCTTTATCCACTTCTTGAATCTTCTGCCTAGAAGACTCATTATCTCACCATCCAAAGATTGGCTTTCTTCATCAGCAACCTTGAGTGCTATGAATTTCTAATTTAGGTAGAGGATGTTTTTTCGTTTGCTTCTTCTGCTCTTGTTTTGAGGAGAAGTTCATAATATTTGAGTTTGCCAAGGAGAGCATCCGTGGTAATCTTCTTTTGATATCTGGCCTCTCTTATGACCGAAATCCTTGCAACCTATGAGCTTGGGAAGTACATTATGAACTTATCATTTATCTCTGTCATAGAGATTTTCTTTTCAAGTCCCTTCAGTTCATTGACTATGAGACTAAATCTGGAGTACATATCTGCCACAGATTCTTCAGAGCTTTTCTTGAAGTTCTCCTATTGTGAGATCAAAGATGACTTCCTATCCTTCCTCTCATCCAAATGTCCTTCAACTAAATTTGTCAGTGAATCTCAACTCTCTTTTGTTGATTGACACTCAACAACCTTTTGAAATATGATATCTAACATTATTGACACTAGAATATTCATGGCTTTGACATCACATGCCTTATCCTTATTCTGATCTTCTATTAATTCAGCCTTTGTTATCTGCACAAGTTTTCCATCTGCATCAGTTCCAGAAATACTTACTGGACCTGCAATGATGGATTCAAAAATAACTTCAACAATCAAATTCATATACAACTTTATTCTTGATTTCCATAGAGTAAATTTTTCTAGGTTTTAGACAAGAGGTCTGGTGGATGCATAGTCTCTATTTTGTGTATAGCTTATGATTAAAATTAGAAATTACACTAGTAATTCTTAGTATCCTTGTATCTTGATCAATGTGTTAGCCTTTTATGAACAACCTCCATCTGATACCAATTGAAAGGTAGGGTAGGAAGATAAGAATTACTCTAGAGAGGGGTGAATAGAGTATTTAAATTTTCTTTTCAGGATTAATCATTCATAGCACATCCACATATTATTTTGTTTGTTAATTATTATGCAGCAGAAAAGTAATCAAGAGAAACAAACAAAACAACTAAGAGCAATGCAATCTAGAGGTCACACCATTTTTATAGAGATTCTCCAAATTTAAGTACATCCCCTCTTCTACCCCTTGGTAGGCTATCCACTATAGACAATGCTGAGCCTTTTGAAAATGACACTCGTAAAACCGATTACAATTAAATCTTCTAATAAGGAGATTCAAAGAACCACAAGAGATTTTGATAAGGTCTCTCAAACTAATAGCATGTTGATAAGGTGGTTAAACCAAATAAGAATGTTTTTGATAAGGAGGATTAAAACCAATCAGTGAGCATTTTGATAAGGTCGACTCAAAACCACCCTTAGATCCTTTTGATTGGGTGGATCAAAAACCAATGAATATGTTGAAAAGTGATTTTCTTAGAACTCTGACAGAAAGTTGGAGTTGAAAAAGAATATATGTAAGAAATCTGTCTTCAACAATATTCGAGGACTTGATTCTTTCAAGCACTATGTGGATAGAGAGAGGTAGTTGTAGAATTTTCTTAATAGATCAGTTTCAATAGGCAGAATGTTAAATCTATTGTGAAATTGTATTCGATAAATCCTCTTGTTATTTCTTCTTGATGAATAGTATTTTGATTGAGAGAAGATGATCTTTGATGGCATCAATTTTATCAGATCCTATAAAGAAGAAGAGTAGAGAGAAAGGGGAAGAAGGAAGGAGACGGACAATAGAAAGAGAGGAAATATAGATCTCTACAACTGTTACTATCAACATGTTGTATCATAAAATATATATACAAGAATAAAGAATTATTACTTGCTAAATCGACTTCACCAAGAAATAAAAGCCTTCCATAATCAGATCTCAACGATTATAATCAAACCTAAAACCTTATCTTAATATGTTCAAGATGTATTCAAAATTTATCTACACAAAAGTCATCACATGACTTCTTGAACTTTGACATCCTATTGACGTGAGCTGAGATATATACATATAGTAGATATATTTTTGTATATGCCTTTATACTTATGCTCTGAAATCTTGTTAGAACAATCTCTACATAAGGTTTATAGCTGTAATTATTCATATGTTGTTTGATAGTCAGAGCGTAAACAAAACTTCATGGAGATGAGTAGACGAGATTGAATTGAGAAAAGAATGTCCCGATGTATGTATGTATATCTATATATATGTTGTGGTCTACGTAACACACCTGGTTTTTTGTTATTTTTTTTTGTGTGCCGTTGTGACGTAATTTTAGCATAAGGGCATTACGTCAACACTTCAGGATTAGTTTTGAGCCTCCACTTAGTTAATGTATTTAATTTAGGTCGCGCGTGCGAGATTTCACGGCATTTCGAGTTAAGGGGAAATTCGGGGATATTTTGAGTAATTATTGAGAGTTCAACTTCGGGAATTTTGATCTCGAGATTGGCTCGTCGGAAATGAATTCTAACTTCGTCGTTGGATGTGTAGCGCCGATTTTCAATTTAGGTGCGAATTTCATGAAAATCCGAGGTGATTTAGTCGCCCTCGTAGTTTAAATAGAATGTGAGAATTATTAATTTATTTAAACAAGGAATTAGGGTTATTATTTAAATACAAAAATTTCAAAAGAACCCTATTCTTCTTCTTCTCCAAAGAGCCAAACCAGATTCCTTGCGAAAGAGAGAGAGACATGACGGGAACTTCTTCCGACCGGTGATTCGAGAGCTGTAGTGGACGGAATCGTAAATGGAGAGTAGAATCGGAGAGCTCTCGGCGAGATCTTCGTTCTAGTGGTAAGAGTTTCCTGTTTCTAGGGATTTTTGAAGTCAAGGTAGTGACATAAATCCTCTTGTTGGCCCAGAAAGTTTTAGGTTTTTCTGCTCGGGTGAGTTCTTGGCCGATCCATAGCTTTTGGATCGGAGAAATTCGAGTTTGGAAGGTTTAAGGCAAGTGGCAGTTCCTCCTCTTTTGTTGTCGAAGTGTTGTTTTCTTGCTTTGTGTTCTTATCGCGCTTCTTAGCTCTTGAATTTGGAGTGCTTTAACTGGCTATTTAAACTCTTGAACTCTATTAATCTTACCCTTAATGTCTAAAGTTCCCGCAGAAGAATCTGGCTGCTGCCTAGTAATTTCTGTCATTTCTCAAGAAATCCCTATATTTCTCGAGAAATATGTGTCTATTTCTCATGAAATCCCTGTATTTCTCGAGAAATCTATGTCTATTTCTCATGAAATCCCTGTATTTCTCGAGAAATTTGTGTCTATTTCTCAAGAAATCCCTGCAGACCTCTCTTTCATTTCTCTAGAAATCTGTCTCTATTACTCATGAAATCCCTGTATTTCTCGAGAAATCTGTGTCTATTTCTCATAAAATCCCTGTATTTCTCGAGAAATCTGTGTCAATTTCTCTTGAAATCCCTGTATTTCTCGAGAAATCTGTGTCTATTTCTCAAGAAATTCCTGCAGAGCTCTCTTTCATTTCTCTAGAAATTTGTGTCTATTCCTCATGAAATCCCTGTATTTCTCGAGAAATCTGTGTCTATTTTTCAAGAAATCCCCGTATTTCTCAAGAAATATGTGTCTATTTCTCAAGAAATCCAAGCAGACCTCTCTTTCATTTTTGTAGAAATCTCCTCTATTTCTCGAGAAATCCCTGCAGATTCTACTTTCATTTTAAATCTAGTGCCCTTTAATGTGTTCCGGGTTGTTGAAAATTCCTTTGCGATGTCCTAGATTTTGAACCACTCATACTTATATCTTTATGGCTATGTGTTTGTGTGAAATACCTGGGCTCTGATGAAATGACTTGGGTGGTGTTTTCTTTATTTGTGACCTTATCCTTAGAATTTTTCTGGCATTGTACCTCGGGCAAAGTCTCGTGTGGTAATTAAAATTAATTAATGAGGACTATTGCCTTTTGCCTTGCACGGTGGCCATTGCAAGGGACATGAACAACATGCTTGGCCTGTGGTCCTGTGGGTTGTGTTTGGGGGGGGGGGGGGGGGGCAGTGAGGATTCTTTCTATAGCCTTGCACGGTGGCCATTCTAAAGGGCATGAACAGCAGGATTGTCCTATGGCCCCATGGGCCATGTTTGGGTGGCAGTGGATAAAGGACCACCACCTGGTTTTGGGATTTGGGTGGCAGGGGATAAAGGACCGCCCCCATTTAAATTGAGCTGATCAGTTTCATAAATAGAATTAACAAGATAAATGAACTTTGCTTGTATTTCTAAAAGGTGTTGGTGCACTCGGTGCGTTGTTTAGCTCTTTGCATTGGAGCTTCTTTTCTTATGTAAGTTTGTCTTGGGTTGGTACACCTTATGCCTTATTATTACCTTGTTTCACAGGACTTTTATGTTTTACTGTCGCTTGTGCTTTCCTTGTTGAGGCATTCTTTGTATTATTTAAATGCCTCAGGTTAAGAGCCGTAGCAGTTAGAGGTGTAATTTGGAGACCTTGGGAGTCGTAACTGCTGTCTTACCCCGTTGTTGCGAGGTAGTGGTCGTTAGTTTTCTTCTTGTGTTCAGACATGCTAGTTGAAGACAATGGGTGGGTGTCAGGTTGTTGACGCCCATTGTGCCTCTTTTGTTTCATTGAAGCTTACTTGCTAGTTATTTCCACTACTTTTCAATCTCGTGTATCTTGCTCTTTGCAGATGATTTATGCCTAGGTACATTATAATTATAAAAGTAATTTTTCTATTATTCTCATTGCATCTTTTATAGGTCAATCTTTATATTTAAGTCACGTATAAGTGTCCTCATACCCAATCTAAATCAAGATATGTGCATATCATCTCCTTTATGTCCAGACATCACGTGCATATAGGACATTAATTGAACTATACCAAGTATTGTTCCGCTGCAATTACATATATACTTTCTTCTGTGGACTAGTTGATCCACAAACTGAGAGACACAGTTCTTACCCCAAACCTAATAAGTGATTTCAAGTAATGAGTCATCATGTAAACCTGTTTGGTAATGAATAAGAGATTATTTCCCGCTTGACCATCTGCAGTTGTCTCCTGCATGACGTGGCATCATTACTTGTATTTTCTTTACTCTGATATTCCTAATTGCTGAGAAAATGTGGGTTGTGACAGTTGGTATCAGAGATAGGTTGTTTGACAAGTTGGTCGAATGACTAATTTTCTGATATGGTGATAGTCGTCTCGCCTCATTGCATACACACACCGAAGTGTCATCTGTACGTCTTGACTGAAGCATGAACACTACACTCATAAGCATGATAAGAAGTATACAGGGCATATTATGTAGTATGGGATGCATAATATGTGTTTGTATATTGATACTCATAGGTGACATGTGACTGTTATGTAGTATGGGATGCATAACACCAGTCCCATGGATGTCCATTAGCTCGATTTTTATTTTTCGTTGCATGCGATATTATGTATTATGGGGTGCATAATATTTTTTGCATACGCCACTCATAACATGCATTAAGGATTTTCTTAGAATGCATAGCACAATATGTAAATCATAACATCGCATAAAGCACCCGTGCCAAGCTGAAGATTTATATGATGACACACGTACACCCATATTCAAAAGGAACACAAGAAAATTCATGCTTTCATGACAGTTGCACATGAGTCAAGAGGGATGATGGAGTATCATCCCATGACTTATCATGACATCATAAAATTCCCAGAGCAAGGAAGTAGCAATAGCAGGTATATGTACATGTATGTTCTGAACCAAGCAGGGTATTTCTAGCGTAAGGTTAAGTTTTTGTTAGGGGTTTTTTGTGTATTAGCAGAGATGGCGCCTAAGCGAATCGCGCCTAGATCGACTTCTCAGTCGGAGGGTGAGTCATCCAGAGCGTAGAGTGAAGCCTTGATCGAGAGTCTGCGCTAGAGCAATGAGGCTCTGACGAGACAAATGGTTGTGAAGTAGTCACAAGTTGAGGCGTTGTTGTATGCCGGTGCAAGGCAGCAAACCGCGATGTAGGCCCCCGTAGTAGGACAGACTTTACCTACTCCTCTGTTACCCCCAGTAGTGATACCACCGGAAATGAACTTCATCTAGCACTTTTAGAGGTTGGGACCTCCATCGCATGACGGATGAGCTAACTTCGTGGCCTTGGACGATTGACTTATAACCATTTAAGAGATGTTCTCTTATTCAGGGATCACTGTAGACCAGAAGGTGATGGTCGCCATGTACTAGCTAAAGGGTCTTGCAAAGAGCTGGTGGTTGACGGAGAAGGTAGACCTTACTGGAGGATGTATGTGGGAAACCTTCAAAGGGATGTTGATAAGGAAGTTCCTATCATCGGTGGAACAGGACCGGTTAATGAATGACATCCTGCATCTGAAGCAGAGGCAGCTCTCGGTGAGTGAGTACGAAATTGAGTTTTGCAAGCTAAGCAGGTTTGCTCCGGCCCTGGTAGCCTCGGAATATGGAAGGGTGAAGAGGTTTCTGGGTGGTCTCCGCAGTGACATCCAGCAGCTGTCCAGCGCGTACAGGTCAGAGAAGTTCGTCGAGGTAGTAGAGGCAGCACTGAAGGTTGAGGCAATTGATAATGCCAAGAACTGAGGATCGGCAGTGAAGAAGGGAAAGAGGAAGGCAGGAGAAGAAGGGAGTTCTTGTGTACCTGGCACAGCCCTGAAGAAAGCAAGCGGAGAGGCATTCAGTTTCTATGGCCTCCCTGGCCATCCATTTGAGAAATGTTTCAAGAGAAAGGGAGTTTAGAAGCAGCAGTGAGTGCTGGCAATCCAGGGTGCTCCGAAAGGAGAGGTGCCTTGCCCGATATGCAAGCAGAAGGGGCATGATGCGGCCCAGTGTTGGACCAAGGAGAAAGTCTGCTTCCAGTGCGGACAGAAAGGGCACATGAAGATTCAATGCCCGCGATTCCAACCCCCATTGCAGCCAGTTCCACTTTTAGCCTTGCCGATGCCGTAGCATCAAGACAAAGGGAGGGGAAAGTTGAACGTGTTAACCAAGGAGCAAGCGCAGTCCTCGACCCAAGTGATCTCAGGTTAGAGTTCAAGCTAGCTATTAAGTTTCGGTTTTAGTTTCATTGCGTTAGACTTGTTTCTTTTTCGCACTTATAGGGAGATTTAAGGTAAAGAGTCGTTGGGCGCGTGTTCTATTTTATTCTGGTGTTACACATTCGTTCGAGGCTAGGACTTTCATCGAGCGCCAGTGTTTGACCCCTGAGTTGGGCGACGATTCGTTCCTCATTAAGTTTCCTTCCGGTGATTTGGTATCCTCGAACCAGCGCATCCAGAGATGCCCCGTCCTCTTAGGAGATTTCTTGGCATTTGTTGATCTCAAGGTGCTGGACCTAGAAGACTTTGACGTGATATAGGGTATGGACTGGTTGTCCAGTTATGATGTTGTCATCCTATGCAAGGAAAAGCGTCTGGACTTTGTGATGGACAACGGTCATCTCATGAGCAATTTTGGATCTCCGTGCCAAAGTTTCCCGATAATTTTTGCGGGATGTGCTCGGAAACTGTTAAATTCCAGTTGCTTGGCTTAACTTGTTTCTATGTTAGAAACTGTTAGTGGTTTATCGTGTATCGAGGGTGTTCTGGTGGTGCGAGAGTTTCCTGATGTCTTCCATGTTAGTCTTCTTGGTATTCCGCTTGATAGAGACGTGGAGTTCGTTATTGATCTTGAGCCTGGTACTCATCCTATCGCTAAGGCACCGTACCGTATGGCCCCGTGTGAGCTATAAGAGTTGTGAACCCAGTTCGATGAATTGTTGCAATGGGGATTTATTAGGCTAAGTTCTTCGCCCAAAGGTGCTCTAGTGTTGTTCGTGAAAAAGAAGGATGGTTCTATGAGGTTGTGCATAGACTATAGGGAGTTGAATAAGGTAACCATCAAGAACAGATATCCGTTGGCGTGAATCAATGATCTGTTTGATCAGTTGCGTGGTAGTTCAGTGTTTTGAAAGACTGATCTTCGATCAGGTTACTCTCAGTTGAGGATCCGTGAGTCGTACATCCCTCGGACTGCCTTTCGTTCCCGTTATGGTCATTTTGAATTTCTGGTAATGTCATTTGGTTTTACAAATGCACCCTCTGCGTTTATGGACATGAAGAACCGTGTGTTCAAAGATTTTCTGAATCATTTTGTAGTAGTTTTCATCGACGAAGTGTTGGTGTATTCCAGAAGTGCTGAGGAGCATGCTACACATTTGCGCTTAGTATTGTCTACTCTAAGAGAGCATAAGGTGTATGCGAAGCTGAGTAAGTATGAGTTCTGGCTTCCTCAGGTGTCCTTTCTGGGTCATGTAGTGAACAAGGATGCAATTACTATAGACCCAGCAAAGATTTCTGCCATGTTAGATTGGAAGATGCCTACAACACCTAAGGAGATAAGGAGTTTCTTAGGGTTGGCAGGTTACTATTGGAGGTTTGTTCAAGGATTCTCGGTGCTATCAGCACCTCTGACTAAGCTTAACCAGAAAAATGCAGCTTTTGTGTGGAGTGATTCCTATGAAGAAGCCTTCCAGGAATTAAAGAGGCGTTTGTGCAGTTCTCCTATCCTGTCCTTACCGATCGAGGGAGTAGAGTATCCAGCTTATGTAGATGCATCTCACATTGGGCTAGGGTGTGTTTTGATGGAAGAAGGAAAGGTGATCGCTTATGGGTCAGGACAACTGAAAGTTCATGAAAGGAATTACCCTACGCATGACTTAGAATTTGCGGCAATGATTTATTCCTTAATGATTTGGAGACATCTTCTTTATGAAGTGTCATGCAAGATTTTTACGGATCACAAGAGCCTGAAGTATATCTTCACCCAGAATGAGCTGAATTTGCGCCACCGTAGATGGTTGGAGTATGTTGTGGATTATGAGGTTGACATCCTCTATCATCTGGGTAAGGCTAATGTGGTGGTTGATGCCCTGGGTATAAAGACCGCGCATGTCTTCAACCTTTCTGTGCAGTCTTTAGTGGAGGAGTTTATGCTGATGGATATCTTAGTCGGTAGTAGTAACGCACCTTTGAGTTTAGGAGATGAAGAGCCTTCTTGGATTACCCTTACGAGACTGCATCGGAAGGAAGATCCTGACTTACAGCATCTCCGGAATAGGACTGAGAAAGGGGAATTACCAGACTTTTCTATTGATGATGAAGATACCTTAAAGTATCGAGGTAGATCTTGTATTCCCGCATTGGAAGATATTTGAACAAAGATCTGTAGTGAAGCACATGACTCAAGTGTTTCCTATCATCCTGGTTCCACGAAAATGTACAAAGACCTGAAGCAGATCGTTTGGTGGTCAGGTATGAAGAATGATATAGCTAAATATGTTTCTGAATGTTTTACTTGCCAGCGCGTTAAGGCAGATCATAAGAGGCATGGAGGTAAACTGAACCCTTTGGATATTCCAAGATGGAAGTGCGAGAGTATTTCAATGAACTTCATTACCGGTTTGCCGAGATCCCCCGGAGGACATGATTCATTATGGGTCATAGTGGACAGATTGACAAAGTGTGCTCACTTTGTGCCTTTTAAGATCGGCTATTCTATGGATAAAATAGCAGAACTTTATTTGAATGAAGTCTTCAGATTGCATGGTGTGCCCGTGAGCATTGTGCGGGATCGGGATTCCAGGTATATGTCTCGTTTCTGGCAGAGTTTGTAGGGAGATTTGGGCACTGAACTTAGATACTCTACCGCTTACCACCCTCTGACCAATGGTCAGACGGAGAGAGTGAATCAAATTTTGGAAGATATGATCATGTGCTATATTTTGGATCGTGGTGGAGCTTGGGATAAGCATCTTGGGATGATGGAATTTGCTTATAATTACAGTTATCAGGAGAGCTTACAAATGGCCCACTTTGAGGCTCTGTATGGGAGGCGTTGTCGAACTCCCTTGTTTTGGGCTGAGGTTGGTGAGAGTCCGTTGTTAGGCCCAGAGGCTTTGGAAGAAATGAATATTGCCGTGACTCATATCCGCGAGAAGCTTCGCATTGCTCAGGAGCGGTATGAGAAGTACGCTAGTTGGAGAAGGGTGGATCTAGAGTTCGCGGGAAGAGATTTGGAAGGAACCACAAGTTGGATCCCCGGTATGTGGGACCTTTCCAGGTTGTTGAGTGGATCGGAGTGTCAGCTTATTGGCTGGATTTGCCTGCTTCTTTTCCAGATGTTCACGATGTGTTCCACGTGAGCCAGTTGAGGAAGTGTGTGCATAGTGACCGGCTTGTTCTCGATTCGGTGCCCCAATTATAGACCAATCTTTCCTATGCTGAAGAGCCTATCCGAATTTTGGAGACTCAGGAGCGGGTATTGCGGAAGAAGATGATCCCGATGGTTAAAGTTCTTTGGAGAAATCAGGGCATCGAGAGCGCAAATTGGGAGCTGGAGTCTGCCATGAGAGAGACTCATCCTGGTCTCTTCTCCTAGTTTTTGGGTAAATCTTCCATCTAGTAATCTTTGGATTTTCTGTACCTTCCGTGATAGTTGGATTTCAAGTTTCGGGACGAAACTTCCTTTTAGGTGGAGTGACTGTAACGCCCCTGGTTTTTCGTTAATTTTTTTTGCGTGCTGCTGTGACGAAATTTTAGTGTAAGGCCATTACGTCAACTCGTCGGGATTAGATTTGAGCCTCCACTTAGTTAATGAATTTAATTTAGGTCGTTCGTGCGAGATTTCGTGACATTTTGAGTTAAGGGGAAATTCGGGCATATTTAGAGTAATTATTGAGAGTTCAGCTTCAGGAATTTTGATCTCGAGTTTGGCTCATCGGAATTGAATTTTTACTTCGTCATTGGATTCGTAGAGACGATTTTCAATTTAGGTGCGAATTTCGTGAAAATTCGAGATGATTTTGTCGCCCTCGTAATTTAAATAGATTGGGAGAATTATTAATTTATTTAAACAAGGAATTAGGGTTTTTATTTAAATACCAAAATTTCCAAAGAACCATATTCTTCTTCTTCTCCAAAGAGCCGAACCAGATTCCTTGCGAAAGCGAGAGAAGCTTGATGGGAACTTCTTCCGGCCGGTGATTCGAGAGCTGTAGTGGACGAAATCGTAAACGGAGAGTAGAATCAGAGAGCTCTCAGCGAGATCTTCATTCTAGTGGTAAGAGTTTCCTGCTTCTAGAGATTTTTGGAGTCAATGTAGTGACCTAACTCCTCTTTTTGGCCCAAAAAGTTTCAGGTTCTTGTGCTCGGGTGAGTTCTTGGCCGATCCATAGCTTTTGGAGCGGAGAAATTCGAGTTTGGAAGGTTTAAGGAAAGTAGTAGTTCCTCCTTCTCTTTTGTTGTTGAAGTGTTGTTTTCTTGCTTTGAGTTCTTATCGCACTGCTTCGCTCTTGATTTTTGAGTGCTTTACCTGGCTAGTTAAACTCTTGAACTCTCTTGATCTTACCCTCAATGTCTAGAGTTCCCCCTAGAAGAATCTGGTTGCTGCCTAGTAATTTCTGTCATTTCTCAAGAAATCCCTGTATTTCTCGAGAAATCTATGTCTATTTCTAATGAAATCCATGTATTTCTCGAGAAATCTGTGTCTATTTCTCATGAAATCCCTGTATTTCTCGAGAAATCTGTGTCTATTTCTCAAGAAATTCTTGCAGACCTCTCTTTCATTTCTCTAGAAATTTGTGTCTATTTCTCATGAAATCTCTATATTTCTCGAGAAATCTGTGTCTATTTCTCATGAAATCCATGTATTTCTCGAGAAATCTGTGTCTATTTTCATGAAATCCCTGTATTTCTCGAAAAATATGTGTCTATTTCTCAAGAAATCCCTGCAGACCTCTCTTTCATTTCTCTAGAAATCTGTGTCTATTTCTCATGAAATCCCTATATTTCTCGAGAAATATGTGTCTATTTCTCAAGAAATCCCTGTCTTTCTCGAGAAATCTGTGTCTATTTCTCAAGAAATCCTTGCAGGCCTCTCTTTCATTTCTCTAGAAATCTCCTCTATTTCTCGAGAAATCCCTGCAGACTTCTACTTTCATTTTAAATCTGGTGCCCTCTAATGTGTTCCGGGTTGTTGCCAATGCCTTTGCGGTGTCCTAGATTTTGAACCACTCATACTTATATCTTTATGCCTATGTGTTTGTGTGAAATCCCTGGGCTCTTATGAAATGTCTTGGGCGGTGTTTTCTTTTTTTGTGACCTTATCCTTCGAATTTTTCTAGAATTGTCCCTCGGGCTAAGTCTCGTGTGGTAATTAAAATTAATTAATGAGGACTATTGATTTTAGCCTTGCACGGTGGCCATTGCAAGAGACATGAACAATAGGCTTGGCCTGTGGACTTGTGGGCCGTGTTTGGGGGGCAATGGGGATTCTTTTTATAGCCTTGCACGGTGGCCATTCTAAAGGGCATGAATAGCAGGCTTGTCATGTGGCCCCGTTGGCCTTGTTTGGGCGGTAGTGGATAAGGGTTTTAGGCTTTGGGTGGCTGTAACAACCCGGCCCAACCACCACACCAGAGGCCCGCTCCAACTCAGTGGCCAAGGCGCACCCTGATGGGTTGGCTACCGTGGTTGGACAAGGGATGCATCCCATGACACCCCAACGCTTCTCTGAGCCTGTTTCTCAGCTACAGTGTGTTGTTGATGGCGGGATTCGAACCCCCGCCACCCTTGATAAGGCGCCTTCAACAGCCCTCATCACAAACTGAGCAGCATGGGATGAGATACAAGCTCAGAGAGGCATTGGGTCATCATGGGCTGCAGCCGTTGTCCAACCGCAGTAGCCATCCCATCAGGGTGCGCCATGGCCACTGAGTTAGAGTGGGCCTCTGTTGTGGTGGTTGGGCCGAGTTGTTACAGTGGAAGAGGATAAAGGACCTCCCCCGTTTAAATTGAGCTGATCAGTCTCATAAATAGAATTAACAAGATAAATGAACTTTGCTTGTATTTCTAAAAGGTGTTGGTGCACTAGGTGCGTTGTTTAGCTCTATGCTTTGGAGCTTCTTTTCCTCTGTAAGTATGGCTTGGGTTGGTAACCCTTATGCCTTATTATTACTTTGTTTCGCAGGACTTTTATGTTTTTCTTCCGCTTGTGCTTGCCTTGCTGAGGTGTTCTTTGTTTTATTTGAATGCCTTAGGTTCAGAGCCATAGCAGTTAGAGGTGTAATTCAGAGACCTTGGGAGTCATAGCTGCTGTCTTACCCCGTTGCTGGGAGGTAATGGTAGTTAGTTTTCTTTTTGTGTTCAGCCATGCTAGTTGAAGCCAATGGGTTGGTGTCACGTTGTTGACACCCATTGTGCCTCTTTTGTTTCATTGTATCTTACTTGCTAGTTATTGCCATTACTTTTTGATCTTGTGTATCTTGCTCTTTGGGGATGATTTAGTCCTAGGTGCATTATAGTTATAAAAATGATTTTTCTTTCATTCTCATTGCATCTGTTATAGGTCAATCTTTATATTTAAGTCACGTATAAGTATCCTCATACTCAATATAAATCTAGATATGTGCATATCATCTCCTTTATGTCCAGACATCGCATGCATATTTGACCTTAATTGAACAATACCAAGTATTTTTCCGCTGCAATTACATATATACTTTCTTCTGTGGACTAGTTGATCCACGAACTTAGAGATACAGTTCTTACCCCAAAACTAATAAGTGATTTCAAGTAATGAGTCATCATGTAAACCTATTTTGTAATAAATAAGAGATAAGTTCCCGCATGAGCTTCTGCAGTTGTCTCCTGCATGATGTGGCATCATGACGCATATTTTCTCTACTTTGATATTCCTAATTGCTGAGAAAATGCAGTTTGTGACAGTCTACTCAAGGCTCCTAAAACCAGTTCTGAATGAAACGTCTTAGCTCGAGAGCGGTCGAGCGCGCAATCAGTTACTAAGAGACGAGATGGATGGCAAAGAGTCTTTTTAGTATGGAAAACACCAGAAAGGGATAAAAAATCACGTGACTGGGACGGTGTCGACCAAACTTCACTACTTACTGCTTCTTTACAGGGCATGCTTGAAAGACCGAGGGCGACAGGATGCTCCTTGTTACAACTTTGGGGGTGAGAGAGAGTCATTCGGAGGGTGACAGGCCACCACTCTCAAAGCTCAGACTTCTTCTTTGCAGCGGTGGGGAGCACCATGCTCTAGAACTTGGGCACGCACTTGGCGTGCTCTGGAACTTGGGCGCGCTCTAGAACTTGGGCGCGTTGTGGAACTTCGCGCACTCTAGAACTTGGGCGCGCTCTTGAACTTGGGTGCTCTGGAAATAGGGCGCGCTCTGGAACTTGGCGCGCTCTGGAACTTGGGCGCTCTGCAAGTTGGGCACGCTCTAGGACTTAGCATGCTCTGGATCTTGAATGTGCAAGTTACTGGATGGCCTTTGGAATGCTTGAAGGAGGACGAAGATCTTCGTCTATCTTTGAAGTTCTTGAAGATTCCTTCAAGCACGGCTTTGAAGAGGATGGAGATCTTCAAGAGAGCTCTCTCTCTCTCTCTCTCTTGAACTTAGGACGAAGGAGGAAGAGAATAAGATGGGCAAAAAGAGAGGCATTGGGTTTCTACTAATAGGCATCAAAGGTGGTTAAGGTGGTTATGCAAATAATCGCATGTCTTAACTATAACGCCCCTAAATTTTTGATAATTTAATTAAATTATATTTCAGCGTAATAATGATGAAAGGGTGTTACGTTAATGTGAAGTTAGCGGTGTTTGTCAAAGTGTAGAAATTTTTGAGATTAGAAAATTTAAAATAATTAATTTAAGCGAAATTGTCAAGTTTCGTTGTTATAAGTTATGAAAATTAAATTATAACTCGTAATCGGCTCGTCGAACTCTGATGTTGACTTCACCATTGGTTTCGGAGGACCGGTATTCGTCTTTGGGGCATTTTCATGAAAATTCGGGTAAGGCTTGTCCAAATCGTAAATTTATGGCTCAAAACCATTATAAATTTATATTAAAATAAAAAGACTTCAAAATCCTAGTATAAAAGGACCTTTGTCAAAAAGTTAGGTTATTATTTCTTCTTCTTCTCGCTTCCGCCGATCCCAACCCAGACGCAAGAAGTTGTGTCTTCCTTGGAGCTTCCATCGGCCATCGCGAGTGATCAAGTGCACGAAATCTCCAACTAAGCATAGATTTGTAAAGCTCTCGCCGAGATCTTTGTGTGTGCGATTAGTATTTTTGATTTCGTGGGTTTTTGACGTTGAAGTGTTTGGCCCTAAGCCTTCTTTTTCATTCTAAAGTTTCAGAAATTCTTCCTTATGGTCTTCTATCGATCGATCCTTGGCGTGGTGTGCGTTGAGGCCGATGATCGGAAGGTTTGAGGCAAGTGGTGGACTATTCCCCCTTGCTATGTTCTCTCTTTACATTTCCTTCTCCCCCCTCCTTCGCTATTTATCGCAGATAGATTTCTACTTTGATAATTTTGATTTATTAGCAGAATTCGCCGAGTAGCTATTAGAATCTGTCGAGTAGCTAAATAAATTCGTCGAGTAAAGTTAAATTTGTCGAGTAGTTTCAACGAGTTCGTTGAGTCCTTTCGTGTAATAAGCCAAGTAAGTTAGCCTAAATCCCTCGAGAAGATATAAGGAATTCGTCGAGTGAGCAGTGTTTTCGTTGTGTAATTTAAGTGAATTCGTCGAGTAGTTTCGACGAATTCGTTGAGTATTCTTAGGATTCGTCGAGTCATTTCGGATAATTTGTCGAGTTGTCTTAAGGATTCGTAGATTGCTTTCGACGAACTCGTTGTGAAGGTGGTTTTTCCTTGGAATTTTCTAGGTTTTCCTATGGTGCCAGATTTGGTCAAGATGTTTGTGAATCACTACACCCAGTCGGTTGTTGTTTTTTGGACTTTGGTTGAGTTGGATAAGTAGCCACCATCACAGTGCCGGTTTTTCTTCCTTGGACGTGTTGACTGTTGGTTGTGTGGGCATAACCACCGCCGCAGTGCCTTTTATTCCCTGGATGTTTTGATCTGATGGTTTGTGTTGAAAAGATAGCCACCGCCTTAGTACCATCTTTTGGCTGGGTTAATGATTCACATCTTGAGCCAATCCGTCACTCTTCTTCCTACTTGGATGTTATTATCTAACTTTGACTGCATTTCATGCAAGTTCTTTTTTCCTATTTGGATGCTAAGATCTCTTTACCTTGATTGATTATTGTTTGAAAGCTGAGTTTCTTGTTGGGTTGGTAACCCTCTTGAGCTTGTTAAGTTCTCCCTCTTTACTTTTGTTGAATTGCTATTGTGATGAGGCATTCTTTCTCCTTTGAATGCCTCAGGTTTGGACCAGTAGCGGTTGATCAGAGCAAGTCGGGATCTTGTAGCCTTTTTGGGCTGCTTTTCTTTCCCTCTTTTTAGAGGTAGTTGTTGTTGTTGTTATTTTTCTGACTTTATTTGTTACTTTGGGTTCATGTCAGTTTGTTGATGCCCACAGTATGATCTTCTTCTTGTGTTAGACTGTACTTGTCATTTATGCTACTACTGTTAAGTTGTTGCTAGTGCAATGCTCTCTGGGAAGGATTTTTCATAGGTTGCATAGTAGATATTTTTATATAAGTGAAGCTGCATATTTGTTCATGCATTACATCTTTTCAAGCTAATAATACTCTATTTTGAAATGCGTAAAAGTTCCATTTATATATACACTAAATCTAGAAAGTGCATGTCATTAGGTTGCTACGCGAGTTCTCATTTTGATGTAGGACGACATAAATTAAAATGTGTATTTTCCGTTGCGTATAATTATACTTTTTTGGTTGTGGACTAGATGATCCACTAAATCGAGGGACGCGGTGTTTGTAACCTTCAAACTTAAATTATGTTTTAAACATAAAGTTTAGTTCTTTTATAAAGAATGGTGTAAAAATAGAATCGCCTGAGCGTATGCAATTGTCCCCTGCACGACGTGGCATAATGACATATGTTTTCTCTTACTCTGACAATATATTTATATATTGAGAAAATGTGGGTTGTGACAGTTGGTATCAGATGGAGGTTTAGATCGGTTGTTGGACGGTTAGTCAAACAGCCATCTGTATTAAGAATCTGTTTCATTGCATACACACACAAAAGTGTCAACTGTATGTCTTGGCTGAAGCATGAACACTACACTCATAGCATGATAAGAAGTATACGGGGCATATTATGTAGTATGTGATGCATAAATATTTGTCTGTATATGGATCCTCATAGGTGTGACAACATGTGACTGTTAAGTTGTATGGGCGACTTAACTTTATCCCATGGATGTTCATTACTTGCGATATTATGTAGTATGGAATGCATAATATTTCATGTGTATGCCACCCATATCATGCACGAAGGCTTTCATTAGAATGCATGGCACAACATGCACATCATACCATAGAATTAGCACATGTGTCAAGTTAAATTTATACATGATGACACTCGTACACACATGATTTGAAACGGGAATTTAAACATTCATGCAAACATATGATATACACAAGAGTCAAAGGATGGTAGTATATCATCCTAAGTTAGGACATAACATCATAATTGAAAATACCAGAGCAAGGTAGTAGCAAGAGCAAGTGTCTTCACATTTCCAGTTGTCTTGAGTTAAGTAATCCTAGATTTTAGCTAAGTTTTGACGTGACGTTCGTTTGTGTTCTTAGAAAATGGCACTGAAGCGTGTTGTGACAAGGTCGACTCCCTAATCTGAGGGTGAGTCTTCGAGTGCGCAAAGTGAAGACGTGATTGAGGGTCTACGACAGAGTAATGAGGCTCTGTCAAGGCAGTTGGTCGCGATGCAATCATAAATTCAGGCTTTGTTGATTGCCGCCTTTGCGCAGCAACCTGAGGTGCAGGACCTTGTAGTGGGTCAGACTGTACCTATTCCTCCTGCTTCTCTGGTGCCTCCAGTTCTGTTGCCACTAGAGATGAATTTCATATCGCATTTTCAGCGATTAGGACGCCCAACGTATGACAAAAGAGCTGATTTCATGGCTTTGGATGATTGGCTAATTGCCATCAAAGAAATGTTTATGTATTCAGGAATCTCTGTGGGACAGAAGGTGATGGTTGTCGCTTACCAGCTGAAGGGACTTGCCATGAGCTGGTGGATCTGGGAGAGGGAGAGCCTCGCAGGCGGATGTTCGTGGGAGTCATTCAAGGCAATATTACTGAAGAAGTTCCTTTCGTTGGTCGAGCAAGACCGTCTGATGAGCAATTTTCTACACCTGAAGCAGAGGCAACTCATTGTTAGTAAGTATGAAATTGAATTTAGTATGTTGAGCATATTTGCTCCAGACTTAGTAGCCTCTGAGGCAGGAAGGGTGAAGCATTTTCTGGGAGGACTTCATAGCGATGTTCAGCAGTTGACTAGCGCGTACAGGTCAGAAAGCTATGTTGAAGTGGTAGAAGCTGTGTTGAGGGTCGAGGCCATCGACAACGCCAAGAATAGAGGTGAAATGATGAGGAAGGAAAAGAGTAAGGTCGAAGGCGGTGGAAGCCCCAATGTATCTGGCCCTGCTCCGAAGAAGAGAGGCAGTGAAGTTTGTAGTTTCTGTGGTCGCCATGGCCATCACTACGAAAAATGTTTCATGAGATTGGGGATAAGAAGCAACAGTAAGTACTAGCAATTCAGAGCGCTCCCAGAGGAGATCTAACATGTACTTCGTGTAAGCAAAAGGGGCATGATGTTGCCCATTGTTGGTCGAAGGACAAGGTCTGTTTCCAATGTGGGCAAGATGGGCAAATTAAGCTAAATGCCTTACAATCCCAGCCTCATTTGCATCCAGTGCCACTTCAGGCTTTGTTGCCGCTGCTGGTGCAGCAGTTAGATAAAGGAAGGGGCAAGTTAAATGTGGTGACCAGGGAAGAAGCGCAGAATTCCACCTAGGTGATTTTAGGTTAGGCCCTAATCTAACTCTTAACCTTCAGCTTTAGTTTTCGATTTCTGTTTGTCTAGATACATATCTGATTTTATAGGAGAATTTAAGGTAAAGAAATATTGGGCGTGCGTGCTTTTTTATTCTGGGGCTATCCACTCGTTCGTGGCTAGGACTTTCGTAGAGCGTCGTCGTTTGACCCTCGATCAAATTGGCGATTCATTTTGTGTTAAGTTTCCCTCTGGCGACTCTGTGGTGTCAGACCAGGGTATCCATAGATATCCTATCCTCTTAGGTGATTTCTTAGCTTTTGCTGATCTAAAGGTGCTAGACCTGGAAGACTTCGATGTGATTTTGGGCATGGACTTGTTGTCTAGATATGATGATGTTATCTAATGCAAGGTAAAGCATTTGGACTTCAAGATGGACAATGGTCAACCCATGAGTATGTAGGGCTTTTCGCGCCAGGATTCCCCGATTATTTCTGCGGTATGTGCTCGGAAACTTTTAGATTCTCGTTGTTTTGATTACCTTGTTTCTATATTAGAAATTGTTAGTAGTTTGCTGTGTATCGAGGATATTCCAGTAGTGCGAGAGTTCCCTGATGTTTTACCAGTTAGTCTTCCTGGTCTTCCACCTCAGAGAGATGTGGAGTTTGTTATTGACCTTGAGCCAGGTACTCGTCCTATTGCTAAGGCATCGTACTGTATGGCCCCGCGCGAGCTAGAAGAGTTACATACCCAGCTTGATGAAATGTTGTTGTGTGGATTTATTAGGCCATGTTCTTCACCATGGGGTGCTCCATTTCTGTTTGTGAAGAAGAAAGATGGTTTTATGAGGTTGTGCATAGACTATATAGAGTTGAATAAGGTAACCATCAAGAACAGATATTTATTGCCGTGAATTGATGTTTTGTTTGATCAGTTGCGTGGTAGTTTGGTGTTTTCGAAGATTGATCTTCGTTCAGGCTGCCATCAATTGCGGATCCGTGCGTCAGATGTTCTGCGGACTGCTTTCCGTTCTCGGCATTGACATTTTGAGTTCTTAGTAATGTCCTATGGATTGACGAATGCACCATCTGCCTTCATGGATATGATGAATAGAGTGTTCAAGGATTTCTTAGATCGCTTTGTGGTCGTTTTCATTGACGACGTTCTGGTGTAATCCCAGAGTGCTGAGGAGCATGCCCAGCACTTGCGTTTGGTTCTATCTACTCTGAGAGAGCATAAGTTGTATGCAAAGCTGAGTAAGTGTGAGTTTTGGCTCTCTCTAGCATCTTTCTTTGGTCATATAGTGGGTAAAGATGGAATTTTTGTAGACCCAGAAAAGATAACTGCAGTCATGGATTGGAAAAGACCTACTACGCCTAAGGAGATAAGGAGCTTCTTAGGGTTGGCAGGATATTATAGGAGGTTTGTGGAAGGATTTTCTATGTTGTCTGCGCCACTGTCTAAGCTTACGCAGAAGAATGCAGCGTTTATATGGGGCGATAAGTGTCAAGAAGCCTTCCAGGAATTGAAAAGGAGGTTGTGCACCGCTCCTATTTTGACTTTACCTACCGAGTTAATGGAGTATGTTGTTTATGTGGACGCATCGCACGTCGGGCTTAGGTGCGTTTTGATGCAAGAAGGAAAGATAATTGTGTATGGGTCAAGACAACTGAAGATTCATGAAAGGAATTATCCAACGCATTATTTGAAATTTGCGGCAGTAATTTATGCTTTGAAACTTTGGAGACACTTATTGTATGGCGCATTGTGCAAGATTTATATAGACCATAAGAGTTTAAAGTATGTCTTCACTCTGAAGGAGTTGAATTTGCGCAAGCGTAGATGGTTAAAGTATGTCGCGGATTATGAAATCGATATTCTTTATCATCCGGCCAAAGCTAACGTGGTGGCTAACACCCTGAGTTGAAAGACTGTGCAAGTCTTCAACCTTTCCATGTAGTCTTTGGTGGAAGAGTTTTTACTAATGGATATCTCAGTTGGAAGTAGAAATGCGCCTTGTAGCTTGGAAGCTGAAGTGCCTTCTTGGATTACACTCACAAGATTGCATCAGAAGGAAGACCCAAATCTTCAGCATTTCCGAGAAAGGGCAGAGAGGGGAGAGTTGCCAGATTTCTCTTTATATGAATTCGGTACTCAGAAGTATCGGGGTAGGTTTTGTATTCCCTCTTTTGGTGATATTCGAGCAAAGATTTGTGGCGAAGCTCATGGATCAAGTGTTTCCAACTACCCTGGTTCTACAAAGATGTATCGAGATTTGAAACAGATCCTTTGGTGGTCAGGAATGAATAATGACATTGCTAAGTTTGTTTCTGAATATTATACTTGCCAGCGCGTTAAGGCGGATCAAAAGAGGCCTAGAGGTAAGTTGACTCCTTTGGATATTCCGAGTTGGTAGTGGGAGAACATTTCTATGGATTTCATTACTGGGCTGCCAAAGTCTCCCCGAGGGCACGATTCTGTGTGGGTCATAGTTGATAGATTAACGAAGTGTGCCCACTTCGCACCCTTCAAGATTGGTTATTACATGCAGAAGATAGCAGAGTTGTATTTGGATGAGGTCATCAGATTACATGGTGTGCCAGTGAGTATTATGTCAGATCGGGATTCTACGTATATGTCTCATTTTTGGCAGTGCTTGCAGGGAGCTTTGGGCACTGACCTTAGATATTCTACCGCTTATCATCCGCAGACGAATGGTCGACGGAGAGAGTAAATCAGATTGTGGAGGATATGATTAGATGCTATATCCTAGACCATGGTGGAGCATGGAACCAGCGTCTTAGACTTATGGAGTTTGTCTATAATTAAAGTTATCAAGAGAGTTTACAGATGGCCCTCTTTGAGGCTTTGTATGGGAGACGTCGTTGAACTCCCCTATTTTGGGTTGAAGTTGGTGAGAGACTGTTGTTAGGTCTAGAAGCTTTGGAAGAGCGTGTTGTCATGACACATATCCGCGAGAAACTTCGCGTTGCTCAAGAGAGTTATGAGAAGTATGTTAATCGGAGAAGGGTTGATCTGGAGTTTGCAGTTGGGGACATGGTATTCTTGAAAGTTTCTCCGATGCCAGGTGTTAAGAGATTTGGGAAAAACTACAAGTTGGATCTCCGGTATTTGGGTCATTTCCAAGTTGTTGAGCGCATCAGAGTGTCAGCTTATAGATTGGATTTGCCTGATTTTTTCCCAGGTGTTCATGATGTTTTTCATGTGAGCCAGTTGAGGATGTGCGTGCGTAGTGTTAGTCATGTCCTTGACTCGGTGCACCAGATGCAACCTAATATGTCTTATGTTGAAGTGCATGTTCATATTCTGGAGACGCAGGACAAAGTGTTACGAAAGATGACGATTCCTATGGTCAAAGTCCTTTGGCAAAACCAAGGCGTGGAGAGCGCGACTTGGGAACTGGAATTTGTTATGAGGGAATATCATCCTCTTCTTTTCTCCTATTTTTCTTCGATAAGTTTTTTCTACCCGATAGGATCTCAGTTTTACTCGTTTATCTCTTAAGTTTGGTTTGGGTTTCAAGTTTTGGGACGAAATTTCTTTTAGGGGGGTAGCTGTAACTGTTGGAACAAGGTCTTCCGCATCTCCTAAGTTTGAGCATAACAAAACCTATTTGTATTTGATCTTGTGTGTTTAAGTGTGCAGAAAAACAAAGTCCATATGACTCAAGGATTACATAAGAAGGTTGCCCCCAAATTTGAGCCATCAAATTCAACATTCCCACTAGCACCGGTGGTAGCACCTAGCGCCCAGCGCTAGCGATGAATAGCTTAATTCCGGGAGCACATATAGAAGGAGCTAGCGCCTGGCGATAAACGATAGCGCAGGCGGTAGCTTGGTGCACAGAAGGCAAGAGATAAATTTTTCCTCGGATTGAAGATTCTGTCGCGCAGAATATGTCCTAATATGGGATAGCGCCGGCGGTAGCGCTAGCGCAGGCGCTAGTGCTAAGGCTATAATATTGACCCCTTTGATCTGTCTTCTTCATCCTCTTGAGATCCCAAATTCCAGAGCTTCGTGCCACATCATAGAGAGGAAGGTTTAGAGAGATACTCCCACAAATCCATAAAGGCTTAAGGAGATCCGTGGAGAAGATTTCAACACACGTCATCATCATGACGAAAGACTGCATCGACTACGATCATAATCAGCGGGTCTTCGTCTACTTCTCCAAGAGATCCATACAGGGAGTTCTTATATGTTTGTTTATTTATTTCACATCTTTTCTTATAATCGCTTAGTGAACTCGCCTCGTGTTGGCGACTAGGTCTGGGGAGGACTTAGGGCAGAAATTCGCCTCGTGTTGGCGACTAGGTCTCGGGTGTAGGTCTAGGGGGTGCTCGAGGCCATATCCGGGGAAGGGTTGGCTAGAGCGGCTTCAGGCCGTATCCGGGGAAGGATCGGTTAAAGCCAACCGGTTCGTGGGGATACGAGTTGGTATATAAAATAAAACGAGTCTTTCATATTTCGCTTTGATTTCTAGCGTCATTGAAATCTAATTTTGTAATTAATTTTATTAATAATAATCATGTCTATCTTTGTGTAATAAAATTGATTTGATCTTGATTTCTCTAAATTGTTTACTATCCTCTCCTTCATTATAAAACAATTTAGGTCTTTATTCAAAATCACTATTTTGATCTCTTATCATAAGCAAGTATTTCAAAATATAATATAAGTTTTTAAAACTCTTATTCACCCCCCCCCCCCCTCTAAGGGCGCCTACCAATCCAACAAGTGGTATCAGAGGTAGGTTATTCCAAATCGGCTTAACAACCGGGAATAATGGCATCTCATGATCTCGCTTCTATCAGTGGGGCAAATTTTTATGAAGAAGAAAAATCAGTAGCGCCACCTTTATTTAAAGGGACAAATTATAAAGGGTGGAAAATTTTAATGGAAAGGTTTATTAAAACTTTAGATATCGAAGCATGGAATAATCTAGCAATAGTAAGACCAGCGGATGAATCAAATAAAAAGGAACGTCATCAAAATGCAAAAGCCAAAAACTATTTATTTTGTGGTTTATCAAATGAAGTTTTCAAATTAATATATTGTTTTCTAGTGCATACAAAGTATGGAAATTTCTTGAAGAAATGTATGATCTTCCTCTCGCAAGTATGGAACAAACACAGGAGGAGAAGGACATACAAGCATCAACCATTATTCAAGAAGATCTCTCTCATAGCAAAACCATGGAGATCATGAAAATCAACGTTGAAAAAGAGAGCAATACATCAAGAGAAAAAGAAGATGAAAATTCATCGATGATATTCATCTATGAAAGTGGAAGACCTAAAAGATGACAAAGGAACTTCATGCTCACATTCTGCCTCTTTCTATAGCGCTGTAAGAAAGTCTAATTCTTCCTTTTGTGTGATAACTTCTATCTCTAGTTTCAATATACTAAAAATGGCTAAACGTATGATTAAGAAATTAAAAAATTTAAATTCAAAATTATGTTTAGAAAATAAAAACTTAAAAGCTAAAATTAATGTAAAAACAAAGATTGATGTGTTTGATTATTCTCCACCTTGCACTTTAATTGAAAATATAAAACCGTGTTTTGGTTGAAATAATATTAAAGAAAAATTCAAGGATTTTAAAAAAGAACTATTTATTGTAAAAGAACAAAATGAAAATTTATCTTTAGAAAATTCATCTTTGAAAAGTGATTGTGCTACATGCAAAAGTTATAAAATTGAAATCTAAGAGATGGACGAAACATTTGAGGAATATAGAAATGACTATCAAAATCATATTGACTCTATTGTTTCTACTCTTAAAAATAGCACAATAGCTTATAATAAAGCTAGGCATAATCTAAAGATTAAGAATGATGAATTAAAATCAAAAATCAACTTGCTTAAGGAAATCATAAACAAAAATCCTCAATATCAAGCAAACTCCAAAAGCAAGTTGAATATGATTTCTCAAAATATGATTAAACCAAACAATGGAAATAAAAAACTTCAAAAGATTGAAAATGAAATTCCAAAATACTATCATCATTATCACTTACAACATCAATCTTCTCCCAACATAAAATTAAATGTTCACAACTTTCCTATGAAAAATACTTTCAAAAATCATCAATATAAAGATTATCACAATGGAAATTTCACATATAAGAATAACACTAAACCAAAGATTGAATGGAGGCCCAAAACTAAAACTGAAACATTAATTTCACATGAAAGGACCCTCATCAATATCTACCCACAAACCTACACGTTATATTTGGGTACCCAAAGGAACCACCACACTTGGACCCCTTTGGATACCTAAATCTCTTATTCATTAGGTATCACCAAACACATGAAGTAGAAATCAACAAATAATAAAATATCAATTATTCTACTTCATGATATGCTTTAATGTCTTTCTATTTCTTGTTTTCTTATTTTTTTAAGCTATCATGTTATGGTCATCTTATATATTATAGGAAATATGATCTTAGCTCTTAAAACTTAATGAGTTTATACATCAAATTATTCAAAATTCAAAATCATATTTTATTTTTGATGACCTATCTATTATTCTTATATTCATTACCTATATATATATATCATTTAGTATTCATAAAAAATTGAATTATAAATTTTCTATAAGATATGTTAATCAAGATTAGGCTATTAAGCTCTATAGCCCACATCAACCAAATTAAAGAAATAACATGATCTAAAAGAAAGATCAAGATCTAAAAGAAAGCTCAATTATCAATATGTTTTTTTCTTGAATTATATGATCACATATCATGGTTGGTGTATTATGTACGTACTGTGTTTTATGTCAAGTTTAGACCTTAGAATCATCTTTATATCAACAAGATCAAATCGAATAGAATCTTCACTTCATTCTAGGTCTGTAAGTTGAAACACTATCAAACTTTGGCATAACATTAATCATATCTTCTTTGATTGAATATACCATAATAATTAAGCGTAAATGGTTGTGCAAAACTAAAGAATTAAGGTTTAATGAATATGGAGCTTTAATGAATGTGAAACCCATGTACTAAAATTTTAACTTTCGCAACTTTTTGCGATTTCTTCTCGTCTCTTCACTTCATTAGACAGACCTTACATAGCACAAACATAATTAAGAAAAATCGGAAGCAAGATCGAAGAAAATCTAGGCTATATGATCAAAATAAGCACTCTCTGTGAGCTAACGCAGCCGCTAGTAACTAACGTCGGCGCTAGCTCAAGTCTCCGATTTTCTGAAATTTTAAAATTCTGAAAAATAAAAAAAAAATTTATTTTATATGTATTACTCATTTTTGCAATTCTGCCAGTACTTGTTTTTGAAAAATTAAAATACAAAATTACAAAAAAATATTTTTTTGTCTTTTGATATTTGTTTGAATTCTATTCCAATATGCAAAAATCAAATACAAAAATATAAAACAAAAACAAGTATAAAAAATTGTTATTTTTGAACTTAACTTTTCTATTTACATGTATCTTGCGAAAGGGTGATTTGGGCTATCATCCCATCACATCTCCTAGTACCGGGCGAACCTCTCACAGGGTAGACCTCGGGAAGTCCAAGATCAAATTATAAGAATTCAAACTTTAAATTAAAATTATTTTACAAAAATATCAAAAATACTATACGGACTTTATTGAGAAAATCAAGCATGATTTCTTCTATCATTTAAGACTTTCTACAATGTTGTGATTCATATTTTCAAACTACTTTGAACATTGTATTTATCATGCCTTGGTACTTCTAAACTCATGTGCATAAATTATATTATAAAAGTTGTGTAGAACCAAGCTTAGCATGCCTCTAAGTATGAGTAAATGTTTTATGTTTGAAAATGGTATTTATTCACTCACTTATTTTGGCATTGTCTACATATGCTTTTAATCTAAGAATGCTTGTGTATGTTTTGTAATAGTACAATGAATTAAAACTGCACAAGTATCTTACCTACACAACCTTTGTTTGCACTTTTAAAAGTTAAGAAAAGTGGTTATGTTTTCATAAATTATATTGGTTTGCAAAACAAGTGTATTTGGAGAACTTTGTACAAACAAAAATCATATAATAAAGTGACAAAGATAACTCCACCAAGCACTACTTGAACCTCCTGATAAGTCTTAATAAGCATTGTGAGGTTGAGCACCTTGGAAAAAATAGTAAAGTATCTTGTGTAAACCATATCTTTCTTTCAAAATAAAAACCACTTACTCTTAAGTACACCGGATCACTAGTCTCAACATTAAAATAAAAAAAAATATGTGATCCCCCAAGCACTACTTTGCACCCTGATAAGTCTTAATGAGCATTGTGTGTGCAAAGCACCTTGGGAGCTGTATATTTTTTTGTGCATTGAAGTTTGTGGAAGTAAAATTATTTGTGTTTTATTGTGATCTTTACCTTATTTATTTCTTGTATTTTTGATTAAAACATTTGTTTACTCAATTAAAAATACACTTATGTGCACATCATTATCTTCCATAACACTTCTTCTCATGAGTATTGGATCCTAATGTTAATTCTATAGTACTCTTTATTTATGAAATGCACTAGATAACCTAGCATGCTCTCTACAATGTTTTGTATGTGTTGAATTTGTGAATTAATATAACGTTGCAGTAATTCCTTTTTTGATAACATTATTTCATGTTTGGTTACTTTATTGTTAAACTTAAAGATTTTAATTGAGCAATGATTTACAAAAACATCTTCTTTATGAAATTTAACTCATATATCTTTTTATGGATCATCATTGATTATAATAAGATGTTTCTTGTATTTCGATAAGTCTTCCGCATCATAACTGTTGGACATGTGTATCACATCCCATTGTTTGAGAATAACAAATCTCAAACTGTATTTGATCTTGTATTTTGTGTGTTTAGGGTATGCAGGAACTATAGGTGCAATACTCCATAGGTATAAAATAGATTGGAGATGATTCTCTGGAATATGTGCTAACGCTCGCGTTAGTAGTTAACGCCTAGCATTATCTACCTGCGTTCGACGAACTCTGAAGGCGCTCGACAAAATCTTAAGGAATCTGCGTTCGATGAACTTGGAGTTTCGTTAGACGAATTTGCCTGCGTTCGACAAAAATTCTGTTCGACGAATATTCCGTTCAACGAAATGTGAAGTCCGCTCGATGAATTGGAGTTCGACGAACTGAGCTCCTGCACAACAATATTGCGTTCGACGAATTTGAGGTCGTTCGACGAATTTGAAACTTCGTTCGACGAAAGTGTTTCCGTTCGACGAAATTGCTCCGTTCGATGAATTTGAGGCCGTTCGACGAAATTTTGTTCTGTCATGCAGCCAACGGTTTCGCAACCGCTCCACACGAACGCTACCGCCAGCGCTAGTGCTACCACCTGGCGCTATCTCAAGTTCATGCACAGCGCCATGTCGCCGATGGTTTCGCAACCGCTCCACATGAACGCTACCGCAGGCGCTAGGAGCTACCGCTGGCGCTATCTTTAAGATCTATAAATTGATGGGCTCTCTCTCGTTTTGAGTGAGTGCTTCCAGAGAGATTACTTGTGCCAAATTTCCAGAGCTGCTACTCTGCCGAAAGTTGTTCTCCCACTCAAAGCCAAAGAGGATTTCTGGAGAAGGAAGCCACCACGGTGCATTCGAAGAACGATCGCTTCAACCTCGCTTATGCTACATCGATCCTTCATCCTCATCTTCAGAGATCTCATACAGGGAGTTTCATTATTGTTATATTTATTTTCATTCCATATATTTTTGTAACCGTTTAGAGAATTCGCCTTGTGTTGGCGACTAGGTCTGGGTAGGACTTAGGGAGGAATTTGCCTTGTGTTGGCGACTAGTTCTAGGTGATTAGATCTACGGGGCTCGAGGTCATATCCGGGGAAGGATTGGCTAGAGCGTCTTGAGTCCATATCCAGGGAAGGATAGGCTAAAGCCAACCGGTTTGTGGTGATACAAGTTGGTATAGAAAAGGAAAACTTGTTTTTACTTTGTACGCCTCCGATTTCTAGCGATATAGAAATCAAATTTATGTAAACACTTTTTTATATAATATAACCATGTCTCTTTTTTTGTTTACTTGATTTCTATCATTTGGCATAATTTATAGAATTGCAAATTACAATTGTTTCCTCCTTTAAGTTAAATTGTTATTTTGTTCTAATTTTCTCTAAACAATTTAGTAAAAATTTAAAAAAGATTTTTATTCCCTTATTCAACCCCCCTCTAAGGGCGCCAATCGATCCAACAAGTGTTATCAGAGCCAGGTTATTCCAAACGGTTTAAAAACCAGGAATAATGGGGTCTTATGATCTCGCTTTTCCGAGGGTCAGGGAATTAGTAGACCTCCACTATTTACCAGGTCAGATTATAATTAGTGGAAAAATAGGATGAGATGTTTCCTTATGACCCAAGATATTGAGGTATGGAATATGGTGGAAGAGGAATACTCTCCTCCTACATGTGTAGTTGGAGAGATAACTTTAGAGAAACCAAAGGATAAATGGGATGATAGGGATAAGCTAAAATGCAAAAACAACGCCAAGGCCATGAATGCTTTATTTTGTGTGTTAGATAGAAATGAATTTAATAGAATTTCTGCATGTACTACTGCTTATGAAATTTGGAATCATTTGGAAGTTATTCATAAAGGTACATCGCAGGTTAAAGATTTAAAGCTTTTCCAACTTGAGTCGGAATATGAAAAATTCCGGATGGATGAAAGTGAAGATGTTGATGCCATGTACATGCGCTCCACAGAGATCGTCAATGCCTCCAAAGCACTTGGAAAGACCTTCTCCAACGGCGACTTGGTACAAAAGATCCTTTGTTCCCTTCCACCAAAATTCAACCCGAAGGTGACGACCATTTCAGAATCGCACAATCTAAGGACGCTCCAAGTTGAGAGCCTCATTGAGAATCTCAAAACCCATGAGGTAGAACTCAAAATCCAACATGATGAATACAACAAGGAGCCAAAGAAGAAGGCGTTGGCATTAAAATCAAAGACTGAGTGCCAAGAGGATGAGGATGAAGATGAAGAAAGTCTTTTGGTGAAGAACTTCCGAAAGTTCATGTGAAATCTTGAAAGGCGAAACACTTTCCGAAAATTTATCCAAAAGGATGGAAGATGGAAAGGGTCGTCCTCAAAGAAGGAAAAGGAGAGCGACGATGAAGAAGAAAGACCTCCACAGGAGTGCTTTCATTGTAGGAAGACCGGGCACATTCGGAGCCAGTGCCCAAAGTTCTTGAAGGAGAAGAAGGAAAAGCGACACAAAGGGAAGGAGAAGAAGAAGGTGATAAAAGCTAGAACATGGGATGACTCCTCCTCCTCCTCCGAAGAATCAAGTGGGTCTTCATCAAGCAAAGATGAGGAAGCTAACATGTGCCTCATGGGACATGGAAACGACGGCGATGACACCAGTGTTCTTAGCGACACTGAGGTAACTCCTCCCACTTATGATGAACTCTATAATGAATTCCTTGAAACTTGCAAAGCTTTTGATAAAAATATGAAAGATAGTATTTTATTGAATCGTGAAAATGAATCTCTTCTTAAAGAAAATCAAAAGCTTTCCAAAAAGGTAATTGTTTTAGAAAAGAGAAAGGTTTCTTGCCAAGAGTGTGATCACTCCACTAAATTGGCAAAAGATATTGAAGAGTCACTTTCTAAAGCCCTCTCTCATGCCAAAACTCTTACAAAAGAGAAGGGGGAATTAGAAAGGAAATTAGAAGCCTCTCTTTTGCAAATCAAAAATAACAAAAAAGGTTTTGAAAATAAGTGTGTTATGCTTGTGAAAGAAAATTCTTCACTTAAAGCACAAGTTCATGATCTCACCATGGCCATTAAAAAATTTGGAATAGGCCAAAAATCACTGGAAATGATTTTAGGGTACCAGTGCCATGGTTTTGGAAAACTTGGGCTCGGATATCGAGGAGAGGGCTACCGCCCTGCGGTAGACACTAACGCCGGCGCTAGCACCTCATACTAGAAACCTGAGTTTTCTTTTTCAAAAGGTTTTTCTTCTGTAAATCCAATTTGTTCCAGCAAGAAAATATTCCAGAAAAGGGTCTCAACCCCCTTTATTTCGTGTGCAAACTGTTAAAGGTTAGGTCACACATCTAGTTCTTGCAGGAAAATAAAACAAAATACTTTAAAACAAATCTGGGTACCTAAGTCTTCCACTTAATCTATGGGTGGTACCACTTGGGTATCCGGATCTTTACTCTCATCTTCTTTCTAGATGTGCAGGCAGGCTAAGGACAATGAAGACATGTGGTACTTGGATTTAGGATGCTCCAAGCACATGACGGGCAACAAAGCAAAGTTCCTTAGCCTAGAAAAGAAGAAGGGAGGGATCGTGATGTTTGGCGATAACGGAAAAGGAAGGATCATGGGAATTGGTACAGTTGGTAACAAATCCTTTACTATATCTAATGTTCTTTATGTGAAAAGATTAAAACACAATTTAATTTCTATTAGCCAATTATGTGATAAAGGATTAGATGTGTTATTTGAATCTTCCACTAACTTATGCAAAATATCTAATCCTACTATAAAAGATATTTTACTAAATGCACCAAGAATACATAATGTTTATATAGTTTCTTTTCATGATCTTTCTAAATCATCTATAAAATGTTTTATCACTAAAAATGATGAGTTAGAACTTTGGCATAGAAGACTCGGGCATGCTAGCACAAAGCTCATTGTAAAACTTGCCAGAAGTAATATAATTAGAGGATTGCCTAGGTTAAATGGAACTTTACCTTCACTTTGTTCACCATGTCAAAAAGGTAAATTTTCTAGATCCTCTTTCAAAAGTAAAAATTCCATTTCTACTACAAGACCCTTGCAAATAATTCATATGGATCGTTTTGGTCCCGTTAGCACTCCAATTCTTGGTGGTAGATTATATACATATGTCTTAATAGATGATTTTTCAAGATATTGTTGGACATTATTTCTCTCTTCCAAATCCGATGCGTTTTTTGAATTTGCAAAATTATGTACTCGTATTCAAAATGAAAGTGATTTGAAAATTAAATGCATTCGCTCGGATCATGGAGGAGAATTTGAAAATGAAAAATTTACATCCTTTTGTGATATGTTAGGCATTAAATATGAGTTCTCTGCACCACGCACACCACAACAAAATGGTGTTGTAGAAAGAAAGAATAGGACACTTCAAGAACTAGCACGCACTATGTTATGTGAATATAAATTTCCTAAGTCCTTTTGGGCCGAAGCCGTAAGTACATCGTGTTATGTTTTGAATAGAATCATGCTTCGCCCATCTCTTAATCTCACACCATATGAACTCTATTTTCAAAAGAAGCCTAATGTATCCTATTTCAAAGTTTTTGGATGTAAATATTTTATTTTGAATACAAAAGATAGCTTGGGAAAGTTTGATGAAAAATGTGATGAAGGAACTTTTCTTGGGTACTCTTCAACTAGTAAAGCTTATAGAATTTTTAATAAAAGAACTAGTAGAGTTGAAGAGTCAATAAATGTAAAATTTGATGAGTTTGTTCATTGTGTAGAAAAACTTTCCGCAGGCAACGAGGATGATCTATTACCACCTTTGGAGCATGGTGACAATGAACCATCCAAAGAAGAAGAAGAAGAGGAGGCCAAGGAAGATGAATATGTACCTCCAAGGACCTTAAAATTCACAAAGGATCATCCATAGGAATTGATAATTGGTGAACCATCCATCGGGGTAAGAACTCGCTCTTCTCTTCATGAATCTTTTTCAAATATTTGTTTTGTTTCCGAAATAGAACCAAAAACGTTTATACTGCTTTGAATGATGAATTTTGGTTTTTGGCTATGAATGAAGAGTTAGAACAATTTGAGAGACTTAATGTTTGGAAATTAGTTGAAAGACAATCTAATCACCCGGTTGTAGGTGTAAAATGGATTTTTATAAATAAATTAGATGGTGAGTCAAGAATCTCTAGAAATAAAGCACGATTAGTAGCACAAGGATATTCTCAAATCAAGGGGATAGATTTTGATGAATCTTTTGCACACGTTGCTAGATTAGAGTCTATAAGAATTTTTCTAGCATTTGCAAGCTTTAAGAGAATAAAACTATTTCAAATGGATGTGAAAAGTGCTTTTCTAAACGGGTTTGTAAAAGAAGAAGTTTATGTTGAACAACCCCCCAGTTTTATTAGTGAAAAATTTCCAAATCATGTTTATAAACTAGAGAACGCGCTTTATGGTTTAAAACAAGCGCCCCGTGCATGGTATGAAAGATTTACATCATTTTTATTAAAGCACGGTTATATTATGGGAAGCGCGGATAATACTCTCTTCATTAAGCACAACAATGATGATATAATTATTTTACAAATATATGTTGATGATATTATTTTTGGATCTACTAATGAAGAGATGTGTAAAGAAGTTATTTTAGTGATGACAAATGAATTTGAAATGAGTCTTGTAGGAGAACTTTCTTATTTCCTTGGTTTTAAAATATCACAAAGAATTGATGGTATCTTTGTATGTCAAACTAAATATGTCCATGATATGCTTAAACATTTTGGATATGAAAACCTTAAACATGCTTCTACCCCAATGAGTGCATCACTAAAATTAGGAAAAGATGAATCAGGAATTTCTATAGATCAAACTTTATATAGAGGTATGATAGGATCTCTACTTTATCTATATGCAACTAGACCCGATATTATGTTTGTCGTATGCTTATGTGCTCGATTTCAAGCCAATCCAAAAGAATCTCATTTAAAAGCGGTAAAACAAATTTTTAGATATCTCATTGGTTAATCTAGATTAGGATTATGGTACCCGCATAATAATTCATTTACACTTCACGGCTACTACGATTTGGACTATGACGGTTGTTCACTTGATAGAAAAAGAACTAGTGGTACTTGTCATTTTCTAGGACCTTCATTAGTTGCATGGTCTAGTAGGAAACAAAATTCGGTTGCACTCTCCACCACGGAGGTCGAATATATTGCATTAAGAAGTTGTTGTGCATAAGCACTATGGATGAGCCAAACTTTAGAGGAATTTGGTTTTCATCTAAAACTTATTGAACTAAAATGTGACAACAAAAGTGCCATTGATCTCACAAATAATCCGGTACACCATTCAAGATCCAAACATATAGATGTACGTCATTGTTGGTGCCAAAAATGGTACCTCCAAAATTCACACTAAAGGGGGATGGGAGAAAACTGCGAAGTGTAGGTTACTGAGACAGAAGATGCTGAGACAAAAGGAAAACGATCACGAAAAGGCGATCACGAAAAAGTGAGACCGCTTACACAGGCTTGTAAGCTGGAGCCCCGGAGCCAAAAAGTCCCCCTTTCTGGTACCCCTACCCCTCTATTTATAGACGAGGGGGCTGCCCAAACGGGCAGAACTGAAAACTACGGGCTGCCCGGGATACAGGAGAGCCAGGGCAGGGAAATGGAAAACAAATAACAAAGAAAATAAAAACGATCAGACCGCTTAAGCTGGCGGTCTCACACTGCTCTGACCGCTCGGCACTTAGAAAATTGGAGGCAGCTGGCGATCTGGGCGGTCACCTGAAACTGAGACCGCTGAGACCGAAAAATTTGAACAGCAAGAGGAGGTCGCGGACTTTCCGGACAAACATAATCCCCGCACATTTTTAAGTTGCTCCTGAACTTCGAAAATGTAAGCTTTGACCGCTGAGACCGCGATCGCCATCAATGCCCCCCGGGCTATAAATAACCCTCCGATGGTATGTGAAATCATAATTTCCTGAAAAAGTAAACGAGCTTACCTTACAAGCGGTCTTAAAAAAGTAGATAAGTCGAGCTCGATAATGTCAACATTGTTGTCTGTGTTCGACTCTCCGGGAAAGGACTCCTCTGAAAAGAAGAAGAAGAGGAAGACCGCTACTTCGAAAAAGGTTGTGAAAGTTGCTAAGACTTCACTGGAGGCGGGCACGTCCAAGGAGACTGCGCGACCTTCTCCAGAGAAAATCACTGCTTCTTTCCGAAAATGAGGTTTCACTACATCGCGTTGCTGCTGTTTCATCATCTAGTTCTTCAGGGACCTGAACTGATCCTTCCTGATTTTTCCATTTCTTTTAATTTCCAGAAAACCGTGGAGGCGCTCGGTCTGACCACCGTTCAACATAATGAGACCGCTTCCACAGAGGTTATCCTGGCTGGGCTGCGGGAGCAAAAGGCTGAAGCTGAAAAAATTATGCAACAGTTAGGCAATTCTCTGGATTCTTCCAAAGCGAGTAAAAGAAGAAATTCAAATCCTTCTACTCAAAGTGCTAAGAAACCAAAAAATGACGATGTCAAAGGGGTGACCGCTCCTAAGACGATCGCTCAATCCGAGGGTGGTGACCTCAAGGATCCTGAGAATGCTCCTTTGAAGGTAAATGATGCGGCCGATCTCCTTTCTTTTTCAGCGATCTCAGCTTTTTCAAGGGAGGCCGATCCTGAACTGATCGCCTACCTTGAAGGAGATTCTTCTAATGATTTTTCTTGTTCTTCCTTACAGGTGCTTGACCCTTTTGAGGCGGAACGTCTTAGAACAGCCGCTGCTGAAAAAGAGATTTTGGAAAAAGAAAAGGAGATCGCCGCTGCCAAAGCGAAGCTGAGAGAAGATAGGGAAAGGAGGGATCGAGAAGAGAGGGAAAGAAAAGAGGCGGAAGCAGGTAGGATCGCCTGCCGAACAGGAGGAGAAGAAGAAGATGGAAGAAGAGAAGGCGGCTCAGGTCGCAGCGAAGAGAAAGGAAGAAGAGAGGATGGCAGCCCAGACCGCTGCAAAGAAAGAAGAAGAAGAAAAAGAGACAGCCCAAGCCGCTGCAAAGAAAAAGAAAGAAGACGAAGAGAGGAAGGCAGCCCAGGCCGCTGCGAAAAGAAAGAAAGAAGAGAAAAAGGCGGCCCTATCGGCCGTCGAGGAACAAAAGAGAATGGCCTCCGAACTGGAGGCAGAAGAAAAGAGCCGGCAGATTGCCAAGGAAAAGGTTGCACTATCAAGCGGTCTTCCAACCCTTTCTGCTGCTCAAGAGGCGGAACTAAACCGAGCAGCAGAAGACCGCGCAAATGCGGTTTCCGCTCTGCGAACTGGTAAGGCGTTGATCATGGCCAGATCGTTAGAAAATCTTCCTCTTCCAATGGTTCGACCTGATTCTCCGGAACGAAAACATGAGGTCGTTATCTTTGAAACTGACGATATCCTTGTTAGTAATGCGGAGTTAAAGAGGAGGAGAAAAGAAGGAGAGAGGTCGCAAAAGAGAGAGTTGGAAAGAATGAACCTCGAACGCTTGAGGGGATCAGACCGCCTCGTACTGACCGCAGAACCAACGGTCACAATTAATATTGAAAATATGCTGCATGACCGCGGTCTTGATTCCTTTCCAAGTATTCTTTCTTTGCGGACCTTATTATTCTGAGTTTCCGAAAACTGAACTAACCTTTGCTCTTTTGTTCGCAGATGAAAACATTCTTGAGATGGAAGAGGGGGAACTTCCGGCGCGGAGGGTTGCGATCTCCGACCAACTTGCCAATATCCTCAATCCTATGTTTGAGGATGTTCGGTCTATGTTGGTTCGGGAACGCGCCTATCATGATCAGATCCGCGGCCTTGAAGAGAAGCTTCGCGCAGCTTATGACCCAGCCGGCGAGCTCATCCAATCACACCGAAAAGCGGAAGAGGCGAGCGGTCTCAAGATTGGCGAACTTACTCAAGCACTCCGTCGATCTGAGAAAGACGTTGAATATTACAAGGGAAAATCTGCCGCTTTGTCTGCCGAGGTTGCTGCGTTAAGGGGCGGCACTGCGAGAATGTCGATGAGACCGGGACCACCTGGCGATCACCTGGATATGAGGCCGAGCTCCGAGATCATGGTTGTCCCCATGGAAATAGTTGACAAAGAAATGTCAAAGATTCACCGGGCTGCGATGAACGCGAACCAGGGTCTTGCTACGGCCTTCAGCTCTATCAATGAGATGCAGGACATCGCGGCCTTTGTAGGAAGAAAGAGGCCTCATTCGAAATAAACATTTGATGTTCCGCTTTCACATGATTTTGTAATATGATGAACAATTGTTGTATAACACGTTTTTAATTCCTTTTGCTTGCGATCTCCTATTCTACTGTGATGTTTTGCTATTTTGTATTGCTTGTTTGTACTGTGATCTGAAATGTTGCGGTCTCTCTCTTTTGAGGTTGAAAAGATGTCAGTACTTCATTGGCTTCCTTACAGGTTTTGGCGATCCGAGAGATTTCACTGGGCGGTCTTCGAGAAAAAGTAATGATGATGAAATCATCATTCGCCAACTATAAATAGCCGCCCTTTTGGATTTTATTTTATATCTTTTGTATGCGCCCTAAGCACCGGTCACAGCGATCTCCAAGAATGGTGTCCGCTCGAGCCACTGCTTCCTTAATTTTCCTCAGAGCCGATCACAAACCTTGCCACCTTTCAAAAGAGGAATATGTTGAGTTCTTGAAGAGGCACATGATCCAGACTCAAATTGTCGTGAGACCGCCAACTGAGACCGAAGGACTCAGTTTCGGGGAGGAGAAGAAGTTTATCATCCCTATTGATCACTTTGAGTGCGGGTTGAGGATTCCTCTCCCTTGGGAGCTTTTGGAGATCATGGATTATTATGGGCTGGTGCTCGCCCAGCTGCCGCCGAACTCGATCGGTCTTATTAGTGTTTTTATAAACTACCTGAGATCGGAGAGGATAAAATTCACGATGGCGCTCTTCCGTGCGTCCTTTACTGCTAAGGTCCTGAAAGAAGGTCAAAAGAAAGAGGAATTCAAAGGGTTAATATACTTTTCTACTGAAGGATTCAAAGTTCTCAATCTTCCAAACAAGGTTCCCTTCTGGACAGAGAGGTTCCTTGTGTTCGAAGGCGATCTTGGCGGTCTCAAGAGTCGCCCTTCTCCGCGACCTGACAAGATCTTTCAGAAGAGCAAATCGATCTCAAAGGAAGAGTTAAAGATTCTGGCATTTCTGGCTGGAAAGCGCCTGGATCTCACTCATTATCTGGCGATCTGGCCTGAGATCGCTGAGATCGTTCCTGAAGAAAGTGAGTTGTTTCCAATGATCCCCCAGTATTGCTTACACGTTTTTCTTTATTTCTCTAACTTTCCATTTTCAGCATCCTTTACGATCCCAACGAAGGACCCGGTAGCACCTGCTGAAGGAGTACTTACCCAAAGGGAAAGAAGATTGAAGAGAGAAGAAAAATTTCAGACCGCTGAGACCGGTAATTCTTCTAAGACCGCTGCGGAGCCATTTCCTCTGCATGGCTATATGCGTCATCAGAAAGACTTAAAAGGCAAACCTTTACTCAAATGGGGCGCCAAAGGAAAGACCGTGAGAGTTTCTACCGATCTCCCCCTCTGGAGCGGGAAACTGACCCACCACGCTACTGCTGTGACCGCGGCCTTATACGGAAAGAACAATACGGCTGAGATTTTTGATATCGAGACCGACCTGCTTCCAGATATCTGTGCTCAAACGGCCCTTCGGAATGTCACTCTTCAGCATCATATGGGGCGAACTCTCCGAAGCGTCTTGAAGGAAAATGAAGATCTGCTGGTATTATATCTCTTACTAAATGTTTTTCCTGAACTCGTTTAGACCGCGCGATCTGATCATCTCTTTTCTTCAGCGGGCGAAGGAAATGGCCTACGACATCCATAATCCTGATTTTAAGAGAGCAATGGCGCACCACGTAAGGGAGACCGCCGAGCAAGTAATCACGGAGCTCCGAAATCGAGGCGGTCTTTCTGAGGAGTACAAAGATACAACCTTTGCTGCTCTTTTCCCTCAGGCGGCAAGAAGAATTGCTGAACAATCTTTGACTACTGAAGAGTCCGCCGACGACGAGGAAGACGTCGTGATCGAAGATGAAGACCAGCTGAGCGGCAGCCAATATGTGGAAGGCCAGGATACGAGCTCAGGAGCGGCCTCCAGCTCTGGGTCAAAAGTTCCAGGAGAGGGCTCGGAAGAATCTTCTGGAGACACTGATTCTACTTCTCTAGACGAGCGATCTCCCAAGAGATCAAAGAAGGAGTGAATTGTAATAACTTCCCTTTTTGGAGACCGAGCGGTCTTGTTGTAACTGAATTTTCAGGATATATATATAAATTTGATATCTGTTGGATTTTGCCTAAGTGAATAAGTTTGTTTTGGATGCATATATTTATTTGTTCTTCTGAATTTAAAATTGGCATTCGATCTCAATGCCTTGAGTTTATCATAATTTTATATCAATCATTTAAAGAACTTGAGCGATCTCTCAAAGACTTTTAAAAGAAACTGATTCTGCATAAACACAAATTACTCTGCGGTCTCGAGATAACCAGATCGCTGAAAGAAATTCTACAACTTATCTATGATTAGAAAATAACCAACTTATTCACAATAGTCATGCGGTTTCATATTACACAGGTCGCGATATATGAAAACTATATCTTGAATATGATTTGAACTTTATTGAACTCTGGATGATCGGCGCCTAAATGACAGGAAATCCATTTGACGGCCCCTTGATAACCAAGATTGTGAAAAGAATACCCCTTCATAAATCTCCAGATCAGCGATCATATTTTATTCAGACCGCCCTTTCTGAAGAAAAAACCCAACTCGACGGGAAACAAAGCATCATGTCTACTCCATGTAACTTTGAATAACAGGGAATATCGGAATCTCGATCTTACTGAGACCGGGCCGAACTCTATCAAGCTGGCATAGGAGATTCCCAAATAGCGACCTCAATTATCCTGAAAAAATTTCATCCGACGATCATAAAAGACATCGCTCTTTGTAAAAGAGAAGAACATGCGGTCTCATAAACTGCTGACCGCCCGATCCCAATACAAAGGAATGAATAAGACCTTTATGGTAAAAATAGAGGGATGGATCTTGAAAATGACCCAAAGGGATGGTGTGGTCATGCCGCGGAGGCTATGCCGACACTCCTTTTCTTAAAGGATTGCTGAGTTTGTTGCAAATTTGCCAATCTAAGGTTCAGGTGACGGTCATAGATGTCCCTGGCCGCCCCTTACCTAACCACGCTTCAACGAGTATTCGAGAGTTACAAACCAAGATGATCGGTAGGGCAGGTGTGGTCATGCCGCGGAGGCTACACCGACATTGCTTTCCCTGAAAGATCATTAAGATTGTAACAATGTCCTTTTCAATGCATGACAGAGCTGAGCCAGCCACCTAGACCTCCTTGAAACGCTGAGGTGTGCCAGATGTCAGCAAGGACCCGGTATCCTAAACTTCCACCGCTCGAGCTTGGCGAGCTACTGCTACACAGATTCGAAATCTCCCCGACATCTGTGGTCCTGGCAGGATTACACGTCGAGCTAACAAGTCGAGGGGGAAGATAGTAGGACCCGTCGATATCTCACTTGACAGGCTTTTATTTTTTCAAAAATCAACTTATTTTTAAGACCTGTCATCCATCACTTGCATTGCGAATGCTTTGATAATACCTGCGTGATGTTTAAGAGAAGAAAAAGTGAGAAATAAGGAATGAGTGAATCAGATACGAACATTTAAGAGAAGAAAAGCTTGAGATCATCTCCGCTCCATGAATGAGGCAACTCTTCTCCTTCATAAGTTTGGAGATGGTAAGCACCATTTTTAAGCACATTCTTCACCACGAACGGCCCTGCCCAATTCGGATTAAGCTTTCCAACTGAACCAGCTCTTGCTGCTGCATCTACTTTCTTCAAGACTAGATCTCCAACAGCGAATTCTTTGGTTCTTACATTTTTATTGAACAACCTTGCCATTCTTCTTTTCACCTCTTCCTGTCTAATGATTGCAGTGTCTCTTAATTCCTCAATTAAATCAAGGCTGCATTTTAACTCTTCATCATTTTCTTCCATCCACTCGATTTGATTTTGTTGTGCCAATAATACTCTTGGGCTTTTCACTTCAAATTCTACCGGAATAAGGGCTTCGGAACCGTGTGATAATTTGAACGGAGTTTCCCCAGTAGCAGAACTCGGAGTCGTCCTCAAGGCCCATAAGACGGAAGGTAGTTGTTCTGCCCAGTTGCCTCTAACGTTTTCTACCTTCTTTTTCAAGAGATTTATGATGAGTTTGTTGGCGGCCTCTACCTGCCCATTGCTTCTAGGATGATGTACGGAAGCGAAACGTAACTCAATGCCAATTTGCTTGCAGAAACTAATAAGAGTTGAATTGTTGAATTGAGAACCATTATCCGTGATGATTGCCATTGGAATCCCGTGTCGACATACTATCTCTCCCCAAATAAAGTTTTTCACGGCTTGAGTGGTAATTTTAGCCAATGCCTTTGCCTCTATCCATTTGCTGAAGTAGTCGATCATAACTATTATATATCGACGTTGCCCGCTTGCCATAGGAAAAGGCCCAATCAAATCCATTCCCCAAACTGCAAATGGCCATGGAGTTGCTATTGACTTGAGCTGTTGAGCCGGCTGATTTTGGAGAGGAGCAAACTTCTGGCACTTTACACATTTCTTAGCAAATTTTTCCGCATCTTTCCTCATTTGAGGCCAAAAATAGCCTTGCCTTAGAATTCTTTTTTCCAATGTCCTGGCTCCGGAGTGACTTCCACATTCTCCAGAATGGACCTCCTGAAGTACCGCTGGAATCTCCTCCTTCGAAACACACCGTGCTAGTGGTGAAAGGAAAGTTCTCCTATAGAGCACTCCTGCAACAAGATAATAGTTAGCCGCTTTCCGTTTAAACCTTTTCCTATCCTTTATTGAAGAATGGAGCTCTCCAGTTGAAAGATAAAGAACAAACGGATCCATCCAAGACTGATGCTGATCAATCTCCATGACCTCTCCTTCCTCAATTGCCGGGCGAAACAACTCCGAAGTTGTTCCCCCTGAAAGAAGCCCAAATTTTGCCAACTCATCTGCTTCCACGTTTTCACCCCTTGGGATATGATTGATAGTAAAGCTTTTGAACTTCCCAACCTCAATTTTTACCAGAGTCAAATACTGCTTCAAGATACTATCTCTCGTCTCGAAAGTCCCATTTACTTGAGAAGCCATCACCAAAGAATCTGTGAAAACTTCGACATCATCAATCCCCAGTTCCCTGGCAAACTTGAGACCGGCTAGCAAAGCCTCATATTCCGCTTGATTGTTTGTTACTTGAAAATAGAACTTCAGTGCTTGATCCAGCCTTACTCCATTTGGGTTGATTAAGACAACTCCTGCCCCGGAAGAATTTTTCCCTGAGGCTCCATCCACGAAGATTTTCCAGGCAAGGGGTACTCCGACCCCCTTCTGCGACTCAACTTCTTTAGCATCCACCATGAAGTCTGCTAAGACTTGAGCTTTGATTGCTATTCTTGGAACATAAGATATGTCAAACTCACTGAGCTCAATCGCCCACTTTGCCAATCTGCCTGAATGCTCCGGCCTCTCCAAGACACTCTTCAATGGAAGATCAGTAACGACTAAAATTGAGTGAGCTTGAAAATATGGCCTTAGTCTTCTTGCTGAAGTTATAAGCATTAAAGCCAACTTTTCGAGAATAGGATAACGAGTCTCTGCATTCTTCAGGATTCGACTCACGTAATAGACCGGAAATTGTTTCTTTTTCTCTTCTCGAACCAGGACAGAGCTTATGGCGTCGGCTCCGACTCCTAAATATAGAAATAGGTTTTCCCCCTCTCGCGGGCTTTGAAGCAAAGGAGTTGATGTCAATTGCTTCTTCAGCTGAGTGAAAGCATCATCACATTCCTTTGTCCACTCGAACCTACTCCCTCCTCGAAGGGTTTTAAAGAAAGGCGCACTCTTATCTCCTGAACGGGAGATAAAGCGACTTAAGCCCGCCATCCTTCCTCCCAACTGCTGAATTTCTTTTGGGGATTTGGGAGGTGGCATTTCCAGAATAGCTTTCACTTTGTCAGGATTGGGTTCCAACCCTTCTGGAGTAAGGAGATGACCCAGGAATTTTCCTTTACTTGCCCCGAAAACGCACTTCAACGGGTTCAACCTCATATTGAAAGTTCGAAGGGTTGCAAAGGTTTCCGAGAGGTCTCTAAGATGAGAAGAGAATAGTTTACTTTTTATCAAGAGATCATCAACATATACCTCGAGGTTTCTTCCTTTTTGACTTCTGAACACTGTATCCATCATTTTCTGATAGGTCGCTCCAGCATTCTTTAGCCCGAAAGACATTACGAGATAACAAAAGCAACCATCATTTGTGATGAATGAAGTATGGGGAATATCTGGTTTATGCATCCTGATTTGATGATAACCTGAAAACGCATCTAAAAAACTCATAAAAGAATAACCTACCGCAGAATCTACTAAGGAATCTATCCGAGGCAAGGGGTAGCAATCCTTGGGGCAAGCTTTATTGAGTTTAGTAAAGTCGACACACATCCTCCACTTTCCCCCTGGCTTTGTTACCATTACAACGTTTGACACCCACTCAGGATATTGGATCGGTTTGATGAACTTTGCCCTCAGGAGCTTCTCCACTTCCTCACGGATAGGCTGAGCCAGGGTGGTTGCAACAGTCCTCTTCTTCTGCTGGATTGGGATGACGTTTGGGACTGATGTTGAGGTGATGGCAAGCAACATCTGGATCCACCCCAGGCATGTCGTCTGCCGACCAAGCGAAGATATCTAAATTTTGCAGAAGACAAGAGATGAGCTGGCGCTTGTCAGCTTCAGATAATTCAGCGTTGATGGAGAGGCTCTTGCCCTCATCTTCCTCGCTGATTTGGACCTTCTGAGTTGCTTGGGCAGGTTCCAAGCGAACTCCATCTCTTGCATCCTCCTCAATTTCTTCTGCAACTGGAACTCGTTCAGGAGCTTCGACTAATTCAGCCATCATGATTTCTTGAGGAGAGGATACGATCATGTTGACCGTCTTTACATAGCATTCCCTGGCCTTCCTTGGGTCGCTCCTGATTCGGTGTTGTTTGCCGTTCAAGGCGAACTTCACCGCTTGATGGTAGGTAGAGACGATGGCTTGATAGGCATTTAGGAAGGGTCTTCCAAAGATGGCGTTGTAGCTACTGGGAGCATCAACGACTATGAATTTGACCAACTTCACTATCCCTCCCAGAACCACAGAAAGGGTGACGAGTCCTTCCACCTCTTTCTTTTCTCCTGAAAAACCATAGAGGGGGCCTTCAGTTGAAAGGAGGGTTTTACCTGTTTTTAACGCCTCAAAGGCAGGCTTGAAAAGCACATTGACTGAGCTCCCCGTATCTATTAGAATTTTTTCCACTGTATAATTTTCGATTACAGCTTTGATGACGACTGCATCATCAAAGGGATTCGCGGTCTGAGGAAGATCTTCATCTCCAAAAGTGACCGTCCCTCGAACCGGAGCCGAAGAGGTAGCAGCAACCTCTGACTGGTAAACCCTCTTCAGACTTGCCTTTCTCGAGGACTCCGTCCCTGCACCCCCATGGATGCAGAATAGGTTGCCCAAGGCACCTTCATCATTAGCGTCCACGCATTCACTGGGAAAACCGATGTTGCCCAGATGGCCAACATCATCTACTTCTTCGCACTCCCAGTGAACTTCTGCTACCTCCTTGGCCTTGGAGGTTGAAGCTTTGGCAGAGTCATTCTTTTGAATGAGATCGCGGAGCTTTCCCTCCTTCAATAGCTTCTCTAAAAATAGGCGGAGAGCTCTACAATCCTCTGTCAAATGCCCCCTATCTCTGTGATACTCACAGTAGAGAGTGGGGTTTCTGGTTTTTGGGTCTGAATTCAGCGGAGCTGGCCTCTTAAAAAAGGGCTGCTTCTGAAGGATTTGAAGCACTTCATTCATAGGAACACCAAAGTCTGTGAAGGACTCTTGGGATTCATTGTAAAATGAAGGAACGGGTAGAATAGGAGGTTGAGCATACTGGATCTGGTGGATGGGGGTGACTTGCATAGCAGGAGTAGCGGGGGTTTGAAGAAATGAATTTTGAGGTGGGAAAGATTGATTACCTCGGTTGAAGCGGTTGTTTCGGTAATTCTTACCTCTCGGGGCCGGAGGTGGAAGCTCTTGCCGAGGTTTTGAGGAAGATGCCGCAGGATAGAATCCTGCAGAGCCTTTCTGAGTGGCTCTGTTGGTTAGGTTGCTAACATAGGTGGGGTTGTTGATCTCCCCTTCTATGTAGCGATTGGCAATGCTGATCAGCTCCTGATAGGAAGCTAGGTTCCTTGGTTGTGACTTTAAACTTCAGAGGACCCTCCTGCAGGCCGCTGATCAAAGCCACCATATAGAGCTCGGGATCCATGTCTCTGACTCCCAAGATCTCCTTCTGAAAGCTGATCAACGAAAATGCGCTGCAGTCTCGTTGTCCCCTTGCTTAATTTTGAAGAGGGTCGCAGGACCACTCTTCCTTTTCTTTGCGGTGGCGAACCTCAGGAGGAGCTCTTGCCTCAAGGCAGGCAAAGCTTGGGATAGATTGACTTGGCAGCTTATAGAACCATTCCATGGCTGACCCATCGAAGGAGGTAACCATCAGCTTGCACCTCACTCCATCTGAAATGGTCCTGAGGGCAACGGCAGACTCGAAGGCTTGGAGATGACACACCGGGTCGGTCTCTCCTGTATACACAGGAAGACGGGGCTCTCTGAATCCATGAGGAATTGGATCCCGACGAATCTCATCAGTAAAGGGGGAAGGCTCCCCAAAAACAGAAGGTCCTGGAGGAAGAAAAGGAGCTGGAGGATCTTGAGGGTAAGCAAACCCTTCTTCAAAATTCAAGGTCTGAGCCGGAGGCCCCTGGGCTGCGGCTCGGAAAGAATTTCGACGGGCGGCAAACTCCTCATGCTGAGATCGCTGAGGAGCTGCGGGCTGGAAAACGGGATGATCGCTAGGGTGACCGCTTGCCATGCGGTCAGGGGTAGCGATCTGAGGGGATTGAGGAAGGATCTTCTGGGAGATCGCGGCCAGAACCTGGTTCATGGCCTCGATCTGCTTCGCGGACTCCTGCTGAGTCCGGACAACTTCCTGCCGATCTCGAGCGGCCTCTTTGCTGAGACCGCGCGATCTCTTGCTGAACAGCGGCAGCGTCCTGCCTGGCTCGGGCGGCCTCGCGGAGAGCCTGCTCAACGCGAAGCTCAAAGCGGCGCTCCATCGCTTCTAACGGATTGTGATCGGAAGGGGGAACACTGGGAGATCGCAACGGACGACCTCTACGGCGATCAGCCATCTTGAAAGTCTGAATTTCACCTAACACTTCGAATCTGAAGGCCGCGTGTTCGTTCTGTTGGTGCCAAAAATGGTACCTCCAAAATTCACACTAAAGGGGGATGGGAGAAAACTGCGAAGTGTAGGTTACTGAGACAGAAGATGCTGAGACAAAAGGAAAACGATCACGAAAAGGCGATCACGAAAAAGTGAGACCGCTTACACAGGCTTGTAAGCTGGAGCCCCGGAGCCAAAAAGTCCCCCTTTCTGGTACCCCTACCCCTCTATTTATAGACGAGGGGGCTGCCCAAACGGGCAGAACTGAAAACTATGGGCTGCCCGGGATACAGGAGAGCCAGGGCAGGGAAATGGAAAACAAATAACAAAGAAAATAAAAACGATCAGACCGCTTAAGCTGGCGGTCTCACACTGCTCTGACCGCTCGGCACTTAAAAAATTGGAGGCAGCTGGCGATCTGGGCGGTCACCGAAACTGAGACCGCTGAGACCGAAAAATTTGAACAGCAAGAGGAGGTCGCGGACTTTCCGGACAAACAGTCATCATTTCATAAGGGATCACATTAAGAAGGAAAATGTTAGAATAAATTTCATTGGCACGGACTCTCAACTTGCTGATATATTCACTAAACCTCTTCCCGATGCAAAGTTTCAAATGTTAAGGTTGGAATTATGATTCTTAGACATCTTAGGATGAATAACATGTAAAAAGTTAATGTTTTATGCAATTTTAGCAATCAAGACATCTCTGAAAATTACAAAACTTCTGCATAAGACTACTCTTAAGACCCCTAATCAATATCAAAAATCAAAATTTTAAAATTCTCAAAAAATTAAGTACTGTTTGCCGCGCTAGCACTAGCACCGACGCTAGCGTGGGTGTTTGATTTTTCTGATTTTTAAAATTTCTAAGAATCTATAAAAATATGTTAGTTCATATGTACTACTTATTTGTTGTGTTTCTGACTTTTGTTATTTGTGTTTTATTCATATTATGAAAAAAAACAACCATAAAAGTTCAAAATTCAAAAATACAAAAATATGTATTTATGGGTTTCTGTTTTTATTTATATTATGAAAAATCAACTACAAAACTTTAAAATTCAAAAATATAAAAATATGTTTTTGTGTTTTTCCTTTTTTTTCTTTCATTAAAAATTTTCAAAACAAAAAAACTATATGATCTTTATTGTTAATATCAAGCATGAATGAATTCTATTATTTAGAATTATTTACAATGTCAACATTTATTCCTTCAAATTACTATGAACATTGTTTAGTTTATCATGCTTCGATATATCTATTTAAAGTGCATCAATTGTATTGAAAAATATGTGTAGAACCAAGCTTAGCATGCCTCTAAGTATGAGTAAATGTATTATGATTGATAATGATACATTTCAGTCACTTATTTTGGTAATCAACATGTGTGTTTAAATCTAAAAATGCTTGCTTGTGTATTGTATTTGTACAATGAATTAAAACTTGCATAAGTTTATTGCCTACACTACATTTGAATTGCACTTATGAAATTTAGAAAAGTGGTTAAGTTTAAAAAAATTGGGTTTGCAAAACAAGTGTATTCGGAGAATGTTGTCTCACAAATTTGAACAAAAAAATTATATATGTAGACAAATATAACTCCACCAAGCACTACTTGAACCTCCTGATAAGTCTTCATAAGCATTGTGAGGTTGAGCACCTTGGAAAGAATAGTAAAGTGTCTTGTGCAAACCTTTGTTACTACACCACTTTGTTAAAAACTATGTGCATTAAAGTGTGTGAAAGTTGATATTGATGTAGGGCTACCGTGACTACGTGCTCGCTACGCTAATGGAAACGAAAATAACATTCAACATAAAATAAGAAGGAGAGGGCTCCGACCAAAAGCGAACGGAAAGAGGTCGTGCTTGCTCTCAAAGATCTCGTTCCAAGAGTACTCCGACCAAGAGTGGCAAATAAAGAGGTCGGGTGGTCTCCCAAATCCAAATAACAAGATAAACAAGAAGATACACAACCGGACTCGATACCACGTCCTTAGACAAGACCTACCTCTCCAACAAGCACACAACTCACCACACCTACACAAACATCTATTCCATCAATCGATTCATTTTCAAACGCAGCGGCAATATTTCGGAGCGGCGGTGAACATTCAAGCGGCGATAAAGCATTAGTTGAGATTAACTCCCTTGTTAACGCCACGTGCGCCAATCTTGGTGAGCTAACCAAGGCTAGGCCGAGTTTCGCTCCCGCAACGGATCTACCCGATCCGGACAACAAGAGATTCAATAAAAACACTATTATTTTAGATTTTGCAAGCGAGAAGATTAAGATCACGGATAAAATGATTCGACAAAACCTCCACAAAATAACGTAGAAGAATCACTAGAAAGGGGAGGGGTTACCCAACCAAGAACATGCATGCACTCAAGATAGATGTGGGAGAATCTCTCTCTCCACGGTTCCACCGGCGTCGCACCGAATGGAGTAGCACCCTTTCTTCCTTGGAGTCGCACCGCGGAAGTCTCGCCGGAGTCGCACCGAAGAGGATGGAGGGGGCGGCCTTGGAGTCACACCAAGAGGGGGGCGGCGGCTAGGAGGGAGCTCCAAGCATGGCCGAAATTCTCTATGGAGAGATTAGGGTTTGAAATCTTCAAATGTCTACTTTACTCTCATCAAGCCTCCTTTAAATAGGAGTTTACAAAATACATCAAATCATGATGGCTAACTAATCCACCATCGAAACGGCTAATCACACACCATTGTTCAAAATTAGGAAATGAAAAATAAGCAAGAGCAAAATGAATATAAAATTATTTCCAAGACATGAAATAATTTTACATCCGCAAATATGAAATAAACGATATTAAATAAATAGAAGTCTTCAAGCGGGTTTAGTACGCCGCGGGCGGAGGTTGTAGCTCCGGTTTCCGTTAGCATCTTCACGGCGCCTCAAGTCCTTGTAGTGTTGCGCTTCGGCAACCGGGTCATCATCAGAAAGTGGTGGCGGGGTCGCGCCATCAATCTTCCACCACTCAAAATCAAGCATCTCCGATGCGTGGTTCGAGAGGTAGCGGCGGAGAAGATCGGCATCCAGTCGTTGAAGCTCCATCGCGAGGACCCATGAAACGTCTGAAGGAGGGCGATCACGCCAACGGATGTGGAATCGGTAAGTAGCACCCTCCGAGGTAGTAAGTGGCTCCGCAGCAACTATCATGTCCTTGAGTGAGAAAAGTCTTCGGAAACCTGGGGAACATATCAGCAGTAGGAATAAAAGTATGCGAGTTACCATCCGGTGAAATACCTGTGGGGACCGACAAAGAGAGGTCATCCATACTACCACTCGCCAACCCATTAGAAGATTTGGTGGAAGGAGAAGACGTCAAGGAATTCAACTCATGTGGAGGCGATACGAACATCGTTAAATCCTAGACGTTAAAAATAGGGGAGATTCCCTATTCAGCAGGCAAATCCAAAACAAAAGCGTTGTCACCTATTTTCTTGATGATCCGAAAAGGGCCGGCGCGCTAGGTGCTAACTTTTTAATGGTGCCAGATCGCAAACGCTCGGGAACTAATCGTACTAAAACCAAATCGCCAACCTTGAAGTGTGACACTCTCCGATGTATATTGGCGTGCGCCTGATAAGAATCGTACTGAGCAGTCAAGGAAGCTCATATACGTGCATGAAGGTCGTGAATATGTTGGGCGAAGGATTGTGCAAATTGACTTGCCTTGTATGTTGGGGGCAAGGGAACCAAGTCAAGAGGCACAGGGGCCTTGTACCCGTGGACAATCTCATTTGGTGACAGACCGGTGGACCAATTTTTTGAATTTTTGTAGGCTAACTGAGCGTGGGGAAGAAGAAGATCCCATGTGCCTTTATGATCACTCACAAGGCATCTAAGAAGGTTCCCTAGGCTCCGGTTAACCACCTTAGTTTGCCCATCGCTTTGAGGATGATAGGCGGAGGAAAACAATAGTTTGGTACCCATTAGGATCCAAAGTGTCTTCCAGAAGTAGCTCGTATACTTAACATCCCTATCCGAGACAATTGTCTTCGACACTCCCCGGTGACTAACGACTTCCTTAAAATATAGCTTTGCAATATGAGAGGCGCCGTTGGTTCTAGTACACAGTATAAAATATGCCATTTTGGAGAACCTATCCTTAACTACGAAGATGGAATCGTGACGACGAAAAGTGGTGGGTGGACCTAAGACAAAGTCCATGCTCACATCCTCCCAAGGTACGGATGGTATAGGCAACGGAGTATATAACCCGACGTTGGTTTTGGTGCCCTTGGAAACTTGGCAAGTACGGCAACTACTCACTACCCGTCCTACCATGGCCTTCAATTTGGCCAATAAAACTTTTCCTCAACCAGGGTGATAGTCTTATCTCTACCGAAATGGCCACTCAACCCGCCACTATGCAGTTCCCAGATGATATGGAGACGTAGAGATGACTGCGGAATACATAATTTCCCATGCCTAAATAGGTAACCATCCTTGATAACGAACGCAGTAATAGTGGTGGGGGAACTATCCTGGGCAGATAGGTAAGGATCATGAAAATTTGGGCATGTAGCGTACTCATCTTTGATTCGCTCGAACCCGACAACGTTAACCTCCATAGTGGTGACTAAAAGGGCTAGGCGACTTAGAGCGTCCGCAACCCGATTGTCCGCTCCCTTAAGGTGTTTGAGATTAAAAGTGTAACCCTGTCGGAAGGATACCCCCTTGGCGTGACGCGGGCTGATTTTATGTTGGCCATTGATAAATCGTAATGCTTCGTGATCGGAGAGGATCACGAACTCCTTAGAGAGGAGATAATGCCGCTAGTGGTGCAAGCATCTAATGACCGCATAAAATTCCCTATCATAGTTGAAATAATTCAATTTAGCGTCCGCCAACTTTTCACTAAAGAAACTCACATGATGCCCTTCCTGACTCAAGACACCTCCTATTCCCACGCCCGAAGCATCACAAGTAAGCTCAAAGACTTTCGAGAAGTCAGGTAGACGTAAGACGGGTGCCTCAGTCATAAGCTCCTTGATGCGTTGGAAAGCGAAGGTGGCGGACTTCGTCCAAGTAAACTCACCTTTTTTTAATGCAGTCACTAATGGGGGCCATGATGCTGCTAAAGTCTTTGATGAAACGGCGGTAGAAAGTTGTCAACCCATGGAAGCTCCTCACCTCACGTATCGTGGTTGGCTCGGGCCAGTCCTTAATCACCTTAACCTTGCTAGGGTCAACTCTAATGCCCTTCGTTCCAATGATGTAGCCTAAAAACTCCACTTCCGTAACCTGGAAAGTGCATTTCTTGAGATTCAGAAATAAAGTTTCCTTCCGTAGGGTGCAAAGAACCACTCTCATGTGGGAGACATGCTCGGTGGTAGTAGTGTTGTAGCCAAGATGTCATCGTAGTAGACTACCACAAATTTCCCCATGAATGGCTGAAAGACATGCGTCATCATCCGGGAGAATGTGCTGGGGGCATTGGATAGCCCGAAGGGCATCACAAGCCACTCGTATAACCTGTCCTTATACTTAAATGCCGTCTTCCATTCATCTCCCTCGCGGATCCTTATCTGGTGATAGCCGCTTCGTAAGTCTAACTTAGAGAATATGGTGGCGCTAGACAAGACATCTAGAAGGTCATCTAAGCGCGGTATAGGAAATCGGTAGTTGATGGTGATCTTGTCGATAGCACGGCTATCAACACACATCCGCCACGCACCATCCTTTTTGGGGGCAAGAAGGGCTGGCACCGCACAAGGACTCATGCTAGTACTGATGAATCCTTTTTTCATCAAGTCCTCGATCTGAGTCTGTAGCTCTTTTTGGGCCGCGGGATGAAGCCTACAGTGGTGTTGGTTCGGCAAGGACGAACCCGGAATGAGGTCTATCGCATGTTGTATGTTCCTCAATGGAGGTAACACATAAGGCAGCTCTTATGGGTACAGGTCCTTATACTCATCCAAAAGTGCTCGTAACGCCATAGGCAACTCATTCAACGCTTCTGATTCAACCTTCGCACCCATAAGAACTAATGCGTACATAACTCCTTCAAGGAAAGGATCTCTCACAAACTCTCTCCTACTAACTAGGCTCAAAGCCTTCCTCCCGACCGGGACGGTAGTGTCCTTAGCCAAAGCTACCGGCTCCTTTGGAACGGTCGGTCTCAATGTGATGGTCTTACCGTTGAATTTGAATTCATAAGTATTGGCTCGACCGAAATGTGTGACGTCACGGTCATAAAGCCAAGGGAAGCCTAATAACACGTGGCACGCGTCCGTGGGGAGGACGTCACACCAGACCTCATCCATGTAAGATTTAAAGGTAAGGGGGACCAGGCAACGCTTGCTAACCGGGACGGTAACTTTGCTAATCAAAGCTACCTGGTAGGGTGTGGGGTGTGGTTCTGTGGTCAGATTCATACGTTTAACAGCGTTCTCAGAGATAACATTCACACAGCTACCGCTATCTATAATGAACTTGCACAGCTTTTCAACACTCTTAAAGATCAGAGAGAAGATACTCGTCCTCCTCCAGTCATCTAGCGGACGTGGAGTGGTTAGAATACAACGCATCATCATGAGGTGGTGATCGTCTTCCAAATCGCTTGGGACCCCTTCGGGCTCGCTCTCCTCGGCGGCCTCATACACATAGTCAGTAGAATCGGCGGCCATGTCTAAGAGGGCAACGGCCTTAGTCTTAGTTTGGCATTCAAAGGCATAGTGGCCTTGAACTCCGCAAGAATAACATGTGGTATTGGCCTTGCTAACTTTCCCAATGGGAACACGCTCACTCGTGGGGTTCCTAGTGTTCCTAGTGGTGATCACGACGGACTTTGACTCAGTGGTTCTAGACTTTCCCTTGTCCGGATAGGTGGACGAAGACGCTCCAACGGTGGTCTTATTCCTCGTATGGGAATAATGGGAGTGATCCTTGGCGGCTAAGTGTTTTTCAATGTCTAGGGCAGCATTGAAAGTCGTGTTCTGATCTATGTGCCCATAGCGCAAGAGCTTCCGCTGGATATCGGGTTGAAGCCCCTTACGAAACTAGGATAATGTGACCTCTGGGGGTTCCCTAAGCTCACAACGCACCATACGGTCTTTCAACTCTCCCATATACTCGACCACCGAATTTGAACCTTGTCGCAGGGTGGCTAGTTCATCGAACATCTGTGTTCGGTGGTAAGTGGGAACGTATTGGTCGGTGAGCAAATTTTTCATCACCGCCCATCCGATAGGTCGGACTCCCTCTCCGGCTCCCAACCTCCTTTCCTAATTCAGCCAAAAGGTTTTCGCACGATCTGTCAACTTCATGCGGGCGACTTGGACCTTTTGGAGATCCGTGAGATTGTGCCACTGGTAGTAACATTCCATATCAACTACCCAGCTAAGGAAGACCTGGGGGTCTCCCATGCCATCGTAGGTGGGGGCATCAATCTTAATGGCTCTAGTGATGTCGAAACCACGCTCGGGACGGTGTTCTCGAGGGGGCACTCAGGGATGGTCCCCATCAGAATCCGAATCAGTGACCGGTTAGTGCCGGTTGGGCCCCTCAACATCACCGGGTGGTGGTGGCGGTCCTCCTTGATTCCATAAAATTTGTTCTAACATCGTCCTAAGATCAGTCATTTCGGTACGTAGACCTGCTATGGCCTCGGTGTTGTGATCATTGTGCTGATTCGCAACCATTCTAGATGTAGACAGTGTCGTGTACTTCGTTCCTAGCCTAGTGCGCATTCAGGTTCAGGAAAAATTTTGGATAGATAATTTTTCCTAGGGTTGTAGCTAGAGTGAACATAGGATATTTTTATATATTCCTGATGTGCACAATACGTAGATCGTTAAAAAAATATTTCTGAATTTCGCTGATAAATGACAATTTTAGCCCGCTATTCGCAGACCACCGATTTTTTTTTTTTTCTAATGATCGGAACGACCAACAAGGAACGCAGCGAGGATGTTTGCAACTTGGGAGTTGAAACGACCGGCTTTGATACCAAATTAATGTAGGGCTACCGTGACTACGTGCTCGCTACGCTAACAGAAACGAAAATAACATTTAACATTAAATAAGAAGGAGAGGGCTCCGACCAAAAGCGAACAGAAAGAGGTCATGCTTGCTCTCAAAGATCTCGTTCCAAGAGTACTCCGACCAAGAGTGGCAAATAAAGAGGTCGGGTGGGTTCCCAAATCCGAATAACAAGATAAACAAGAAGATCCACAACCGGACTCGATAGCACGTCCTTAGACAAGACCTACCTCTCCAACAAGCACACAACTCACCGCACCTACACAAGCATCTATTCCATCAATCGATTCATTTTCAAACGCAGCGGAAATTTTTCGGAGCGGCGGTGAACATTCAAGCGGCGATAAAGCTTTAGTTGAGATTAACTCCCTTGTTAATGCCAAGTGCACCAATCTTGGAGAGCAAACCAAGGCTAGGCCGAGTTTCGCTCCCGCAACGGATCTACCCGATCCGGACAACAAGAGATTCAATAACAACACTATTATTTTAGATTTTGCAACCGAGAAGATTAAGATCGCGAATAAAACAATTCGACAAAACGTCCACAAAATAACGTAGAAAAAACACTAGAAAGGGGAGGGGTTACCCAACCAAGAACATGCATGCACTCAAGATAGATGTGGGAGAATCTCTCACTCCACGGTTCCACCGGCGTCGCACCGAATGGAGTAGCACCCTTTCTTCCTTGGAGTCGCACCGCGGAAGTCTCGCCGGAGTCGCACTAAAGAGGATGGAGGGGGCGGCCTTGGAGTCACACCAAGATGGGGGGCGGCTAGGAGGGAGCTCCAAGCATGGCCGAAATTCTCTATGGAGAGATTAGGGTTTGAAATCTTCAAATGTCTACTTTACTCTCATCAAGCCTCCTTTAAATAGGAGTTTACAAAATACATCAAATCATGATGGCTAACTAATCCACCATCAAAATGGCTAAACGCACACCATTGTTCAAAATTAGGAAATGAAAAATAAGCAAGAGCAAAATGAATATAAAATTATTTCCAAGACATGAAATAATTTTACATCCGCAAATATGAAATAAACGATATTAAATAAATAGAAGTCTTCAAGCTGGTTTGGTACGCCGCGGGCGGAGGTTGTAGCTCCGGTTTCTGTTAGCATCTTCACGGCGCCTCAAGTCCTTGTAGTGTTGCGCTTCGGCAACCGGGTCGTCATCAGAAAGTGGTGGCTGGGTCGCGCCATCAGATATACTTGTATTTTATTGTGCACTTTACTCTACATGTCTTGTATTTTGTGATTTAAATCAATTGTTAACATTGCTCAAAATACACTTATGTGCACATCATTATCTTTCATAACACTTCTTCTCATGAGTATTGGATTCTAATGCTTTATCTATACTACTCTTTATATAAGAAATGCACTAGATAACCTAGCATGATCTCTACAATGTTTTGGTATCTCTTGAACTTAAAATTAAGTAACATTGTAGTATAATCTCTCAAAAAGATGTTTCTCTTGATATGTTCATTTCATGCTTGGTATCTTTATGAAAAACTTTGAGATTTCAAAAAGGTTAAAACATCTTTCAATTTTGAACTAAAACTCATATTTTTACTTATGCTTTTCATGCTTATAAAAAGATGTTTCTTATAATCTTCCACTTGCTTACAACTCTTATCTTTTTATTTGAAATCTCTTATATATACTATGCTTAAACTCTTTATCATTTCATATATTACAAAAGCTCGATGATGATTTATAACTAGCCTAAAGAATGCCTCCTTACTACCATCACCCTACCTTCTTTTGATAATACCAAAAGGGGGAGATTAATTGAAGAAATCTATATAGGAGAAAAATAGAAGATTAAGGGGAGAATAATTCATGTAATCTATCATTTAGGGGGAATAAAACATAAATTGCATTTATGTAAGGGGAGCATTAAGATAGGGGGAGTATGCATATCATCATGCTTATCATATACTATAGTTGTTGAAATTATTGAAGTGGAGTGGAAGGTGGTCGGCGGTCTAAAATTTGGAGACCGTAGAGACCGCGCGGTCTCTAATCTGGTGCTCTGCCGGTCTGGCTCTGCCGGTCTGGCTCTGGAGGTCTGGTATGACCGGACGGTCTGTTCTTATTTGCTGCGGTCTGTTCCTGAGTTGTTCTGCTTGGTTGTCCAGTCTTCTTTGTTGGAAGACCGGGCGATCTGTTGTGTTTAACCGCTTGACCGGGCGGCTTATACAGGTCGATCTGGCGACTTGTCTGAAGTCGGCCAGATGTTCATGGGTTGCTCTTGGTCATCTAAGGAAGGAGTGGTATTAAGTCTACACGGCTTGTGCGCGGTCTTATGTTCGCGCGGCTTGTGCGCGGTCTGCTGCTGCGCGCTTGGGCAGGATGTTGTCCAAATGGTCTGATCGTGCGGTTTGCTTTGTGAGACCACTGGCGATCTGGAGGGTGGTAACTGTATCTCTTTTGTGGTGGTGACGACATCCGTCTTGTCGCCTATAAATAGGGGTGCATGGCCCGTCATTTTTAACAAGAACTGTAAGAACTAGAGCCTGGGTTGTTTCATGCGGTCTCACGTTGAGGTCGGGCGGTCTCGGAAGCGAGTTGACTGTTTGTTGTGTTCGCAGGTTTGCGGTCGGCAGGTTGCGGTCTCCTTCCTTGGTGATTTCCCAGCGGCTTGAATAAACAGTTCGGCAGCGGCTTGTCTGTGAACGGGTTTATGTTGTTCATGTGCTGTTCGCAGTGAGCTCGGTGATCAGGCGACCTTCAGCAGTTAGGCGATCTGAGTTGCAGTCTGGCGACAGCTTTAGTTCATTGTTCAGTTCAATAAGCTCCAGTTCGTGCGGTCTGAGGTGGCGGTCTGGCAGTTCAGGTCAAGCCGAGTGTTCTGAGTTGCGGTCTTGCCTGTTTTCTGTTCGAGCGGTCTCAGGTCAAGCCGGGCAGTTTCTGGAGTCGAGCGGCCTGTGCGGTCTTGCTTGTCAAGCCGCCAGATTTGTTTTGGTGTGTTTTTTTCTCTCTCTCCTTCGTGATTCTTATGAATCATATCTCGCCATGTATGTCTCGCACTGTAATCAAGTATTGTGATTCAATAAAGCTGTGTGTTCTTGTGTGGCATATTGTGGTTGTTTGGCTATAACTCAGTTGACGCAACTCCTGCTTACTCCTAAATGATTCAAATCAAAAATTTTAACATGGTATCAGAGGGAGGTTCTTGGAGTGGATAAGCAGTGATCAACTTGAGTTGCCATCGCCTTTGTGAAGAAGAGACCACATAGTTTGCCATGGAAGCTAGATACGCAAGAGGGCTTGGTATTGAACTCCTCACATCGACTAACTATAAAAAGTGGAGGTCGTGTATGGAGAGTTACTTACTTGGCGAGGATTTGTGGGAAATAGTTGGAGGAGAAGACACACAGGAAGTTTTTCTAGTAGGAGATAATATGGAAAAGGTGAGACTTTGGAGGCGAACTAATGCTAAGGCAGAGTTCACACTCAAGAGGGCTATCTCACCAGAGCTATTTGATCACATCATTGGATGTAAATCTGCTGCTGAGATTTGGACGTCTTTGGACGGGTTATTTAATAAGAAGAATGTAGCTCGGCTACAATTTCTTGAAAATGAGTTGGCGAAAGCCTCTCAAGGTGATCTTTCTATTTCTACCTTCTTTCTCAAAATAAAGAACCTCACAGCAGAGATTTATGCATTGGACCCTGATGAGCCCATCTCGGAGGCAAAACTGAAGAGTCATATTATCTGCGGGTTGCGGAAGGAGTACCTTGCCTTTGTGACTTCAGTTCATGGTTAGGCAAATCAACCATCTCTGTTGGAGCTGGAAAACTTACTTGCTTCGCAAGAAAGTTTGGCAAGACAGATGGCGGGAACTTCTATCTCTGGGGGAGATAGTGATGTGTTGTTCTCTGGGAAGAAGAAGAAGAAGAAGTGGGAGAAGAAGAAGCCAGGTCATGATGGACCCTCTACTTCAGGTCAGCAGGATAGGGGTTATGCTTCTAAGTCTGATGGGAAGAAGAAGGAAGAGCGACCGAAGTGCTTCAAGTGTAATAAGACCGGCCACTTCAAGAAGGATTGTCGAGTTAATCTTCAGCCGGGACATGCAACGGAGAAGGAGAAGCCAAAGTCTGATGAAGCTAGATGGGGAGGATCCTTTGCGGCCAATATGACGGCGATGCCCGTTATGGCCTTGGCTGCCATCAACTTCGAAGAGGATTGGATCGTGGATTCAGGGTGTGGGCATCACCTCACCGGGGATGAATCAAAGTTCTCTTCTTTGGCACCTTACTCAGGTAACGATGCAATCATTATGGCTGATAATTCTATTCATACAGTAGAACAAGAAGGTGTAGTCTCTCTGAGCAGTGATAAGGGTCCACTCACCTTGAGGAGTGTTTATCACGTACCTGGTATGAAGAAGAATCTCTTCTCTGTGACCAATGCGGTCGATGCCGGTGGAGTGGAAGGTGGCCGGCGGTCTGAAATTTGGAGACCGCAGAGACCGCGCGGTCTCTACTCTGGTGCTCTGCCGGTCTGGCTCTGCCGGTCTGGCTCTGGAGGTCTGGTGTGACTGACCGGTCATTCATGCTTGCTCTTGGTGATCTAAGGAAGGAGTGTTCTTGAGTCCGCATGGCTTGTGCGCGGCCTTGTGTTCACGCGGCTTGTGCGCGGTCTACTGTTGATCTGCGGGCTTGGGCAGGATGTTGTCCAAATGGTCTGATCGCGCGGTCTGCTTTGTGAGACCATTGGCGATCTGACGGGTGGTAACTGTATCTCTTTTGTGGCGGTGATGACATCCGTCTTTTCACCTATAAAAAGGGGTGCATGGCCCGTCATTTTTAATGAGAACTGTAAGAATTAGAGCCTGGGTTGTTTCATGCGGTCTCACTTTGAGGTCGGGCGGTCTCGGAAGCGAGTTGACTGTTTGTTGTGTACGCAGGTTTGCGGTCAGTAGGTTGCGGTCTCCTTTCTTGGTGATTTCCTAGCGACTTGAATAAACAGTTCGGCAACGGCTTTTCTGCAAACTTGTGTATGTTGTTCTTGTGCTGTTCGCAGCGAGCTTGGTGATCAGGCGACCTTCAGCGGTTAGGCGACCTGAGTTGCGGTCTGGCGATAGCTTCAGTTCTTTGTTTAGTTCAATAAGCTCCAATTCGTGCGGTCGGAGGTGGCGGTCTGGCAGTTCTGGGCAAGTCGGATTTTCTGAGTTGCGGTCTTGCCTGTTTTATATTCGAGCGGTCTTAGGTCAAGCCGGGCGGTTTCTGGAGTCGAGCGGCCTGTGTGGTCTTGCTTGTCAAGCCGCCAGATTTGTTTTGGTGTGTTTTGTTTCTCTCTCTTTCGTGATTCTTATGAATCATGTCTCGCCATGTATGTCTCGCACTGTAATCAAGTATTGTGATTCAATAAAGCTGTGTGTTGTTGTGTGGCATATTGTGGTTGTTTGGCTATAACTCAGTTGATGCAACTCCTGCTTACACCTAAATGATTCAAATCAAAAATTTTAACAATAGTTGCACTATCATCTCGCTTATCATATACTATAAACACTATTGTTGATTTCTTGCTAAGAGGATTTGTTATTAACAAAAGGGGGAGATTGTTGGACATGTGTCACATCCCTTTGTTTGATAATAACAAATTCCAAACTATATTTGATCTTGTATTTTGTGTGTTTAGGGTATGCAGGAACTATAGGTGCAAAACTCCATAGGTATAAAACAGATTGGAGATGATTCTCTGGAATATGTGCTAACGCTCGCGTTAGTAGTTAACGCCCAGCGTTATCTACCTGCGTTCGACGAACTCTGAAGGCGCTCGACGAAATCTGAAGGAATCAGCGTTCAACGAACTTGGAGTTCCGTTCGACGAATTTGCCTGCGTTCGACGAAAATTCCGTTCGATGAATATTCCGTTCGACGAAATGTGAAGGCCGCTCGACGAATTGGAGTCCGACGAACTAAGCTCCTGCACAACAATATTACGTTCGATGAATTTGAGGACGCTCGATGAATTTGAAGCTCCGTTCGACGAAAGTGTTTCTGTTCGACGAAATTGCTCCGTTCGACGAATTTGAGGCCATTCGACGAAATTTTGTTCTGTCACACAATAGCTCCACAAGAATGCTACCGCCAGCGCTAGCGCTACCGCCTGACGCTATCTCAAGTTCGTGCACAGCGCCACGCCGCCGACGGTTTCGCAACCGCTCCACATGAACGCAACCGCAGGTGCTAGGAGCTACCGCAGGCGCTATCTTCAAAATCTATAAATTGATGGGCTCTCTCTCGTTTTGAGTGAGTGCTTCCAGAGAGATTACTTGTGCCAAATTTCTAGAGCTGCTACTCTACCGAAAGTTCATCTCCCACTCAAAGCCAAATTGGATTTCTGGAGAAGGAAGCCACTACGGTGCATCCGAAGAATGATCGCTTCAACCTCGCTTATGCTACAGCGATCCTTCATCCTCATATTCAGAGATCTCATATAGGGAGTTTCATTATTGTTATATTTATTTTCATTCCATATTTTTTGTAACCGTTTAGAGAATTCGCCTTGTGTTGGCGACTAGGTCTGGGTAGGACTTAGGGAGGAATTCGCCTTGTGTTGGCGACTAGATCTAGGTGATTAGATCTAGGGGCTCGAGGTCATATCCGGGGAAGGATTGGCTATAGCGGCTTGAGACCATATCCGGGGAAGGATAGGCTAAAGCCAACTGGTTTGTAGGGATACAAGTCGGTATAGAAAAGGAAAACTTGTTTTTACTTTGTACGCCTCCGATTTCTAGCGATATAGAAATCACATTTATGTAAACACTTGATTTATGTAAACACTTTTTTATATAATATAATCATGTCTCTTTTTGTGTTTACTTGATTTCTATCATTTGGCATAATTTATAGAATTGCAAATTACAATTGTTTCCTCCTTTAAGTTGAATTTTTATTTTGTTCTAATTTTATCTAAACAATTTAGTAAAAATATAAAAAAGATTTTTATTCCCTTATTCACCCCCCCCCCCCCCCCCTCTAAGGGCGCCAATCGATCCAACAATAACCATATAATTGTTTTACCTTGCACTTTCATGCTTATTTAAAGTCTTTTATTTTGTGTACATCCTCACTTGAATCTTAACATTCCTTTCTTTCAACAAGTGGTAGACTTGCTTGGTAAACTTTATATTGGCTGCTTTAAACATGAAAATATTGTAATACTAAAACTCTGATTTATTAATGGATTTCAAATTAGCTCTGTCATTTTTTTTTAAATCAAAAAAAAAAATTAACTCATAGGCTATGAACGTATCATTAGAATTAAATGATTAATGTTTCCAATAACAATTATTCTTGATTACATATCTCACAATAGCGGGGGCGTAGGGTTGTAGACATTAGATAACCTTATCTCTAGTCATGATTAATGTTTCCAATAACCATATCTCACCATAGCCGGGGAGGGTTCCAGTGGGGCCTTGCGGGCACTGGGGGGAAAGAGTGTTGGGTTGAGTTTTTTTTTCTAATGTTTGCATATGGGACTAACACCCCAACCTACGGCATGTATGCAGCTCCTCATGATCATCCGTCGCTTAGTACGGGGCTAGGGTGTAGACATATTATCTGGGTAGATTGGTTACATGGAAATCATTACCTTTTTATGCTTAAAACTCTTATATAAAGGGGAAAACTAACATTATAATATGGATTACTTGGCAAATGTTATATTGTTCATCTTTAAGCTAAAAACTCTGATCTATCTCTATAAAAATTATTCTAAAACTCTTTATCATTTCCTTCTCTCTAAAAGCTCGATCATGCCTTTATCTTATTATCAAAAAAAAATTTGTGTTTTGCTTCCTTACCCACTTTTGCTAATAACAAAAGGGGAGAACTAACATGCTAAATATAATCCGCTATCAAAATAGAAAAACTAACATGATTAATTAAGATGATAGCTTACATATTAGGGGAACATTCACTGATGGGAGCATGTATTTAGGGGGAGCAATTTTAAATACTAAAATTGATAATTATCCTAAGTCATCACTCTCACACACACACAAGAAGTTCATCATGCTTATATATATTAATGCTCTGATTTATCATTAATGGTTTTGTTATTATCAAAAGGGGGAGTTTGTTGGAACAAGGTCTTCCGCATCTCCTAAGTTTGAGAATAACAAAACATTTTTGTATTTGATCTTGTGTGTTTAAGTGTGCAGAGAAACAAAGTCCATATGACTCAAGGATTACATAAGAAGGTTGCCCCCAAATTTGAGCCATCAAATTCAACATTCCCACTAGCGCCGGCGGTAGCACCTAGCGCCCAGCACTAGCGATGAATAGCGCAATTCCAGGAGCACATATAGAAGGAGCTAGCGCATGGCGATAGCCGATAGCACAGGCGGTAGCGCGGAGCACAGAAGGCAAGAGAGAAATGTTTCCTCGAATTGAAGATTCTACCGCGCAGAATATGTCCTAATATGGGATAGCGCCGGCGGTAGCGCTAGCGCAGGCACTAGTGCTAAGGCTATAAAATGGACCCCTTTGATCCGTCTTCTTCATCCTCTTGATATCCCAAATTCCAGATCTTCGTGCCACAGCATAAAGATGAAGGATTAGAGAGATACTCCCACAAATCCATAAAGGCTTAAGGAGATCCGTGGAGAAGATTTCAACACACGTCATCATCGTGATGAAAGACCGCATCGACAATGATCATACTCTGCGGGTCTTCGTCTACTTCTCCAAGATATCCATATAGGGAGTTCTTATATTATTATTTATTTATTTCACATCTTTTCTTATAATCGTTTAGTGAATTCGCCTCGTGTTGACGACTAGGTTTGGGTAGGACTTAGGGCAGAAATTTGCCTCGTGTTGGTGATACGTAAAATTTAGGATATAAAATTTCTCCAAATTCTACGAACTATAGGCAAGAGCACCTATCATTCATAGTATAGGATATTTAGAAATAAATATCAAGTGTCGTATTCCACGGGGTTGTTGATTACTTCTACTCACGCAAATTAATATTATTTTATCTAGATTTAAGAAGATTTTTAGAATAATAAAAGAGAAAAGAAAGAAAATAGCATTTGATCGGAAATCCTTCTTGAGTTAAATAAATTGTAAAATCTAAATTCATAACCAAAAGCGATAGAATAATTCGACCGTGGAGGTTCCCAAATTATGGTAGAGCCTCTCTCGAGAGAACTACCACCTAACCTTAGGTTGATCGATTAAGACCCCTCGGCCAGTCGAAACACCTAAGCTTGCTTTATGCGGTGAGCCCCACTATTGGATTTGACTCCAATCCGGAAGATTTGTGTCACCCTCTCTCGAGGAATGCATGCAACTCTTTCCACTAATGAATGATCTACACAAATTCATGGATCTCTCGATCACTAGAAAATGGATCAAGAATTGATATTCATATACCGGCAATATGAGATCAATCGAGAAAAATCAAAAGTGGATCGTAATAATTCTTAAACTAAAGCTCCGAAAATGAGAGATTACAAAATAAGAAAAGCTTAAGAATTCATCCGATCAAATGCTATAAATTCAGCTAAACATATTTGAAAAGAGAAACATTTTTATAACTAAGTAAAGAGAATTACAATTGCAGGAATTGGAAATCTAAACTATGAATTGAAATTTGCAAGACATAAAGTAAATCTTCATAAAGAAAATACAATAAGAAAATGCTGAAAAAAACTAATATAAAAATGACCCAATCTAAGCTAGGATCGGATTCCCATCACTTTGGCAGTAGCTGGCTTTTATAGGCAGAAAATTGGTGATTCACGCCCTTGGTCACGCCCGTGACCAAGGGCGTGTAAGTTGCGTAATTGCGTCATGAAAGCCCGGGAACGTTGGGGAAGAAAAACCGCCAAAATTAATCATCTCGACGGGTCACGGCCTCGGTCACCCCCGTGACCTAGGGCGTGACTTGACCGAATCTGGAAACGGCGGGAAACAGCGCGATCTGGAGTTATTCTGGCAGTTGCGGGAAGGGTCACCCCCTAGGTCATGGCCGTGACATGGAGTCACGCCCGTGACAGAGGGCGTGACTTGACCGAATCTTGAAACGGCGCGATCTGGAGTTATTCTGGCAGTTGCGGGAAGGGTCACCCCCTAGGTCATGGCCGTGACATAGAGTCACGCCCGTGACCTGGGGCGTGTAGGCTGGAAATGATGTGACGGCGTGTTCTGGCAGCTAGAAGATGGCTGGGTTGAGTCATGGCCGTGACTTGATGTCACGCCCTTGGTCATGGCCGTGACCGAGGGCGTGTAATACTAAATTGGGCTGGCGGCATGATCTGGCAGATGTAAGATGGCTGGGTTGAGTCATGGCCGTGACTTAAAGTCACGCCCTTGGTCATGGCCGTGACCGAGGGCGTGTACTGAAGATTTTTGCATACTTGTTCCATTCTTTCCCCTGAACATGGCTGTGAGCTTAAATTTGCTATTAGCAGCCCCAGATTACCTGAAAACACAAAATAAAGCGAATTAGATATATATTAAACTAAAATTATATAAAAACTAATTAATTACTACTAAAATACTATATAAAAATAACTATAAATAATGCACTATCAGTTGGTGACTAGGTCTCGGGTGTAGGTCTAGGGGGTGCTCGAGGCCATATCCAGGGAAGGGTTGGCTAGAGCGGCTTGAGGCCGTATCCGGGGAAGGATCGGCTAAAGCCAACCGGTTCGTGGGGATACGAGTCGGTATAGAAAACAAAAGGAGTCTTTCATATTTCGCTTTGATTTCTAGCGTCATTGAAATCTAATTTTGTAATCAATTTTATTAATTATAATCATGTCTATCTTTGTGTAATAAAATTGATTTGATCTTCATTTCTCTAAATTGTTTACTATCCTCTCCTTCATTATAAAACAATTTAGATCTTTATTCAAAATCACTATTTTGATCTCTTATCATAAGCAAGTATTTCAAAATATAATATAAGTTTTTAAAACCCTTATTCACCCCCCCCCCCCCCCTCTAAGGGCGCCTACCGATTCAACAGTAACACCCTTGAATTTTCGATAATTTAATTAAATAATATTTTTGCGTAATAGTGACGAAAGACCATTACATTAATGTGAAGTTAGCGGTGTTTGCCAAAGTGTACAAATTTCAGAGATTAGAAAATTTAGAATATTTAATTTAAGCGAAATTGTCAAATTTCGTTGTGGTAAGTTATGAAAATTAAATTATAACTCGTAAACGGCTCGTAGAACTCTGATTTCGACTTCGCCGTTGGTTTTGGAGGACCGGTATTCGCCTTTGGGCAATTTTCATGAAAATCCGGGTAAGCCTTGTCCAAATCGTAAATTTATTGTTCAAAACCATTATAAATTTATATTAAAATAAAAAGTCTTCTAAATCCTAATATAAAAGGACCTTTGACAAAAAGTTAGGTTATTATTTCTTCTTCTTCTCGCTTCCGCCGATCCCAATCCAGCTGCAAGAAGTCACGTCTTCCTTGGAGTTTCCATCGGCAGCCGCGAGTGATCTAGTGCACGAAATCTCCATCTATGCATATATTCGGAAAGCTCTCGCCAAGATCTTCGTGTGTGCGGTGAGTATTTTCAATTTCGTGGGTTTTTGACATTTAAGTGTTTGGCCCTAAGCCTTGTTTTTCGTAAAGTTTCAGAAATTCTTTCTTGTCCTTCTATCAGTCGACCCTTGGCGTGGTGTGCGTGGAAGCTGGTAATCGGAAGGTTTGAGGCAAGTGGTCGACTATTCCCCCTTGCTATGTTCTCTCTTTACATTTCCTTCTCACCCCTCCTTCCCTATTAATGGTAAATAGATTTCTACTTTGATAATTTCGATTTATTAGCAGAATTCGCTGAGTAGCTGTTAGAATCTGTCAAGTAGCTAAATAAATTCGTCGAGTAAAGGTAAATTCGTCGAGTAGTTTCGACGATTTCATCGAGTCCTTTCGTTTAATAAGCCGAGTAACTAAGCCCAAATCCCTTGATAAGTTATAAGGAATTCGTCGAGTGAGCAGTGTTTTCGTCGAGTAATCTAATTGAATTTGTCGAGTAGTTTCGATGAATTCATCGAGTATTCTTAGGATTCGTCGAGTCATTACGGATAATTCATCGAGTTGTCTTAAGGATTCGTCGAATGCTTTTGACGAATTTATTGTGAAGGTGGTTTTCCTTGGAATTTTCTAGGATTTCCCGTGGTGCCAGATTTGATCAAGATGTTTGTGAATCACTACACCCAGTCAGTAGTTGTTTTTTGGACTGTTGGTTGAGTTGGACAAGTGGCCACCATCATAATGCTGGTTTTTCATCCTTGGACGTGTATAGAATTGTTGGTTGTGTGGGCGTAACCACCGCCGCAGTGCCTTTTGTTCACTGGATGTTTTGGTCTGATTGTTTGTGTTTGGAAAGATAGCCACCGCCTCATTACCGCCTTTTGGCTGGGTTAATGATTCACATCTTGAGCCAATCTGTAACTCTTCTTCCTACTTGGATGTTATTATCTAACTTTGACTGCATTTCATGCAAGTTCTTTTTTCCTGTTTGGATGTTAAGATCTCTATGCCTTGATTAATTATTGTTTTACAGTTGATTTTCTTGTTGGGTTGGTAACCCTCTTGAGCTTGTTAAGTTCTCTCTCTTTACTTTTGTTGAATTGTCTTTGTGCTGAGGCATTCTTTTTCCTTTGAATGCCTCAGGTTTGTACCAGTAGCGGTTGATCAGAGCAAGTCAGGATCTTGTAGCCTTTTGGGATGCTTTTCTTTCCCTCTTTTTAGAGGTAGTTGTTGTTGTTATTTTTCTCACTTTGTTTATTACTTTGGGTTCATGTCAGTTTGTTGACGCCCACAGTATGATCTTCGTCTTGTGTTAGACTCTATTTGTCATTTATGCTACTACTATTAATTTGTTGTTAGTGCAATGCTCTCTGGGAAGGATTTTTGCTAGGTTACATAGTAGATATTTTTATATAAGTAAAGTTGCATATTTGTTCATGCATTACATCTTTTCAAGCTAATAACACTCTATTTAAAAATGCGTAAAAGTTCCATTTATATCTATACTAAATCTAGAAAGTGTATGTCATTAGGTTGCCAGGTGAGTTCTCATGTTCATGTAGGACGACTTAAAGTAAAATGTGTATTTTCCGCTATGTATAATTATACTTTCTTGGTTGTGGACTAGATGATCCACTAAACCTAGGGACACGGTGTTTGTAACCTTCAAGCTTAAATTATGTTTTAAACATAAAGTTTATGTATTTTATAAAGAATGGTGTAAAAATAGAATCGCCTGAGCGTTTGCAGTTGGCCATGCACGACGTGGCATCATGACACGTGTTTTCTCTTACTCTGACGATATATTTTTATATTGAGAAAATGTGGGTTGTGATAGTAACCACCATAAATACTAAAAGCAGGTCAATTCTATAAGAATTATGATGCGTATTAATTAGAAATTTCTCTAAACGCAAATCAATGTAGATCTGGATATTTGCACCCGCCCACTATTGATGGTTACCCTGGTGGTTATGCAGGTGGTTACCCGCTAATCGGAAAGTGGAGAATGCAAGCGGATGATCGGACGGTGAACTTGGGTCGGCGAGGAGACCGGGCGATGAGGAGAGACGGCTGGCCGGTGAGGAGGGGAGGCCGGTCAGATGGGCGACTAGCCTAGGGAGGCCGGCCTGAGGGTGCCAGCCGGGAAGGAGGTCGGCCGCATGGCCGCAAGGCCTTTGCGGCCTTGCGGCCAAAACCGGCCGACCACACGGTCGGTCGGAAATCGGGGTGGCCGGCGGCCACGCATCAAGGGCGTGCGTCCAAGGACGGTCGTGAGGCTGTCCAAGGCCAGCCAAGAGGCCGAACTCACTGTCTTGGTTGCGCTCATGCGGGCACGTTGTCTTGGCCGGTCGGGAGGTCGGCCTCGTGGCCTTGGCAGCTTGTCTGCGGGCGTATGGACATGGCCATCCAGTTGGACGGCCGCAAGGTCCTCACAGCCTTGCGGTCGCGCGACCAAGGCTGGCCGACCGGTGGGTTGATTGGGTGGCATGGAGGCTGCGCACTGCGGGCGTGCTGTCGCACGCCGTGTGATTGCAGTCAAGGAATGTCGGCCGGCTGAGTCCGGAGTCCATGCGCCACAACCGCAGCTGAGCCTGGCCGGGAGGCTGTTGTGCAGTCGGTCGCACGGCCTTGCGGTTGCGTGTCGCCGGCGCCTGATCTGAGGCGGTCGGCCGGGGAGGAGCGCTAGTGATGGAATGCGGATGGCAGTTGGCCCACATGGGCGGTTAGGATGGCGAATTGCGCGATGATCGTGTGTGTTGATCGTCCATGTGACAGTTTTTCCTTAACTCCCCACTAAGGTAGTGGGAGGTTATGGGATTCTGGCTATTCGCTGCCCGGAATTCCAATATAATGGGCGAGACCCCATCATTTGCCCCCAAGTCCCCGAAGTCAGGTGCCGGAGCGAGTGAAAATTGGGGCTTTTTTGTGAGAGATTAGCCTCAGCATGGAGTCGGAGAGCGTGGCGCGAAAGGGGGCACCAGATGAAAATCAGAAAGAGGTACATGTTGATGGAGAGGTGCGAGGAAGACGCACACCTGGGAGGCCAGAGTGCTGCGCAGGTTGAGTGCATGCGGGCGCGTGGGGGTGTGCCTGTGTGTAGGGCGCGCACAATTGCACGCATGGGGGTGCGCCTACGCGCATTGTGTGCGCGGGTGTACGCCCACACATTGTGCGCGCAGGTACTCGACCGGCCACAGTGCGCATGGGTGCTTGTTCGCGTGCAGAGCGCGCGCGGGCGATCACGCGTAGTGCACGCGTGGGTGCTTGTGCGCACGTAGTGCACGCACAAGCGCCATTGTGTGTGGATGCTCACGTGTGCGCACTGTGCTCACGCGCGCATAGTGCGCGAACGGGTGCCTTTGTGCGTGGGGGTCATGCGCGCGGGTACTCACGCTCGCGCACTGTGCTCACGCGTGTGGGGGTACTCTTGCGCGTAGTTGTCGTGCGCGCGGATACTCGCATGCGCGCATTGTGCTCCCGTGCACATAGTGCACGCGTGGGTGCTCTTGTGCGTGGGTTCCAAGCACGCGGGTACTCTCACGTGCGCACTATGCTTGTGCGCACCGTGCGCGGGCGCGACATTTGTTGAGCGCGTGGGCGGAGCATGATTTTTGTGTACTGTGAGGCGCGTCTATGTGCGCGTTATTTTGTGCTTGTGTTTGTTTGAAATTGTAAATACTTAATTTTTTTCTTGCAGGCTACGAGGCAGTGCGTGCAAGGTAGGCTGATGCGATTGCATTTTTCTTTGTCTGTCGAACATATTGGCGTCTGGAGGAAGCAGATCAGTTTGTCTGCTAACTTAGATGTAAAGATCCCGCAGGTTGAGGAACGTGCCCAGAATCCTTCGCGAGGCTGGATGATGTTGTTCGAGTCGTTGCTGAGGTCGGGGTTTCGCCTGCCCCCTGCGTGGAGCTGGTCGAAATCTTGAGGCATTGTGGCATGCCGAAGTCGCAATTTACTCATGCTGGGATGACGCGAATTGTGGGCTTGGTCGCCTTTTTTAGAGAGCATGGATCTAGATTCACCCTAGATCTCTTCAGGCAGTGGTGTGATGTGCGCTCGGATGGAGGCGGATGGATTGAAGTATTTAGCAACAAGCAATGACTTGAGTTTGAGAACTGAGCGGACCGTCGCCACAGGAATACTTTATTTGGCTATATCAAGAATCTTTGGGGCTTGTCAGAGCTTTGGAGGTCGATTCCTGACCACTGCCGCTGTTTGAAGGGTCACGAGTGAGAGTTTTCCCAAGTGTTGGGATTTGTCGAGCCTCGCGCATTGGCGAACCTTCTATTTTTCATTTATGTGTTTGTTGAGGAGAAGCGTTTCTTACTTTGTTGTCTTTCTACCGATGATGAGCGCTCCACGGCCTTTCCATTAAATATAGGCCTGAAGAGGAGATTGGTTTTCAGGAATGATCGTTCAGATTCAGCGCCTCATCGCTCTTGTCGGGCGGATGGGCGTATTGACAAGGTGGCCCTGTGTAGCTCGAGAGTTGATGACGTTCCCATCGATCTTGATGTGGAAGTACTTGACTCCATTGCCCCCCAAGTTCCTTCTACCCCCTAGGCTCCCTAGGGTGCTTCTGTTCCGCCGCTGATCAGGGCGAGGCGAGTTTCTTCTTCTCTTGAGGCTATGAATGTTGCGGTAAGATTTGTGACTTTATCTTTGTTTGTTGTTTTGCCTTGTGATTAGCGCTATTTTCTTTTCTTTTTTCAGATTGGAGTTCAGACCAGCATTGCTCTTACGTGGAACGACTGCTAGATCGGCTTGAAATATAGTTATCTCGTTCTTCAGGAGGAGCTTCATGATGCGCATAGTTCCTTTTCTGACTTGAAGGGACACGAGATCACGATGTATCCTGCTTTCGATAGATCAAGGCTGGGTTGCGGGCGGAGCTAGAGGAGTCCCATGCTGAAGTCCGGACGTAGAAGGCCCTTGTGGATGGTTCGACTAATTTTGTTGGAGGATTTGTGGGCTACGATGGCTCATCTAGAGGCTGAGTTGGTGTCTTTAAAGACTGAGGTGGAGCACCTCTCTTCCCAGGAGCTGGTTGCTGAGCTGAAGGTTGCTGGTCTTGCTGAGTACAAGGCCTCCATAGATTATGTGAGGGACTGTTCTTTGATCTCGGAGGAGGTTCCCAAGGAAATATAGAGCAAGGAGGTAGAGCCCCAGCTTGAGGATGAGTGCAAGGTAGCTTTTATGCGTAGAGTGGGCAAAGGCTCTCCGCATGGTTGTGAGGACACGAGGTTGCGATGTGTCTGGGTTGGGTGTCGGAGATCTTTCCCAAGATGAGCATTCTGATGTCGAGGAGTAGTTTCCCCTTTTTTTTGTTGGCTTTCCCTTTTGGTTGTATTTTGTACCTGAGACGACATCTTTGTATCTCTGTATTTGTGGAATGTCATTTGCTGATTGTTTAGCCGTTGGTGGATTGTGTTGCTTATGTAACTGTTCTAGCTTTAAGCTCTTGTATTAGTAGAGTTTCTGTGGTGTTTGAACCGATGTTTTGCACGACAAATTATGTTCTGCTTCTATGGTGTTGGCATTTAGAAGAAGAGACCCATATGGTGTTGGAACCTTCCACGTGGGCGAATGGTGGACGATTCGAGCCGAGTAGTGAGTTGTTCGCATTACCGACATGGGGGATGTCGTTGAAAATAGCGGTGAAGGGCAAACGCTTCGAACCGTTTGCGAGCACAAGGGGGCAGGCCCTGGTGACACGGTTTAGAGGACGAGACCCAGATAGTGTTGGAACCAACTACGTGGGTGAATGGCAGATGATTCAAGCTGAGTAGTGAGAGGTTCGTATTACCGACCTGGGGGGTGTCATTGATAGTAGCAGTGAAGGGCAAATGCTTCAAACCGTTTGCGAGCACGAGGGGGAAGGCCCTGGCGATGTGGTTTGAGGACGAGACCTAGATGGTGTTGGAACCTACTATGTGGGCGAATGGCGGGTGATTCAAGAAGAGTAGTGAGAGGTTCGCATTACCGACCTGGGGGATGTCGTTGAAAGTAGAGGACGAGACCCAGATGGTGTTGGAACCTACTACGTGGGCAAACGGCAGGCAATTCGAGCTGAGTAGAGAGAGGTTCACGTTACCGACCTGGGGTATGTCATTGATAGTAGAGGACGAGACCCAGATGGTGTTGGAACCAACTACGTGGACGAATGGAAGGCGATTCAAGTTGGGTAGTGAGAGGTTCGCGTTACCGACCTGGGGTTTGTCGTTGATAGTAGAGGATGAGACCTAGATGGTGAGGAATCTACTACATGGGCTAATGGAGGGCGATTCGAGCCGAGTAGTGAGAGGTTCGCGTTACCGATCTGGGGGATGTCATTGATAGTGGCGGTGAATGGCAGACGCTTTGAACCGTTCACGAGCGTGAGGGGGCATGCCCTGGCGACGTGGTTTAGAGGATGAGACCCAGATGGTGTTGGAAACTACTACATGGGCGAATGGCGGGCGATTCGAGTTGAGTAGTGAGAGGTTCACGTTACCGACTTGGGGGATGTTGTTGATAGTAGAGGATGAGGCCCAGATGGTGTTAGAACCTACTACATGGGGAATGGCGAGCGATTAGATCCGAGTAGTGAGAGGTTCGCGTTACTGACCTAGGGGATATCATTGATAGTAGAGGACGAGAACCAGATGGTGTTGGAACCTACTACGTGGGCGAATGGCGAGCGATTCGAGCCGAGTGGTGAGAGGTTCATGTTACCGACCTGGGGGATGTCGTTGATAGAAGTGGACGAGACCCAAACGGTGTTGGAACCTACTACGTGGGCGAATGGAAAGCGATTTGACCTGATTAGTGAGAGGTTCACGTTACCGACCTGGGGATGTCGTTGATAGTGGCAGTGAGGGGAAGGTGCTTCGAACCATTCGCGAGCACAAGGGGGGAAGGCCCTGGTGATATGGTTTAGAGGACGAGATCCAGATGATGTTGGAACCTACAATGTGGGCGAATGGCGTTCGATTCGAGCTGAGTAGTGAGAGATTCGCGTTACCAACCTGGGGGATGTCTTTAATAGTAGAGGATGAGACCTAGATGGTGTTGGAACCTACTACGTGGGTGAATGGTGAGCAATTCGAGCCGAGTAGTGAGAGGTTCACGTTACCAAACTGGGGGATGTCATTGATAGTAGAGGATGAGACCAAGATGGTGTTGGAACCTACTACATGGGCGAATGGCGGGCGATTCGAGCCGAGTTGTGAGAGGTTCGTGTTACCAACCCGAGGGATGTCATTGATAGTAGAGTACGAGACCCAGATGGTGTTGGAACCTACTACGTAGGCGAATGGCAGGCGATTCAAGCCGAGTAGTGAGAGGTTCGCAATATCAACCTGGGGGATGTCGTTGATAGTAGAGGACGAGACCCAGATGGTGTTGGATCCTACTACGTGGGCGAATGACGGGCGATTCGAGCCGAGTAGTGAGAGGTTTGCATTACTGACCTAGGGGATGTCGTAGATAATGGTGGTGAAGGGCAGATGCTTCGAACCATTCGCGAGCGTGAGGAGAGCAGGCCCTTCAATACGGTGACCTACTGCAGGAGCGAAGGGCAAACCTTTGAGCTGTGGCAATGAGTTCGTTGTGCTGTGGCCTGCACATGACCGAAAAGATCATTCCTCGGGATGTTCCAGAGATAGTAGAGTTAGGAACAGGAGCATATATATGTAGCAAATTGCATGCGCGCTTCTGTAGCTTAGTGATTATTTTTTGCATGCGGAAAGGGTGGGCCGATTCCACTAGTGTCGTAACTCGATGCAGGGGCGAAAAGCCAACCATAACACACAATAGTTTTTGCGTAAGCGCAAGCTTATGACTTTTCTAGAATAGCTATTATAAACAAGAGTTCTTAAAGAGAATTTGACGAGTTTGGAATATAGTAAGACATTTCTGCCCGATTCCTAGCTCCTTTTGGGGGTTTCAAGTTCAGTATGTGCAGGCACATAGGGCAGCTCCTTGTCTAGGCTTCATCTGCTGCAGATAGCACGTGCGTGCTGCCTCCTAGTTTCCACGGACAACTCCAATTCCTCTCGGGGTGATAAAAATCATTGTGAGGTGTGGGATGGAAGGGATTGCTCCGAATACAACCTGTAGTGGTCGGCCGAAAATCGCGTTGTAAGGCGATTCTGACTCGATTACCATGAACTACATGTCGTGGGTAGCCCGCCTCGAGAAATCACCTAGGATGACAGGGAGAGTGATGGTTCCTTTAACCGGGACAGGACTGTCATTGAAGCCGTAGATTGGTCTGGAAGCTGGTTGGAGACTTTCTGGTAGGATCTTCATGCTGAGAAGAGCGGACATGAACATGACGTTCAATGAGCAGTCATTTTCTACCAACACTTGCTTGACGCAGAAAATGGGGTTGCTGATTTCTATGCTAACAACCAGTGGATCTTGATGCGGAATGAGCAGTCCCTTTAAATCTTCATCCCTGAAGATGATCGTCTTTGCTGGATGGGCAATGGAATTGATGTCGGGGAACGGAACGATTGAGATGATTTACACTACCCCTACTACTTGCCCGTCTCCCGGCGCGCCTTGACGAGCATGCAGCTGTTCTCTTCTTCCATTTGCTGGTTAATTTTGTGCTTGGTCCTGCAAGAACCTTCTGAGGATACCTTGTCAGATGAGACGTTCTACCTCATCTTTGAGTTTAATTCATTCCTCGGTGGCATGTCCTGCACCTCGGTGGAACTCGCAGTACTTTGACATATTTCCCCTGTCCTGGGGAGTTCTATTGGCCTTTACAGTGTCGGGTTATCATGTATCTAGTAGAGTACGTTTGTGTGAGAAGTGTTGAGCGGTGCGTACTCCTGGTTGGTTTGAGGGGGGCTGTTCCTAGGAAATTTTTGCTAACTTACATTCCCCTAGCGCTCCTCTTGCCGCTTCGGGGCTGGCTCTTCTCTCTTCCTCTATACCACTCCTTTGAATTATCGGCGGTGAGCTTCGATCGCTTCGTTAGCCGTAATTTGCACCTCGAATCTATGCACCAGATCAGGATAGCTAGGGACCGTCTCCCTCATTAAGGCAGAGTAGAATCCGCTCGACCGGAGTCCTCCAAAGAAAACTCCTCGAAGGAGCTCGGGATCTACCCGGGGATTTGATGGGCCTCAGTAGTGAACCGGTGAAAGAACTCCTTAAGGGTTTCGCCTTCACTTTATCTGATTCTATAGAGATGGGAAGGGTCCTTCACTATCCGACGATTCGCGATGAATTGATCTAAGAACTGTTGCGTCAGCTCTGTGAAGTTCCTGATAGTTCCACTCTGGATAGAATGGAACCAAGTTCTTGTCTGGCCTTTCAGAGTTGCCAGAAACACTTGGCAGAGTAGTTGATCGGGGGAGTTATAAATCCAAAGGATGGTGGAGAAGTGATTCACGTTCTCTAGGGGATCCTCGATCCCTTCATATGATTCCATGCTTGGAAGCTTGTACCCTCCTGGGATTGGATGTGTCAGGACTTTAGGTGCTAACGGGGACCCATTATGTACGGGAAAATAGATACGTGTTGCTTGGCGACCAACCTAATCATACTCTTTTGCTATCAGCTCTCTAACTTCTTCTTGGGTTAACCTCTCAGGGAGGTTCTCAGGAATCCTTATCCTTTGGTGATGATGCTGCGGGGCGGCTTCAGCGGGCCTGGCCAGACGGGCAGGGTGTGCTATACTTGTAGCTACTGAGAAGTCAGAGTTCTCCTCTTAGTTGTTCTCTGGGGTATGATGCGAAGGCGGAGGAGGCGCATTGACCGGTGCGGGGATTCTATAGGAGCCCTGGCTGCTCCTAAGTTCCTTAGAAGTTTTAGCATTTCAGCTTGTCATTCCTCTATCTGGACCATTCGTCCTGTCAATGCGTTGGTCGGCGAGACCACTATCTCCTCCAAGCGTTGTGCATTGATGAGAGAATGTGAAGGGCCTGGATCGGCTTGTCCCTAGCGGACCGAGCCTTGGGTGGTGCGAGTGCTTCTCCTTGCCATGTCTCTTGTCACGAGTAACACTGTGCGGAGGATTTTGTCTTCTGAATCTTTAGAGCTTTGGGGAATTCCTTCCCACAGATGGCGACAAACTTTTGCGGTCTACTCAAGGCTCCTAAAACCGGTTCAGAATGAACCGTCTTAGCCCGGGAGCGGTCGAACATGCAATTAGTTAATGGGAGACGAGAAGGATGGCAAAGAGTCTTTTTAGCATGGAAAACCCCAGAATGGGATAAAAAACCACGTGGCCGGGACGGTGCCGACCAAACTTCACCACTTGCTGCTTCTTTACAGGGCTTGCTTGAAAGACCGGGTCAACAAGACGCTCCTCATTACAACATTGGGGGTGAGAGAGAGAGGCATTCAGAGGGTGATAGACCACCACTCTCGAAGCTCAAACTTCTTCTTTGCTGAGGTGGGGAGCACCGTGCTCTGGAACTTGGGTGCGCTTTGGAACTTGGCGCTCTCTGGAACTTGGGCGCTCTGGAACTTGGGCGCTCTGGAACTTGGGCGCGCTCTAGAAATTGGCGTGCTCTGGGACTTAGCGTGCTCTGAAACTGGGGCATGCAAGTTAGTAGATGTCCCTCAGAATGCTTTAAGGAGGATGAAGATCTTCGTTTGTCTTTGAAGTGCTTGAAGATTCCTTCAAGCACGGCTTTGAAGAGGTGGGAGATCTTCAAGAGAGCTCTCCCCCTCTCTCTCTCTCTCTCTCTTAAACTTAGGAGGAAAGAGTAGGAAATAAGATGGGAAAAAAGAGAACTCTTGGGGTTCTATTTATAGGCCTCATAGGTGGTTATGGTGGTTATGCAGATAATCACAGGCTATAACCACCATAAAAACTAAAAGCAGGCCAATTCTATAAGAATTACGATGCACATTAATTAGAAATTTCTATAAGCGCAAACTAATGTACATCCGGATATTTGCATCCGACCACTACGGTGGTTATACTGGCAGTTTTTTAGGTGGTTACCCGATAATCGGAAGGTGAAGAACGCAAGCGGACGATCGGATGGTGGCGAACTTTGACCGGCGAGGAGACCGAACGACGAGGAGAGACGGCCGACCGGCGAGGAGGGGAGGCCGGCCGGAAGGGAGACCGGCCTGGGGCGGCCGGATGCATGGCTGCAAGGCCCTTGCGGCCTTTCGATCGTGCGGCCAAAACTGGCCGACCACTCGGTCGGCTTGAAATCAGGGCGACCGGCGGCTGCGCACCAAGGGCGCGCGGCCTAGGCCGGCCTCACGGCCTTGGTCACACGCCTGTGGGCATGCGGCCTTGGCCGGCCAGGAGGCCGTCCTCACGGCTTCGGCCGGCCGCCAGGCCCTAGCGGCCTTGCGGCCTCGCGGTCAAGGCCGGCCGACCGGGGGGTCGGCCGGGTGGCACGACGGTCGAGCGCCGCGGGCATGCGATCGAGGGCAGCCGGCCATCGTCCAACCTCCGGATCCAGCGACCACATACCACGGTCGCGGCCGAGGCCGGCTGGGAGGCGGTTGCTCGGCCGCTAGCGTAGGCTTGGGGTCGCGCAGGCTTGCGGTCGCGTGTCACATATTCCCGGTCCGAGGCGATCGCCCGGGGAGGGGCGTCGGTGATGGGATGTCGGCGGAGGTTGGCCCACATGGGCGGTTAGGACAACGGATTGCGTGACGATCGTGTGTGCTATTCACAGCCCGGAATTCCTATATAATGGGCGAGACCCCATCAATATATATATGTATATATGTATATATATACTAGCAGCTCCGCACGGGCTTCGCCCGTGCTCGCAGGTCCCCGATGGCGGCCTCCGGCCGCCCAAACGACTCGCCACATCCAGGCGAGCGAAGCACAGGCTACGCCAAGCAATAAAAGCGGCCCTCAAATCCCGCCCGACCCAGCCTCCTTTCCTATGGTATAAGGGTGAAATACTCTTTGGTTTAAGGGCATATTAGTCCCATGAATGTTGCACCAAAGTGTACTTCTCCCTTATATTATAGTATATATTATAGTATATATATATATGTATATATATATGTGTGCATACATATATATATATATATATATGTATACATATATATATACATATATACATATATATATATATACATATTGAAATTCTGACTCCTGTTTTATAGATCTTGATGCATTTCTGCATATATTAGTTTAAAATTAAAGCATAAAATAATACTACTCATAGTACATTGACATGTCTGCTATATAATACTCGACATATACATATATATACATATATATACATATATACATATATACATATATACATATATATACATATATACATATATATATATATACAATTTTATAAATGATAATCTTGTCTATTCTTGTTTCATAAAATTGATTTCATTTCTAATTTCATTATCTCATTACTTTTGATTTAACATTACTTTGAACAAAATATCAAAAGTTTTCTATTAAAGTTTAAAGTTTTTAAAACACTTATTCACCCCCCCCCCCCCCCTCCCGCTCTTAGGGCGCCTACAGATCCAACAAGTGGTATCAGAGCCAGGTTATTCCAAATCGGATTAACAACCAGGAATAATGGCATCTCTTGATCATGATCTCGCTTCTACGAGTGGGGAAATTTTTAATATAAATGAAAAAGTATTATCACCACCTTTATTTATGGGTAAAAATTATAAAGGGTGGAAAATATTAATGAAAACTTCTTAAGGCCTTAGATGAAAAAGTTTGGAATATTACTATTGAAAAGCCATCTAGCGTACTAACTAGAAACGAAATTATTTTAAATGCAAAATCTATGAATAGTATATTTTGTGCGTTAGACCAAAATATTTTCAAACTTATTTATACTTTACCTACCGCATATGAAATTTGGAGTTTTCTTGAATGAACTTATGATTCTCCTTCTACAGCTACGGAACATTCTCAAGAACCGGAGAATATGCAAGCCTACGCAAATATTCAAGAAAGCTACACAAAGGATGGATCCATAGAATGCTCATCAAGCGGAAAGGATGATGGAAACTCTTGTTTGGAAGAGGAAGATGAAGAAGACAAAGGAATAATATGTTCAAATCTTGCCTCATCCACGAGCGATGTAAGGAAATCAAAATCTCCTATTTTTTGTACGTCTATTTCTACACTACAATTGCTACAAAATACTAAATGTAAGATTAAGAAACTAAAAATGGCTAATGCAAAACTACGTTTAGAAAATAAAACTTTGAAAGCAAAGGTGAATGTAGAATCCAAAAATGAAATGTTTGTATCTCCTGCATGCTCTTCATTTGAAAACTCTATATCTTGTTTTGATTGTAATAATATTAAAGAAAAATTCAAGGAACTTGAAAAAGAGTTTACTTTCATAAAAGAACAAAATGAAAAATTATGTTTAGAAATCTCTTCTCTGAAAAATGATTGTGATAAGTGTAATGACTATAAAACTGAAATTAAAGAGATGGATGAAACATTTGATGAATATTGAAATAATTATCAAAATCATATTGATTCTATTGTATCCACTCTTAAAAATAGCACCATAGCTTATAATAAAGCTAGACATAATCTTTTAATTAAGAATGATGAATTAAAATCAAAAATCAACTTGCTTATGAAAATGGTAAATACAAATTCACAAAAAATGATTATATCTAAAAACAAGTTGAATATGAATATGAACATCTTAACTAAGTTAATAACGGGAGTAAGAAACAAAAAGGATTTGTAAATCAAAAGCAAAATCACCATTATTTACAAAATCATGTTTCTCCCAACCTAAAATTAAATGCAAACAAATTTCCTCCAAATTATAAATTCAAAAATCATTTTGAGCCAAATATTCAAGTAAATGATTATGGAAATTTGAAAACTAAAAATAATGTTTATCCAAGGTTTGAATGGAGGCCCAAAGTTAAATATGAAACACTAGCTCCAATCAAAAGGGCCCGTTCAATCATATCTCCCCAAAAGCAAACACGTTGTATTTGGGTACCCAAAGGAACCGTCACACCTGGTCCTCTTTGGATACCTCAATCTCTCATTCATTAGTATCCAATCCTTTGCAAGAAGTAGAAATCAATTTCCTCCAAATTAAAATGAAATATCAATTCTCTACTTCATGATATGCTTTATTTCCTTTTTTTGCTTTTATTTCTTTGAGCCATCATGATAAGATCACTTTATATAACTTGTGATATGAATTTCACATATTAAACCTTAATTCATTATTAAATAAAATTGAACACAATTGAATAAATAGTCATATTATTTTCAAGTGATCTAATTATCTTTTATTCATTTATTTTATTTTATCCTTCTAAATCCATTTCCTAAAAAGTCTTATAAAATTTGAAAAAAACTAAATTTGTCATATGATATTATTAAGACTAAATGAAATATGTGTCAAAATGGATTCAAAAGGTGTATTTTAGGGGTATTAGGCTAAATTTATAAAATGCGCAAGTTTTGCTTAGGTATTTAATATATTTGCGTCATTTTCATTACCCCTAGTATGTTTAATCATAACCATGTCAAATTGAAATTAAAAAATTGCAAAAATCAAAAATATATAAGTCCTAATAAAACTATATATATATGTGATTTATTTAAGATTTCAAAAATCAAAGAGAAAATTTACAAAACCTTTCAAAATAACCAAAAATATTTTTCTCTTTATTTTTATCTTAAGTTTTCACCTTATAATATTCCTCTCTAATAATTCAAAAAGGATGAATATGAATGTTCTTTAATAATATCTCATTTATATCATCATGAACAATTAATTATGCGTATATAATTCTTATGTGTTAAAATTCATGATCATTTATAAGAATCTTGCCAATTCAGTAGATCTTTTTAATTCAAATATTAAAAATCTACAAAAGATCCTATTGATTTCATCAAATTGTTTGTGATCATGACCATTATATGAATCAATCATATTTTGCATGTATCTTATTTATATGAAGATCATAAAATCATCTTTATATCTACAAGAATAAATTAACTAGTATCATCACTTCATTCTATGTCCAAAATTTGAATGACTAGGTTTGTATACATGCAACATTAATGAAATAAATCTTACACCATCAAATTATGATAAAACTCTTCCTTCTAGTATTATCAACTAATCAATACAATCCTTCATGCTAGTGATCTAATGATGACATAATAAATCAAAATTAAAGAAAAATAATTGAAAGTTAAAATTAGTAATAACTATGGTGCTTTAAAATCAAATCTAATAAGAAATTAATCTCGCATAAAAGCCATAGTTTAAAAAATTGGTTCAATAAGATTAAGTGCTTAGTATGCCCATGATCATTCAACCATACTATGTGTCTCACTATAGCAAGGGCATAGGATTGTGTGCATTAGAAACCTAACCACTATGTCATGTCTTGTCCTTAATCGGGAAGGGTTCTAGTGGGGCCTTGCGAGGCACTGGGGGGAAAGAGTGCTAGGGTGAGCATTTTCTTTTGTATGCATGTGGAATTAACACCCCAACTTATGACATGTGTGCAGCTCCTCATGCCCATCTGTCACTTAGTACGGGGCTAGGGTGTAGACATGTTGTTAGGGTATCTTGATCTTAGACATACTTATGTTGTATACATTGCATGAATATTATTTCACTTAGTTACGATCATTTCACTCATGCATATTCGTGCTCAAACATGTTATCTTATGTTTTTCATATTATCTATTTATGAACTCTCATGCATGTGAAAAACACAAGTATTTTGAAAGTGTATTGTGACACCTTGGGCAAGAAATTGGGTTTTTGGACATATTAGCTTAAACTTGGAAAATCCACATTTTTGTGTATGCATATGTCTGATTTCATTGCGGAACTTCATTGTCACAAATCTGCACAAATATATTCAAAAGAAAAATTCTGAAAAATTTCACGTTTTCCCCAAAATTCTAGTTATATCACTACGGCCAGGCAATAGATGGGTACCGCTGGCGTTAGTGGGTAATTTCTGAATTTCCAATTTTCTTTTTCATTTCTTTTAAGTTCCTATTATTTTCTTCTAAAAATTCTAAACACAAAAAAAAACTATAAAACAAATCAAAATCCAACCATAAACATGCTTTGTTTTATTTCTATAAAATAAAATTTGTTTTATCTTTTTTTTTTATATATCAAAACCAACTACAAATTTTGAAAAACCAATCAAAACAACAAAAACATGCTTTTTATTTGTTTTATTTTTGTTTTTGAAAAACCTAAAATTTATAAAAAAAACTGATGTAATTTTCTATGTTTCAAGGATGATATGGTCTATCTTGCCAAGTTTTGTATACAATGTCTCGTTCTCTATTTCAAGTATCTTAATAACATTGTTTTTGTAGCATGCCTTGATCATTATCTTATGTGTGCTTTGAAATTGATTATAGAAATCATGTGTAGTATTGCATAGCATGCCTCTATGTATGAGTAAATGGCTTATATTTGCAAATGATTTCTTTCACTCGCACCTTTTGATATACTACATATGAATTTAATCTTCTCCTTCATGATTGTGTAGTGTAACAACTTAATATTATTGTTAGGCATGCTTAGTTTTACCTACACCACATGTAAAAATCTTTTTCATGCACCTAATTTTTGAAGAAGTATGTCTTTCCAAAATCTGTTGTTTGCACATACAAGTGAATTCAGAGACCTTTGTCGTTAAGCAAAAATTCAAATAAATAATTGACAAAGATAACTCCACCAGGAACTACTCACCCTCATGATAAGTCTTAATGAGCATTGTGAGGTTGAGCACCTTGGAGAGAATTGTAAAGTGCCTTGTAGCAAACATTTTTCCTTTTACACTACTTCTTCTTGTACACTGAATCACAAAAAATACTAAAATTCAAAATAATAATTGTGATTCCACAAGCACTACTTTGCACCCTGATAAGTCTTAATAAGCATTGTGTGTGCAGAGCACCTTGGTAGTTGTACTATTCTTCTATGTGCATTGAAAATTGTATATAGCTTTGTGGGTAGAAGTAACTCTAAAAGTGCTTTTTCAATAATATTGTGTTTATTCCATTATACATGTCATGTGTTTTGATTAACTCATATGTATACTTTTATAAAAAACACTATTTTGTACACATCATTAAGCCTTCTACTCATGAGAATTGGAGTATATTGCATATCTACGTGTATTATCTAAATTCTTAAGTAAATGCACTAGATAGCCTTGCATGATCAATACAATGTATAGGTGTACTTGTTTTCTCAATTTAGAACATTGTATTCTTCTATCTTGACTTGATATCTTGTATCATGCTTACATATTTTTTCTGCTACGCCATGTGAACTCTGTTTTGCATACCTTTCAAAACTAATATATGGCTATATTACAACTGAAATTATTTTGTGTACTTAAAATGCTACAACATCTATTTTGTTATGTCTCAAATTCTTAATCATCTACTATGCTTCACAACTCCTATATAGATGTTCACTTCAAAAAGTATTTCGTCATGCTTTCCACCTCTTTACTACTTGTACGCTCGATCATGCATACGTTGTTCCCAATAAGTGGTTTCTTTATTAAAAATTCTTCATATTCCTTTTTTTCTCTCCTATCTATTGTATTTTTTCCTAAGCGTTTAACTCTTTATCATGATCATTCCCTCTCTACACAGTTATTGCACTTTTTGTTGGACTACCTCTCCACCCTCTTTTGATGATACCAAAAAGGGGAGAATAAATTTGAAAGAAATTAACATGTTTTGGGGAGTCAAGTTCATAGGAAGTTTTGTTGTAGGGGGAGCATTCACTTAGGGGGAGAATTCATTTAGGGGGAGCATTTGAACATGCCTATTTTTCATGCTATCTATGTTAGTTCTCTATTATAAACACAAATTCCTATCAATTGAATTATTTCTTTCTAAGGGGATTTGTTATTATCAAAAGGAGGAGTTTGTTGGAACATGCTTTCCGCATCTCTTGGTTTGACAATAACAAATCATATTGTATTTGATCATACTTATTTTGTGTTAATAGTATGCAGGTTTCAGTGCTTTCAAATCTCCATGGAAATATGTTTTTGTTACTACCGCGCAGCGTTAAGACTATCGCTGGCGCTAACAAACTGCAGAGAAGGAAACTGCTGAGATGGAAGCTGCGTTCGACGAATTTGCGCTCGACGAAATGAAACCTGCGTTCGACGAACTGCTTGCTCTACCACGGTGCTCGACGAAAGGCATGCTTTACCGCGGTGCGCAAGAACTACCGCTGGCGCTAGCGTTCGACGAAATGGAGGTCGACGAAATGAAGCCGGTGTTCGACGAAGAAGCGCCCGACGAAGTGCTCTACCGCGGTGCGTTACAACTATCGCTGGCGCTAGTATTCGATCGACGAAATGATGTCTGCGTTCGACGAAGTGCTTATCACTGCGTTCGACGAATTTGCGATCGACGAAAGCAGAATCCCATTCGACAAAAATTCGATCGATGAAATATGAGGCCGGTTCGACAAATATGCGCCCGACGAAAAGAAATGTGCTCTACCGCAGAGCGTATGCACTATGTTGGCGCTAGCATAAATGGAAACATTTGACGAGAAGGAAACAGTGGAGAAAATGGAATGTCGACGGGACGCTATGTTTGGCAAGTACTATCGCGGCGTGTTAGGTCTAACGCTCGGCGGTAGCTTTTGGAAACATCCTGTCTGCAGTTGATTGAGGAGCAGATTTGGAAGAAGATTGTGGTTGAAAGAAGGAAATCTCGCTAATGTGGGGTGTTAGCGGTAACGCGCATCGCTAGTGTTTGGCGCTCAGAATGTTGCCTAAACTACCATGATCTGTGTGCTTCATTGTCTTATGTGGATACCGCAGGGCGGTAGTACTACCGCAGGCGGTAGTGGCTGAATCTATAAAAAGACGCGTGCCTCCTCCGTTGTTGCTTGCTGATACGAAAGGAATTGAAGCCATATATACAGAGCTCTCGTGAGAGCCTTCTTCAAGCAGCCCAAAGAACTCCGTCAACGTTCGTGAATGCAAAGAACTTGAAGACCAATATGATCGCATCTACATCGACATCAAGTTCTACTTTTGAGGGAGTTTCTAGTTTGTGTCTTGTTTTATTTTTCAAATTGTAATCTTTATGTCTTGTGTTCGGTAAAGGAACTCGCCACACGGCGACTAGGCCCTTGCGGGGACTAGGGGGAATTCGACACAGGGCGACTAGTTCTAGGTAGTACTTAGGGAGGAATTCGCCATACGGCGACTAGGTCTAGGGAGTAGATCTAGGTAGTGCTTGAGGCCTTTCTGGGGATAGGAAGGCTAGAGCGGCTTGAGGCCGTATTTGGGGAGAGATCGGCTAAAGCCAACCGGTTCGTGGGGATACGAGTCGGTATAGAAAACAAAAGGGGTTTCTCATATTATTTGCTTTTATTTCTAGCATCATTGAAATCAGATTTTGTAATCAATTTTATAAATGATAATCTTGTCTATTCTTGTTTCATAAAATTGATTTCATTTCTAATTTCATTATCTCATTACTTTTGATTTAACATTACTTCGAACAAAATATCAAAAGTTTTCTATTAAAGTTTAACGTTTTTAAAACCCTTATTCACCCCCCCCCCCTCTAAGGGCGCCTACAGATCCAACCGAAGAGAGATTAATTGTCCAAGGAAATACCTTTTCAGATAACTCAAAAAGGGAAAGGAATTCAAAAATTGAAGGATGGACAATAAATAAGAATATTAGAGAGAAGGAAGGCAGGGAAAAAACAACACATTCTGCATCTTGTCGATTAGGGCTTCCCCTTTTTCTTCTTCCTCCTGAACCCTAAAAGACAGAGAAAAATAAGAACTCCTCTCTCTCAAAACAGAACAACAGAAGGTTGCTCTTCATCAATATCTCATAGAAGCCAAATAACAATCACAAGAAAGCAGAAAGGATCTAAAGCTTTTAACCCTTGTAAATCATCACTATCATACGCAAGGGTTCATCATTTGCAGATCCAGCAAAGATAAGATTTGAAGCTGAAGGCTTCAACAGAATTCTGTGAGCAGAATTCTTCTCCATACTTCTTCCTCCTCTTTCTCCCTTTCTCCAACTGTAAAAGAGTTTTAAGAATCCCTCTTCCAAAGGATTCAGTGGTTCAAGATCTCCTTATCAAAAGATCTGTGGTTCAAGATCTCCTTATCAAAAGGTCTGTGGTTCAAGATCTCCTTAACAAAAGATTTGTGGTTCAAGATCTCCTTATCAAAAGATCTTTGGTTCAAGAGTCTCCTTATCAAAAGACTCAGGCACAGGTTGTGCTTTCCTACCAGGTGGTAAAAGAGGGGAGTACCCACATTTTGGGGAACCTCTATAAAAAATCTGTGTGTCTTTGATGTGATTTTCTGTGCTGTCCCATTTACATTTTCTGCATTCATTTCCAGCAATACTTATATTATTTATTCTGCCATTGGTTTTGATTGTGTGCATAATACCTTAGTAAAATTTATTGTTTGCACAGTTAGGATAGAAAAATATTTAAATCTCTATTCACCCCCCTCTAGAGGATTCTCAGAGGCACACTGTGCACTTTCAATTGGTATCAGAGATAGGTTGAACATTAAAAGGTTAACACCTTGATCAAAAAGACCTCCTACTCTTATTTCTTTATTACAAAAATATTTTATACAGAAAAGGATTTCTAAGGATTATTCCTCAACAAGACCTCCAGTGTGTAACTTGAATAAGTTCACACTCTGGAAAGCCAGAATAAAGTTCTATATAAACTCTATTGATGAGGACATTTTTGTTGTTATCATTTCAGGTCCTCCAGCCCCATACAAGAAAGATACCAGAGGATCTTCAACTGAGGAACCTGTGCCCAGGGCTGAGTGGACTAAAATAGAGAAAACGCAGAAGGCATGTTATGCCAAAGCTATGAATATTCTGGTCTCTGTTAAAATTTTGATTTGAATCGTTTAGGAGTAAGCAGGAGTTGCATCAACTGAGTTATAGCCAAACAACTACAATGTCACACAGCAATACAAAAGACTTTATTGAATCACAAAAGCTTCATTACACTTAGAGACATACATGGCGAGACATGATTCATAAGAATCACGAAGGAGAGAAGAACAAAACACACCAAAAAACAAAACTGGCGGCTTGACAAGCAGAGACCGCACAGACCGCTGAACTCCAGAGATCGCCCGGCTTGACCTGAGACCGCACGAACAGAAAATAGACAGGATGCCTACACTGCAAGACCGCCACCTCAGACCGCACGAACTGGAGCTTATTGAATTGAATGAAGAACAGAAGCTGTCGCCAGACCGCAACTCAGATCACCTAACCGCCGAAGGTTGCCTGATTACTGAGCTCGCTGTGAACAGCACAAGAACAACATAAACCAGTTCGCAGACAAGCCGCTGCCGAACTGTTTATTCAAGCCGCTGGGAAATCACCAAGGAAGGAGACCGCAACCTGCTGACCGCAAACCTGCGAACACAACAAATAGTCAACTCGCTTCCGAGCCCTCCCGACCTCAAAGTTGAGACCGCACAAAACAACCCAGGCTCTAGTTCTTACAATTATCATTTTTAATGATGGGCCATGCACCCCTATTTATAGGCGACAAGACGGATGTCATCACAGCCGCAAGAGAGGTACAGTCACCACCCGTCAGATCGCCAGCGGTCTCATAGAGCAGACCACGCGATCACACCACTTGGACAACATTCTGTCCAAGACCGCGGGTCTGCAGCAGATCGCGCATAAGCCGCGCGAACACAAGACCGCGCACAAGCCGCGCGAACACAGGACCGCGCACAAGCCGCGCGAACACAAGAACACTCATTCATTAGATCACTAAGAGCAAACCAAGAACATCTGGCCGACTCTAGACAAGTCGCCAGATCACCTAGCATAAGCCACTCGGTTACAGCGGTCACCCAAAAACAGACCTCCCGGTCTTCTACAAAGAAGATAGACCAACCAAGCAGAACAACCCGGGAAGAGACCGGAACACCACCAGGACAAACCGGTCAACACAGCAGACTGCCAGGACCAAACCGACAAGTCACCAACACAGAGACCGTGCGGTCTCTGCGATCACCAATAAATAGATCGCCGGCCACCTTCCACTTCACTTCAATAATTTCAATAGTCTCCACAATGTTAGATGACATTTTTCAGAAAGTTGCTGACTGCCAGTCAGCTAAAGAAATCTGGGAGTCACTTTCCAGACTTATAGAAGGAAGTGCTGATGAAAGGAAGGACAAGAAGTCACTTCTCATATCCCAATATGAGAACTTTCAGAAGAAAGCTAAAGAAACATTTGCTGATATGTTTGACAGATTCAGCCTTATCATTAATGAGCTCAGAGGCTTGGACAAGGAGATATCCTTGACTGAAATTAATGATAAAATCCTCATGTGCTTCCCAAGCTCATGGGATTCAAGGATCTGGGCCATCAGAGAGTCCAGATGCCATAGAGAAATCTCTACTGAGGCTATGCTAGGAAAGCTAAAGTCATATGAGATGCTTATTAAGAACAGAGGTGAATCAGAGGAAAGGAGTCAACCTCAACTCCTATCCAAAGGATCCTTGCTCTGAAAGCTACTGAAGGAGAGCCCTCCACTCCTGAAGATGAAATGTTCAGTCTCCTAGCAAGGAGATTCAGAAAATGGGTCAAGATAGAAGACTCAAGGAGAATGGAGAGGAGCTCTAAGCCCAGATATGATAAGACTCCAAGGAAGGAGATTATCTGCTTCACCTGCAATAAACTAGGGCACTTAGTTCCTGAGTGCCCACAAGAACAAAGGGACAGGAGCAGCAACAAGGATGAGAAGAAGAAGAAGAAGTCTTTCAAAGGCAAGGACAAGAAGAAAGCCAATGGTTTTATTGCTGAAACCTAGAGTGACTATGAAGCAAAGTTAAGCTCCTCATCATCTGAAAGTGATGATGAAACAGAAACAGCTTGCATGATGGCACTGGGGATGTCTTCAGATGATGAAGAAGAGCAGGTATCAATGTTTGATGAATTTGATTTTAGTTCTGATGATTTCAAAACCTGTTTTAAAGAATTTTGCACTGATTTTCTCAATGCACAAAAAGAAATAGAAACAGTTAGGTTAGAACTAGACAATCTAAAGCAAGATGAATTATATCTATTAAATCAAGATTTAGTAAATGAAATTGATAATAAGAATCAGAATTAATTGAAATTAGAAAAGAAAATCTAAAGCTAAAAGAAGAGCTAACAAAGGCAAAGGTCTTTGAGTACTCGCTCAATGGGAGGAGTCAAAAGCTCAGAGACATCACAGAAAATCTCTCCATGAGATTTAATCATCTATGGTTAGGAGCAGAGCCATCCACTAGCACAGAAATCCCTAGGAAACCTGCCTAGAAAAATCTAGTTAGCTTCATTAGACCTAGTGACTATGAATCATGTGAGGATAGTGCAAAAACTAAGGATTAGGAAGCCAATAAACCAAAGAAAATATCCAGAGGTAATAAAGCAAATCTTAACAAAGAAAAGAAATATCAAGGGAAGAATAATGCAGAGAAAGTAAACAATTAAAAGACTAAAGCCAAACCTGGGGTAATAAAACACTCTGCTGATCTCTTATATTTAGATACATTCTATGCTCATTTTAAGTATCAAAATAATAAACATAGGTTTGAGAAACTCATTCCTTATCATCCAAAAAGATATCATGAAAGACCCTTCTATTCTTTCATTGAACCATACAATGGTAAAAGCAAAGGGCCCAAGGTAACCTGGGTTCCTTCTAATGTTTGAATTGTTTGTGCGGGATTAGGTAGGGTCTCACTCAAGAGAGAATGGAGTGGGGAGAAAGATGTGGATCATGAAGAAAGAACTATATGAAACCAAGGGAGTGACTTCGTCTTTAAAACTTCCTTGATTGTCCTTATAGTTCATGAAATTAATATCATAAACTATACTTTCAATAAACATAATTGTTGGGAAAAACAACAAGAATTTTTTGAGAAAATAGATATGTTCATTCAAAGGTGCATCGAATAGAAGTCAACGTACCATCGACTCCTACTCGACGCCAGTGTCAAGAAGCACTCAGAGTGGATAATTCAAATATTAATCGACGCAACGTCGATATAACAGCACGAGCAGAGTTGCTTCTAGAAGCAATCTCGACATATTTTTGCTTGCCAAATACTAATTATTATCGATGGTGCTTCGACTTAAACCCTAAGTTGTGACGAATCATCTTCTTTTAAGCGATTTCAGCGTCGAATCATTTATGCTTTTGAATTTTCCTCTCCTTTCTCTCTTGCTCTCTTCTTCTCCAGCTCTCTTGCATCCCAGTCTCTCTCTCTCCCTCTCTCTCATTTTCTCTTGTGTTTGCAGGTACTTTCAATCCAATGGCTCCATCCAAGATCAACTCTGGTTTTGATGTGGATATGGATTCCTTCAATGCTGCTGTCAAAAGTTGCAAGGCCATTATAGGACTTTTTCAGTCTACTAGCCTGACCAAGCTTATCTCTACCAGGTGTAAGATTCTAGATGTTGAACTTACAGAATTCAAGGATAGTGTTCATATAGCAGATGATGGGTCCCTCCAAGGGATAATTTCTGGACAGGATATCAGTGTATCTGAAGAAATACTTTCTCAAGCATTTGATCTACCCACTGGAAGAATTGACAGGAGACGAGACAAAGAATGTCTTGGAGAGCATGCAGTTCAAGAAGGATAAAGCCATCAATCTAAAGAAGATTGATCTTGGAGAGGACTACAGGTTTCTGGCTGATATTGTAGGGAAGGTGCTCCTTTGCAAAATCTCATCTCATGATGTTATATCCAAGCAGCAGCTGCAGATCATGGGGATTTTTGTCCTTCAAAAGAAGATAAACTGGGGTAGATGCCTCCTGAGAATGATTGGGCACAAATATGCCCACAAATAAAATGCCTACATAAGAATCATGAGCCAGGTGCTCTTCCACCACTATCCAAGTGTGTGCAAATCCAAGAGAGTGTCCATTCCTCTAGGAAAAAGCCTAAATATAGGTATCTTCTCTAAGTGAACCGGGCAGATCCTAAAGCCTGGTCAAGTTGTATATTCGCCTCCACCATCTCCAACTCCACGGGATACTATCCCGATCTCCCTCAGGATGTTATTCCAGCACAATCTTCTCCTCAACAACAACAGGAAATTACTCCCCAATAACAACGACAACAATAGCAACAAAACCTCCAATACATCCCATCTACTACAGTCCGAGAGCCAATACCTCACATTCCTCAACGACAACATCATCAATTATCCACTATCATCTCAGACACTCAGTCTGCTCCTCCACCACCATCATTCTCTCTTGAAGTCTATCATGCAATCTCCCCTATCCAAGAAGACTTTCCACCATCGCCTCCTATATCTACCACACCTATCCCTCCATTTGACCTTGAGCAAGTCATCTCAAAAGTAGTAGGGCTAGCCTCTAGCACCTTTGCTGATCTTCTAGCTACTCAATCAAGAAAATTTGATAAAAAGTACTCTCAGATGGAGAGTGAATTACTCCAATCCAAAGGATCTCTCTTGGCTCTAAAAACATTCATATCCTCCTCCTTTGTCACCAAAGAGTTCTTAACATCCCTAGACATCAAGGTTCAGAAGGGGGAGATGGTTCAGGAGGAAGAAAAAATTTAGGAAGAGGTAATGCCTCTGGTAGAAGAAGATCCCAATAGAGTTACTATCATTCAGAAAGGAATAGATCCAATAGAGCTTCCTGCAACAAATCCTCAAGGGAATCTGCAAGAGGAAGTGATGGTTGAGGATGCAGCACTGAACCAGGGGGAGCCTCTCTCAACTCCTCAAGATAATATTGTACCAAATCAGGGGGATCTCCCTATAACACCTTAAGAACCAGCTCAAGAGACAGCTAGAGAATAAATCCAGGGGGAGGTAATTCCTTTTACTCTGGGGAAGCCTAATGAAGATGACCTGCTGGATGAGGTTGCCAATATTACTAAGGAGGCTTCTTAGACTGCTGAACAAGATCAAACCTATCAAGAAGCAGCAATGTCTCCTGAAGATGATGAGCCTTTAAAGTTTGCATCAAGGAAGGTAATTCCACATGTCCTTTCCAGAAAAAGGAAAACTCCTGATAGAGGACAGTGAGGTCCAGGTACTTTAATTTTGAGATAAGTTCAATACTTTTCTAGTCTCTGGTGGATACAGTTATTAAGAATAGTATAACTTACTTGACAATGTATGAAAGAGTCTGTGATTTCATTCTGTCATATTTTATTGTCTATATTATCTTGTATGTATTTTTGCTTATATAAAAGATTGTGTAAAATCACATTAACCAAGACTGTAAAATTTGTCAAGATAAATAGGGGGAAATTGTTAGGAAAAACTCCTTGGATTTAACTTAACAAATTATCTAAAGTGATTTTAACTCTTAGGTTTTAATTACCCATTATATAGTGAGGGTAATTTGGTCATTAGATGTCTTAGGATATCACACACAACTTGGAGTGTAAAGACCAGAGCAAGACAAGCACAAAGTTGGTTGAGTTAACAATTGCGTCGAATAATATTCGAGGCAACTTTGACTTCATGTCGACGTAACTTAGACTAGAAGTCCAAAGAACTCAGCCTCTCTGTCAAAGTAGATCAATTCGACGCTACGTCGAAACGATATCGACGTAGATAAAGGAGCGTGTCAAAGCTGTCATTGAAGTCGACGCAGCTTTGACTTCAACTCAACGCAGAAGGAAGAATATGTCGAAGCCATCTGAAGTCGATGCAACGTCGACTACAATTCAATACAGATGATGAAGTTCAGAGCCAAGCCTTCAACTCGACGGCTACATCGTTAAGTAATCAACGTAACTTCGATAGCAGAGTTCAACCAAAGCTTGAAGGAATTCAAAGTTACTCTTACATGAACTCGAAGGTTCGTCGATAAGAAGAAAGAATGAAGCTGACGCAGCAACGAATACAGTCTGAAAAGGAAACCTTTTCAGTTGTTCCTTTTGCACTCTCACTGAGGACCCACAGCTCTAAAGACCATTCTACAATGGCTTGTGTATTGCCTAGAAAAGAGAGGAGCAGTAAAGAAGACGGGGAAAGCTTTCTTGGAAAGGATCAAGACATTTGATAGATGGGTTGAGAACAAATGAAGGGAGAGAGATTAATTGTCCAAGGAAATACCTTTTCAGATAACTCAAAAAGGGAAAGGAATTCAAAAATTGAAGGATGGACAATAAATAAGAATATTAGAGAGAAGGAAGGCAGGGAAAAAACAACATATTCTGCATCTTGTCGATTAGGGCTTCCCCTTCTTCTTCTTCCTCCTGGAACCCTAAAAGACAGAGAAAAATATGAACTGCTCTCTCTCTCTCTCTCTCTCTCTCTCTCTCTCTCTCTCTCTCTCTCAGAATAGAACAATAGAAGGCTGCACTTCATCAATATCTCATAGCAGCCAGATAACAATCATAAGAAAGCAGGAAGGATCTAAAGCTTATAACCCTTGCAAATCATCACTATCATAAGCAAGGGGTTCATCATTTGCGGATCCAGCAAAGAGAAGATTTGAAGCTGAAGGCTTCAACAGAATTCTGAGAGCAGAATTCTTCTCCTTACTTCTTCCTCCTCTTTCTCCCTTTCTCTAATTGTAAGCGAGTTTTAAGAATCCCTCTTACAAAGGATTCAGTGGTTCAAGATCTCCATATCACAAGATCTGTGGTTCAAGATCTCCTTATCAAAAGATATGTGGTTCAAGATCTCCTTATCAAAAGATCTGTGGTTCAAGATCTCCTTATCAAAAGATCTGTGGTTCAATATCTCCTTATCAAAAGATCTTTGGTTCAAGAGTCTACTTATCAAAAGACTCAAGCACAGGTTGTGCTTTCCTACCATGTGGTAGAAGAGAGGAGTACCCACATTTTGGGTAACCTCTATAAAAAATCTGTGTCTTTGCTGTGATTTTTTATGTTGTCCCATTTACATTTTCTGCATTCATTTCCAGCAATACTTATATTATTTATTTTACCACTGGTTTTGATTGTGTGCATAATACATTAGTAAAATTTATTGTTTGCACAGTTAGGATAGAAAAATATTTAAATCTCTATTCACCCCCCCCCCCCCCCCCCCTCTAGAGGATTCTTAGAGGCTCACTGTGCACTTTCAGAGAAGTATAAATGAAGACAAGTCCATAAATCACATGTTATATTGATATCATAAAATAGAGATGTCCACAGATAATAACTGAAACAAAACGTAGCAATATAATGGGCTCAAGCCCAGTACAATATATCCTCACTTCAAGGTCACTCTCGGAAGCAATTCTATAGATAGACACTCACAGATCCTGGAACTAGTGCTCCCGTGCTAGACTGACCCATCTCCATCTGCGCCGGCCTTTGGTGGTGCGGCGTCTCCTCGATCCACAAAAATGATATGGTCCACCGACCGTTAGTCAAAAAGACTAAGCCTCGTTTCCCCCCCATCCATCCCCCGGTGGCCTAGGCACCAAGCAGGAGGATGAAGCAGAGGACAGCAAGGGGTATAAAACAAAGCGGGTGACATGTCTTAGCTACAAGAGTATCTATCACTACACAGGTGTTTATATATATGAAGCAGTAAATAAAGCAAGGCAAATAACAAGTAAAGTAAACAAGTAAAGACAAGTAAAGAATAGAAAATTAACCATTGATTTATAGGAATGCCCATACAAACCTATAGACCAAGGGGTCATTTAGCAAGGCCTATCGTATTAAAAGTCCCATAACCAATTTATATGATAGGGGTAGGGGTTGATATGTGATGCTTATGCTATGATATGAAGTGTTATGTTGGTTAATGTCATGATCATACAAGTGCAACTCACACACTTCGACTATATGCACACAGACCTTTAGTTCCCCCTTTTTGGAGCTAGCAAAACTCCCAGGATACCCCGTAGTGGCAAACGGAAGCGGTGGGTTGGGCCTCGCCCACCTTTAGGTTGGTATTCACACTACCTAACCTAGACCTATAATATGCCTCAACGCAAACCCGCAGAGCGCCTGCGTACTCTTACTGGCTATACCACCAGACTTTCTTGGCTAAGTGCAAATCCACACTTGTCGAGTTAGCGTATCGAAGCCGGTGTGAATGACTGTCAATACTGAAGACCCACCAGCTTTATGCACATGAAATTATGATTACAATGTATCTACGAGCCATAAACTCCCCGGGCTAACCTGCTTGCCACCATAAACCTCTATGCCACTGGCTTGCCGGACCAACCTGTCTGTGCCTACAACCACCGATCCTACCGCTCGTAAGGCCAAACCAGCTTACCACCCATAGCAACGGGGTGTGGGTGAGTGTATTATTGAATTAATCTTGCATAACAAATTTTTCCTATGGTTTTGGGTTAACCATGGACTTCCCGAGGACTACCCTGTGAGGGGCTCGTAACAGTACTAGGAGCTATGATGGGTTGAACCCCAAATCTCCCTTTCCAAGGCACTTACTATTATTGATAACTACCCATAAGCATACCCCTCTCACCATTAAAGTTATTAACCCTAAGTGTGTTTTATTCCACTCCATGGGAATGACGATCTTTCGTCGACCCCGAAGCACACTCTTGCCTCCTAGTCAATCAGACATCTTACTCCCCATGTAAAACCTACATGTTTATCCTTATCTGCATTTTCACTATACGTAGACCACCCAAACTATATGATGTATAAAAATAGAAAGATTCCCAAAGCTCATCCAAATGACCCAAGATTATTATTGGGGATGTGTTATGATATTTTAAGACTATCTCCAGAAATTCATAATTTTCCTAATTTATTTAGCATTTATTATAATCCCAAAATCAGGGAACCTATGACTTTGAACATCAAGTATGATTTTCTGATAAGCTATGGCCATAATAAAATTTGTACAGCTATATGTTATCAATGTAACAGCTATATATGAATTTCATAAATTTCCAGAAAGGTTTTAACCTCCATATAAAATGTTGATTTTACATGCCGATATGCGCTTAGATGGTGGATTTCTTCTGGAAAATAGGGGGAAACTCATTCCCTTCACCCCCTGAGCCCTTTTATAGAACCAATCCTGGTAGAGGGGGAGAAGAAGCTTGGGATTCCTCCATTAACACCATTCATGGTGAAAATTTCGGCCATCCCCAAAGGCCATCCAATTCATCCCCCATAAGAGTTGGAAAACCCTTTAAAATTCTCCTAATTGATAGAGGGAATGAATCCTCATCAATTGGAAGGACTTTTGGCCTCCCTTGACCATGAATTTGGCCACCAAAATGAGTCTCATCTGTCTCCCATCGGTTGAGCTACCGCTAGTGCTAGTGCCAGCGCTAGCATCTCGACAGTGTAACGCTCGCCGGTTCGGCAACCGCCGCCAGTGTTGGGGATAGTGCTCTGCGCTAGCGCTAGCACCTGCGCTAGGGTCTCGAAGGTATACGGTTTGCCTCAGCGGTTTGGCATTTGTCTCAGTGGTTCATCTAAACCACCACTACCGCCAGCGCTAGCCCCTAGCGCCGGCGCTAGCGCCGCATTCAATACACCCCCTTCTTTCTACGAATGGATAATTAGGGTGTTACGAGGGGACCCCCTTAATGGGTTAGACATGCTATGGTGGGTCATGGGTCATGGTGACGCCCTAAAGCCAACCCTAGGCTCGATAACTAAAAACTACTATCCGCAGACCATGGTGATTTTCACTTCAAGCCTAAGCTCTTACGATCTCTTCGCGCATCCTAGGGTTTTGTCATGACCTAGTCATGACAAAACTGTCCTAGGGGGTCTAGTTGTTTGGGTGATGTTACAAATCCCAATACATTAAAATAAAAATCTCGTCCCAAAAATTTAGTTTAAGCCTACAGGATTTCTAACGCAAGTGCTTGAATGTAACATCCCTAGAAAAATTAAATTATACCTGACGCGAAGAACTCCGGATACTTATATTGCATCAGGTCCAGTGGCTCCCAGGTGTGCTCCTCCTATCCATGATTCCTCCACAGGACCTTGACCAGTGGGACCTTCTTGCACCGTAGGACTCGCATCTCAGTGTCGTCTATCTGGATCGTCTCCAGATGAACCAATCAATCCGTAGCTACTGGTCCATCCACTATAGATATCTGCTGCTCTAGCCGTAGTAGAGCACTCCTAAGGGAGGAGACGTGAAAGACGTCATGCAACCCCGCTAGCTCCGGCGGCAGCTCCAGTCAATATGTCAGGGGGTCGATCCGCTCCAGGATCCTGCAAGGCCCCATATATCTAGGACTGTGCTTCTTCTGCCCACGTTCCTGTGAGACTCCGTGCATCGGACGTATCTTCAAAAACACCTGGTATCCAACCTGGAACTCCACTACACAATGTCGCGCATCGTAATACTTGGCCTGCCTGCTCTGGGCTTCCAGCATCCTATCTCGGATCAGTCTCACTTGAGCATCCGTATCCTCCATGAAATCCGAGCTGAGGGCCTTAGGATCCTCATCATGGATCCAAGACAGTGGAGTCCTGCACCTTCATCCATATAACGCCTCGTAAGGGGCCATGCCTATGATGGACTTTTGACTGTTGTTGTAGGAAAATTCTACAAGTGGCAACATTCTCTCCCATGGCTCTCCACGATCCAAAATGGATAGGCGTAATAGATCCTCCAGCATTCGGTTGGTATGTTCTGTTTGCCCGTCTATCTATGGGTGGAATGTTGTGCTGAATGTCAATCGTGTACCCAAATAAACCTGGACCGATCTCCACTCTCGGGATGTAAACCGTCCATCCCGATCCGACACGATCGTCCTAGGAACACCATGGTATCGGACGAACTGCTCCACAAATCTCCGTACCAAATCACGGACCGGAGTGTCCTTCCTGACCGAAATTAACCTGACCACCTTCATTAACCTGTCGACGATCACCCATATCAAATCATTCCCTGCACGGGATCGGGGAAGTCTGTGTATGAAATCCATCGCAAAGTCGTCGAACATCCACTCCAGCATTGGGAGTGGCTGCAACAATATGGTCGGGCTGTTGCACTCCACCTTTACGAGTTGGAAAGACTCATAGTGGGTCACAAAGTAGGTGATGTACCTCTTCATGTCTGGCCAGTACATGGTCCTCTTCAAGTCCGATGTCATCTTGGTGATACCCGGGTGCACTGAATATTTGCTACAGTGAGCCTCGGTCAAAATGTCGTCCCGAATTCTGCCCCATGTCAGTATGTAAACTCGAGTTCTGAAACACAGCAGCCCATCCTTCAATGAATAATCCCTAGCCATGCCTGCCTCCAAGGCCCTGAATATCAGCTCCAACTTGGCATCCTTCCTCTGTCCATCCCTGATGCGGTCTCGATTGTCATCTGTGGCACTCATCATCGCCAAGTACTCCTCATAGAGCTCTGGGTCATCCGAGGATACCAAGATGATATGTATGTCCTCTGAAATATTCACCAGCTCCAACGTCATCAGCTGGGGTTCTACTCCTGATGTGGTAGCTCTCCGGCTCAGCGCGTCTGCCACCACATTCGCCTTCCCTGGGTGGTAGTGCATCGTATACTGGTAGTCTGACAAGAACTCCACCCATCATCTCTGTCGGATGTTCAGCTCCTTTTGCGTGTCCACGTACTTCAGGTTCTTATGATCTGAGAATATATCGCAGTGGACACCATAGTGGTAGTGTCGCCAGATCTTCAGAGTGAATATAACTGTTCCCATCTCCAAGTCGTGCATCGGGTAGTTCTGCTCATGATTCTTCAACCGATGGGAAGTGTACGGTATCACATGCCCGTTTTGCATTAGAATGACACTCATCCCCTGATACGACGCATAAGTATACAATGAAATCCTTCCTTCCCCGATGGAAGAGCAAGGATAGGAGCAGACGTAAGCCGACCCTTCAGCTCCTAGAAGGCTGCTTCGCACTGCGATGTCCAAACGAATGTGGTATCCTTCTTCGTCAAGAATGTGAGCGGGAGGGCTATCTGAGAAAAATTGATAATTTATAGGTAAGTAGTCTAATTCCCCTATAGGGGGTGAATAGGTCTCTTTGGGTTTTACTAAATTGTTGCTAGCAGTTAATGAGTAGTAAATAAAAACTCAAGCAAACATAGAAAACACACAGTTGTATATATTGGTTCCCCAAAACAGTGTGCCTATGGGTAGTCCATTATCCCTCTAATCTTTTCTAACAGTGTGTTAGACAAGGCAAACTCCGCCAATCTCAGCTCCAAGAGCTTAAAACTCAAATCCCTCAGGATCTCTCAGGTTTTCTCCAAACCCTACCTCAGGCCTAGCTGCCCTACTAACTCAGAGTGCTCCCACTCCTACAGCTCAGAGATCTCCTTTATCTCCTACCTCGGGCCTATCAAGAAGCCCTACTTCTCAGGCAAAATGCCCTACAACTCAGGCTCAACAGCCTTACCAAACTCAGGCTTAACAACCCTACAGCTCAGGTTCAGCAACCTTACAAACTCAGGCACAATGCCTTACAAGCTCACAACTACATAGTTCCTACAATGAGTATAAGTTTTAGTTTACAACAATGGACAGCATTGATTTGATGTCTTCTGTTGATGGTGCACAGCTGATGCAATCTTGAAGCTGGGCTGAAAGTAATCTTTAGACCTACTCCTTACTGATCCTTCTCTTCAGTAGATGAAAGAGGATCACCTTGCTCTTCAAAATAGAAGAGCTATCTTCTCTCCTTGTATCTTCTTCCTGGTTCAGTAAGCAGAAGGAGAGAAAGCTTGAAAGCCTCAATGGAACAGTAATGGTTTTTTCACTTTTCAGCACAGCAAAATACTCTCCTCTGAAAGTGCCCTAAGTTGTTCCTTTATACTTCATTTGTCTTCAATGGCTCTTAGAAAGGGCTCTGACACTTTGGAAGAGGATGGAACACTTTATCTTCCATTTACAGCTATTTTGCGCCAAAAGCAAATCCCGCTAGTGTCATCTTCCTGATTTGAATCTGTCTCAGCGGTTGGGCTAAGACAGTCTTCTGTCTTAGTGGTTGAGATGTCTTGGTCTCAACGGATCTGCTGAGACAGACTGTCTTCTCAACAGATTTTGTCTATCTGCAGCTCAACTGAGGCAAACTCCTTATCAGCGGCTCCTGGCCTCGTCTCAGCAGTTCTGCTGAGACAGTGAGTTCTTCTCAGCGGTTCAGACAGTGAACCACACACATTATTCCAATCCTTCGAATATCTAAACTCTGCATTGTCATGATACAAAATTGGGTTTATCAAATACAATATGTACTTAGCATTGTGAGTGATTCCTTTTCAAATTAAGGGAACATTGAGGACAATATTCCCAACATTCTCCCCCTATTTGAAGAAGGCAGAACATCCCCAATGCTAAGGTACATAACAAGAGAAAACTTATCATGTAAATGTATTACATTGCATTCAAGATATCATAACATGTAAATGTTAACATTACTTTGGCATTACAGATAATGTCATGATAGATTATGTACATGACAACATAATAACAACATTGTTTATAAAAAAACATTGTTAACTATTTATGTTTAGGCATTACAAAATATTATAAAGCAATAATACTGAATAATATTAAGCTTTGACTAAGATTAGCCTATAACACAAACCAATCAATTTCAACAAAACTTTCATTTTCATTTCTGTCATAATGTTGAAACATTGTTCAATTTACACTTTGTTTTACTGAAAACTAAATACATCAATTTAAGTTTTTCTTCTCTTGGAACTATCAGCCTTATCATCAGCAACCTCCTTCCCTTTAGTAGCAACAGCTATCTCGGCTAGCTTCTTCTTATTTTCTTTCCTCTTGAAATACAGATATGGCTTTGGAATGTATTTGGAGGGCATCCTTTTTGGATTGTTCTTTCTCACTAGATTTTCCTTGAAGATTCTGTCTCTTTGAGTGTTCCTTTCTAGATGCCTAATCCACTCCTCAGCTGGATAGATTCTATCAATGTCCTTCTAGACTTGACCATGGCTTAGCCAAGCATTCAAAATTATACTATGTGAGTCCTCACTCCAATATTCAAAATCTGGGTGTTTGCCCTGCTCTTCCCTTTGCTTAGCCATGAATTCTTCAGCTAGCAATATTCCTTCTCTCTTCCTTCTCTTTGCTAGTTAAACATTTTGAACAATTTTGGCCTGGCCCTCAAAATTAAAGTCTTCCTTTCTATAGTTATCCAGCAGTGGAACATTGAGGGCAACCCTGGTACTTGTAGCACTTTGAGAGCCAATTTTGAAATGGTCTCAGCATTGGCCACCTCCCCCTTTCTGTCTTCTTCAAATATTTTGGCTTCTAAGGTCTGGGAGGAAGCAGCTACAGAACCTGAGATGGTTTGGAAGGTATTTTCCATATCAGACTTGATCTCATCCTTCATTTTCTCAACTTCTCCAATCATTGTAGTAGCTGTATTCCAGACATACTCTTTTATATGATTGGAGGCTTTTTCTATAACTTCATCTGTCTTGCTTACATAGTTCTTTACATAGGGCATGTCTTGCTCAGACAGTTGGATTTGTTTGTCCATTGATCTCAGGATATTATTTTTAGCAACTACAGATTTCTCTGCTAGATCAAACCATTTAGTCATTTGCTTGTTGAGGAAGGCAGTTTCTTCCTTAATCTTTTGAACTTCTGCCAAGACTTCTTTCTTGACAGATAATATTGAGCTATCAATATAATTCTTGATTGAATTCATCTGACCTTCAATTAATAGGTTGATGGAGCTGATTAGCTACTCATGTGATATTGTTGATGTGGAGGGGACATCAGGTACTATATCAATCTCCCCCACAGCCTGAGCAGGTATTTGCTCCCCCTCAGCTGGATCATTTGGCTAGGCAGCAACCTAATTGTCTGCATCCTTCTTCCTTGCTTCTTCAACAATCCTTTCTTGCTCCCCCTCACTTAGAGCATCTACGTCTTCTTTATCAGGAGTGTTCTTTTGCTGCTCCACCTCAGATGAGGGATCATCATTTTCCTGATTATCTTTCCAGTAGCCTGCTGGTTCATGAGGGATTAGCTTAATTATTTGCTCCATATTGAATATAAATAAATCAATCTTACCATGAAGATCAGCAACAAAGTTGTCTTCTTCATCCTCATGATCTTTTGAGGAGGATAGAATGATCTGAGCACCCTTGTCAACAACAGCAGGATTGGAAGCATCACAAGTGGTGTGATCTTCTTCATGTCCTTCTGACATGTCCGTAACAGCAGCAATAGCTTCATCATCCTCTTCTTCCTACTCTTTCTCTGGAGCATGGCCTTCATGACCAACATTGTCATGTTCTCCTTCTTGACCCTCCTTTGGTAGACTGCTGGCTTGTCCTTGATTGTCCACAACTGGGACATTCTCTTCTGCCTTTGACTTAGAGTCAGAGCTGACAATCCTTCCTTCCTCAGCCCTTTGAGCAATTTATTCTTCTTATCCTTGGATTCAGATGATTGGCTCATGGGGAGGACCCTTGAGAATCTGTCCAGGGTCTTGATATCCATTCTCTTCAAGTAATGGAGGTTTGTTCCTTTGGTCTTGTCAAATGTTTCTGGGTAGGAGTTTAAGAGGTAAAGTGAGAGAATTCTACCTAGGTTAGGGGTCTGCAGACATTCCCTTATCCTTTGATAGAGCATAGTAGCCCAGGATGTCTTCTTCTTAAGAATAACTCATGACATCAAATCAAACATATGTTTTGATATGGTGTCATGAGATCCTGTCTTACACAGTATAGCCTTGCCAACAATATCAGAGAGCAGTTTGCCTCTCTGGTTAAAGAACTTCCTCTTTAGTGAGCCAATTTTGGCATCACTGTACTCACAGCATAGCAGGGCTTGGTCTTTATCTTTGTCAGAAATGTCATCTTCCTCTTCTTCACTGTAGGAGGTCAGCTGAAGTGCCTTTTCCATTTTCCTAATAGAGATTTTTATCTTGATACTCCCAATCTTGCCCTTGATTGAGGAATTGGATGAGGACATCTTAGCACTGGTGAAGAATTCCAGAACTTCAGTTCTGAGAATCATTGTTGGCTCAGATAGCACATACTCTAGTCCTTGATCGGATAGAAGTTGAATCACTTCTTTTTTTCTGCAGGAGCATGTTGAAATCCATTTCTTACTATTTCATATCCTTCATGTAGATCTTTTGCCATCTTTGGCACCATTTCTTCTGAAGGATAGGTCGATGAGACGGGAGGGAGAAGGGTTCGTCTCGTCGGCTAGGTAAATGAAAAGTGAAATTAATTAATCAACATTCTGATATTTATAGGGGCTTGATTTAGGTTTAGATTTGCCCTAAGTATATATGTTGATTAGACTTATCAATTTGATTGGTTTTACATTGTTGATGTGTTAATTAGGGTATGTTTTAATTTATCCAGCCCGTCTCAGCGGAACCGCTGAGACGTAGTTGTTATCCACTGGGACAAGTATTGTCAACCACTGAGATAGTTCTAGTCATCTCAACAGATTAGCTGAGACCTTCTCAGCTGTCTTAGTGGTTCAGCTGAAACCTTCTCAGTTGTTTCAGCTGATTTCACTGCCTATCAGTGAACTATATAATTAAGCTTATTTCAATTCCTATTCATGTTACCAATCATTTAGATAGCAACTTATCCTATCAAAGCATGTTATACATGTTCACATGTTTTACTAAAGCTAAGGATTAACATAATGAGCAAGTTAGTTGAATTGATAGTATAAAATCTATTCTAGTTTTAACATACCATGCTCAATTTTAAGAGCATTAAACTTTCCCTCATCCAATGGCTTTGTGAAGATGTCAGCTACTTTGTTTATCAGTGGGGACAAATTCAAGGCATATGTCTTCACTTTCAATATGCTCTCTAATAAAAATGATACCTTATCTATATATGCTTAGTCCTGATATATGAGACAGGATTTGTAGCTATAGAGATAGCACTGGATGAGTCACAATATAGGGGAGAATTACTTACCTTGAGGTTATAATCCTCTAGCTGATGTTGTATCCACAATAGTTGTGCACAACAACTTCCTGCAGCAATGTACTCAAATTCAGCTGTGGATATTGCCACATTGGTCTGCTTCTTGCTGCTCTATGAGATCAACCTTCTTCCTAGGAATTGACAAGCTCCACTTGTGCTTTTCCTATCTTCTTTGCAACCTGCAAAATCTGCATCTGAAAAGTCAATTAGTTCAAAATCATTGTTCCTAGAGTACCAAAGGACAAGATGTTGGCTGCCCTTAAGGTATCTCAAAATCCTCTTTGCAGCTGGGTAGGGAGATTCCTTAAGGCATGCTTGGTACCTAGCACAAACTCATGTAGCATACATAATGTCTGGTCTACTGGCAGTCAGATACAACAGGGACCCAATAATGCACCTGTACATGGACTCGTCAAAGGGATTACCCTTTTCATCCTTGTTCGGGAAAATGTTGGACACCATGGGAGTTTTCGTGGTGGAAGCTGATTCCATCCCAAACTTCTTAATAAGCTCCCTAGTGTACTTGGTCTGAGAGATGAAAATCCCCTTATCAGACTGTTTCACTTGGAGGCCTAAGAAGTACTTAAGCTCTCCCATACTGCTCATCTCAAACTCCCCATGCATAAGGTTGGCAAACCTTTTACAAAGGTTGTCATCTGTAGACCCAAATATTATGACATCAACATAGATTTGGACTAGGAGACATTTGCCCTTCGTTTCCCTAAGAAACAATGTATTATCTATCTTTCCCCTCAAGAACTTGTTCTTGATGAGAAAGCTAGACAAGGTTTCATACCAAGCCCTGGGTGCTTGCTTTAGACCATATAGAGCTTTCCTAAGCAAATAAACATGAGAAGAGAGGGTTGGATGAATAAAACCTGAGGGCTGCTCCACATATACTTCTTCCTTTAGATTGCCATTCAGAAATGTTGATTTTACATCCATCTGGTATACTTTGAACCCCCTGTGGGCAGCATAGGCAAGGAAAAGCTGTTAGGAATCTTGCCCACATGATTCCTGATTTGAAGAAGTCACCAAGTCAAGAAAACTTCACTTTGTATTTGATGGCTTCTCTAGCTTATAAATCTCAAGAAGTTAGTAGAACAAGATTCGTCGAACGCAGAAGGAAGTTCATCGAACGAAAAATGGAGTTCGTCGAACTCAGAAGGAATATCGACGACCGCTGAGAATTGGCATGATCGTCGAACGCAGAAGGAAGATCGACGACCACTGAGAATTGGCGTGTTCGTCGAATGCAGAAGGAAGATCGACGACCGCTGAGACTTGGCGTGTTCGTCGAACGCAAAAGGAAGATCGTCGACCGCTGAGACTTAGTAAGATCGTCGAACGCAGAGAAGACGCAGTATCGTCGACTTCACTAAAGTGGCCTTGTCGTCGAGAAGATCGGAAATCGTCGTGAAGAAGCCTTGTTGTTGAAAATTCTAAGTATGAATGATGGCGTTGATCATCGGCGTAAAGAAGGAATGTCGTCGAGAAGAATGGAGAAGGGCAGCTGAAGACAAGCAGCTGCTAAAATATGATCTGTCGGCATGCTATCACTCATGTCGTCGAGAGAACAAGGTGATTACGATGACACAGTCAGAGATGGCATATCGTCGTATATACAGAAGAGGCAGAATGTCTCGTATCGTCGAGATATCAGCTTCAGAGGCAGAAGTAAGAAGAACTGAAGGTCTACCTAAGTTTAAGGCATCGACAAAGTCCTATCGTCGAGATATTGTCCATGACGTCGTAACAATGGAAATATCGTTGAGTCAGATTCAAAAGTTGCGGACTCGCTGTCAGCATTTAATGTCGCTGCCTGATTGTCTAATCAGCGCGTGCTCTTAAGGAAAGGAGCGTCTGACACTTAAGGCACTTTTTCAGAAGACTATTGGGGACCTCGCAGTCTTATAAAAGAGATAAGAGGTTGCCCTAACGCGGCATCAATCGATCAATAAGAAAGAACTTGCGCATACAGAAAAGAGAACAGAAAAAGCGGCGCAAGAAAGAAAGCAAAAAAGAAGAAGCAGTCATCTCCACCGACTATTAAGAAGCCAATCCTCATCAGGCTAAGAAAAGATTGAAGAAGTACTGTGAGCTCAAGATCTGATTCAAAAGCATCTTCTTCAACCTTAAGAAGGCGATCTTCAACAGGCTAAAGTTGCCTATCTTCATCCGGCCGAAGTAACAGTTGTTTCTACTGTAAACTCTTGTAAGGCTTGCGGGCCTATTCGTCTAGCTTGTGGGCTAGAGAGTTGTGAGGCTTGAGGGCCAGGGCAGTGGACTTGCGGGTGCGACACCGTCTAGCTTGCGGGCTGGAGAGCTGTGAGCTTGAGGGCCAGGGCAGTGGACTTGCGGGTCCGATCTTGTCGAGCTTGAGGGCTTGGGCGCAGTAGGGGCTTGCGGGCCTAGGCTGTTGGCACAGGACTTGCGGGTCTGTGTTGTGTAGGGCTTGAGAGCCTGAGTGTCGAGCTTGCGGGCTCGGGGGGAGTAGGGGCTTGCGGGCCTAGGCTGTTGGACTTGCGGGTCCGTGTTGTAAGGCTTGAGGGCCTAATATTTTTGGCGGCGTTTGCCAATCCTAGCACACTGCTGGGTAGGCGTATAGGGACAGAGGACTACTCCAGGCACCCCGTCTTGAGGAATCTCTATAGATCATTGTGTCGTCTAGTTTGTTTTATTTGTGCTTATCTGTGCGATATTTCTGTGCTGTTCTTGAATATTCGAATCGCGCGCAAATAGTTGAAAAGTACCCAGATCACCTAACACCCCCCCCCCCCCCCCCCCCCCCCCCCGCTCTAGGTGAACGTTCCATTACTAACAAGTGGTATCAGAGCCAGGTTGATCAAAAGATGACTTAACCGTCTGATCTAGATCATGGAACGACTCACTATGGCTGGTGGAGATCAGAATCAGGAGATGAGATCCATGAAACTTCCAATCTGCTCAAAGGAGAACTTTCCTATCTGGAAGGAAAGGGTTAGGTTGTTCATGGAAGCGGCTGATCCAAGAATCTATCTGACAATCCAATAGGGTCCCTTCATCCCTACAACTGCTTCCACCATTGACCCAACAAAGAAGGTGGTTAAGAAAAATGAGGACATGACCAAGGATGAGCTAGCCTTGGCAGGTCTAGATAAGAGGGCACAAAATGTCATTGTACGTACCGTAGATGACTCAACTCTCCAAAATCTGATTCACTATAAAATGGCCAAGGAGATGTGGGACTCCCTGATCGTATACATGGAGGGTACTGAAGAGGTAAGGGATGATAGAAAATCTCTTCTCAACCAAGAGTATGAGGCCTTCAAGCAAGGCAAGAATGAAACAATCTCCAACTGTTATGAGAGATTTTTCAAGATAGTGAATGGATTGAGAAACTATCATAGAGAGTTCACAAACTCTGATCTAAATGACAAGTTTCTCAGATCCCTCACAAAAGAATGGGACATCAAGATCTGTGCCATCATAGAGATGGGTCAGCTGGGCGTCATGGAGCCCAAAAATCTGTATGGGAAGCTGTTATCTCATGAACTTCGGCTCAACACCAGGAAGGCTGAAGAAGAAAGCTCAAAAGTGAGCTCAAGAGAGAGATCTGTGGTTCTAAAGGCTGAGAGCACAAGAAGAGACAAGGGAAAGACCTCTGCAACTCAGAGCAAATCTGAGAGCAGTGAAGAATTAGAAGCCAGCTCTTCTGATTCTGATGATACTGATAGAGAGGTGGCCCTCCTCTCAAAACAATTTAGGAAGCTGATACACAGAAGGAGGAGGGAGAGTCACAGAAACTCCTCCTCAAGCTCCAGGAGATCTGACTATCGTGACAGATCCAAAGCTCCCAGGGAGGAAAGGTACAGATCCAACTCTAGTAGACATGATTTAAATAATACTGTTTGCTATTCTTGCAGCAAAATAGGTCACATGGTTGCTGACTGCCCTTCTAAGAAGAAGGAGTCAAGGAACCATGAAGAAAGAAGAAGCTCAAGGAGCAAGAGGAACTCTAAAAATGGGTTCGTGGCCAAGAAGACCAAAACATTAAGTGACTCTGACTCAAGCTCCTCTGGGACTGAGGACGAGGTACTTATTGGATTGATGGCCATCAATAAAGGGAACCAGGATGACAACTCTCCTGGAAAGGTAAATCACAGAACTCCTCTATCTCACTCTGATTCTAAATCAGTAGCAGATTCTTTGCATGATGATGAGGATGTGTCTGCTGCCAACAGCACAGCCTCAAGATCCCAGTATGAAGTTGAATCTGAACTAATAAGGCAATACAAAGCCTTGTGGAAAGCCTTCAAGGGATGTAAGAAACTCCTCAAAGTCCAGACCAAGGAATTAGATTCCTTGTAGCCTGTTCAATCTGAGCTCCAGGAGACAGCTGAGAAGCTGGCTGCTATGAGCAAAGAAGTGGACAAATTCAAGGAAGCCATAAGGCTTAAGAATGCTGAATTGGGACAGAAGAACAAGGTCATCAAGGACCTTGAGGAAATGTTGTTGGCTGAGAAGAAACTTGCATCAAGCTTCTCAATGCCAAAAACTATCCTGCATATCATTGATACCTTCTCTGGACAGTTCAGAGCTGGTGTTGGTTTTAATCAGGAGACAGTTAAGGGCAAAGATTTTGAAGCTAGACCTTCCTACAAGAAGGTGCTGGTGTCAAGTCCTTCAGCCCACAAACCTACAGCAACAGCAATCAAGAGGAAGGGAAAAGTTGTTCCTACAAAGCATGTTCCCAAGAAGGTGAATCAAAATGTGGTGAGACTGATTCCACCCCAAACTCACACATATAAGGTTCACCCAAGATCTGTTAGGCAAGAAGCATGCTCTTTTGCTCATCAGCACTGCCACCCTACTCAGATGGTGAAGCAGAAGAGAAGATACAATAGACATGAATGTTGGTGCTATGGGAAAATAGACCACTTTGCCTTGGACTGTTGGTTCAACCCAATAGGGCTCAATGCAAAGAGAGTGCAGAACCCTCTGAGGTTTAGTGTTCCTTTATACCAACCTAACAAAAACCGAGGACCCAATCCATATTGGGTACCTAAGGGGAAGTAATTTGTCTTGCAGGTAGGTCCAAATGCCAACCAATCTCCAATTTGGTATTTGGACAGTGGCTACTCCACGCACATGACTGGAGTCAGAAGGTACTTGAAAGAGTTCATCCCTGTGGAGAATGGACTGATGCGCGTCGGCAAGTGCACCGGTCGCTGTCAAGTAATAATTGTGGAGAATAAATTCCCCGGATGTCGTTCTCTTGAGGAATGCAGGATGGGTGAACGAATCGCGCAGTGATTATTGTTACACAAGCGTTTCACAAACACAAAGAGGGGTTTTTGGTTGGTTTTCCTAATTTTAACAACAACAACAAGATGCGGGTCGAGAACACCGCTTCGCAAAGTGAGGTGGATGCAACGGCTGCGATGCAGTGCTTCGTGAGGTGGATGAAGTGAACTCAAGTGCGAAAGGGTGAGGGTCGCAAATACCTCTTCACAACCGTCGTTAGCTCTTGCTAACATGGAGCAAACACCTTGCGTGCGTGTGCGAGTGAGTGAGTGAGAACGGAATGAATCATGAGCAAACCATGGAGAAAAACAAAGAAATATTCATTTTCATCAAAGTAAATATCACAATATTCATCTAGTACATGGTTCAAAGAGTGCAATGAAGGGAAAGAAGAAAGAAATAACCGGCGGTGAAGATTAGCGGCCGTTCACGGCCGGAATGGTAGGTTGTCGGGCTACCTCCGGACTCGGTCGGACAATGCTTCCGGCGTAGAGAGCTGTCACAATCTCCCTACGTGCTCCGTCGTCTTCGACTCAAGGTCTCTTCTTCTTCTCACCGGGCGGAAAGCGAAAATGGTTGCTTGGAGGCTTGCGGACGATGGAGAACACTCACGGACGATGGAGGAAGGCTTGGAATAGATGGAGGAGGCTTCCCCTTGGGTTGAAGATGAAGTAGGGGCGTTCCAGGGCGGTGGTCGGCGGCGTACGGAACAGGAACCTCGCTCCCGGAATGATCGATCCGCCCTAAAATCGCAACAGGCGTTTAAATAGGCGCTGGATTGAAAACTGCGCACGATCATTGGCGCACGACCAGTGGTCGTGCGCACTGGAATTCTGCGATCGTGCGCACTGCCTGGACAGAACCTGCAAGAGACGAAATAATAAAATACAATGTTCGCACGACCAGTGGCGCACGACCGGTGGTCGTGCGCACTGGAGTTGATGGTCGTGCGCACTACAGCAAACAGAACTCAGAAATTTAATGGTCAATGCGCACGAGCAGTGGCGCACGACCGATGGTCGTGCGCACTGGAGTCAATGGTCGTGCGCACTGGAGCAGACAGAACTCGTGTAAAAGGGTTAAGTGCGCACGATCAGTGGCGCACGACCAGTGGTCGTGCGCAGTAGAACAAGTGATCGTGCGCAGTGTTCCTGTGCAGAATTGCAACGGGGACACTTGCACGACTCCTATTCCAGCGCAACCACAGATCTAGCCACTGAAAGTGGCACTTAACAAGCACATGAATACTACTAATGATAATAAAATAAAAAAAAACTAAATCACACCAAAGTGGGCCCAAAAGTGCACCTAGCATGGATTATCAAATATAAGCTATAACAAGGCTAAAGTGCGGTGAATTTACTGAATAATGGCCCGGATGAGTCCATAAATGTGTATATGATCAGGACTCATCACACCCCCAGACTTAACTGTTTGCGCGTCCCGAGCAAACGAATCCGGCGGAGCGCGAAAACGATAGTTAACATAGAGAATTACACAAGGGAGTACGGTGCGAAGTAACGTACGCATGCGAGTAGAAATTCTAGTAGAAGAAGATTCTAATTATGCTAACTAATTTACATAAGTATTAAAGCGTAAGTAGAGATTTAATTATACTCAGTTGGTGAATTATGACGAATTTGGCGATCATGCCCGGTATGAAAGCGACGAGACACTGAGGCGGGTGTTGCACAAGATCGGGGCTTAGGAATAACTCCGCTGAAATCCATCAACGTCGTGAACCATATGCTTGCCCGGTCACACTCTCACCACGGCGCTAGCAAACTCACAAATCAAATCAGTAGGACTTATAGGATTAAAACGGGGCTTAGGTTACGGTATGATATTCAAAGTTAAACACGATGGCTGCGCAACCCAAGTGAGCTATCGGAACGCTGCACCCCACAAAACCACAAACTAAGCTCGTGTGACACACCCCCAGACTTATCATGAAAACCAGGTGTGCACACGGCCTACTTCACAAACACCAACAGATTTTCTGTTTTTAGCTCGGGAGGACTTTTTTTTTCTTTTTTTTTTCAAACTACTCTTTTTTTTTTCTTTTACATATTTTTTTTTTCTTTTATGTATCCTCCGGTTGGTTCAACATCAGCGGATAAACTTTATTTTCCCTTCATAACACAATGGTTCCAAACACCACACAAGTTGAAAATTATGAGCGCAGTTAAAACATTTTTGGTTGCGGGTGTAGGATAGGCTTCAGGCTTTGGTGGATGAAGAGGAGCTGAAAATAGGAATGGTAGGCACAACATGGGCTTGCAAAGGTGAATGAAATGGACATGGCATAACAAAGCTCAAACTAGCCAAAGGGTGGCCTACATCATGTTTGACTCAACGAGTAGCTCTCACCCATGCTTCGAGAGTCGCTTGGGGCAAGTTCTTAGCCCACGAGAAAGATAAACCTTCCTCCCGACTCGAGCAACACACGACTAGCAATCGTACACACACAATACCGGGTTATAGTCAATTTCATACAAATTCACCATTTGAGTATACTAAATCTAAATTTACGCAGAAATACTAAATATAAATTAGATGCATAAAGAAAATCTAGTTCTACTCAAATTCTACCATAACATGCGACGTGACTAGTACACTACATGAGTCGACATCGCGCTCCAAATAATAATTCCTATGTTAACAAACTATTTCACATTCCAACCAAACTAATTTAAACGGAACAACACAAAAAGACAAGCACGCACTCAAGTGGGTGAAGTGGTGTGTAAGGAATGCAACAATGATAATGATAATGAAAAATAAAAAGCAACCTTCTAGTATGCAATGCAGCTCGTGCACAGTGGATAAGAACAACCGCTCCCCCAGACTTAAGCTAAACACGATATCTAGAAATTTGAAGCTGAAAGAGGGGAGGAAGTGTTACCCAATGCTCAGAAATGAGCATACCAGACGATTGGCGTTTACGATCAAGAATAGTCCGCAGCATCCGCCATCGAACACGAAACCTGCAAGCACAAACTCAAGGCAACAAAAGCAAATACAAAAGCTGAACTAAAAAAAAGAAATACGAAAACGGAAATCTGGGTTGTCTCCCAGTAGCGCTTTCATTTAACGTCCTTAAGCTGGACCAAATACCTGTATTAACAGTGTTTATAAAGAGTGCAGGAATTAAAAAGAAATACTCAAAAATAGAGTTTTGCAACAATAAGAAACAAGAAGGGAAAATCAGCTGCCGGTGCTTGAATGATGTCTATCTCCCAATGTCAACAACTGACATTCCTTGTTTATAGTGGCACCATCGTATAACTTCAGCCGATGTCCATTGACCTTAAACTTGTCCCCCTTATCTCCAGATATTTCTATGGCACCAAAGGGGGAGACGGCGGTCACGGAGAAAGGACCACTCCACCTCGATTTTAACTTCCCAGGGAAGAGGCGGAGACGAGAGTTGTAGAGCAGCACTTGGTCTCCAATTTTGAACTCCTTAGGAATGATATGCCGATCGTGCCATTTCTTCATTTTCTCCTTGTAAATACAAGCGTTTTCATAAGCGAAATGACGGAGCTCCTCTAACTCGTTGAGTTGAGAACGACGCACCTCGGCCGCGGCTCCAATGTCCATGTTCAACAATTTGGTTGCCCATAATGCTTTATGCTCCAGCTCCACCGGAAGGTGGCATGCCTTGCCATATACCAATTGAAACGGAGTCATGCCTATGGGTGTTTTGAACGCAGTCCGGTAAGCCCATAATGCATCATCGACCTTTTTAGCCCACTCCTTCCTATTTGAATGTATTGCTTTCTCAATTATTCGCTTGAGCTCGCGGTTGGAAACTTCGACTTGCCCACATGTTTGGGGGTGGTATGCCAAAGAAATCTTATGATGGACCCCGAACTTTTTCATTAGTTGCACAAACTGCTTATTGCAAAAGTGACTACCGCCGTCGCTGATAATCGTTCTCGGCGTCCCAAACCTGGAAAAGATATTCTTGTGGATGAAATGTAGCACTGTGTTGGCATCATTCGTGGCCACCGCTTTAGCTTCCACCCACTTTGAGACATAATCAACTGCCACAATAATGTAATGCTTACCATGAGACATCGGGAAGGGACCCATGAAGTCTATTCCCCAGACATCAAAGGGTTCGCAGACCAGCATGTTATTAAGGGGCATCTCGTCACGCCGGGAAATATTTCCGGTCCTTTGGCATTCATCGCACTTGGTAACATAGGTATGGGCGTCCCGGAAGAGGGTCGGCCAAAACAATCCACATTGCAGGATTTTTTGTGCTGTTCGAACGGCCCCGAAGTGCCCGCCAGCTTCTCTGTCATGACAGTGCTGTAATATAGAATGAAACTCAGCTTCCGGAATGCAACGCCTAATAATCCCATCGCTGCACGTGTGGAATAAGAGCGGGTCTTCCCAAAAATAGTATTTTGAGTCAGAGGCAAGCTTCCGTCTTTGCTGGGGGGACAGATTCGGGGAGAACATTTTGCAAGCCAAGTAATTAGCAATATCTGCGTACCAAGGTGCGGTTGGAGAAGACGTAGTAATTGCGAATAACTTCTCATCCGGGAAATAGTCGTCCGTTTCCTCCGCAACGCTGTTGGGAGTGTCGTATTCCAAACGCGAGAGATGATCAGCAATCACATTCTCCACCCCCTTCTTGTCTTTGATTTCCAGATTGTATTCCTGCAAAAGTAAAATCCAACGAATCAGACGCGATTTGGATTCTTTCTTACTGAAAAGATACCTGAGAGCGGCATGGTCCGTGTACACGATCACTTCGGAAAGTACCAAATATGAGTGAAACTTTTCACAGGCGAAGACCACGGCTAGCATTTCTTTCTCTGTAGTGGTATAATTTGCTTGTGCACTGTTGAGAGTTCGACTGGCATACGCAATAGTGTGAAAAGTCTTATCTTTCTTTTGACCGAGCACAGCACCTACGGCCACATCACTTGCGTCGCACATGATGATAAAAGGTAAAGTCCAGTCGGGTGCCACCAAAATTGGGGCAGAGATGAGTTGTCCCCGTAAAGTTTCGAAGGCTTGCATGCATGCTTCGTTGAAGTGGAAGGGAACATCCTTAACCAGCAGGCGAGATAACGGCTTTGAAATGGAGGAAAAGTCCTTGATGAACCTTCGATAGAAGCCCACATGACCAAGAAAACTTCGAATACCTTTCACTGACATGGGTGGAGGGAGGTTTCTGGTGACACTTACCTTTGCTTGATCCACTTCGAGCCCTTTGCGGGAAACTTTATGTCCCAACACAATTCCTTCGCGCACCATAAAGTGGCATTTCTCCCAGTTCAAGACAAGATTGGTGTCTTCACACCGCTTCAAGTTCTTGGCCAAATTCGCCAGGCAAATGTCGAAGCTACTGCCAAATAGAGTAAAATCATCCATGAAAACTTCGAGGAAGTCCCCCACCATGTCAGCAAAGATGGCGAGCATACAACGTTAGAAGGTTGCGGGGGCATTACACAGTCCGAATGGCATTCTTTTGAACGCAAATGTACTAGAGGGACATGTGAATGTCGTCTTGTCTTGATCAGATGGGTCAATTAGAATCTGATTGTACCCTGAGTATCCATCCAAAAAGCAGTAGTAATCCTGCCCCGCTAACCTTTCTAGCATCTGATCAATAAAGGGGAGCGGAAAGTGGTCCTTGCGCGTCGCGTCGTTCAACTTGCGATAGTCGATGCAGACTCTCTACCCGGTGATCATTCGGGTCGGTAGCAGCTCGTTCTTTTCATTGGCAACGACAGTAATCCCTCCCTTCTTCGGTACCACCTGAACTGGACTGACCCATTTGCTATCGCTGATTGGGTAAATGATGCCAGCGTCCAACAGCTTTATCACTTCAGCCTTTACTACCTCTTGCATTTTCGGGTTCAGCCGCCTTTGGGGCTGTGCTGTCGGTTTGTACTGATCTTCAAGGAGGATCTTATGCATGCAGACCGTGGGGCTGATTCCCTTAATGTCAGCAAGAGAACGTCCGAAGACCTTGTGGTACCTTCTCAGCACGCCCAATAATGCAGTTTCATTAGTGGCGGACAGGGCTGCAGAAATAATCACCGGATGTGTGTTTTTTTCTCCAAGAAACACGTACTTTAGAGAGTCCGGAAGTTGTTTGAGAGCCGGACATGGGTTTGGGCTAGCCGAATCGTTGGAGAGCTCTCCACTTGAATGTGACAAATCAGGGTGATTTGAGTGTGCACCCTCTTCTTCCTCGTCTTCGTGATGCCGGTACATCATGCGGTCATCCAACTCCACACCGTTCTGACCATCGAATTCTTCAAGCGCTTCTGCTGGTTCATACTCTGTAATTTCAAAAAGTTGCGACGGGCTGTGGACATTGAAAGATATAGCATCCTCCCCCAGTCTTAGTGTGAGCTCCCCCTGCTCCACATTAATAATAGCACGAGCAGTAGCGAGAAAGGGCCGCCCCAAAATAATGGGAACATTTGTATCGACCTTCATGTCGAGAATGATAAAATCAGCTGGAAAAGTGAGACCGTTTACAACTATTGTGAGGTCCTCGACGATTCCCGACGGCTTCTTGATCGACCGATCAGCAAGCTGCAGCATTACTTGTGTTGGCTTCAAGATCCCAGCACCGAGTTCACGAAAGATAGAGAGCGGCATCAAGTTGATTGATGCCCCCAAATCACAGAGTGCCTGGCTGAAACGGTGATGACCGATCCTGCAGGGAATCGTAAAGCTGCCCGGGTCCTTGCACTTAGTGGGTAAATTGGAAATGATGGCAGAGCACTCCTCAGTGAGGTCGATGGTTTTGAGATCCTCCAACTGCTTCCGCTTTGAGATCAAATCTTTCAAAAACTTGGAGTAGCCCGGCATTTGAGAAATAGCTTCGATCAGCGGTATGCTCACCTGCACTCCTTTCATTATTTCCGAAAATCTGCAGAATTGCTGCTCAGTTTTCTCGTTTCGCAGTCTGTGAGGGAATGGGGGGTGAACAGCACTTTTCGAGGGTTGTGCCTCGCTCACAGGATGCGGCTCAATATGACTTTGAGCCAGCTTCTCGGGGGTTTCTTCATTATGCCTGTCAGTCGAACACGTAGGAGGTTCCTGTCGAGGAGAATTGTCTACACTTCTCCCACTTCTCAATCGCATGGTGTTCACTGACTCAGGAGGCTGACTTGCAAGCTCAGAAACAGCATCGGACAGCGTCCCAATGGTAGAGCAAAGCTGTTGGATTGCGACTGATTGGTCATTCATTTTGTTCAATACCCCGACCACCAAAGTCGCTAACTGTTCTGGTTGCTCTGGCGGCAAAAAGTCCGCTACTCCTTTGAATGTCACGGCATTAACTGCAGCAGTAAATGGGGGGCGAATAACATGACTCCAGTGCTGACTGGTGTGAACAATATTCACGACCACGTCCCACGCGTCCTTTCCTGATTTATTAAACAGGGCCCCTCCAGCTGCCATATCAAATAGAAGACGGAAATTATCCAGCACTCCAAAGTAGAAAATCTGAATCAAGAAAGCTTCCGAAAGATCTTCACGGTAGCATCCCCTATACAGGGACTGGAAACGCTCCCAAGCATCGACTAACGTCTCCTCCTTCCCCTGTCCAAAGGTTACGAGTTCCCTGTACTTATTCAAAGCTTGGGTGCGATGTTGAAACTCTTGCAAAAATCTCCCTTCGAGTTGTTTCCAAGTGAGCACCTCTCTTTTCCGGATATCCAAATACCATCTTTTGGCTTTTTCATGCAAGGAGAATGAAAATGCCAGAGTCTTTTGCAGGTCACTTTCAACTCCACTAAATATACATGTATAATAGATTGCTAAGAAGTCCTGCATGTGTTGCACTGCGTCTTCATGCTCATCCCCGCTGAACTTGCAATTCCCAGACATGTACTCAATGACGTCGGAGGAGATCCCGAGGTCATGATTGTTTCTTTCTGCTTGATCTCTTAAATCTTTTAAGCTTTCCTGGTAGATGCATTCCTGAATTGAGCTCATGTCGCAAATACTTGCAAACAAAACGATTAGCAAACGATGGGAAAGGCGAAAGTAATCAGAAGTGCGGATCGAAAAGAAACGGAGATACCAGGGGTGAACAAGAGAAGTGAGAGAAAAGAAAATTCTCGTGCAACAAATCCTCACGCAGACGAATTCATCACGTCTGCATTCCCCGGCAACGGCGCCAAAAACTTGATGCGCGTCGGCAAGTGCACCGGTCGCTGTCAAGTAATAATTGTGGAGAATAAATTCCCCGGATGTCGGTCTCTTGAGGAATGCAGGATGGGTGAACGAATCGCGCAGTGATTATTGTTACACAAGCGTTTCACAAACACAAAGAGGGGTTTTTGGTTGGTTTTCCTAATTTTAACAACAACAACAGAGATGCGGGTCGAGAACACCGCTTCGCAAAGTGAGGTGGATGCAACGGCTGCGATGCCGTGCTTCGTGAGGCGGATGAAGTGAACTCAAGTGCGAAAGGGTGAGGGTCGCAAACACCTCTTCACAACCGTCGTTAGCTCTTGCTAACACGGAGCAAACACCTTGCGTGCGTGTGCGAGTGAGTGAGTGAGAACGGAATGAATCATGAGCAAACCATGGAGAAAAACAAAGAAATATTCATTTTCATCAAAGTAAATATCACAATATTCATCTAGTACATGGTTCAAAGAGTGCAATGAAGGGAAAGAAGAAAGAAATAACCGGCGGTGAAGATTAGCGGTCGTTCACGGCCGGAATGGTAGGTTGTCGGGCTACCTCCGGACTCGGTCGGACAATGCTTCCGGCGTAGAGAGCTGTCACAATCTCCCTACGTGCTCCGTCGTCTTCGACTCAAGGTCTCTTCTTCTTCTCACCGGGCGGAAAGCGAAAATGGTTGCTTGGAGGCTTGCGGACGATGGAGAACACTCACGGACGATGGAGGAAGTCTTGGAATGGATGGAGGAGGCTTCCCCTTGGGTTGAAGATGAAGTAGGGGCGTTCCAGGGCGGTGGTCGGCGGCGTACGGAACAGGAACCTCGCTCCCGGAATGATCGATCCGCCCTAAAATCGCAACAGGCGTTTAAATAGGCGCTGGATTGAATACTGCGCACGATCATTGGCGCACGACCAGTGGTCGTGCGCACTGGAATTCTGCGATCGTGCGCACTGCCTGGACAGAACCTGCAAGAGACGAAATTATAAAATACAATGTTCGCACGACCAGTGGCGCACGACCGGTGGTCGTGCGCACTGGAGTTGATGGTCGTGCGCACTACAGCAAACAGAACTCAGAAATTTAATGGTCAATGCGCACGAGCAGTGGCACACGACTGATGGTCGTGCGCACTGGAGTCAATGGTCGTGCGCACTGGAGCAGACAGAACTCGTGAAAAAGGGTTAAGTGCGCACGATCAGTGGCGCACGACCAGTGGTCGTGCGCAGTAGAACAAGTGATCGTGCGCAGTGTTCCTGTGCAGAATTTCAACGGGGACACTTGCACGACTCCTATTCCAGCGCAACCACAGATCTAGCCACTGAAAGTGGCACTTAACAAGCACATGAATACTACTAATGATAATAAAATAAAAAAAAACGAAATCACACCAAAGTGGGCCCAAAAGTGCACCTAGCATGGATTATCAAATATAAGCTATAACAAGGCTAAAGTGCGGTGAATTTACTGAATAATGGCCCGGATGAGTCCATAAATGTGTATATGATCCGTCCGTCGTTTTTGCCGTTTTCAGAGGGATTTCATCCCCTAGGCCTCCTCCATCATCCAAGGGCTTGAAAGAAGGGTTCCTACACTCACTTTGATCGCTAATGAAGAGGTTCTTCGCTTGAGATGTGGCCGGATGGTAAATCGCTGGAGAAGACGGGTTCATTGGGAGGTGTGACAGCCCTCCTCTACCCCGGACGCAGTTGGGACCGAGTTAGGACGCGGATTGACAACCTGGTGCTTCCTACCGTGAATCTACAACGAGACTCCGGATTCGGTCGTATCTCTCGCCCTTTTCCCTCTACTTATGTGGTTATAGTGTTGTATTCTCTTTATATCGATGATGAACGCTATGAATGATGTTTAAGATTGCTTATTTCATGATTATGAAATCATTTTGTTCATTTGTGTTAATGAGGTGCGCCCCGATCGATTTTCCGCTCCATTACCATGTCCGGTGCCGCACTAGCAATTGCTAGTGGCGTGCTTGTTGAAGAGGTGTTTGCGACCCTCAATTCGTTAGCCTTCTCGCCCATCCGCCCTTTCGACGCAGCGCGCTCAAGGCCTGCCTAGTCTCCATCCCGCCAATCGAAGCCTTGCATAGCGGCATTGCATAGGAGTAGGCATAGTATTTTATTTAATTACTTGCAAACCAAACCACCCATTCATTTTAGCATCGACTAAGGACTTCGATCTCAAGTCCTTCCTCGAAACCTAACTCCACCTTACTGTGTTCCTCAAGAGACCGACACTCGGGGATTTTCCCCATTATTATTACTTGCGCGACCGGTCTCACTCCCATCAGGTTGGGGAAGCAAAATAATGCTTGCATTGTCATCAATGCTACAAGGCTCGGCGGGATCAACGGTGGCCAAGCTTAGGATTTGGACTTCCTCCACCGGTGCTAAGGGAGACTCCTCTTCACCTAGAAGGTTGTCCTCCTCCATAGGAATAGGCACAACACTCTGATCAACCGCCTCCTCTTGTGACACCTCATCGACAATGTCGTCGGAGACGAGTGTAGTGTGCACAACAGCGGGAAGAATCGAATCCACTAGAAGTGGTGGATGCACTGGGAGAATAGACTCAGCAATGTCGGTGCCCAAATCAGCCACACATCTGGTGACTGTGTCAACGCCATACCCTTCAAGATGTGAAGGTGGCAATGACACAAAACCGGATGTTGAAGGTGTGCCGCCAGAGTTAGGATTCGGGACGATCCGGATATCCGGCTCGTCATCCTCATCCAATTGGCGACGAAAAACAGCACAATCCTTCAGGGCATGATCTGTGCTCCGACAAAACTGGCACTGCCTAGCGGGCTTCTTTGGCACAGCGGGGGCTGGAGCCGAAAAGAAGTATGACGGTAAAGGCTCAGCAGAGTAGCCATAAGACTTACGCGCACCATATGAAGTACCAGATGAAGTCGGTGCTCCATATGCTGGGCTGCAGGAACTATGCCTACTATTCTCCGTAGGGCATTCATCACTAGAGTGAGAAGTATCTCTACACCAACGGCAACGAATATTGAGATGTGCCCACATAGTGTAAAAATAATACGAATCAAGATAAGAATGCTATTATGCAGACACTATACCAAACAGAAATTACTAAAGCAACCAAATATTAAATAAGAAAGCGGAATAAAAAGAACAGAAATAAAATTTAAAGGATGCAATTTACAAATGAAAGGGCTTCTCTCTCAGATTCTCCCTCTCCAGAAAACTCACACGACTGTGTTCCTCGGCAACGGCGCCAAAAGCTTGGGGATCTGGAGTCATCTGCCTCCGATGGTGCAGGTGACTGCACCCTCATTCATCACGCGGGCCACCATGGTGAGTTTCCATCTATTACGGGTCGTGGGGAAGAAGAGTAGTAGACACTTTGTGGTCGTGATGCCGGGAGATGCGCCTAGGGAGAGGCAAGGCGACGAGGAGCACGGAGAGCCGGCTGAGCCGCCAAATACTCACCGCGAGGTAGCCCTTCTGTAGCCGCGAAGGCATTCATTTCAGCAGGAGCGGAGAGCCAAGGAAGAGGGCAGTTCTTCTAGAGCGCCGGAGGTGCCAAGTTTCGATCGGCGCCTCTCCGATTTGGAGGCAAACCAGTACTGGCTTACGGATTTCGTCTATCAGCAGGCATTGCGGGGAGGGCTAAATATTCCCCCACCTCCGGGTCGGGCCGCATCATCTTCCAGACGGTCGCCGTCCGTTGTGGTGTTAGATAGCGACAGCGACGACGAGTGATCTTCCCCCCTGCATGCGAGATATTCTAAGCCTTGTTTTCTGTTTAGTTTCTTTTGTTGAGTCGTTTGAACTCCTTATCTTTTTTTAATTGTAATAATAACATTTTGCTTGTGGAATGCTCTTCTGGGCATAGTTTATTTATTCAGCTTTTTCTGTTCCCTTATTTTGCGTGCGAGTGCTCAATATTAATGGCAGGAACAAGTTCACTCCCATGGGTGATAACTTAGATTTCTTGATTTTTTTTTGTGCTCTCACGTGTTTAGTTCAGTTTTCACTATTTTTGTTGCTCTAGTGTATAACTTTCAGGTGGCCTTTGTTTCTCATGATGGTGGACGTCGCGGACTGTTCTTGATCTTAAACGCCAATCGTCTGGTATGCTCATTTCTGAGCATTGGGTAACACTTCCTCTCCTCTTTTTGCTTCAATTTCTAGATATATCGCTTAGTTTAAGTCTGGGGGAGCGGTTGTTGTTATCCAATGTGCACATGCTGCATTGCATACTAGAAGGTTGCTTTTTATTTATCATTTTCATTATCATCGTTGCATTCTTCTCACACCACTTCTCCCACTTGAGTGCGTGCTTGTCTTTTTGTTGTTGTTCCGTTTAAACTAGTTGGTTGGAATGTGAAATAGTTTGTTAACATAGGAATTATTATTTGGAGCGCGATGTCGACTCATGTAGTGTACTAGTCACGTCGCATGTTATGGTAGAATTTGAGTAGAACTAGATTTTCTTTATGCATCTAATTTATATTTAGTATTTCTGCGTAAATTTAGATTTAGTATACTCAAATGGTGAATTTGTATGAAATTGACGATAACCCGGTATTGTGTGTGTACGATTGCTAGTCGTGTGTTGCTCGAGTCGGGAGGAAGGTTTATCTTTCTCGTGGGCTAAGAACTTGCCCCAAGTGACTCTCGAAGCATGGGTGAGAGCTACTCGTTGAGTCAAGCATGATGTAGGCCACCCTTTGGCTAGTTTGAGCTTTGTTATTCCATGTCCATCTCATTCCCTTTGCAAGCCAATTTAGTGCCTACCAATCCTTTGTTCAGCTCCTCTTCATCCACCAAAGCCTGGAGCCTATCCTACTCCCGCAACCAAAACGTTTTTAACTGCGCTCATAATTCTAAACTTGTGTGGAGTGTGGAATCATTGTGTTATGATGGGAAAATAATGTCCATCCGCTGATTTTGAACCAACCGGGGGTTACACAAAAGAAGTGAAATATGTAAAAGAAAAAAAAAGAGTATTTAAAAAAAAAAGTCCTCCCGAGCTAAAAACAGAAAATCTGTTGGTGTTTGTGAAGTAGGCCGTGTGCACACCTGGTTTTCATGATAAGTCTGGGGGTGTGTCACACGAGCGTAGTTTGTGGTTTTGTGGGGTGCAGCGTTCCGATAGCTCACTTGGGTTGCGCAGCCATCGTGTTTAACTTTGAATATCATACCGTAACCTAAGCCTCGTTTTAATCCTATAAGTCCTACTGATCTGATTTGCGAGTTTGCTAGCGCCGTGGAGAGAGTGTGACCGGGCGAGCGTATGGTTCACGACGTTGATGGATTTCAGCGGAGTTATTCCTAAGCCCCGATCTTTTGCAACACCCGCCTCAGTGTCTCGTCACTTTCATACTGGGCATGATCGTCAAATTCTTCATAATTCACCAACAGAGTAGGACTAAACCTTTACTTACGCTTTAATACTTATGTAAATTAGTTAGCATAATTAGAATCTTCTTCTACTAGAATTTCTACTCACATGCGTACGTTACTTCGCACCGTACTCCCTTGTGTAATTCTCTATGTTAACTATCGTTTTCGCGCTCCGCCGGATTCGTTTGCTCGGGACGCGCAAACAGTTAAGTCTGGGGGTGTGATGAGTCCTGATCATATACACATTTATGGACTCATCCGGGCCATTATTCAGTAAATTCACCGCACTTTAGCCTTGTTATAGCTTATATTTGATAATCCACGCTAGGTGCACTTTTGGGCCCACTTTGGTGTGATTTCGTTTTTTTTATTTTATTATCATTAGTAGTATTCATGTGCTTGTTAAGTGCCACTTTCAGTGGCTAGATCTGTGGTTGCGCTGGAATAGGAGTCGTGCAAGTGTCCCCGTTGCAATTCTGCACAGGAACACTGCGCACGATCACTTGTTCTACTGCGCACGACCACTGGTCGTGCGCCACTGATCGTGCGCACTTAACCCTTTTTCACGAGTTCTGTCTGGTGCAGTGCGCACGATCATCAATGCCAGTGTGCACGACCATCGGTCGTGCGCCACTGCTCGTGCGCATTGACCATTAAATTTATGAGTTCTGTTTCATCTATTGCGCACGACCACCGACGCTAGTGCGCACGACCACCGGTCGTGCGCCACTGGTCGTGCGAACATTTTATTTCATAATTTCTGTCTTTGCAGGTTCCGTCCAGGCAGCGCGCACGATCACCGGACTCTAGTGCGCACGACCACTGGTCGTGCGCCACTGACCGTGCGCACTGTTTAATTCAGCGCCTATATAATGACCTGATCGCGAATTAGGTCGGGGGGACGAATTTTGGCTCCGTTCCGTCCGCCGTTTTCGCCGTTTTCAGAGGGATTTCATCCCCTAGGCCTCCTCCATCATCCAAGGGCTTGAAAGAAGGGTTCCTACACTCACTTTGATCGCTAATGAAGAGGTTCTTCGCTTGAGACGTGGTCGGATGGTAAATCGCTGGAGAAGACGGGTTCATTGGGAGGTGTGACAGCCCTCCTCTACCCCAGACGCAGTTGGGACCGAGTTAGGACGCGGATTGACAACCTGGTGCTTCCTACCGTGAATCTACAACGAGACTCCGGATTCGGTCGTATCTCTCGCCCTTTTCCCTCTACTTATGTGGTTATAGTGTTGTATTCTCTTTATATCGATGATGAACGCTATGAATGATGTTTAAGATTGCTTATTTCATGATTATGAAATCATTTTGTTCATTTGTGTTAATGAGGTGCGCCCCGATCAATTTTCCGCTCCATTACCATGTCCGGTGCCGCACTAGCAATTGCTAGTGGCGTGCTTGTTGAAGAGGTGTTTGCGACCCTCAATTCGTTAGCCTTCTCGCCCATCCGCCCTTTCGACGCAGCGCGCTCAAGGCCTGCCTAGTCTCCATCCCGCCAATCGAAGCATTGCATAGCGGCATTGCATAGGAGTAGGCATAGTATTTTATTTAATTACTTGCAAACCAAACCACCCATTCATTGTAGCATCGACTAAGGACTTCGATCTCAAGTCCTTCCTCGAAACCTAACTCCACCTTACTGTGTTCCTCAAGAGACCGACACTCGGGGTTTTTCCCCATTATTATTACTTGCGCGACCGGTGAACAATACTGCGCACGATCATTGGCGCACGACCAGTGGTCGTGCGCACTGGAATTCTGCGATCGTGCGCACTGCCTGGACAGAACCTGCAAGAGACGAAATTATAAAATACAATGTTCGCACGACCAGTGGCGCACGACCGGTGGTCGTGCGCACTGGAGTTGATGGTCGTGCGCACTACAGCAAACAGAACTCAGAAATTTAATGGTCAATGCGCACGAGCAGTGGCGCACGACCGATGGTCGTGCGCACTGGAGTCAATAGTCGTGCGCACTGGAGCAGACAGAACTCGTGAAAAAGGGTTAAGTGCGCACGATCAGTGGCGCACGACCAGTGGTCGTGCGCAGTAGAACAAGTGATCGTGCGCAGTGTTCCTGTGCAGAATTGCAACGGGGACACTTGCACGACTCCTATTCCAGCGCAACCACAGATCTAGCCACTGAAAGTGGCACTTAACAAGCACATGAATACTACTAATGATAATAAAATAAACAAAAACGAAATCACACCAAAGTGGGCCCAAAAGTGCACCTAGCATGGATTATCAAATATAAGCTATAACAAGGCTAAAGTGCGGTGAATTTACTGAATAATGGCCCGGATGAGTCCATAAATGTGTATATGATCAGGACTCATCATGGACCAACAGTGATTTTTGGAGGTTCAGGAAAGGGAGTGACTTAGGCTTCGTTATTACCTTCCACAAGGACAAGTGTCTAATTCAGAAGTCCTTAGATTCTGAGGCTACCTTGACTGGCACTAGGAGTGGGAATATTTATTGTTTAAATTTTCTCAATACAAATTCTTCCATGCCCATATGTCTTGTGGTTGATGGTAAAGAGGCTCTCTGTGTTCAATGGCACAAGAGACTTGCACACATCAACTATAAGACAATAGGCAAGCTTTTCTCACAAAACCTAGTTAGAAATGGACCTGATATTAAGTGCATCAAAGATGGTCCATGTCAAGCTTGCCAACTTGGAAAGCAGACTAGGGCCAGCTTTAAAAGCATATCTAACAAAGAGTCCACTAGGTGCTTATTTCTACTGCACCTGGATTTGTTTGGTCCTATGTGAGTTCATAGCTTAGGAGGGAAGGCCTACACCCTTGTAGTTATTGATGATTATTCAAGGTTCACTTGGATATTCTTCCTCAAAAAGAAGTCAGATACCCTATACATCTTGAAAAAATTTGTCAGGCAGATCCAGAATGAGATGGACTGTACTGTGGTCAAACTCAAAAGTGACCATGGAATAGAATTTCTGTCAGGGGCAATGACAGAATTCTGCCAAGAACTAGGTATCTCCCAAGAATTCTCCTCACCCAGAACACCTCAACAGAATGGGGTTGCTGAAAGGAAGAACAGAACCTTGATAGAGGCCAGTAGGACAATGTTAAGTGACTCCTTGTTGTATATTGGGTGTCTACTTTATCACCTAGAGGGGGGTGAATAGGTTTTTCAAATTATATTATCCCCTTTTAGGTGTTCTTAATTTCTGGTTTGTAGATCTGTAAAGCAAAGAGCAAACCACAGAAAGCACACAAAAGATATATAGAGGTTCCTCAAGTCTGGGTGTCTTGAGTAGTCCTCTGTCCCTCTACGCCTACCCAACAGTGTGCTAAGATCGGCAAAACTCCGCCAAAAACTTCAGGCCCTCAAGCCTTACAACACGGACCCGCAAGTCCCAACATCCTAGGCCCGCAAGCCCCTACTGCCCCCAAGCCCGCAAGCTCGACACTCAGGCCCTCAAGCCCTACAATATGGACCCGCAAGTCCCAACAGCCTAGGCCCGCAAGCCTCTACTGCCCCACAGCCCGCAAGCTTGACAAATCGCACCCGCAAGTGCACTGCCCTGGCCCTCAAGCCTCACAACTCTCCAGCCCGCAAGCTAGACAGTGTCGGACCCGTAAGTCCACTGCCCTGGCACTCAAGCCTCACAGCTCTCCAGCCCTCAAGCTAGATAAATAGGCCCGCAAGCCTTTACAAGAGATTACAGTAATAAGACTGTTACTTCTGCTGGATGAAGATTGGCAACTTTAGCCTGATGAGGATTGGCTTCTTACGATTGAAGAAGATTTTCTGATTCAGATCTTTGACAGCGCAGTTCTTATTCAATCTCTACTCTTTGCCTGATGAAGATCGGCTTCACTTTTCAGTCGATGAAGATGACTGATTCTTCTAAGACCTCTTGAATCTCGTTCTCGTTCTTCTTCTCCGCTGAATGTACTGTTCTATTGAAGAGCGGTGGGATTCTTTCTTTTTCTTCTTTTCTTTCTATTTTCAACTTCTTTTTCTAGGGCATCATTGTTCCCTTTTATAGGACAGATGAGCCGCATAACGGTAACATGTGATGTCCTTTAATGTCAGATGCCCATTCCATAAGAGCACGCGCTGATTGGACAATCAGGCGGCGACAATAAATGCTGACAATGCGTCTGCAACGTTTGAATTCTGTCTCGACGATATTTCAATCTTCAAGCTGATACCGATAGTATCTCGATGACAGGACTTTGTCGAACCCTTACGCTTTGATAGAACTTCCGTTACTCTTGCTTCTGCCTCTCATACTGGTATCTCGACGATACGAGATATTCTTGCTCTGCTGTATATACGACGATACGCTTTCTCTGACTGTGTCGTTGAGATCTTCCTTCTGTCGATGTAATCACCTTGATTTCTCGACGACATGCCTTCTTTACGATGATGTTCGACGCCATCAGTCATACTTAGCCTCGACAAGGCATCTTCACAACGATGTTTGTTCTTTCTCGGCGACAAGGCCACCTTGGTGAAGTCGACGATACCACGTCTTCTCTGCGTTTGACGATCTTGCCGAGTCTCAGCTGATGAGTCCCAATTATATACACTTTTATGGACTCATCTGGGCCGATTTTATAGTCTTTGCACCACACTTTAGGCATGTTTTCGTACATATTTACATTCATATTTGTTATTCCCTGTTAGGTGCATTCTTAGGCCGTTTTAGTGTGCAATTGCACGCTTTGTTGTTGGGGGCAAGCACTTGGTGCTCCCCAATCTATTTTCTGTGTTTATTGGGTGCTGGAGGTATTCCCATCTGGGTTGCTTTGTATGCAGGTGACCTAATCGTCCTGTTTTCCCCAGAATTCATGTCTGTGCATATCGCACGGTTGTGCGTTTTCTTGACGCACGGTTGGTTGCGGTCGTGCGTTTGTGTCTGGGCAGAAAACAGAGCTTCGGAGTCTACTCATGCGTTTTCACGCACGGGCGGTTTGCCCGTGCGTGAGTAAAATGCACGGTCGACCTATGTATTCTTGATTTCAGAGCGTCGGATTTTGCCCATGCGTTTGTACGTACGGGCGGTGTTGATCATGCATGAGCAATTCGCACGGGCGGCGCAGCGTCTTCCCCAAGTCAAGTTTTATCATTTAAAAATGCACGGTCTGCGCACGGTCATGCGTTCGACCGTGCGTGACCATTTTCTGACAGAATTTCAATTTAAGCCGCAGGTCTTGCCCTATTCAAAAACGACCATTCTGCTCCGCCGTTTTTGAGTCATGTTCGCCTCTTCCACCCCCTGCACCATCTTCCACCACCAGGAGGTGCTCCGGGCTTGTTCTTCACGCCAATCTTGAGCCGGAGCTTCCTCTCAGCCTCCTCCTTCATCCTAGCACTTCAAAGGAAGATCTAGCCGCCATCGCCATCAAGCAAGAGGAAGTTTGCAACATCTACCGGATCGTGAGACGAAGAAGACGGGATCATTGGAGAGTAGTGACAGCTCTCTCCACCCCGGACATAGTTGCGGACTGAGCTTGGACGCAGATTGATAACCCGGCGATTCCATCCGTGAATCTACAATGAGCCTTCAGATTCGGTCGATTTCTTGCCTTGTTCTTCTCTTATTGATGTATATGTAGTTAGATCTAACATTATGATGAAGTAGCACTTAACTTTATTTGCATTTCTATATATTTCATGTCTATGTGAAATACTTTACTGTTTGAGTTGCTTGAGGTGCGCCCCATTCCATCCTCCATCTCGCCATCACGTTCGTCGCCGCACTAGCAATTGCTAGTGGCGTGCTTGTCGAAGAGGTGCTTACGACCCTCACTTTGTTTGCCTACTCGTCCATCCGCCTAGCGAAGTGTGGCATAGCGGCCCTTGTAATCCACTCGCCCTACGAAGCAGCGCGCTCAAGGCCTGCATAGTTCGATTCCACTTGCCTACTCATCCATCCGCCCTTCGACGCAGTGCGCTCAAGGCCTGCCTAGTCTCCATCCCGCCAAGTGAAGCATTGCATAGCGGCATTGCATAGGAGTAGTGTAATATTTTCTCTTTATTTTCCACAAACCAAATCCCCCGTTCTGCATCCATCCGACGTAAAGGACTTCAATCTCAAGTCCTTCCTCGAACGTTAACTCCACCTTACTGTGTTCCTGTAGAGATTCGATACTCGGGGATTACTCCTCGTTTTATATTACTTGAACGATCGGTACACTGCCGTTTCGTGCCGCAGTCTTACTACCGCCTTTAGCGGTGTACTAAGATTTGCGCATCATCAGCGGTCGACGATCTTTCTCCTGAGTTCGACGATCTAGCTTCTGCGTTCGACGAACACACCAAATCTCAGCGGTCGTCGATCTTCCTTCTGAGTTCGACGATCTCCATTCTGCATTCGACGAACTCGCCAAATTCTGCGGTCGACGAACTCGGTTCTGAGATCGACGATCTTGCTTCTGCGTTCGACGAACACGCCAAATTTTAGCAGTCGTCGATCTCTGCAAGCATGAGCTAGATGGAGCATTAAATACAGCTTGCACTTATCATTGAGCTGAGCACTTCTTCAAATCAGGAACATTGCTGGGCACTGTTCCCAACAATCTCCCCCTATTTGAAGAAGCCCTAACTTACCTCAATGATAAATGCCACACATGAAAAGATATATCATTTCAAATAGTAACATCACACTTAAAGCAGCAATCATATAAAGAGATGAGATGTTCTTCAAGCATATAAATAGATTAAATGTTCAATAATAAACATTAGCATTCATTTTCCCCATCAAAACAAATTAAGATTATGATTTGTTGCCCCATCAGCGTCTGCTGCTGCTTGCTCCTTTGTTTTTCTGCCTTTGCCTCTGAAGGTAGTTGATGGGCAGGGGAATTCTCTTAGCAGAAGGAGGAGGACCTTGACTGAATGCTAGCTTGTGGTTCTTCCTCCTTTCCAGTTGCTTCAGGTGTTTCTCCCATTCAACTGTTTGAAATACTCTTTGATAGTCCTCTTGAGGGTATCCAAACTGGATCCATGATTCTATTATTATTTCTATTGATGCTGGACTCCACCTTCCGGATTGTGCATCCAGCTCAATTTCTCTCAGTCTCTTTTGCCGATATTGGCTGCTCTGACTTCTCTTTCTTTTCCTGGAGGTTGCTGATTCTCCAAACTTTATTCCATATTCGGCTAAGTCAGTGCTTGCAGACGGATTAGCAGCTTCATATCGTGATGGGGGTTGCTTCATTATCTGCTTTATCTGATTTGTTATCCACATTGCTTGATGTGAACTGGCGTTTATTATTTCCTTCTCCCCCTTTAGGGCTTGTTCAATTACCCTTTCCTCGAGTCCTTCTCTGACTTGATTCAGCTTGTCATGCAAGCTTTGTTCAGCTACATCCAGGTTGTTGTTTACTTGCAGCAGATGTGTATCTAAAGTATGAGCGTTCTCATTAACATTATTTAGAATTTGATTTCGGTTCTTTTCAGCATCTGTCTATATCTGCTTAAGACCATAGTACACATTGTCTGAGAATGTGCCTTGCTTTTTCAGGATTTTGTGGGTTTGATGTACCACTTTATTAACTTCCTCACTCATTTTATCGATTGCGGGAGCTGCCATGGTATAGAAATGAGCGCACTGGGTGTTGAGGTTGTGTATGTCGCTCTTTACTTTCTGAATTTCACCCTTCATCTCTTTCCGTAGACTATCCACAGTTTTTACTATGAATTGTTCAAGATATTTTCGTTGAGCAGACAGTAAGGCTGATAGCATGTGGAAGAGAGATCCTTCCTGAGTCGAAGATGACTCATCAGTTTGTCCTTCTTGATCTCCTCCTCCCTGTGGATCTGCTTTACTGACATATTCAGAGGATTCTTTACTGATGTGCTCTTTGACCTTTGCTTTCCCCTTAGAACCTTCTGGCAGGGGCTCACTTGGAGCTATGAGCACGACTTTGCTTACTACTGTTAGCTCTCGGCATTCTGAGAGAGTGATGTCTGATGTTGGCTCATTTCCTTGATCATCTAGGGCAGAGTACCCCAGTTGGGTCTCCCCCTCAACCTGTGCATTCTCCTGATGTGAGCCTCCAGCTGAGAGCTCACCATCAAACATCTCTGCGTCTTAGGTTGAGCTCGCAAGTTGGGACTCCCCCTCAGCAAGAACATTCCCCAAGTTGGGGTTTCCAGCATTTTCAATAACCTCTATGGGAGCAGGTTCATGGATTGATACAGGAGCATTTTCTTTGGTGGATGTTTCTCCTCCGGATGGAGTGTGATGGTGTGGGGGTGGTTCAATGTCATCAGAGCTACTTGATGACTCTTCTTCTTTGGAGGCATTTATTTGGGTTGCTGGTTTCTTCTGTTTCTTGGGATCAGGCTGGTCATCAGAGGATGGTTTGGAGATGGACCTATCCCATCGATCCAGCATCTTAGCATCCAATTTCTTGGAGTAATGAAGAGGTACTCCTATTCTTTTATGTAATGAATCACCCTGGTTGTTTAGAAGAAAAAGGAAAATTATTCTTCCATACGAGGGGGACTTCAGGGTGTTCTTCACTCTCAGGAAGAGGAATTCACTCCAATTGGTTTTCTTAGAGTGGATTATTCTGGCCATGACAGCAAACATGTCTTTGGATATGCGGTCGTGGGAACCAGGCTTGCACAATAACACTTTGCCAACAATGTAGGCCACCAGCTTCCCCTTCTGATTGAATTCAGATCTCTTGATAGATCTGTAGGTCTTCCCGGTGTGTCCGCACCATATGTAGCTTGCGGACATTTCCTCAGAGGTCATCTCTTCTTCTTCCTCTTCCCTTGGATGCTTGGCAGATTCAGTGCTTTTCCAAGGCTCTTTGCGGATATCTTGACCTTCTTGCCTCCCACCATGGATATTATCCGAGTTTCAACGTGGTCGAGTTTTTCTTCGGCAAAGAACTCGCCCAATTCCCGGTGGAGAAGAACGGAGGGTTCACATAGGACATACTCTAGTCCTGATGCCACCAGCAATCCTATTACTGATCTAATTTCGTCGGAGCAGGCATTGAAACCTTCTCGTTGAAGTTCACAACCTGAGATCACTTCTTCTTTCTCGGGATCCATTGATTTGAAGCGAGAGAGAAGGCAGCACGACAAAGGAGGCGAGGGTTTATCGACGGAACGGCTTAGGGCAAATGATAGCGTAATTTTTATTTTCGAGCATTCACTCTATTTATAGTATCGGTAGGTGAAGAGGCGCGTACCTTAAAAAATGATCAAACGGCTCCGATGGACCCATCTAATCCCGATAAAATTAGCTCGATTATATTTTGCCAATGTGATTATTGTTGTCTAAATGCTCCTTGGATTCATATCCTCCCAGCTCGAGTCTTTGTCGTCGTCACATCTATTGTGTCGTCGTAACAACCTCTTGTGTTGACGAGTCAATTCTTCCTTACATGTCTGCCTAGGACACTCTTTTGCTCTGCTTGGGAGTTATCCTTTAGTGCCAACCCTATCCAGTTTTTAGCCTTCTTTTAGTAAGATACATGCATTAGTTTTGTTCAGGGCCCAGATTTGCTTCTGGTGGGCACTTGGACTACCTGCAGAATATGATTACACGCCCTTAGGAACCCAAGTGAATTTGGGTCCTAGGAAATTGTTAGCTTTGACGAGCATACTGGGTATAACTGCCCTAGGTACATAATGATTATGAAAAAGATTATTTGTCAGTTTAGCATTTGTTACCCTTGGAGCAGTTGGATTGCACCAACAATCAATTGCAAAGTGCCCTGTCTTTCCACAGCACCAACATTCATACCTTTTATATCTTCATTTTTGATTGACTGTATGAGCAGGAGTTCTTTGTGTATGAAGAAATGAGTGAAGCAAAGAAGGTGAACTATGATGATGGTAGAAGTGATGTTTGATGTCATCATTCACTGTTTTCCATCTGGAGTCAGTCTTCTTTAAGGGTTTCTTCTCTTCTCTGAGCTCAGCAAATTTCTGCCTCCTCATAACTTCCTGAGGTTCCTTTGAGATTTTTGGCATGTTCTTTGTTCCACTTGTGGAGCCTCCAATCTTGAAATACCCAAGATTGGATTGCCCAGCATTCTTGTTGGAGGGTGAGATTACCTTCCTCAAGCTAGCCATCTTCTCACAGGGTCTACCTGATCTGTCTTCCTTAAAGCATCTCAGTTCCCTTCTCTGAGTGGAACAGCAACCATTTAACAGTGGAGGAGAAGTCTCTAGTTTGGAGGAGCTTGTCACGGGCTTTACTACAAAGGGGAGTTTACTCTCCATCCTTCTGGTGTTGTCATTCTTAGATTTCAGGACTTTGGGCTGAAATTTGTCCTTCTTCAAAAGAGCTACTTCTCTGGTTAGTGAGCAGCACGGCTTCTACTCGCAATCAATGCCTTCAGAGTTTTCTCAAATTTGCCTATCAAGTCGAGGTTGGAGCTTGCCTTGAAGTCCTTTTTGAGTTGACAAAACTCTGCATTCTCTAGAGTTAGCCTTTCTGCTTTCTCTGAGAGATCAAGATTTCTTGCTTGAAGGGAGGAGATCTTTGCATCCTGCTCCTTGCACAGCATCTTGAGCATCTTGACATTTTCTAGGAGATCATTGTATGACTTGGACCAGTCATCATTACCAGATGTGCTCATCTCTGAATCTGAGTCTGGGGTAGATAGAGGAGCTCTTAGGCATACTTGTTCAGGTGAGACTTCATCCTGGACTTCTTCCTCTGACTCTGATAGGACAGTCAATCCAAACTGAGTTTTTTCTTCTTCTTCTGATCCTTCCATAAGGATTGTTAGAGAGTCCCACATCTCCTTAGCTTTGGTGCAGTGGATCAGTTTCTAGAGTATGGGAGTATCAACTGCATCAGCTAAAATTCCCTGGGCCTTCTTGTCTAAGTTGACTAGGATGATCTCATCTTCAGTCATTTTCTTGGTCACTATCTTAGGAACATAAGATCCTTCTTGAACAATTTGGAACATTCTAGGATCCATTGCTTCCATGAATATTCTTGCTCTAACTTGCCATATGGCAAAGTTCTCTCTGGAACAAACAGCTATCCTTGACTCCATAGCTGTGATACTTGGACACCCAATGGCAGATCTGTTCAAGCTGTTAAACTTTTCTTTGAACAACCTCGCTTTGATACCACCTGTTGTTTATTGGGTGTTTACTTTATCACCTAGAGGGGGGTGAATAGGTTTTTCAAATTATATTATCCCCTTTTAGGTGTTCTTGATTTATGGTTAGTAGATCTGTACAACAAAGAGCAAACCACAAAAAGCACACACAAGATATATAGAAGTTCCTCAAGACCGGGTGTCTTGAGTAGTCCTCTGTCCCTCTGCGCCTACCCAGCAGTGTGCTAGGATCGGCAAAACTCTGCCAAAAACTTCAGGCCCTCAAGCCTTACAACACGGACCCGCAAGTCCCAACAGCCTAGGCCCGCAAGCCCCTACTGCCCCCGAGCCCGCAAGTTCGACACTCAGGCCCTCAAGCCCTACAACACAGACCCGCAAGTCCCAACAGCCTAGGCCCGCAAGCCCCTACTGCCCCCGAGCCTGCAAGCTCAACAAATCGCACCCGCAAGTGCACTGCCCTGGCCCTCAAGCCTCATAGCTCTCCAGCCCGCAAGCTAGACGGTGTCGGACCCGCAAGTCCACTGCCCTGGCCCTCAAGCCTCACATCTCTCCATCCCTCAAGCTAGACAAACAGGCCCGCAAGCCTTTCAAGACATTACAGTAATAAAACTGTTACTTCTGCCGGATGAAGATTGGCAACTTTAGCCTGATGAGGATTGGCTTCTTATGATTGAAGAAGATTTTCTGATTCAGATCTTTGACAGCGCAGTTCTTCTTCAATCTCTACTCTTTGCCTGATGAAGATCGGCTTCACTTTTCAGTCGATGAAGATGACTGATTCTTCTGAGAACTCTTGAATCTCGTTCTCGTTCGTCTTCTCCGCTGAATATACTGTTCTATTGAAGAGCGGCGGGATTCTTTCTTTTTCTTCTTTTCTTTCTATTTTCAACTTCTTTTTCTAGGGCATCACTGTTCCCTTTTATAGGACAAATGAGCCGCATAACGGTAACATGTGATGTCCTTTAATGTCAGACGCCCATTCCATAAGAGCATGCACTGATTGGACAATCAGGCGGCGGCATTGAATGCTGACAGCGCGTCTGCAATGTTTGAATTCTTTCTCGATGATATTTCCATCTTCAAGCTGATACCGACAGTATCTCGACGACAGGACTTTGTCGAACCCTTACGCTTTGATAGAACTTCTATTACTCTTGCTTCTGCCTCTCATACTGGTATCTCGACGATATGAGATATTCTTGCTCTGCTGTATATACGACGATACGCTTTCTCTGACTGTGTCGTTGAGATCTTCCTTCTGTCGACGTAATCACCTTGATTTCTCGACGACATGCCTTCTTTATGATGATGTTCGACGCCATCAGCCATACTTAGCCTCGACAAGGCTTCTTCATGACGATGCTTGTTCTTTCTCGATGACAAGGCCACCTTGGTGAAGTCGACAATACCGCGTCTTCTCTGCGTTCAATAATCTTGCCGAGTCTCAGCGGTCGATGATCTTCCTCCTGAGTTCGACGATCTATCTTCTACGTTCGACGAACACGCCAAATCTCAGTGGTCATCGATCTTCCTTCTGAGTTCGACGATCTCCATTCTGCGTTCGACAAACTCGCCAAATTTTGCGGTCGATGAACTCGCTTCTGAGATCGACGATCTTGCTTCTGCGTTCGAGGAACACGCCAAATTTCAGCGGTCATCGATCTCTGCAAGCATGAGCTAGATGGAGCATTAAATACAGCTTGCACTTATCATTGAGCTGAGCACTTCTTCAAATTAGGAACATTGTTGGGCACTGTTCCCAACACTCCTCTCTACCAGAATACTTCTGGGCAGAGGCTGTCAATACAGCTTGTCATGTGATAAACAGGGCTTCCATCATCAAAAATCACAAGAAAACTCCCTATGAGTGAATGATGGGAAGAAAACCAACCTTATCCTACTTTAGGATCTTTGGTAGCAAATGTTTTGTCCTTAATAATGGGAAATCCAAGCTAACTATGTTTGCTGAGAAAAGCAGTGAGGGTATTTTTGTTGGCTACAGCTCTCATAGCAAGGCATATAGAGTGTACAACATCAATAACCAACTAGTGGAAGAATCTGTTCATGTGGTATTTGATGAGACTAGCCTTATACATAAGGGCTGGTCTAGTTCTCTAGTGAATGCAGGTACAATGGAGAGAATAGGGAAATTATCCATTGAAGACAATACTGACACTTCACTCAGAGATAAGAATCAGTCAGTGACAGTTGAAATCGAGGAAGAACCTGTAGAAAGTTTAGAAATGACTGAAGAAATGCAACCTGAAGAAGTTGCTAATGCAGAAGAGCCCAGAATACTATCAGTTGCCTTGAGACAAGTAAGAGATCATCCCCAAGAGTAGATAATAGGAAAAGTCAATCAAGGTGTGATGACAAGGAGCAGAGTTGCAAATGAAGCATTGTACCTAAGTTTTCTCTCTCAAATTGAACCCAAGAAATTTGAGAAAGCAAATCAGGATCCATTTTGGATTGTTGCAATGCAGGAGGAACTGAACCAGTTTAAGAGATGCAAGGTTTGGAAACTGGTTCCAAGACCGCAAGGATAGAATATCATAGGAACTAAATGGGTCTACAGAAATAAGTTGGATGAAAATGGAATCATCGTCCTGAATAAAGCAAGGCTAGTGGCAAAAGGCTACAGACAAGAGGAAGGGATAGATTTTGATCAGACATTTGCTCCAGTAGCCAGACTAGAAGCAATAAGACTGTTTCTAGCCTATGCAGCATACCAAGGTTTCAAGGTCTAGCAGATGGATGTGAAGTCAACCTTCCTAAATGGTGACCTCAAAGAGGAAGTATATGTGGAGCAACCCTCAGGTTTTGTAGATCCTACTCATCCTGATTATGTTTATTTTCGTAGAAAGACCCTTTATGGCTTAAAGCAGGCACCTAGTGCCTAGTATGAAACTCTGTCAAGATTTTGAATTGAGAAAATGTTCTTAAGGGGAATGATTGATAGGACATTGTTCCTAAGGGAAGTGAAGGGCAAGATCTTGCTAGTGCAGATCTATGTAGATGACATCATCTTTGGCTCTACAGATAACAATCTCTGCAAAAAGTTTGCCAACTTGATGCAGGCAAAGTTTGAGATGAGCAGTATGGGTGAGCTCAAATACCTCCTAGGTCTCCAAGTGAAACAATCTGAAGATGGTATATTCATCTCCCAAACCAAGTTCACTAGGGAGCTAGTCAAGAAATTTGGATTGGAGAGTGCTTCTTCAATGAAGACTCCAATGGGAACCAATGTGTCTCTGGACAAGGATGAGAAGGGCATACCCTTTGATGAAACCAAGTACATATGCATGATTGGATCCTTGCTCTATCTAAGTTCAAGTAGGCCTGACATAATGTTTGATGCATGTGTCGGTGCTAGATATCAGGTGAATCCTAAGGAATCTCATCATGTCTCTGTCAAGAGAATCTTAAGATACCTGAAGGCTACATCAAATCTTGGCCTATGGTACCCTAGGAACAATGGGTGTGAACTAGCTAGCTATTCAGATGCAGATTATGCAGGGTGCAAGGAAGACAGGAAGAGTACATCAGGAACATGTCAATTTGTAGGTGGAAGAGTGATCTCTTGGAGCAGTAAGAAGCAGACTAGTGTGGCAATCTCAACAGCAGAATCAAATGTATATCTCTGCTGGGAGCTGCTGTGGACAACTGCTATGGATCAAACATCAACTTGAAGACAACAACCTAAAGATGACCTAAATACCCCTGTTTTGTGACTCTTCAAGTGCAATCTCAATTGCTAAGAATCCTGTCTCTCACAGCAGGACTAAGCATATTGAGATCAGGTATCACTTCATCAGGGAGCATGTGGAAAATGAAGATATCACCCTTGAGTTTGTCCCAACAGACAAACAAGTGGCTGATATATTTACAAAGCCCCTAGATGAAGCCAAGTTTAACTTCTTTAAATTCCAGCTGGGAATGTTAAACTTAGAGTAACCCTCTACTTATTTTTCACTAATCCCTTTCTAGATGCTTGGTTAGAAAATCTCTCAGGATTTGGATGAACTATGACCGAGCAAGGGGGAGCCTTAGACTATTGTCTACTAAAAGAAGAGCTCCAGAAAAGAAGTCAGAAAGGGGTAGAAAGGGCATCACATCAAATGTTCAAGACAAGGTGCTCAAGAAGACCTCAAAGATAGGGGGAGCAAAGAAGTATGGGAGACATAAAAGAGGAGACATCAAATCAAGGGGGAGTTACAAGCTTGACGTACTCAGAGAGCTCAGCAAAGATAAGTGCAATCTTACATGCTCAAAAGTTAAGATTATAATATATATTGTCAAGTGAAAGTAGTCTTGAATTGAGATTGACTTCTTCAAATAGGGGGAGATTGTTGGGAATCTTGCCCACATGATTCCTGGTTTGAAGAAGTCACCAAGTCAAGAAAACTTCACTTTGTATTTGATGGCTTCTCTAGCTTATAAATCTCAGGAAGTTAGTAGAACAAGATTCATCAAACACAGAAGGAAGTTCGTCGAACGAAAAATGGAGTTCGTCGAACTCAGAAGGAAGATCGACGACTGCTGAGAATTGGCATGATCGTCGAACGCAGAAGGAAGATCGACGATCGCTGAGAATTGGCGTGTTCGTCGAATGCAGAAGGAAGATCGACGACCGCTGAGACTTGGCGTGTTCGTCGAATGCAAAAGGAAGATCGTCGACCTGTCAGACTCGGCAAGACCGTCGAACGCAGAGAAGACGCAGTATCGTAGACTTCACCAATTGTCGTCGAGAAGATCAGAAATCGTCGTGAAGAAGCCTTGTCGCTGAAAAGTCTAAGTATGACCGATGACGTTGATCATCGTCGTAAAGAAGGAATGTCGTCGAGAAGACTAGAGAAGGGCAGCTGAAGACAAGCAGCTGCTAAAATATGATATGTCGGCATGCTATCACTCATGTCGTCGAGAGAACAAGGTGATTACGACGACACAGTCAGAGATGGCATATCGTCGTATATGCAGAAGCGACAGAATATCTCGTATCGTCGAGATATCAGCTTCAGAGGCAGAAGCAAGAAGAACTAAAGGTCTACCTAAGTTCAAGGCATCGACAAAGTCCTGTCGTCGATATATTGTCCATGACATCGTAACAATGGAAATATCGTCGAGATAGATTCAAACGTTGCGGACTCGCTGTCAGCATTTAATGCCGCCTCCTGATTGTCTAATCAGCACGTGCTCTTAAGGAAAGGAGCGTCTAACACTTAAGGCACTTTTTCAGAAGACCTTTGGGGACCTCGCAGTCTTATAAAAGAGATAATAGGTTGCCCTAACGAGACATCAATCGATCAATAAGAAAGAACTTGCGCATATAGAAAAGAGAACAGAAAAAGCGGCGCAAGAAAGAAACCGAAAAAGAACAAACAGACATCTCCACCGACTGTTAAGAAGCCAATCCTCATCAGGCTAAGAAAAGATTGAAGAAGAACTGTGCGCTCAAGATCTGATTCAAAAGCATCTTCTTCAACCTTAAGAAGGCGATCTTCAACAGGCTAAAGTTGTCGATCTTCATCCGGCAGAAGTAACAATTGTTTTTCTACTGTAAACTCTTGTAAGGCTTGCGGGCCTATTCGTCTAGCTTGCGGGTTGGAGAGTTGTGAGGCTTGAGGGCCAGGGCAGTGGACTTGCGGGTCCGACACTGTCTAGCTTGCGGGCTGGAGAGCTGTGAGGCTCGAGGGCCAGGGCAGTGGACTTGCGGGTCCGATCTTGTCGAGCTTGAGGGATCGGGCGCAGTAGGGGCTTACGTGCCTAGGACATAGGCACAGGACTTGCGGGTCTGTGTTGTGTAGGGCTTGAGGGCCTGAGTGTCGAGCTTGCGGGCTCGGGGGCAATAGGGGCTTGCGGGCCTAGGCTGTTGGACTTGCGGGTCAATGTTGTAAGTCTTGAGGGCCTGAAGTTTTTGGCGGCATCTGCTGATCCTAGCACACTGCTGGGTAGGCGCAGAGGGACAGAGGACTACTCAAGACACCCCATCTTGAGGAACCTCTATAGATCATTGTGTCGTCTTGTGTGTTTTATTTGTGCTTATCTGTGCGATATTTCTGTGCTGTGCTTGAATATTCGAATCGCGCGCAAATAGTTGAAAAGTACCCAGATCACCTAACACCCCCCCCCCCCCCCTCTAGGTGAACGTTCCATTACTAACAACAACCTTATTGCTTCTAACCTTGCAACTGGGGCAAAGGTTTGATCAAATTCAATACCTTCTTCTTGCATATATCCCTTGGCCACCAGTCTGGCTTTGTTCTTGATGATGGTGTCATTCTTATCAAGCTTGTTTATGTAGATCCACTTGGTGCCAATGATATTGTGTCCTTGTGGCTTTGTCACCAACTTCCAAACCTTGCACCTCTTGAATTGAAGCAGCTCCTCTTGCATTGCTTGAATCCAGAATGTGTCTTTATTTGCTTTTTCAAATTTCTTGGGCTCCATCTGTGATAGGAAGCTCATTACCCTTTGGTTTTCATCTCCAATAATCTGAGTTCTTGGATGATCTCTTAGGTGCATGTTTGCTGCAGGCAACCTATCACCAATCTGCAGCTCTTCTTCCTGAGCAGTAGGCTCATCAGCAGCTTGCTGAAATTCATCTTCAGGAATAGCAGACTCTGAATTTATCTGGCTTGTGTTGGGTATGTCTTGGAGAGACATATCTTGCATCTGTTGTTCATTACCTGTCAAAACATGAGAGTTGGACCATCCCTTATATAGCAGGCTGGTCTCATCAAAAACTACATGCATAGACTCTTCTACAACATGAGTTTTCTTGTTGAATATTATAAAGGCCTTGTTATGTGATTATATCCAACAAGAACCCCTACATTGCATTTTTCAGCAAACTTAGTTAATTGAGATTTTCCATTATTTAAAATATAGCATTTGCAACCAAAGATTCTAAAGTATAAAATAGTTGGTTGTTTGCCTTTCAGAATCTCATAGGGGGGTATTCCTAGGGTCTTATTGATAGATGCTCTATTGAGGACAAAACATGCAGTATTGACTGCCTCAGCCCAGAAATATTTTGGGAGTGAGGAGTCACTAAGCAATGTTCTCTCAGCTTCTATCAAGGTCCTATTCCTCCTCTCTGCCACACCATTTTACTGTGGAGTCCTTGGTGAGTAAAATTCTTGGGTGATACCAAACTACTGACAAAACCTTGTCATTGCTCCAGATTGAAACTCTGTACCATGGTCAGTTCTGGTCTTGACTACAATGCATTGTAGTTCATTCTAGATTGCCTAAACATGGTTTATAAAGACATCTAAAATATCAGATTTCTTCTTAAGGAAGAATACTGATGTATACTTTGAATGATCATCAACAATAACCAAGGTATACAACTTCCCACCTAGGCTCTGAATTGGCCAAGGACCAAACAAATCCATGTGCAATAGATAGAGACATCATTCAATATCTTTGGAGCCAATGCTTTTAAAGGTGGCCCTAGTTTGCTTGCCCATTTGGCATGCATGACATGGACCACTTTTAATTCATTTCAATTTAGGACTATTTCTAACTAGGTTTTTAGAAAATAGCATATACATTGTCTTGTAGTTAATGTAAGCAAGTCTCTTATGCCATTGAACACAAAGAGACTCACTTTCATTAAACACAAGACACGTATGAGATGAAGAAGAATTGCATATAAAATCTAAGCAATCTTGTAACACCCCAAATCTGGTAGTTCCGCGAAGTAGGCGGAGTGGTAGTGCGGCACGTGAAGCAGGCTAGAATTTTCCCTGTCTGCTCTTAGCGCACGATCAGTGGCCTCATCGCGCACGACCAGTGATCGTGCGCCAGTGATCGTGCGTTAATTCAAAAGAGAATCGAGTTCTGTCTCGGACAGTGCGCACGACCATTTCCCTCTTCGCGCACGACCAGTGATCGTGCGCCAGCGATCGTGCGCTTATTCGCAAGAATTCAGAGTTCTGTCCCGGATAGTGCGCACGACCATTGCCCTCGTCGCGCACGACCACTGACCGTGCACCTGTGATCGTGCGCCCTGTTTATTCTGTTCCGCGATTTTGAGCGGAGAAGAGGATCCGACCGATCAAATTTCTTGGAATTCGATCCAACGGCTGGGATTTATTGCTGGGGGGTCTTAGGGCTTTGGAGAGGGATTAAACCCTCATTATTTCATAGTGTTTCTCTCTCCTAGGCTAGAGGAAGAAGAAGGGGGCAAGGAAGAAGAAGAGGAGATTTCGCCATTGACGGAGCTCCGGAGCTCCGTTTCGCGAGCCGTTTCCAGATCCGGAGAGTGCAGCCCGGTGCGGTTCTTTCCCTCCGCATAGAATCCCGGATCCATGGCGAAGAAGAACACGTCTAGGGTAACGATTCTTCCTCCCGAACTTTGGACTTGTATTTGTCCATTCATTCCTCTTTCTTTGCTTGCATGAGGCATCTCTTTCACCAAATGGGTGAAGTGTAGGATTTCCTCAAGTCCTTCGGGACTCCGGGTAGATTGTGTCCGTACCCGGCATATTGCATGTAGAAAATCCGGTAGTCGTGCGGATTTAGGCATTTTGTGTGAAGCCTATTCGTGGCCGTGAGCCCGAGTCGGCGATGCTTGATTTGCGACGTTGCATTTAGGTTAGGCCTAGAATGCGTGCCGGAGAATGACTCCGTGAACTCACCTATAGTATTGCGGGAGTTAAGTGTAGGCGTCTTGTGAAGATCCCTACGAAAGCCCCATGCTTTGAGTTTTGGATGAAGGCAAACCTTCACCACGATATTGATGCGGAGCGTATGTACCTCCCTTGCTGAGAATTCGTGAAGCCTAGATCCTTGTAAAGGGGTTAGGTGCGTAGCGTATAATTAGTGTAGCACTTGAAAATGCTAAACCCTTACGGGCCGAGGTGAAGCCGTACCCGCGTCGTGCGATAGATCGCGACGATTAGAGCACGGGCAAAGCTAAACCGAACCCGTTTCCATGCAGATCGGCGAGAGGTCCCTTCCTCATGAAAGCCGTGTGATCATGGGAGAGGTCGTGGAAGGTGTCATACCTAGACCGACCAAAAGCTCTTGTTTCCCACCTAAGGTTGTGACCCTTAGGGTGGAGTGTTGTGAATTTGATATTGTGTTTAGCCTCATGCGATTGCTTAGGTGGTTGTGGGGAACCTTCGGGTGAACCCAACCAACATCATGTGCATACCTAGGTTCCCTTCTTTTGATGCTCAACCTAGAAGATTGATTGTGCTTGAAACCTCACCTTGTGTAGTTGCACCTTCTTTATATTAGCACTTGCCAGTGTAGCTTGCTTGCAGGGTAGAAGCTCCGCCACCCCGGGAAAGGGGTGGGGTCGTTATAATTTGGTCAGCTGCGCTGACCGTTACTCTGTTTGCCACCGCTTGGTGGAATGTTCTTATGCAGGTGCAGGTGAGCCTAGCGGGAAATAGCGGGCGTTAGTCCTCTTGCTGAGTTGGCCCTTGAAGGCCAGCCTTTTTCCTGTTTTCTCATGTATTGCCGGCCTGCGTGCCGATGTATGCTTTTTTGGAGTTTTGTACATTGATTTGATGTAAGGCCCTAAGGCCGTAACTCTTACTTCTGGACTCATTCCTATGATAGTGGACATGTCTATTTGAATGGTTTGATTAATGCTTCCGCTTACGTTTTTGTACTCTCGTTTTGTTATTACTTTTCTGGTTATCACCTTTTAACTCCTAGCTAGTGTGGTTTGTATGGTGTGGGGTCCCGGCCGGACCTGCTGTTATACTTTTCGTACTGGCAGGGTGTTACAAATCTCCCCCTATTTGAGTTGGGATCCTAATCCAAATTAAGACTAGGTTCTAACAATCTCCCCCTATTTGGTTTAGGATACCTAAGCATAAAAAGTCTTTGAAGCTTAAGGGTCAGAGATTATTTTCTTCTTATAAAATTCATTTAAGCAATTTCAGATTTCCTAAGTCTTGATTTAAATAGGAATTTAATATTATGAATTGCTAGCTGTTATTGGATTCTAGGAATTTTAAAATCAAAAAGACATAGCAGGTAGCTTCTTTCTATAGAATCGCCTTAATCAGAAGAGACTCACACTTAGTGCTTTGATCATTTCTGATCTAAGCAATCTGAGTAGAATGCTCAACATGATTTTAGGAGAAAAATTTGTACGAAAGTGAAGTTTATCTGACTGTGTTTTTGAGATATAAAAAATTCAATGGAATTATTTAACTGTTGTTTTAATTATAATTTGAGTATAACAATATTAAACAATTAAAACAAAATTGCCTTATAGATATGTATGTTGGCCTTTTTATTTCATTGAAATATAAATTTGAAAATTTAAACTGATTTTGCTGAACATAAAATTTGTCTTTTTCTTTAAAAGTTTGTTTAAAGTTATCAGCTTTAACTAACTTATTTTTTAAACAAATGATTTGTTCTGCTGATATTTTAAAGTTCTCTTGAAGTTTATTATATTCAGGAGTTGAAATATTTATTTTTGTTAACTCCTTTTTAATTTCCTTCTTAAATATTAAATCTGTATATGTTATTTTAAAATCAGATTTGTGATTTTCAGATTTGTAATTTTCAGCAATTATTAAATCTGTACATAATGAATTGAAAACAGATTGAAAATCAGAGGTAAAATAAGGAATTGAAGTTACCTCTTTTACCTTAGTTACCATTTCTGCTTCAGATTCAGATTCATATTTTGCATCTGAGTAATAGTTTGACCCATATATGGCCATCATGCAGAAAGCTTTGGCTTTTTGTTCTTCCTTGTCTTCTTCTTCAGTTAGAGTTGAAGATGGTTCTGCATCAAAAATGATGTTAGAGGAAGAAGTAGGAATGGATTCATTTACCATCCTTGAGAGGGAGTTCCAGATGCTCCTTGCTGAAGTGCAGTCAGCCACTTTGAGAAGAATGTCTTTTGACATTGATTTAGCCAATATGTTCATGGCCATGGCATCAACACTTTTCAGCTTTTCTTGATCATCAGATGAAGAGATTGAAGATGGAATTCCTGTCAAAACAGATTTGTAAATATTTTCATCTATATCATTCATATATAACTTAATTCTAACTTGCCATAACTCAAATCTATCCAAATTAAAAACAGGTGGATCTGAAATTAAAAAATTTGCTAGTGCCATTTAGAAAAACCCTTTTAAAAACAAAATAAGAACTAAGTGATCTTTGTGATTTCAGGTGTTAGCCTGTGTGAATAATCAACCTCCTCTGATACCAATTGAAAGTGAGTTTAGTTCTTATATATGTTAAAGGTCTTGTTTAATTTTTCTTTCAAAGTAAGTGATATATATAAATATAAGAGTGTGTTGATGAGTGTTGTATGAGTAATAAAATCAAACACTAAGAGTGCATAAAAAAATCACAGCAAGAAATAAAAACAAAAACAAAGCACGCATCCAGAAGACACAAGAAATATAGTAGTTCCCCTCAACTGGGTACATCTACTCTTCTACCTACTAGTAGGAATCCACTGGAGGTTGTTGATCAGGTGCCCTTACACCAAGGTGTTTTTGTTCAGGTGTCCACACACCAATGGAGGTTTGATTAGGTGCCCAATTCACCTATAAGCTTTTGATCAGGTGCTTATAAACCAAGATGCAGGTTTTTGCTAAGGTGGCCTTTCACCGGGAGTAAACTTTTGAAGGGAGTTTTAACCCTTTACAAGATGGGAGGATTTAAAAAAACAGAAAAAGGTTTGTTGTTCTTCTCTTTGCTGAGAAGACACTTGAAGATCATGATGAGATGTTCAGTTGGATCTTTGATGATGATGTTGAAGAGAGCTCCCCCTGTCTGATTTAGAATAGATGACAGCTTTGGATGGAGCTCCTTCTCTAGATTGCAAATCCTCTTTTCTTCTTCTTGCAGTTTAGATCCTGAGCAATTGATTGTGTTTGGTGTCTCAGGATATGTATGATCTGCAAGAAAGAGTTAGGCAAAAAGAAGATATAATATATATTGATCTGTTCTTCTTTTTGCTCATGTTCTTCCTTTTCTTTTCTTCTTCTTCTTCTCTTATTCCTGTACAGCAATATGATCATATATTCTGTCTATAATTATGTGTACAGCAATAGTGATATATTTTGTATATATATGTCGAGAGAGAACAGCTGGTTATTATTCTGTTATATATTTATCTTATGTATAATAATCTGTTGTATAATAAGTTGACTTCTGCTATCGTGTAAAAGAGCTGTCATCTTTCCTGGCTGATTTGAATCCTTGCCGACCAAAGGGGAAAGGAGTAATATCTCTTTCTTTTTCCTAGATCCTCGAGAAGATAACTTGCCGTGTTTAGCTTGCTGCAACGGCTACAGTATTTAATGCTTTGCTGCCAACGGCTATAACATTTAATGCTTGCACGCTGTAAGGTTAAATCAACAATATATATATATATAGAAATATATAAAGATTACTTTAATAAAGTCTGACAGCATATGTATACTATTTTAGTCGAGCTGAGAATGCTGTAAATAATGCTGCAGAAATTCGTCGAGCTGAGGTTCAAGTTCGTCGAGCTCATCATTTGATTCATCGACCTGATCATTAAATTCACTGTTCTGAACATCTGCTGAATATTCGTCGAACGCAGACTTGGGTTCGTCGAACGGAAGGATTCGTCGACCACTGAGACGGGCTGGATCGTCGACCGTTGAATATTGAGCTGTTCGTCGAACGCAGATAGCCGTTCGTCGAACGCAGGATTTCGTCGACTGCTGAGCTGGGGTCTGCTCGTCGACCGCTGAGATAATCTGTTCGTCGACCGCTGAACCAATCTGTTCATCGACCGTTGAGCTGAGGCGGGATCGTCGAGCGCTGCTTGGATTTTGTCGAACGCAGCTTTGAACCTTTTCGTCGATCGCAGAGCACCGTTCGTCGAACGCAGATCGTCGTTCGTCGAACGCAGAGAATATATGTAAATTTAATTCTTCTCTTATTTTCTGCCTATTAATTATATATATATATATATTTCAGCTTATTAAATATATGTATATATATATTTCTTAGTATATTATTTATATATTATTTATATATATATATATATTCTTTTCAGCTTTCTTTCTTAATGAGATTTAATCTAAGTTATAATATATGTTATGATTGAAACTTAGATACTAAAGGTGGATCCTAACTCAAATCAAACCTAAGGTTCCAACAAATTGCATATAAAATCTAAGCAATAAACATTCTCACTCCTAGTGCCTGAGAGAATGATCTCTAAGTCATGTGACTTTTTGATCAAGCACTTATCATTGTGGAATTCAATGACATAGCCTAAGTCACATAGTTGACTTATGCTTACAAGGTTGTGTTGCAACCCTTAAATATTAGCCACCCATGTGATGGAGACTATGTCATTTGAAATCATACCATATCCTCTGGTGATGCCATTTTCTGATCCACCAAAGATGACCTTAGGTCCATTCCTCACAGCTTTGTATTCATGTAGAAGACTCTTGGTACCTGTCATGTGTCTTGAGCACCCACTATCCAAATACCATATTTGCCCAAGGCTGGTACTTGAACTAACCTGCAAGAAGGAATATTTACCCTTAGGAGCCCAATTAATTTTGGGTCCTAGGCTTTTGTTAGTATGAAAAGACTTCACACCTACTGCATCCCTTGCAGGAAAGCTTTTCTTTGCACTTGGAACATTGGGATTGTGTCAACAATCTATGGCAAAGTGTCCCACCTTACCATAGTACCAACACTCATAAATATTGTATCTTCTCTTCTGAACATTCTTTGAAGAAGTAGCATCAATATGCTTGTCTTCAGGAGGGAAGATAGCAGCATTCTTCTTATTCCTGTCAGCAATGATCTAGCTGAAGGTTAACCTGTGGTCAGTCATAGCACTCTTTGTCTTGATGACATCAGCTTGCCTTGGCTTAGAATCTAGGAATGATTTGATGGCATCAGACACTAAGCTGTTAGGCCTATCTACAGGTTTTTATAACAGCCAAGTGCTTTGTTGGAATGTACTTGGAAGAGCTTGCTTCTTTATTCTTGAATGATGGGGTTGAAGTACCAAAAACAAATGGTCCTGAATGGGCCATTTGAAATTCTTCATGAGGATCTTTCATAGCACTCATCCTCATGCCCTTTCTTCTACTATAGGAAGGAGTGTTTTCCTTCCTATAGGAACTCTCATTCTTCCGGTGACCATACATATTGTCATGGTCATACCTGTTTGAGGGAAGTAATACGTATTGAAATGTGGTATGAGGATTAACCTTGGCCTTGCTCTTTTCTCCACTCCCATCACCCACTTCCAAATTTTTGAAACCTAGTTCTCTCCTATTGGTTTGGGAGGAAAATGTGTCAATGATTGGTAGTACAGATTTGGGCTTGGAGAATTGAGCCACTAGGCTCTTCTCTTTGAGAAGCTTCTCCTCAAGGTCCTTGATGACCTTGTTCTTTTGGGAAATGGTGCTCAATTGGACTATTGTTATCCCCTTGAGTTGGCTTATCTCTCTACTCATCTGAGCCACCAGGGTAGGTGACTCAATGCAATCTTGCTTAGCCAACTTAAGGGAAGCAATTTCTTGAGCTTTCCTCTTGGCCAACTTCTTACTCTTTTTCAGAGCATCCAACAAAGCTTCATACTTGTAAATCAATTGATTGACAGCCACTTAAGATTCTGAATCATTCCCATCAATTGATGAGCATGCTTCAGAGTCTGACGTTGACTCATAATCAGAAGAGGGGGAAGGAGTAGGTACCTTGTCAGGAATGACCTGAATGTCTTTATCATCATCTGTGATGGGCATTAAGCCATGTTGTTCTTTAGCATCTTCATCCTCCTCTATGTCACTGTCAGAGTGTGATAGAGGGGCCCTGATGCCCACCTTTGCAGCAGGAAAGTCCTCATCTTCCTCAGCTGTAAACAACTCAATATAGGCTTCTTCTTATTCATCTGAATCTGAGGATGATGACTCAGATTCACTTCGGCTTTTCTCCTTCATGGCTAGGAAGGATTTTTCACCCTTCATTTCCTTCTGGTGATAAGTTTTCTTATCACCCTTCTCCTTCCTCTTGACTGGACAGTCAATAATGACATGTACAGGCTTGCTGCAGTAATAACAAATCACATTATTTGAAATATGTTTAACATGTTTAGAGTCATACATGTCCCCTTTGGGGTGCTGCTTGTCTGATCTGTTGAGATCCTTCCTGGGATGTGAGGAGAAGGAGGAAGGCTTGTTCTTCCACTACCTCCTCATCATCTTCTTAAAATGCCTTAAGAAGGCAGCAAACTCCTCATCAGAATGTTGTCAGATGAGTTGGGCTCAGAATTTTCTGAACCAGCAGCCCTCCTTGGAGGTGAAGGCATCCTTGTCTAGATCCTCTTAGAGCTCTCAGCCTTGAGGGTCACAGTCCTCTCCATTGCATGAGGCCTGGAGGATGTTTCCTACTCCTTCCTTGCAGATAACTGCATCTCATAAGAGAGCAGCTTTCCAAACAGAGTATGGGGAGGAGTCTCACCCAGCTTTGCCACCTCCCTGATGACACAGATCTTGGTATCCCAGTCTCTAGTTAGAGATCTAAGGAATTTGTCATTCAGCTCGTAATGAGTGAAGGTCCTTTCATAGGTCCTCAGCTCATTTACTATCCTGAAAAATCTTTCATTGCAATCAACTATGCATTCCCGGCTTTGTTTTCTAAAGGCTTCATACTCCTGATTAAGGAGGGATTTCCTATCATCCCTCACTTATTCAGTCCCTTCCATGTACACTATTAGTGTATCCCATATCTCTTTGGCTGTCACACAGTGTACCAAGTTTTGGAATGTGGAATCATCAATTGCATTGACTATAATATTTTGATCTCTTTTATCCATTGTTGTCAATGCAATCTCATCCCTTGTCATTTCAGTATATGACTTGGCTACCTGTCTAGTAGGATCAATGGTGGAGGGCTTTGTGACAACAAAGGGACCCTCCTGGATAGTGATAAAGATATTAGGGTCTGATGCTTCCATGAAAAGTCTAACCCTTTGCTTCCAAATGCCAAATGTTTCTTTTTTGCATATTGGCAGCTTCACTGACCCCATCTCCTTCTGAACTCTATTGGTAGCCATTGGATTCAGATTTGACTACACCTAAGTAGGATCTGGTCAGACTGTTAAGTCCTTTTTGACCAACCTACCTCTAATACCACTTGATAGTTTATAGGTAAGTAGTCTAATTCACCTAGAGGGGGGTGAATAGGTCTCTTTGGGTTTTACTAAATTATTGCTAACAGTTAATGAGTAGTAAATAAAAACTCAAGCAAACACAGAAAACACATAGTTGTTTATAGTGGTTCCCCAAGACAGTGTGTATATGGGTAGTCCACTTTCCCTCTACTCCTTTCTAACAGTGTGTAAGATAAGGCAAACTCCACCAATCTCAGCTCCAAGAGCTTACAACTCAGATCCTCAGGATCTCTTAGGTTTTCTCCAAACCCTACCTCAGGCCTAGCTGCCCTGCTAACTCAGAGTGATCCCACTCCTACAGCTCAGAGATCTCCTTTATCTCCTACCTGTTAAGAAACTTGAGGTCCGGAGATGAAGTAAAATGCGGAACACTTCACAAAACTTTCCACAAGTATAGCAACACAATGACAATGGGAAGACCGAATAGTGTTGTGGTATTAACTATCTCTTTACAATTTGAGGTATACATGGTGAGGCATGATTCATAAGAATCACGGAAGAGAGAAGCACAAAACACAAAAGACAACAAGCTGCTGGCGAGTTGACAACTTGAGATCACCAGACTGCGCGAACAGACAAGCCAGATGGATAACCCCTAAGACCGCGTGAACAAAGCACAAGCCGCACCTATCAGACTGCAACCACAGACCGCCTGACCAGCTGCTTATTCCACTGCTGAAAACACTTGAAGAAGAAATTTCTTCATGTTACAGACTGCAACTCAAGATCTCCTGATCGCTTAAGACTGCCTGATCAACTGAGTCCGTTGTACAGACCAAGAACACCTAAACACAGTCTGCCCAGACATACCACTACCGGACTGGTTTATTCAAAGTTGGAAGAAGGGAGAATGCTGACCACGAGCTACAAGCCGCTAACCTGCAAACACACAAACCGGTTAGGCAAAACTCAAACCGCGCGACCTCAAATTGAGACCGGCACAATCAAGCCAACTTTGGTTCTTACAGTTCTTCATTAAGAATGATGGGCCCTGCACCCCTATTTATAGGCGAGCAGACGGATGTCGTCAGCGCACAAACTGGGATACAATAACCGCCCATCAGATAGCCAGCGGTAAAATAAGACAGACCGCCCGAGATCATCAAGGCTAACACCTCCCTTATGGAACCATACGGTTATACAAAAACCGCCCGGTTATCGCGGTCATCAAAAACAGACCGCCCGGTCTTATTGCATAATCAAAGAACTTCTTCAGTAACCCAGATCGACTAGAACAACACGTCAGACCGCCCGGTCACTGCAAGAAGGCAGACCTACTTGAACATCTGGTTGACTTGAATAAGTCGCCAGAACAACCCGCGCAAGCCGCCCAAATAATTAGCGGTCTCCCAATTCAGACCGCCCAGAACAGATCTCCTGAGACAAAACCGGCCAGAGCACCAGTGCAGACTGTGCGGTTTCTGCGGTCTCCAATCTGCAGACCGCCCAGCACCAATCCACTTCCACTTCAAAAAATTAACACTACCTCAGGCCTATCAAGAAGTCCTACTTCTCAGGCAAAATTCCCTACAACTCAGGCTCAACAACCTTACCAAACTCAGGCTTAATAGTCCTACAGCTTAGGTTCAGCAACCCTACGAACTCAGGCACAGTGCCTTACAAGCTCAGAACTACACAGTTCCTACAATGAGTATATGTTTTAGCTTACAACAATGGACAGCATTGATTTGATGTCTTCTGTTGATGGTGCACAACTGATGCAATCTTGAAGTTGGGCTGAAAGTAATCTTCAGACCTGCTCCTTACTGATCCTTCTCCTCAGTAGATGAAAGAGGATCACCTTGCTTTTCAAAATAGAAGAGCTATCTTCTCTCCTAGTATCTTCTTCCTGGTTCAGTAAGCAGAAGGAGAGAAAGCTTGAAAGCCATCAATGGAACAGTAATGGCTTTTTCACTTTTCAGCACAGCAAAATACTCTCCTCTGAAAGTTCCCTAAGTTGTTCCTTTATCTTCATTTCTCTTCAACGGCTCTTAGAAAGGGCCCTGACACTTTGGAAGAGGATAGAACACTTTATCTTCCCATTACAGCTATTAATGCCAAAAGCAAATCCTGTCAGTGTCGTCTTCCTGATTTGAATCTATCTCAGAGGTTGGGCTGAGACAGTCTTCCGTCTCAGCGATTGAGCTGTCTTGGTCTCAGCGGATCTGCTGAGACAAACTGTCTTCTCAACGGATTTTGTCTATCTGCAGCTCAACTGAGGCAGACTCCTTCTCAGCGGCTCCTGGCCTCGTCTCAGCGGTTCCGCTGAGATAATGAGTTCTTTTTAGCAGTTCTGACAGTGAACCACACACATTATTCCAATCCTTAGAATATATAAACCCTGCACAGTCATGATACAATATTGGGTTTATAAAATACAATATGTACTTAGCATTGGGAGTGATGCCTCTTCAAATCAAGGGAACATTGAGGGCAATATTCCCAACAAAAACCCTACACGAACTTCCTATAATAACCAGAAAGTCCCAAGAGACTCCGCACGTCGGTGGCCATCTTTAGTGGTGTCCAATCCCATACTGCCTGGGATCCACTACTAGGCCACCTCCTTCAGCCATGGTCCGTGGCGGGGCTACATCTGGAATTTGATCGGCCATAGGTTCAGTGTAAGTATCCCCGACAAACTCTTCGGGAAATTCGAGTAAGTTTTGATCACGAAGTCGGAGGCGCTCACGAATGATGCGATCGATTTCGGGGTCAAAAGGAATAATCGAATCGTCCGAGAGGTTTCCTCGGGTCATATACTAATAATAAAAAAGATATATATTTTTTTGCTTTTTTTTCTATGGTTTTTTCTATTTTTATTTATATATATATATATATATTTTTATATTATATATTTAATATATATGATAAAAGTAATAGTAATTACTTTTTTTCAAATAACAACACAAGCACCCCGGCAACGGCGCCAAAAACTTGATGATTTGATTCGGATTTTTCTTTTTTATTAATTTGATTTGCGCAACCCTTATATGACGAGATTAGAGTTAGGCGGGTGTTTTCAAAGAGTTTCGCAAGTATTGCTACTTTGAGAAACTAACCGTTATCCTAACGAAAGATAGAAGTAACGGTCTTTTTCTTCTTTCGATATATTGACGATAACACCCTGACTACAGCGCCGAATTCTATTGATTTTTAAAATAGCAAAGGAGAGTTTTGCAAGTTTCGGATTTGAAAATTGTTTATTTAAATTTTAATCCAAATTAATCATATAATAAAGGCAAGTATACCTTATCGTGAGTAATACAGGATATTTTGTTTTAGAAAATATCGAGGTCGTATATTTCCGCGGATCGTGTTGATTATACTACTTTGAGGAACGAACTATTATTTTATCGGAATAAGTTTTTAGTGTGGGTTTTTAAAAGAAAATGATAATAAGCATATAACTAGAGTTCTAAACGATGATAAAAATAGCACCCGGTGTCGAATTACCTTGAGACAAAAATAGACTTTTTTAGAAGTAAAAGTGGTGACTTTTCAAAACATTAAAATGACTTGGCCGTGGAGGTTCCATAATTATGAACGCTCCTCTCTCGAGGGTACGCCCACCTGAGATTATGAATATTCGACCATCGAATCTCCTTAATACTCGCTTTATGTTGTGAACCCCGCTATTGGGTTTTTACTTCCAATTCGAGAGACTTACCTCATCCTCTCTCGAGGGTAGAGCGCACTTCTCTTTACCCATGAGCGATCAGTCCGTACGCACGAGCCTCTCGGCTTACTAGTGTACGGAGACAGAAATGAAAACCACACATCGATTATGTGGCTCCACTCAACGTTATTCTCGGGTAAACCTTAAGCGTTAATTATTTTAGAAAGAGATGTTTTAATTTTTAGAAAAACTATTTTTGGTTCCCAATGCTCTTCGACATTGTGCGCTAAAGGGAATTAGCCACTCATCGGAATGGAGATGGCATAATTAAGAAAATACATGTTTAATTATTTAAGCGGATATAAGCGGATAAAAAGGGAAATAAAATGACTTATATAAAAGCAGTAATAGTATCCGTCCCAACCGTCTTAAACAAGCGCTAAAAAGTTCTTAGCCTCTTATCCAGGACGGGGGTGGTATAGAAATGAAATACTTATAAAGGTGCAAAAATAATATTCGTCCCAACCGACTTAATCAAGTGCTAAAGGAAATTAGCCTCTTATTCAAGATGGGGGTGGTATATAGCAGTTATATAAAGACTGAACTAAAGCTAAGTTACAAGAAAGAAAAACACTATCTCATATACGCACGCACTCTACTTGTAATAAAAAAAACTAAATCGAAAGAAAGCGTTTAAACGAAAGCGATAAATAAAGCGCTAAAGAAAGCGATAAACTATTTTTATGAAAGCAATAAACTATTCTCATACACACACACACACTAACATAAATAAAAAAGGAAGATAATCCAAATGAGAAAACAACATTTTATTTCTAAAATAAGCATTACAACTAGACAAAAAAGGCAAAAATTACAAACGAACTTAAACTGAATTGCATAAAAGAAAACTCACAATCACTCAAAAGAACTCAGAAAAACATTACAAACACTCAAAATTTGGATGAAATTTCCTTCAGCCGAGCCCCTCTATTTATAGGCCAAATTTTATTTTTACACGCCCTAGGTCACGGGCGTGTCTTGTGTGTCACGGCCGTGACTTAGGGCGTGACATTTGCGCGTGCTTTAGGGGTCGCATCCGACGTCTTCTGGAAGGTTTAGCCGTCAAACTTGGCTGCACACCGGTGTGACTTGAAGTGTCACGGGCGTGATAGTGGTCGACACATATCTGCTTTAACTGGGGAATGACAGCTGGCGTGTGTGCTGGATTCTTTGAACGCCTGGGCGGAGATAGTTCGTCGAACGCAGAGCGCCATTCATTGAACGCTGGATGCGGATAGTTCGTCGAACGCAGAGCGACGTTCATCGAACGCTGAGACAAAGAGAGTTCGTCGAACGCGGAGCGCCGTTCATCGAACGCAGAGACGGAGAGAGTTCGTCGAACACCGAGAGCCTTTCGTCGAACGCTGAGACGGAGAGAGTTCGTCGAGCGCAGCTCGTTTTTCGTTGAACGCAGATTGAGAAGTTTGGCGTTTTAAAATTACACGCCCTTAGGTCACGGGCATGACTTGTTGGCACAGGCGTAACTCAGGGGTGTGACATGACAAAAATTGCCAAAATCTGCAAAAACAAAAATAAAACTAAGTTAGTAAGGAAATAATGAAAAGAAGCAATTTATTTATTAATTTACATAGAAAATTCACAATATTAATTAAAACCATACTAATAACTATACTAAAAATACATATATTTTACTACTCATCAAATACCCCCATACTTAAGCTTTTGATATTCCAGAGCAAAAGTAACAGAGATCTATACGGGATTAACATAAGTTCTAATTTTTAGCTATCGTTTTATTTTAATCATAAGAGACTGAAAAATAAAAATTCGGAGTAATAATAGTTAAGTCCTAAATTATGCAAATGATTTAAGTAGAAAGAATTTCCTAGCCAAAAGACTTCTTCATTAACCAAATAGCAAACAAAATTGCAATCATTATAATAACCTTTGTTTAAAGAAACATGAAGGAAAAATATAAGTTACTAATTATGCTCTCAAATGATTTTTTAAATTAGAACTAGATACAATAATTTGGCTAAGGGAAAATGGGGTAAAAGCCTTGGCAAAAAGAAGAGTTTTTAGGGGTGATGGTTTTTATTCGTCAACCCCTTCATTTTAGCTTTTGTGGTGTCCCCGTGAGGGAAAACTAATTCATTTTTATTAACCCAATGCCTATCTTTACGGAACGAAGTCTTATTCTCATTGACATAAAATCTTTTAAAGAATTAATTTGGTGTCTATGTTTACGGAACGAACTCTTATTCCCATTGACATAAGATCTTTTTCTTCTTTTAATTTTTTATTTGCCATGCTAAATTGGTGTATACAAGGGGTTTTCAAGAGAAATTCTAGAATAATAATAAAAAGTTTTGAAAGCAACCTTAGTAATTTGAATATTCCTAGATTCCTAAAGACATAAAGTGGGGATAATTGCAGTCTAAAGTTGTTTTGCCAACATAATACACATGTCTCTATTTTAGCTAGTAGAAGTAGTGCTTGAAAACAAAGCCTCTATTTAAATTAAAAACACAAGAAATTCTTTAAAACTTAACCCCGAACGTTTAAATCTATCGATCTTAGATAAACAAACAAATAGTAAAACTAGCGATTATGAAAATCCACAAACATATACTCTCGAAACTAAATGCTTTAAGAATAAAAGTAAAGTTGGGTTTTATTATTTTTTTTGTGTTTTGTTTGTTTTTCAACTACTATATAGTTATATATATAAATTTTTGAAATGTTTTGGGGTTTTGCAATTTTTTGGATGTTTTTTTTTTGTTTTGTACTATGACAAAGTAAAAAAGGAAAAACAAGTTTTTTTTTTGCAAATTTTTGTAATTTGTTCATTTTTTTTATAATTTTTTTTGTAGTTTTGTAAAAATTTTGGATTTTTTTTTTGAAGTTTTTGTTTAAGCATATTTACAAAAGTAAGCACAATGCAGAATAAAATAGGGAAAATTTTTTATTTATTTTTTTATAGTTTTGTTCTTTTTTTAAAAAAAATTGAATAATTTTTAAGCTTTTGTTTAAATAAAGACAGTAAAACACCTCCATACTTAAAACCCAATATTGTCCCCAATGTTATAATGTAAGTATGAAGAAGAGAAAAAATAAAAGATGCACTATGTACAAAAAAAAGATAGAGAGAGCAAAAAGGCTTCCCTGAACTAAAACTGGCGGGGCCAAACAAAACCCTGCAAAAAAAACATGTAAAAGAACAAAACATATTAAAATATTAGATAAATATGGGGTGCCTCCCACAAGCGCTTTGTTTACCATCGCGTAGCTTGACTAAACTAAAGTACCAGGATCATCGTTTGATAGGGAGTGCTGTAGTGAGGGATTAACGTGCAGAGTAACTTCGTCGTCTCCCACCCGAAGGAGGAGTAGACCATTACTGACATCAATTAGTGCATGGGAGGTGGCGAGGAAGGGGCGACCGAGGATGATAGGTACCTCAGCATCCTCCTCGATGTCCAGGATGACAAAATCTACCAGGAAGATAAACTTGTCTACCTGGACCAGAACATCCTCCACTACCCCTATAGGGTACTTTATCGAGTTATCCATAAGCTGGATACTCATCTTTGTCGGGCTTGGGACGCCCAAGTCGAGTTGTTTAAAAAGAGAAAAATACATCAAATTGATGTTGGCGCCCAAGTCTGCTAGAGCATACCTCAATAACATATTGTCGAAGAGGCACGGGATGGAGAACCGTCCCGGGTCATTTAATTTTGGCAGCAATCTGTTAAGGAAAACATCCGAGCAGTCCGCATTAAGGGAAACACGCGAAACATCTTCGAGTCCCTTTTTATTAGAAAGCAACTCTTTAAGATATTTCGCATATTTCGACATTTGGGAGAGTGCCTCGCAGAAAGGAACGTTTATGTGGATTTTTTTTAAAATTTGTAGAAATTTTTTATAATACTCATCCTTCCGCTCGTTATTTATTTTCCAGGGATAGGGAAGGGATGGGCTAAAAATGTTTGGCACAGTTGGAATACTCGTTGTATTATCTATCGAGAGAGGGGGTGGAGGGGTCGGTGTCGAAACATGTACCTTGGGCTCAACCCATTTTGGGGAGGTTACCTCCTTGCCGCTGCGAAGGTTTATGGCATTGGCATTTTCTCGGGGGTTTGGCTCTGTGTTCCCTGGTAGAGCTCCATATGGCCGCTCGGAGACCATCTTTGCCAACTGTCCCACCTGATTTTCCAAGTTCTTAATCGATCCGGTAATATTCTGGATATTTGACTCGGTGGACGCAACGTATTTAGCAAAAATATCTTCGAGCGGAGAAGATTTTGGAGGTGGAGGATGAAATCCGTTTGGAAATCCTTGCGGAAATCCTTGTGGGTTCACATTTGGGGGCCTCTGAGCATTATTAGGATTGCTCCAGGAAAAATTTGGGTGGTTCCTCCAACCCGGATTATAATTATTACTACACAGATTGTTATTAGGGTTGAAGGGGGGCCTAACAGGGTTGCCTTGGTAATCTACAGTTTCTTTGACCAAAGTATTATTATTATTATTATTATTATTATTATTATTATTATTATTATTATTATTATTATTATTATTATTATTATTATTATGCCAAGCGGGAGTGGAGGAGGAGGCAGTCATCTCCAACAATTGCTTACTTAACCTTTTGACTTGAGAGGCTAAGTGAGAAGTGGCATCCACTTCATATATCCCAGTTGGTTTAGTAGGGCGTGATCTAGGCGCATTCCATTGATAGGCGTTCATGGCCATTTCCTCGAACGGAGCTTGGGCGGCCTCCGGGGTTTTGTTGTTTAACGTTCCCCCGGCGGCCGCATCGATCATCTGTCGTGTTGAGAAATTTAAACCATTATAAAACGTCTGGACCTGCAGCCAGGACGGCAGCGCGTGATGAGGACACCTACGCAATAACTCTTTAAAATGCTCCCAAGTCTCATAGAGAGACTCAGAATCATATTGAACGAAAGAGGCGATATCTGTGCGTAGTTTAGCAGTTTTAGACGGGGGAAATATTTTGTTAAAAAGTGTTCCGGCAATTGGGCCCACGTGGTTACGGATCCTCTGAGAAGAGAAGTTAACCACGCTTTTGCCTTCGTCCGCAGCAAAAATGGAAATAAGCGTAAACGAATGGCGTCGTCAGTAAGGCTATTAATTTTGAAAGTATCGCAGATTTCCAAAAAATTCGAAAGATGTAAGTTTGGATCCTCATCTGGAAAACTGTCAAATTGGACTGACTGTTGTACCATTTGAATGATGCTAGATTTTATTTCAAAATTATTATTAGCCACTGTTGGGCGTGTAATGCTCGATCCGGTATCTTCCAGATTTGGCCTAGCATAATATGTCATGGTCCTTGGCGGGGCCACATCTGGAATTTGATTGGCCATAGGTTCAGTGTAAGTATCCCCGACAGACTCTTCGGGAAATTAGAGTAAGTTTTGATCACGAAGTCAGAGGCGCTCATGAAGGATGGGCTCGATTTCGGGGTCAAAAGGAATAATCGAATCGTCCGAGAGGTTTCCTCGGGTCATATACTAATAATAAAAATGATATATATTTTTTTGCTTTTTTTCTATGGTTTTTTCTATTTATATATATATATATATATATTATATATTTAATATATATGACAAAAGTAATAGTAATTCCTTTTTTCAAATAACAACACAAGCTCCTCGGCAAAGGCGCCAAAAACTTGATGATTTGATTCAGATTTTTCTTTTTAATTAATTTGATTTGTGCAACCTTTATATGACGAGATTAGAGTTAGGCGGGTGTTTTCAAAGAGTTTCGCAAGTATTCCTACTTTGAGAAACTAACTGTTATCCTATCGAAAGATAGAAGTAACGGTCTTTTTCTTCTTTCGAAATATTGACGATTACACCCTGACTACAACGCCGAATTCAATTGATTTTTAAAATAGCAAAGGAGAGTTTTGCAAGTTTCGCATTTGAAAAGTGTTTATTTAAATTTTAATCCAAATTAAACATATAATAAAGGCAAGTATACCTTATCGTGAGTAATACAGGATATTTTATTTTAGAAAATATCGAGATCGTATATTTCCGCGGATCGTGTTGATTATACTACTTTGAGGAACGAACTATTATTTTATCGGAATAAGTTTTTAGTGTGGGTTTTTAAAAGAAAACGATAATAAGCGTATAACTAGAGTTCTAAACGATGACAAAAATAGCGCCCGATGTCGAATTACCTTTAGACGAAAATAGTCTTTTTTAGAAGTAAAAGTAGTGACTTTTCAAAACATTAAAACGGCTTGGCCGTGGAGGTTCCATAATTATGAACGATCCGCTCTCGAGGGTACGCCCACCTGAGATTATGAATATTCAACCATCGAATCTCCTTAATACTCGCTTTATGTTGTGAACCCCGCTATTGGGTTTTTACTTCCAATTCGGGAGACTTACCTCATCCTCTCTCGAGGGTAGAGCGCACTTCTCTTTACTCGTGAGCGATCAGTCCGTACGCACGAGCCTCTCGGCTAACTAGTGTATGGAGATGGAAATGAAAACCACATGTCGATTATGTGGCTCCACTCAATGTTATTCTCGGGTAAACCTTAAGCGTTAATTATTTTAGAAAGAGATGTTTTAATTTTTAGAAAAACTATTTTTGGGTCCCATTGCTCTTCGACATTGTGCGCTAAGGGGAATTAGCCACTCATCGGAATGGAGACGGCATAATTAAGAAAATACATGTTTAATTATTTAAGCGGATATAAGCAGATAAAAAGGGAAATAAAATGACTTATATAAAAGCAGTAATAGTATCCGTCCCAACCGTCTTAAACAAGCGCTAAAAAGTTCTTAGCCTCTTATCCAGGACGGGGGTGGTATAGAAATGAAATACTTATAAAGGATCAGAAATAATATCCGTCCCAACCGACTTAAACAAGTGCTAAAGCAAATTGGCCTCTTATTCATGATGGGGGTGGTATATAGCAGTTATATAAAGACTGAAATAAAGATAAGTTACAAAAAAGAAAAACACTATCTCATATACGCACGCACTCTACTTGTAATAAAAAAAACTAAATCGAAAGAAAGCGTTTAAACGAAAGCGATAAATAAAGCGTTAAAGAATGCGATAAACTATTTTTATGAAAGCAATAAACTAAGTTATGAAAGCAATAAACTAAGTTATGAAAGCAATAAACTATTCTCATACACACACACACACACACACTAACATAAATAAAAAAAGGAAGATGATCCAAATGAGAAAACAACATTTTATTTCTAAAATAAGCATTACAACTAGATAAAAAAGGCGAAAATTACAAACGAACTTAAACTGAATTGCATAAAAGAAAACTCACAATCACTCAAAAGAACTCAGAAAAACATTACAAACACTCAAAATTTGGATGAAATTTCCTTCAGCCGAGCCCCTCTATTTATAGGCCAAATTTTATTTTTACACACCCTAGGTCACGGGCGTGTCTTGTGTATCACAACCGTGACTTAGGGCGTGACATTTGCGCGTGCTTTAGGGGTCGCATCCGCCATCTTATGGAAGGTTTAGCCGTCAAACATGGTTGCACACAGGCGTGACTTGAAGTGTCACGGGCCTGACAGTGGGCGGCACATATCTGCTTTAACTGGGGCATGACGGCTAGTGTGTGCGCTGGATTCTTCGAACGCCTGGGCGGAGATAGTTCGTCGAACGCAGAGCGCCGTTCGTCGAACACTGGATGCGGATAGTTCGTCGAACGCAGAGCGCCATTCGTCAAACGCTGAGACAGAGAGAGTTCGTTGAACGCATATCGCCGTTCGTCGAACGCTGAGATGCAGAGAGTTCGCCGAACGCCGGTAGCCTTTCATCGAACGCTGAGACGGAGAGAGTTCGTCGAGCGCAGCTCGATTTTCGTCGAACGCAGATTAAGAAGTTTGGCATTTTAAAATTACACGCCCTTGGGTCACGGGCGTGACTTGTTGGCACGGGCGTGACTTGACAAAAATTGTCAAAATCTGCAAAAACAATAATAAAACTAAGTTAGTAAGGAAATAATGAAAAGAAGCAATTTATTTATTAATTTACATAGAAAATTCACAATATTAATTAAAACTATACTAAAAATACATATATTTTACTACTCATCAGATGTCGTGCATGATCCTCTTCCGTCCTCAAGTAAATGAGAATATTGTCGATGAACATGATGACAAAGATATCGATATATGGCTCGAACACTCGCTTCATCAGACTCATAAATGTCGATGGCGTGTTCGTGAGCCCGAAGGGCATTATGGTGAACTCATACAGTTTGTATCGGCTATTGAAAGCCATCTTTGGGATGTCCTCCTCCTATACCCGCAGTTGATAATACCCCGACCTCAAATCCAACTTAGAGAAATAGTGAGCTCCCTCTAGCTGATCAAACAGCTCATCCATCCTAGGCAGCGGATACGTATTCTGAACCATCAGCATGTTCAGTGCTCTGTAGTCGATGCACAGCCTGAGTGTCCCATCCTTATTCTTCACAAATAGCACTAGAGCTCCCCAAGGCGAGGAACTCAGTCTAACTAATCCAACTTCCACTAGCTCCTACAATTGGCTCCGAAACTCCACTAACTCCTTCGGGGTCATCCGATAAGGAGCTCTAGATACCGGCTTAGCCCCCAGCACCAACTGGATCTGAAAATCCTTCTCACGGTGCAGTGGCAGCCCTGGCAACTTCTCCGGGAATACATCAGCAAAATCCCGCACGATAGGAATGCTTGACATAGAATCCTTGACCTCGGTCATCTCAAACAGCACCTGATACACTTCGTCTCCCTGCAGGTAGGCCTTGGCGGCCTGAATAGACGATAATAAAAGACGGGAGGTGGGTCTAATACCTTCGACTACTACTTTCGAGTCTTCATGCTTTAGAACAATCCTCCTTGTCGGGCAATCAATCCTTGCATAGTTCCCACGCAGCAAATTCATGCCCAAGATCAGGTCAAAGTATTTCATCTTCAAGAGTGTCATCGGCGCTTCGATCAGTTTTCCTCCAATCTCCACGTTCATATTGCACTTGGCACTCATTACTAACTCTGATCCTTCCGGGATTCGCACCTTTCTATGGATGTCGGTGAAGTGTTGAATTTGATCCAGATCATCCACAAACTCTTCTAAGATGAACGAGTGGGAGGCGCCTATATCGAATAGGGTATATGCGCGCTTATCGTAGATAAGTACTATACCTGGTTGATTTTTTGTTCGCTTGGTTCAATGTTAAGGTAAAGCTAAGGTTTACAAGGTACTAGTAATTGTAAGGAAAACAGTAAAGTATCTGTGATGACCCTTGCCAGGTTTCGGGGCTGAGCCAGGTCCAAGACATACTTCTGGTCCTCGTCATGCCTATGGTCACGTCCCTAGAATCCACGACCTCGTCCCCGCCCTCGGCCTCCGAGATGCTGGGCCTGTGGTGCAGCCTGTAGTGTTGGTGGCGTATTCCTCTGCGAGCAGTTCCTTTGGATGTGGCCCGTTTGGTGGCACAAGTAGCACTCTGGTGGGGGAGGTGGCCCATCTCCTAGCCTCGGCACCTCCCGCGTCTGTAGAGGCTAAGGAGTCAATATTACCTGATCCCTCTGCCCCTGCCTCTCCTCTTGGCGGGGTCAGCCTTCCATTCTCCTTTCTCCAACATCACGACCCCTCTTCTGGTCTCTCCTAACTCCCCGACCCTGGTCCTCTTTCGGTCTCTTCCTTCCACAGACGGTGTAAGACCCCATTTTTTTGCTACAAAATCAGGTCTTATGCCCAGAACCGCCGCTTTGCGGTAACACCCTCGCTCGAGAAGGTCGCCACTACAAAATGTCGATCATGCCGGCCGTATCGATCACAAAAGAAGTAAGTCTTAAACAAACTTATAGAAGTTCAAGTCCACATCACATAGAAAATAAAACCATCAAAAGAGATGTCCAGATAAAATAACTGAATAAAAGGTACGACAATAATAAAGGGCTCATGCCCTATACATCAATTCCTCACTACAATTTCACTCGCAGAAACATAATCTACTAAAGCTTATAAGACACTCACGGATCCTGTCATCGGTGCTCCCGTGCTAGACTATCCCGCCTCCATCTGCACTGGCCTCTGGTGCTGCAGCATCTCCTCGGTCCCCTAAAATGATAAGGTCCACCGACCATTAGTCAAAAGACTAAGCCAATCCACCACTCCTCCCCCGATGACTCTGATGGCACAAATCTTAGCACTCCGCTATAGGCGGTAGTAAGACTGCGGCACGAAACGGCAGTGTACCGATCGTTCAAGTAATATAAAATGGGAATGAATCCCCAAGTATCGATCTCAAAGGAACACAGTAAGGTGGAGTTAACGTTCGAGGAAGGACTTGAGATCGAAGTCCTTGAGTCGGATGGAATGCGGAAATGGGGTGATTTGGCTTTTGGAAAATAAAAGAAAACAACTACAACTACTCCTATGCAATGCCGTTATGCAGTGCTTCTCTTGGCGGGATGGAGACTAGGCAGGCCTTGAGCGCGCTGCATCGCAAGGGCGGATGGACGAGTAGGCAAACGGAATCGAACTATGCAGGCCTTGAGCGCGCTGCTTCGTTAAGCGGGATGGATTACACGGGCCGCTATGCCACGCTTCGCTAGGCGGATGGAAGAGTAGGCATACAGATGAGGGTCGCAAGCACCTCGTCGACAAGCACACCACTAGCGATTGCTAGTGCGGCATCCGAACGTGACGGCGGGATGGAGGATGGAATGGGGCGCACCTCAAGCAACTCAAACAGTAAAATATTTCACATAGACATGAAATGTATAGAAATGCAAATAAAGTTAAGTGCTACTTCATCAAAATGTTAGCTCTAGCTACATATACATCAATAAGAGAAGAACAAGGCAAGAATTCGACTGAATCCGAAGGCTCGTTGTAGATTCACGGTTGGAATCGCCGGGTTGTCAATCCGCATCCAAGCTCGGTCCGCAACTACGTCCGGGGTAGAGAGAGCTGTCACTACTCTCCAATGAGTCAGTCTTCTTCGTGTCACAATCCGGTAGAGGTTGCAAACTTCCTCTTGCTTGATGGTGATGGCGGCTAAACCTTCCTTGAAGCTCTTGGATGAAGGAGGAGGCCGAGAGGAAGCACCGGCTCAAGAATGGCGTGAAGAACAAGCCCGGAGAACCTCCCGATGGTGGGCGGCGATGGAGGGGCGAAATCGGGTGGAACGGCGGAGCTGGGCGAGAAAAACGGCGAAGGATCCGACCTAATTCGCGAGCAGGAACATTTATAGGCGCTGGAATAAACAGTGCGCACGGTCATTGGCGCACGACCAGTGGTCATGCGCGCTGGAATCCTGTGATCGTGCGCCTGCCTGGGTGGAGCCTGCAATGTAAGAAATTTATAAAATACCATGTTCGCACGACCAGTGGCGCACGACCGGTGGTCGTGCGCATTATCGTTGGTGGTCGTGCGCACTGGTTGAAACAGAACTCATAAAATTGGTATTAAGTGCGCACGAACAGCGGCGCACGACCGGTGGTCGTGCGCACTATCGTAGGTGGTCGTGCGCACTGTCCGAGACAGAACTCAAAAAAAAGGGTTAAGTGCACACGATCAGCGGCGCACGACCAGTGGTCGTGCGCAATAGAACCAGCGATCGTGTGTAGTGTTCCTGTACAGAATTGTACCGGGAACACCTGCACGACTCTTGTTCCAGCATACAACACCAATCCAGCCACTGAATGTGGCACTTAACAATGCATGAAAACTAATAACGAAGAAGAACATGAAATAACACCAAAAATAGGCCTAGAGGTGCACTTAGCATGGAGTATCAAATATGAGTGAAAACATGTCTAAAGTGAAGTGCATAGACTAGAAAATCGGCCCAGATGAGTCCATAAATGTGTATATATTTGGGACTCATCACACCCCCATACTTAACTGTTTGCGCGTCCCGAGCAAACCATCTCTCGCGGACAGGAAAAACATAAGCTGGCGAAGAAATTATCAAGCGGAGTACCATGCGAAATCGCATGCTCATGTGCGTAGATGTACAGTAGACAAAATTTCTAATTATACATATTAGTTTATACTTTTCTAGGGGCGTATTTATATATTACATTTACTCAAAAAGTGAATCACAGTGAATCATAAGGTCGTACATAGGAAGAAAGTAAACTGAACGCTGAGGCGAGCATTGCCAAATATCGGTGCTCGAGACAACTCCATTGAAATCCATCAATGTCGGTGACCATAGGCTTGCCCGTTCGCACTCTCTCCACGGCACTGATTTGACTCAAATGCGTGAATCAATAGGACTTTAGGTTTTAAATGGGGCTTGGGTTTAGGTGAGGTATACAATGATACGATGGCTCAAACACTAAACCCAAATGAGCTAGTGCAGAAATTCTCCTCATTCACCACACAAATACGCGGGTACACCACACCCCCAGACTTGGATTTGACTATATGGGTGTGTGCACCGCCTACTCCCAAACAAACATTTATACACAGATTTTTCAATAAAGCTCATATCTTCTTCTTTTCTTCTCACTTCTCTTCTTTTTTTTCTTATTTTCTTTTTTTTTCTTCACATATTTTCAGCAATTTAAACAATAGAACACATCCACATCTTCACAAATATATCACCAAATTAACAACCGAACTCATGAAAATATTAAACAGCTAAAGCTCAGATTTGGGTGTGCGACTAGGATTGGCACTTAGGCTTTGGTGAAATAAAAGTGGGGTTGAATCAAAGGAATGGGGTAGGCACAACTGGGCTAGCGAGGAAATGATGATAGGAATGGCACAAAGGCTCAACCGGGCCAAAATGATGGCCTATATCACATTCACGCAATTGACTAACCGTATACCCATGCTTCAAGAATCGCTTGGGGCAAGTTCTTAGCCACCGAGAAAGATAATCCTTTCTCCCGACTCGGGCAATACGAGGCTAACGAACGTCTACACACATCCCTATGCTACCGTTTGATTCATACCGGATTCACCAATTTTTGAGTGTAGTAAACAATATTTACGATAATAGAAAAATATAAACTAAAAGCATAAAAAGAAATTGAATCCACATGAATTTCTAAACGAGACATGAGCACTCGACTAGGAGCACTACAGGAGTCAAAATTTGACTCCGCCTCATAATCCTAAGCCAGCACGGTGATTTTCCAAATCACACAAAAAGACAAATTCAACTCGCGATGCGCCAACGGCTAAGCGCGCTCAAGTGGGTGCTGTGGTGTGCAATGAAAATAAACAAAACATTTTAAATGAAATCTTCTAGTATGCAGTGCAATAGTGCACGTGAGTGGGAACAAAAACTGCTCTCCCCCAGACTTAAACTAAATAATCCACAAAATATATGACATGGCAATCAGAAAAGGCTAGGGAAAGAGAGTACCCAGTGCTCAGAAATGAGCACACCAGAAGATTGGCGTGTAAGCTAAAATGAGCCGCAGCATCCGCCATCCAGAAAAGATACCTGTAGGGGTCAGCTCCGCAAAAACAAAAGAAAATAGAAAACTGAAAAAAATGAACACTACTAACTAAACTAAACATGGTGAAATAAGAAATGCAGCAAAAGGTAAGATAACTACTGGGGTTATTGTTATCCCAGCACGACTTATTCGGATTTTATACAATTCTAGCTTATAGGCCTATGAAAAGAAAAGTGGACAGGTAACTGTTCTAATATGCGTGTAGGTAGCGGGTACCTATACGGAGAAAGAACAGTCACGCCTCTACCCGAATATAAATACCTGCTCTTCACAGGTAGAGGAAAAAGAAAGTAAGAAGAGGAGGAGGCCTGGTCCTCACTCATCTTACCAAAAACATCCTTGCCTAGCAAGGTGTCGTCAACAGGGAGGCAGCAGGAGGCGAAGGCAATGAGTGGAGCTTCCTCTACGGAGGGGGAATAAACCTCCTCACATGAGAGGATGCTCTCATCATTGACTTAAGCAAAAAGCTCCAAGTCCTCCTGAAGTACCTGTGAAGATTCAACCTGCACAGACTCAGATGAAGGAAGGGGATCAAGAAATAAAGAAGACGAAGAACATAAATAAACATCAATCGGGGGATTGGTCCCGGTCTCACTCCCATCAGGTTGGGTAAGTAAAAGAATGTTTGCATTGTAATCAATGCTACAAGGTTCGGCCGGATCAACAGTGGCCATGCCTAAGATTTGGACTTCCTCCACCGGTGCTGAGGAAAACTCCTCTTCACCTAGAAGTTTGTTCTCCTCCCTAGGAACAGGCATAACACTAAAGTCACCAGCCTCCTCTTGCGACACATCATCAACAATGTCGTCAGAGATGAGTGTAGTATGCACAACAGGGGGAGGAGTAGTACTCGGATAAAAGTCGAGCACCGATTCCTCACAAAGAATCGAATCCACTAGAGGTGGTGGATGCACATGGAGAATAGGCTCAGCAATGTCGGTGCATAGATCAGCCGCACATCCGGTGACCGTGTCCATGCCATACCCTTCAAGATGTGAAGGTGACAAAGACACATAACCGGATGTTGAAGGTGTGCCGCCATAGTTAGGAGTTGGGACGATCCGGATATCCGGCTCGTCATCCTCGTCCAATTGGCGAAAATACTCGGCACAGTCCTTCAAGACATGATCAGTGCTCCGACAAAACCGGCACTGCCTTGCGGGCTTCTTTGGCACAGCGGGGGCTGAAGCCGAAAAGAAGTAAGACGGTAAAGGCTCAGCAGAGTAGCCATAAGACTTACGCACACCATATGGAGTATCAGACGAAGTCAGTGCTCCATATGCTGGGCTATAAGAATTATGCCTACTGTTCTCCGTAGGGCATTCATCACTAGAGTGGGAGGTATCTCTACACCAACAGCAACGGATATTGAGATGTGCCCACATAGTGTGAAGATAATACGATTCAAAATAAAAATGCTATTGTGCAAAATACTACACCTAACAAAAATTACTAAAGCAACCTAATATAAAACAGGAAACAAAATACGAGGAAATAAAACAAAGGAATGCAATTTACAAATGGAAGGGCTTCTCTCTCAGGTTCTCCCTCTCCAGAAAACTCACACGACTGTGTTCCCTGGCAACGGCGCCAAAAACTTGATGGCGCAAATCTTAGCACACCGCTATAGGCGGTAGTAAGACTGCGGCACGAAACGGCAGTGTACCGATCGTTCAAGTAATATAAAATGAGAATGAATCCCCAAGTATCGATCTCAAAGGAACACATTCAGGTGGAGTTAACGTTCGAGGAAGGACTTGAGATCGAAGTGCTTGAGTCGGATGGAATGCGGAAACAGGGTGATTTGGCTTTTGGAAAATAAAAGAAAACAACTACAACTACTCCTATGCAATGCCGCTATGTAGTGCTTCGCTTGGCGGGATGGAGACTAGACAGGCCTTGAGCGCGCTGCGTCGCAAGGGCGGATGGACGAGTAGGCAAACGGAATTGAACTATGCAGGCCTTGAGCGCGCTGCTTCGTTAAGCGGGATGGATTACACGGGCCGCTATGCCACGCTTCGCTAGGCGGATGGAAGAGTAGGCATACGGATGAGGGTCGCAAGCACCTCGTCGACAAGCACGCCACTAGCAATTTCTAGTGCGGCATATGAACGTGACGGCGGGATGGAGGATGGAATGGGGCGCACCTCAAGCAACTCAAACAGTAAAATATTTCACATAGACATGAAATGTATAGAAAAGCAAATAAAGTTAAGTTCTACTTCATCAAAATGTTAGCTCTAGCTACATATACATCAATAAGAGAAGAACAAGGCAAGAAATCGACCGAATCCGAAGGCTCGTTGTAGATTCATGGTTGGAATCGCCGTGTTGTCAATCCGCGTCCAAGCTCGGTCCGCAACTACGTACGGGGTAGAGAGAGTTGTAACTACTCTCCAATGAGTCCGTCTTCTTCGTGTCACGATCCGGTAGAGGTTGCAAACTTCCTCTTGCTTGATGGCGATGGCGGCTAAACCTTCCTTGAAGCTCTTGGATGAAGGAGGAGGCCGAGAGGAAGCACCGGCTCAAGAATGGCGTGAAGAACAAGCCCGGAGCACCTCCCGATGGTGGGCGGCGATGGAGGGGCGAAATCGGGCGGAACGGCGGAGCTGGGCGAGAAAAACGGCGAAGGATCCGACCTAATTCGCGAGCAGGAACATTTATAGGCGCTGGAATAAATAGTGCGCACGGTCATTGGCGCACGACCAGTGGTCGTGCGCGCTGGAATCCTGTGATCGTGCGCCTGCCTGGGTGGAGCCTGCAATGTAAGAAATTTATAAAATACCATGTTCGCACGACCAGTGGCGCACGACCGGTGGTCGTGCGCATTATCGTTGGTGGTCGTGCGCACTGCTCGAAACAAAACTCATAAAATTAGTATTAAGTGCGCACGAACAGTGGCGCACGACCGGTGGTCGTGCGCACTATCGTAGGTGGTCGTGCGCACTGTCCGAGACAGAACTCAAAAAAAGGGTTAAGTGCACACGATCAGCGGCGCACGAATAGTGGTCGTGCGCAATAGAACCAGCGATCGTGCGCAGTGTTCCTGTACAAAATTGTACCGGGAACACCTGCACGACTCCTGTTCCAGCATACAACACCCATCCAGCTACTGAATGTGGCACTTAACAATGCATGAAAACTAATAACGAAGAAGAACATGAAATAACACCAAAAATGGGCCTAGAGGTGCACTTAGCATGGAGTATCAAATATGAGTAAAAACATGTCTAAAGTGAAGTGCATAGACTAGAAAATAGGCCCAGATGAGTCCATAAATGTGTATATATTTGGGACTCATCAGACACCTAGGCACCGTACGGGAAGGATGAAGCGGAGTACATCAAGGGGTATAATCAAAAGCAGGTGACAGTGAATCTAACTACGAAGGGTCTATTGGTGAGCAATATATAGTACAATGAGTAAAGCAGTAAGAAGTAAAACAGTAGCAAGTAAGCAGTAGCAATGAGTAAAGCAATAGTAAAGAAAGGCACTAAGGAAAATAGTAATAAGAACAAGTAACCTTAATTTATAGGAATGCCCACACAAACCTATAGACCAAGGGGTCATTTAGCACGGCCTATCGTATAAAAAGTCCCATAACCAATTTATACGATAGGGGTAGGGGTTGAAATGCTATGTTTATGCTATGTCATGCAAAGTATGTGGCTTCATGTTATGTTCATACAAGTGCAACTCACACACTATGACTCTATGCGCACAGACCTTTAGTTCCCCTTTTTGGAGCTAGCAAAACTCTCAGGATACTTCCGTAGTGGCAAACGGAAGCGGTGGCTTGGGCCTCGCCCACCTCTAAGTTGGTATCCGCACTACCTAACCCATACCTATCGTACGCCTCAATGCTAAGAACACAACAGTGGATCTCCTGCGTACTCTTACTGGTTAGTCCACCAGACTTTTCTTTGGTAAAGTGTTAACCATACTTACCGAGCCAAAGTTTCGACGTCAGTGCGACGACCGTCGACACTAATGACCCACCACCTTATGCACATACGATATGTCCTACTATATCCCGATCCATAAGCTCCCCGAGCTAACTTGCCCATCATCATAACCTTCCGAGTCAATGGCTCGCCGGACCAACCCATCCGTACCAACAAGCACTACTGAGTCACAAGCTCAACGGACTAACTAGTCTGCTGCTACAACCACCGAGCCTACCACTCGTAAAACCAAACCTATCTAGCCATCTTACCCATGGAGTGTGGGTGTGTGCATTATTAAGACAATCTTACATAATAGTTTATTCCTACAGTTTAGGGTTAACCATGGACTCCCCGAGGACTACCATGTGAAGGGCTCACTATGGTACTAGGAGCTACAATGGGATGACACCTCAAAGCTCCCTTTCCAAGGTACTTAGTATTATTAGTGGCTACCCACAAGTACACCCTCCTTAGAATTACACTTGGAATAACCTATGTAATTTATGACCTTCTAAAGGGAAAGACGATCTTCCGTCGGTCCCGGACATAACCTTACCCCTTAGCTCATCGGGTACACCCAACTTATATACCTCTAATGGTGACCACACATCTTCTCTAACAGACTAGGTTCACCAACTACCTTCCATTCTCACTTAATGATCCACAAAATACTCAAGTTTTACAGTCTTACTATACGCAGACCAAGTGAGTTATATGAGTTACATAAGGGGAGGTACCCCAAATATTCATCCAACTGACTCACGATTTTTACTGGGTGTCTATCATAATATTCTAGGTCTAAATACATAGGATCATATTTTTCCTTATTTAATTGGCATTTATTATAATTTTCCTCAACATTGACCCAGTATGAAATTGAACATGAAGAATAAAATCCTCTTATGATATGGCCTCCACAAAATTATGGAAGATCTAAGAAGTCAAAACAACCGCAAATACATAATATCAGAATTTTGCACTAAGGGGTTGGCATCTAATTATGATATTGAATAATTATCCAAATTAGAATTTAAAGAAGGAAACACCAAAAATATTTGTCTAATAAATATGGGAAAATTACCTGACCTTTATAATAATTAGAAAAGTCTACTGGCCAAATTTCAGATTTTATCAATGTTAAAGCCTATGTTCCGCATCTCTTGGTTTGAGAATAACAAATACCGTGTTTATAGTGTGCAGGTTGTACAGGCACTATAGCTACACATCCCTATGAATAGTTTGCTAATTTTAAATGATTCTCTGGAATATGAGCTAACGCCCTGCATTAGTAGTTAACGCCCAGCGTTAGCAAACCGCTGAGAAGAAACTGCTGAGAAGGAAAACCGCTGAGATGCAAACTGCGTTCGATGAACTGGAAGTTGCGTTCGACGAACTCTGAAGGCGCTCGACGAACTCTGAAGGAACCTGCATTCGACAAACTCTGAAGGAACCTGTGGTCGACGAACTCTGAAGGCGCTCGACGAAATCTGAAGGAAGCTGCGTTCGACGAACGAGGAGTTCCGTTCGACGAAATATTCTGCGCTCGATGAACTTGAGCTCGACAAGCTACGTTCGACGAACGAGGGGTTCCGTTCGACGAAATCTTCTGCGCTCGACGAATTTGCGCTCGACAAGCTGCGTTCGACGAACGAGAATCTCCGTTCGACGAACTGAGTCTGCGTTCGACGAATTTGAAGCTCCGGTCGACGAAAGTGTTTCCGTTCGATGAAAGTTTGTTCTGTCGCGTTCCTGGCGGTTTGCACGATCCTGATGGTGGCGGTTTTTCAGTTCGACGAAGGGTGCATTCGACGAAGGTGCGTTCGACAAAATTTGTTTTCGATCGACAAAATTTTGTTCAGCCATGCTCCCGAGTTTATGCACGATCTCAGCAACTGCCTCACTAATGTCGCGCGTTAACCTTAACGCACGCGTTAGCTTCTGAGGCTATTTAAAAGTACAGCTCCTCTCATTCAAATGGACAAGAGATGATTCCAGAATTCTGATACTTTGGAGAGAGTTTCGTGTAAAGCAAATTAAGATATCTCCCTTGGGCTAACATGAAGATCTAAAGAAGATTTTGAAGGAGAAGGTCTACAACGCATATTCCATACAAAGGACGATCGTTTCAACAATGCCAACATCTACATCGACTTTGTCTTCACCTTCAGAATTTCTTGGGGAGTTTCAATTTACTATCTTGTAATCTTTTATTTTTCCTTTTTTGTATTTTGTGTGGAGAAATCGTTCAGTGAGAACGTCGGATTCCGGGAAGGATTCTGTGGTTAAATTTGCCTTGTGTTGGCGACTAGGTCCTTGTGAGGCTTAGGGGGTAATTCGCTACCTTGTGCATGGCGACTAGGTCAAGGGTAGATCTAGGGGGTGGCTAGAGGCCTGATCTGGGGATAGATAGGCTATAGTCAACCGGTCCTTGGGAGAAGGGTCGGTGAAACAACACAAAGTGTTTTTACATATTTTTGCCTTTATTTCTAGCGTTATAGAAATTAAACATTTGTGTATTCAATTTATTATGAAATAAAATCATGTCTCTTAAAGTTCTATTCAATTGATTTTATTTCCTCTTTGAGAATGTTTTAATTTATATTTCCATCAAAGTATCAAAATTAACATTTGTATAATTATCTTTGAAATACAATAATAATTTTCATTATCTCTGAAGTTCTGAAATTGTATTTCATTTAAGATTTCATAAGTAAAATCACTGTGGCAATCTTTTTGTTCTGAAGAATATTCTCTGGAGAGCTAACGCCCAGCGTTAAGACTTAATGCCAGGCGTTAGCAACAGTTAACAAAAAGTTTGGTTCAATTATTTAAAAAGGAATCTTCAATATAATCTTATCTGGAATATTTAAATATATTTTCTTATAAAATATTCTAAAACTTCAGTTGCAAACTCTAATATTTTTAATTAAGATTTAAATTCCATAAAACCCTTATTCACCCCCCCCCCCCCCCCCCAGGGGGCGCCGTAAGATCCAACAATCAAGACTAATTAATCTCATAAATAAATATTCCAAGTAAACTCATACTAGGGAAAATTATGAAGGAACCTGCTGATAAATAATTCCAAAAAATTTACAAAAATTCAGAGAGCTCTTTAATGCCCTAAATTGTCCTACCACCAAGTTTCATAATTTTCCATAGGATATTTGGCCCTCATTTATTTTTCTTAATCCTAAAACAAAATAGATGCCTTGTGAATGAAGTACTTGTTAAATCAGTTCAATAATTACACAAAAATTACCAGAGATCTATAACATGATTTTATGTAACATAACAAACTTACATCATCATCCAAGACCAATTGAGCATGTAAACTTTTTTCATAAGGAAATACCCTAGAGAGGTTATAACCTAACTCAGAGGTGATAACTGTTCCTAAAATTCTCTTAAAATTTCCTAGGTAATATTTACACCCCCTAAACTTATCTACCAAGTTTCATGACCATCCAAGGACATATGCACATATGTCCTTCACAAGGCTTAAAGTGCAACCCTAAGGTAAAAACTAGGGTCCTAGGGCATATCCACCCCACATCACCCCAAATTACTCATGGGGGTGTAATATGTGATCCTAAACCAGTGGCCAAATTTCATACCATTTTGATGAGATTTGACGACCTAATTCCATCATGTGCACTTTTGACCTAGTTTGACCTAATTTAACGAAACTTGGGTTAACTAACTACCCAACCAAACCAATCCCAATTAGGCTGAAATTTTTACCAGGGTCATATAATAACCCTAAAGAGCACCCACCAAAATTTGGAGGGAATTGGAGGTCATCATCTCCCATAATTAAATAATATATGAATTATTAAATTATTACAAAAACTTTAGAAAAGTTTTCTCCTAAAATTTCCATCTTTAGATATATCAAGAGTGTAGGTACAAATTGTTGGAGCCTATGTTCCGCATCTCTTAGTTTGAGAATAACAAATACCGTGTTGTATTTGATCTTGTATTTTTGTGTTTATAGTGTGCAGGTTGTACAGGAAATATAGCTACACATCCCTATGAATAGTTTGCTGATTGGAAATGATTCTCGAGAATATGTGTTAACACCCCGCGTTAGTAGTTAACGCCCAGCGTTAGCAAACCACTGAGAAGAAACCACTGAGAAGGAAAACCGCTGAGATGCAAACTGCGTTCTACGAACTGGAAGCTGCGTTCGGCGAACTCTGAAGGCGTTTGATGAAATCTGAAGGAACCTGCGATCGACGAACTCTGAAGGCGCTCGACGAAATCTGAAGGAACCTACGGTCAACGAACTCTGAAGGAGCTCGACGAAATCTAAAGGAAGCTGCGTTCGACGAACGAGGAGTTCCGTTCGATGAAATCTTCTGCGCTCGATGAACTTGAGCTCGACAAGCTGCGTTCGATGAACGAGGGGTTCCATTCGACGAAATCTTCTGCGCTCGACGAATTTGCGCTCGACATGCTGCGTTCGACGAACGAGGAGCTCCGTTCGACAAACTGAGCCTACTCTCGACGACATTGCGCCCAACAATTGCGTTCGACGAATGTGAAGCTCCGTTCGACGAAATCGATTCCGTTCGATGAAAGTTGGTTCTGTCACGATCCTTTGAGGTTTGCACGATCCTGATGGTGGCGGTTTTTCAGTTCGACGAAGGGTGCATTCGACGAAGGCGCGTTTGACGAAATTTGTTTTCGATCGACAAAATTTTGTTCAGCCACGCTCCCGAGTTTATGCGCGATCTCAGCAACTGCCTCACTAACGCCGCGCGTTAACCTTAACTTATGCGTTAGCTTCCGAGGCTATTTAAAAGTACAACTCCTCTCATTCAAATGATAATAGATGATTCCATAATTCTGATACTTTGGAGAGAGGTTCATGTACAGCAAATTAAGAGATCTCCCTTGGGCTAACATGAAGATCTAAAGAAGATTTTGAAGGAGAAGATCTACAACGCATATTCCATACGAAGGACGATCGTTTCAGGAACGCCAACATCTACATCGACTTCGTCTTCACCTTCAGAATTTCTTGGGGAGTTTCTCTTTACTTATCTTGTAATCTTTTATTTTTCCTTTTTTGTATTTTTTGTGGAGAAATCGTTCGGTGAGAACGTCAGATTCCGGGAAGGATTCTGTGGGTAAATTTGCCTTGTGTGGGCGACTAGGTCCTTGTGAGGCTTAGGGGGTAATTTGCCGCCTTGTGCATGGCGACTAGGTCGAGAGTAGATCTAAGGGGTGGCTAGAGGCCTTATCTGGGGATAAATAGGCTATAGCCAACTGGTCCTTGGGAGAAGGACCAGTGAAACAACAAAAAGTGTTTTTACATATTTTCGCCTTGATTTCTAGTGTTATAGAAATTAAACATTTGTGTATTCAATTTATAAAGAAATAAAATCATGTCTCTTAATGTTCTATTCAATTGATTTTATTTCCTCTTTGAGAATTTTTTAATTTCTATTTCCATCAAAGTATTAAATTTAACATTTGTATAATTATCTTTGAAATACAATAATAATTTTCATTATCTTTGATGTTCTGAAATTGTATTTCATTTAAGATTTCATAAGTAAAATCACTGTGGCAATCTTTTTGTTCTGAAGAATATTCTCTGTAGAGCTAACGCCCGGCGTTAAAGACTTAACGCCAGGCGTTAGCAACAGTAAACAAAAAGTTTGTGTCAATTATTTAAAAAGGAATCTTTAATATAATCTTATCTGGAATATTTAAATATATTTTCTTATAAAATATTCTGAAACTTTAGTTGCAAACTCTAATATTTTTAATTAAGATTTAAATTCCATAAAACCCTTATTCACCCCCCCCCCCCCTCTAAGGGCATCGTAAGATCCAACACGTGGTATCAGAGCGAGGTTATTCCAATACGGCTTCACAACCGAGAATAATGGCGCTTCATGATCTCGCATCTTCTAGAGGGGATAATTTTTATGAAAATGAAAAATCATTATGTCCACCATTATTTATGGGTGAAAATTATAATGGGTGGAAAACACTTATGGAAATATTTCTTAAAACTTTGGATATTGAAGTTTGGAATATTACAATTAAAATGCCCACAAGTATTTTAAATAAGAATGAAATGTCTTTAAATGCCAAATCTATGAATAGTCTATATTGTGCTCTAGATCAAAATATTTTCAAACTTATTTATACGTTTCCTACTGCTTTTGAAGTTTGGAAATTTCTTGAGAATACTTATAGTCTTCCTTCCACAGATGATGAACAAGAGGAATTTCTTATGGATCCAAGAGAAGAAATCGACGAGGACTCATTCTTGGAGGAAGATCAATCTAAGAGAGAAACAATATTGAACTTAATTGATGGCTAAACATCAAGCAAAAGAGAAGACGGAAACTATAGCAAGGTTAGAAAATCTAAATCTTCTCTTTTAGTAGTTAATTCTATTTCTACATTTTGTGTGCTTAAATTTGCTAAACGTAAAATTTCAAAGTTAAAACATGTTAATTCCAAATTACGTTTAGAAAATAAAACTTTAAAAGCAAACGCTAAAGTAGAATCTTATATTGATGTTTCAAATTCGCTTTCATGCTCTTTAGTTAAAATTCCTACTCCTTGTTTAGATTGCAATCTTATAAAAGAAAAATTCAAGGATATTGAAAAAGGGCTCTTAGTTTCTAAAAAGCATAATGACAAATTGATAATTGAAAATGATGCTTTAACTTGTAAGTTAAGACAATTAAAATCTTTTGTTGAAAAAGTTCTAATTTCTAGTAATGACTTTCATCATAAGATTTTGAATAACAAAGATAAATTAACTTACAAAATCATTTCTAAAAAGGATCATTTTCATACATCAACTCAAAAGGAGTTTAGTTTCAAAAAGAATTATGACCCTCACAAAATTCTTAAGAGTCGCCATTATAAGTCTCAATATATTTTCAATCATGACTCAAATTTAAAAACTCCTTTTCATGAAAATCAAACTTCAAAATATTATCCTTCATATTATAAGACTATGTCTATAAGAAAGAGTGGAAATGAAAATCATCAAAATAATAATCAATATCTTAAAACATATTGTAACCCACTCTTTCAACATTCAATTCTTAAGAAAGACCATCACTCTTATAAACTCTCAAAAAATTAATATAATAAAATTCATTATGATTATCAACATCAATGTATTTTGAAAAGTAATTTGAATAAACATAAATCTCAAATGAATTATTTTTCAAACAACTATCATTCCAAAAAATGTCAAATAATCATAATATGAATTTAAAAGAAAAACCACCAAAGTATGAATGGAGGCCCAAAATTAAAAACGAAACAATAACTCCACTTGTAAAGGCCCATTCATCACTATCTCTCCAAAAGCCAACACGATGTATTTGGGTACCCAAAGGAACCATCACACTTGGTCCCCTTTGGATACCTAAATCTCTCATTCACTAGGAATCATCGTATTGCATGAAGTAGAAATAAATTAAAAATGAAATATCATTACTCTACTTCATGATATGCTTAATTGCTTTTTCTTTTGTTTGTTTTCTTATTTTTGAGCCAACACGCTAACGTCACTTAGATATATTATGAAATGTGACTTTTACATTTTAAGCCTAATGTTTATCAAATCAAAATTGAATTAAATTGAACATAAAGTCATAATTTTTTTGTGATCTATCTTTCCTTTTTCTTATTTTTATCCTTTTTAAATCTTTTGCCTATAAATGTCTTATATTATCATTATAAATTGAATGCTAAATTTGCTAAACGATGTTATCAACACTAATACAATTACTTTCAAAATTGGATTTAAATGGACGTTAGAGGTCTTAGGATAAAATATTAAATGCACAACTTATTGCATATTTGTCTATTTTTCGTTGCTGTATATAATAGCCCTTATATTGAAAATCATAATCGAGAAAAATCAGAATCAAATAATATCAAAAACAATGTGTTCTAAAATCAAATATTGTAACTTTGTTGCTAACGCCAGGCATTATCACTAACGCTGGCGGTAGCATATTTTCCTAAAAATTCTGATTTCTCTATTTATTATTTTCTGAAAAATTATTTTACTGTGTTAAGTATCATTGTCTTCTACTTTCAGATAACCAACACAATTTTGTTTGTCTCTTTAAAAGGATGAATATGAACTATACACACACCACCATGACCTATTAATATCCTATGCTAAAATTCACTATTATCATATATCATAATTCATGATCTATCAAGAATTATCATAAATCAACCTTAGGAATTATGAAATATATGATGGCTATTGGTATTATAGTTTCATATCTTATTTTGTGTGTGTAATTTGTATCTATATTGTTTGTATGTATCGCATTATCTTTAGACCTAAGAATTAACTTGATATCAACAAGATCAAATCAAATAGAATTGTCACTTATTTCTAGGCCTATGAAAATTCAAAACTCTATATATGAATACATGCAATTCAATTATATATTTGTCCAATTTTACTTAGCTTTACACCATGTTGTCCTAACTCATCACACTAGCATTATCACTTACCATAGGAAGAAATCAATATCCATGCTAGTTATATCTTGCAATGCTAAAGTAAATTATATCATTAAAATCTGAAAATCATATTTTCCTTTGTAGTTATTTGCATGAATAAAACTTTTCTAAATGGATTTAAAATCAACAATCTTCGATAAAATTGTAAATCCAAAACTAATCATGCAATTATAACACAATTAATATATTTAAGGCTTACACGCTTAGTATGTCCATAATCAATAAATTTATGGCATGTGTCTCACAATAGCGAGGGCGTAGAATTGTGTGCATTAGAGACATAACCTCTAAGTCATGTATTGTCCTTAACCGGGGAGGGTTCCAGTGGGGCCTTGCGAGGCACTGGGGGGAAAGAGTGCTAGGTTGAGCGTCGTCTTTTGTATGCATTTGGGATTAACACCCCAATCTACGGCATGCGTGCAGCTCCTCATGCCCATCCGTCACTTAGTACGGGGCTAGAGTGTAGTCATATTGTTAAGGTATCTTGATCTTAGATATACATATATTCATTGCATGAACATTATCTCACTCTTTATACATAAATCATGCATATTTGTTTTTGTTCTAACATTGCATCTTGCGTTTGCATATTTTATTACTTTGAGCTTTAATGATTTTACAAAACACAAGTATTTGAAAAATCACCAAATACATGTTAAAAGAGCCTTCAAATCTAATCAATATACTCTGAAATTTCAACTGAAGTAAGGTCTCTTTATAATACAAATGAATTGAGAAAAATATATTTCAAAACATCAAGAAATGCAGTTCTATTTTGGCGTTAAGAAGTTAACGCCTGGCGTTATCTCCTTTGCTCCAAAATATATTTTTTTTGTTTTGAATTATTTCTGGTATTATTTTAATATTTTGTGTGTGTTTTATTTCTCTGTTTGTAAAAAGTTTTCTATCTTTTTATTCCCTTTAAAACAAAATTTTTTTCTTTTAAAAAAAAATATGTATTTTCTCATACACTATTTTTGTTTATTTCTCTGGCATGGAATATCATTTACTGAAAGGGCTATTAAAGACTTCTATGATTTCCAGAGAATATATATAAAAAAATAAAAATTACAAAACAATTGCAAAGAACAAAAATATGTTTTTCTTTATGTGTGTTTATTATTTTGTGCATATATAAATAATTCAAAAAATTTATAAAAACTGATTGTTATTCATTGCCATTGTCACGGATGATTAATTATATCAATTAAAGATTAAATACAATGTTTAATTTAACTTTCAAGTTTCTTAAAAGACACTGTTTTGTATTTATCATGCCTTGAATATTATCTTGTTATGTGCAATGAAATTGATTGTAGATAAACATGTGTAGAAACGCTTAGCATGCCTCTAAGTATGAGTAATGTATTATGTTTGATAATGATTCATTCACTCACTTATTTTTGATAACCTACATGTGTTTACAATCTTATTCTTACATGATTGTGTAGTGTAATAACATAAATAATTAAAATGCTTAAATAAATTACCTACACAACATTGAATTGGTTATTACAATTCTTTGTCTTTCATGCACTTATTCTTTAGAGAAATGTTGTATAAAATGCTATGTTTGCAAAATAAGTGAATTCGGAGTCCATAGTCACTAAACTAAAAAGCAAATAATAAATTACAAGGAAAACTCCACCAAGCACTACTCACCCTCCTAATAAGTCTTAATGAGTATTGTGAGGTTGAGCACCTTGGCTAAGAATTGTAAAGTGTCTTGTAGCAAACAATTTATACACCACTTCTCTTAGTACACCGGATCATAAAAAATTGAAAATAAAGCTAAAAAGTATAAAAGTGATCCACAAGCACTACTTTGCACCCTGATAAGTCTTAATAAGCATTGTGTGTGTTGAGCACCTTGGTAGTTGTACTCTTTATTCATGTGCATTGAAATACTGTGGAAGTAATATTATTTGTGTATTTTAATGTTTTGTTATTTCATTATATATGTCATGTGTTTTTGATTGATTCACTTGTATACTTTATCAAAACACTACTTTGTACACATCATTATCTTTCATAAAACTTCTACTCATGAGAATTGGATCCTAATGCTCATCTACTCAAATCTCTACAAACATAAGTAAATGCACTAGATAACAAAGCATGATCGCTATAATGTTTATGTTTACTTGAAATGCAAATTTTATTACATTATAGTTTTTGTATCTTTTCTTGATATTATGAAATCATACTTGCAATTTTTTATCTTAATGGAATAGCATCACTTCAATCTTTAACTCAAACATCAACTTTTCAAATTTAAAACTCATTATCCTTTATATGGTTTTATCTTCTAAAATGATGTTTATGTTTAAGAGTGCTTATTATTTTTAACACTATGTTTTCCTTTCAGCAAGTGGTATCTTAATATAGAATGCTTACTTTATCATGTCAGTTATGTTGCTTACTACTTTATGTTACATCATGCTTATATTTTTCTCAACAAGTAGTATTTAACAAACTTTTGATTGCATCCTATTTTTCTCCTCAACATAGAACATATTACTCCTTATTGCATACTCTCACCTAAACCCTATTTTGACACTACCAAAAGGGGAGATTAAATTGCATAAATCTAATATTTAGGGGGAGTGCATTATAATGATATTAAACTCAAAAAAGGGGTATATTTATAGGGGGAGTAATCATATAGGAGGTGCATACACTATCATATGCTCGATCATGAAAATCCTTCAATAAGTGGTTCCTTACCTATCTTAAAAGATATACACTCATCCCTACCCACTTTTGTTAATAACAAAGGGGGAGAAGAAATTGAGAAATCTAGTAAAATAGATATTTAGGGGGAGTAAATTATAAGAGAACACTCATGTAGGGGGAGGACTTCATATAGAAAGAGTATGCATTATCGCTATCAAATCTATCTTGCTTTTAACCTGTTATTCATGCATATCTTATTACCGCACTTATCTATAAACACAAATGGTTTTATGTTCACTAATTTCTCATACAGGTATTTGTTATTATCAAAAGGGGGAGATTGTTGGAGCCTATGTTCCGCATCTCTTGGTTTGAGAATAACGAATACCGTGTTGTATTTGATCTTGTATTTTGTGTGTTTATAGTGTGCAGGTTGTATAGGAAATATAGCTACACATCCCAATGAATAGTTTGCTGATTGGAAATGATTCTCTGGAATATGAGCTAATGCCCCGCGTTAGTAGTTAGCGCCCAACGTTAGCAAACCACTGAGAAGAAACCGCTGAGTAGGAAAACCGCTGAGATGCAAACTGCGTTCGACGAACTCTGAAGGCGCTCGATGAATCTGAAGGAACCTGCGGTCGACGAACTTTGAAGGCGCTCGACGGAATCTGAAGGAAGCTGCGTTCGACGAACGACGAGTTCCGTTTGACGAAATCTTCTGCGCTTGACGAACTTGAGCTCGACAAGCTGCGTTCGACGAACGAGGGGTTCCGTTTGACGAAATCTTCTGCGCTCGACGAATTTGCGCTCGACATGCTATGTTCGACGAATGATTAGCTCCATTCGACGAACTGAGCCTGTGCTCGACGACATTGCGCCCAACAACTACGTTCGACGAATGTGAAGCTCCGTTCGACGAAATCAATTCCGTTCGACGAAAGTTGGTTCTGTCACGATCCTTGGCGGTTTGCATGATCCTGATGGTGGCGGTTTTTCCGTTCGACGAAGGGTGCGTTCGACGAAGGCGCGTTCGACAAAATTTGTTTTCGATCGACAAAATTTTGTTCAGCTATGCACGATCTCAGCAACTGCCTCACTAACGTCGCGCGTTAACCTTAACGCACGCGTTAGCTTCCGAGGCTATTTAAAAGTACAGCTCCTCTCATTCAAATGATAATAGATGATTCCAGAATTCTGATACTTTGGAGAGAGGTTCGTGTACAGCAAATTAAGAGATCTTCCTTGGGCTAACATGAAGATTTAAAGAAGATTTTGAAGGAGAAGGTCTACAACGCATATTCCATACGAAGGATGATCGTTTCAAGAATGCCAACATCTAAATCGACTTCGTCTTCACCTTCAGAATTTCTTGGGGGGTTTCTCTTTACTTATCTTGTAATCTTTTATTTTTCCTTTTTTGTATTTTATGTGGAGAAATCGTTCGGTGAGAACGTCGGATTCCGGGAAGGATTCCGTGGGTAAATTCGCCTTGTGTTGGCGACTAGGTCCTTGTGAGGCTTAAGGGTTAATTCGCCGCCTTGTGCGTGGTGACTAGGTCGAGGGTAGATCTAGGGGGTGGCTAGAGGCCTTATCTGGGGATAGATAGGCTATAGCCAACCGGTCCTTGGGAGAAGGACTGGTGAAATAATAAAAAGTATTTTTACATATTTTCGCCTTGATTTCTAGCGTTATAGAAATTAAACATTTGTGTATTCAATTTATAATGAAATAAAATCATGTCTCTTAATGTTCAATTCAATTGATTTTATTTCCTCTTTGAGAATATTTTAATTTCTATTTCCATCAAAGTATTAAATTTAACATTTGTATAATTATCTTTGAAATACAATAATAATTTTCATTATCTCTGATGTTCTGGAATTGTATTTCATTTAAGATTTCATAAGTAAAATCACTGTGGCAATCTTTTTGTTCTAAAGAATATTCTCTGGAGAGCTAACGCCCAGCATTAAGACTTAACGCCAGTCGTTAGCAACAGTAAACAAAAAGTTTGTTTCAATTATTTAAAAAGGAATCTTTAATATAATCTTATCTGGAATATTTAAATATATTTTCTTATAAAATATTCTGAAACTTCAGTTGCAAACTCTAATATTTTTAATTAAGATTTAAATTCCATAAAACCCTTATTCACCCCCCCCCCCCCCCCCCCCTCTAAGGGGCCGTAAGATCCAACACAAATAGCATATGTTTCAATTTTCAGCTCAATATCATTTCCCTATCAAAATATATTCAAGAAATGGTGGATGTTGTTGGATCGATTGGCGCTGAATAAGGGAATAAAATTCTTTATAAATTTTTATACAAATTACTAAATTGTTTAGAGTAAATTAGAACGAAATAACAATTTAACTTAAAGGAGGAAACAATTGTAATTTGCAATTTTATAAATTATGTCAAATGATAGAAATCAAGTAAACACAGAAAGAGACATGATTATATTATATAAAAAAGGTGTTTACATAAATGTGATTTCAATGTCGCTAGAAATCAGAGGCGTACAAAGTAAAACAATTTTTTCTTTTCTATACCGACTTGTATCAAAACAAAGCGGTTCGCTTTAGCCTATCCTTCCCCAGATATGGCCTCAAGCCGCTCTGGCCAATCCTTCCCCGGATATGGCCTCGAGCACCCCCTAGTTCTAATCACCTAGACCTAGTCGCCAACAAAGGGCAAATTACTCTGTAAGTCCTACCCAGACCTAGTCGCCAACACAAGGCGAATTCTATAAACGGTTACAAAAAAAAATATGGAATGAAACTAAAGATAATAATAAAAACTCCCTATGAGATCTTCTGAAGTTGGAGATGAAGGATCGCTGTAATATGTGCGAGGTCGAAGCGATTGTCCTTCAGATGTAACGTGACGTAGTCCTCCTCCAGAATTCTCCTTATGCTTTTTGTGGGAGATCCTTCTTCGGCAGCATAATAACAATGGAGTTTTGGCACAAGTATTCTCTCTGGAAGCTCTCTCAGATTTCTGGAATAAAGGCTTCAATAATCCTCCCAGCAATGAGCAAAAATGAAATCAGGTCTTTAAATAAACACTGGAGCTAACGCATGGCGTTAAGGTTAACGCCAGCATTAGAGAACATGTATGGCAGTTGCTGAGATCGTGTATAGCGTCGGTAGCGTGACAGAACCAAATTTTGTCAAACAAAACTAATTTCGTCGAACGCAACACATTTCGTCAAACATGTTATCGTCGAGCACAGTTAACTTCAATTCGTCGAGCGCAGTTCAGTTCGTCGAACGCTCCAATTCATCGAGCGCAGTTTAGTTCGTCGAACGCAATAAGTCAAGCGCAATTAACTTCAATTCGTCGAGCGCAGTTCAGTTCATCGAACTCTCCAATTCATCAAGCACAGTTCAGTTCGTCGAATGCTCCAATTCGTCGAGCGCAGTTTAGTTCAGATTTTGTCGAACGCAGGTTCCTTCAGGTTTCGTTGAGCGCCTGTAGAGTTCATCGAACGCAGTTTCCTTCAGATTTTGCCGAATGCCATCTCAGCGGTTTCCTTCTCAGCGGTTGTTAACGCTGGGCGTTAACAACTAACGCGAGTGTTAGCACACTTTCCAGAGAGTCGTCTCCAATCTATTTTCTACATGTGGAGTATTGCACCTATAGTTCATGCACACTCTAAACACAGGACAAGCAAGATCAAATACAATTTGGGATTTGTTATTCTCAAACAAAGGGATGTGACACACATGTCCAACAATCTCCCCCTTTTGATAATAACAAATCCTCTTAGCAAGAAATCATTAAAGGTGATTATAGAATATGATAAGCGAGATAATAGTGCAACTATAGTATTTGATAAGCATGAGAATGTGCATACTCCCTCTATCTTAAAGCTCCCCCTACATAAATACAATTTATATTTTACTCCCCCTAAATTTTTGATTACATGAATTAGTTTCCCCGTATTATTCTATATTTTTCCTATATAGATTTCTTCAATTAATCTCCCCCTTTTGGTATTATCAAAAGAAGGTAGGGTGAGGGCAGTTAGGAGGCATTTCATATAAATGATAAAGCATGATCGAGCTTTTATAATATAGATAATGATAAAGATTTTAAGCATTGAATATATAAGAGATTTCAAATAAAAAGATAAGAGTTGTAAGCATGCGGAAGATTATAAGAAACATCTTTTTGTAAGCATGAAAAGCATAAGTAAAAATAAATATGAGTTTTAAGTTCAAAATTTAAAGATGTTTCAATCTTTTTTGAAATCTCATAGTTTTACATAAAGATACCAAGCATGAAAATGAACGTAACAAAAAAAATACTACAATGTTACTTAATTTTAAGTTCAAGAGATACCAAAACATTGTAGAGATCATGCTAGGTTATCTAGTGCATTTATTATACAAAGAGTAGTATAGATAAAGCATTAGAATCCAATACTCATGAGAAGAAGTGTTATGAAAGATAATGATGTGCACATAAGTGTATTTTGGGCAATGTTAACAATTGATTTAAATCACAAAATACAAGACATATGTAAAGTAAAATGCACAATAAAACACAAGTAAATTAACTTTCACACACTTTAATGCACACTATTTTATAAAAAGTGGTGTATTAATCAAGGGTTGCACAAGACACTTTACTATTCTTTCCAAGGTGCTCAACCTCATAATGCTTATGAAGACTTATCAGGAGATTCAAGTAGTGCTTGGTGGAGTTATATTTGTCTACATATATAATTTTTTGTTCACATTTGTGCGACAACATTCTCCGAATACACTTGTTTTGCAAACCCACAATTTTTGAAACTTAACCACTTTTAAAAATTTCATAAGTGCAATTCAAATGTAGTGTAGGTAATAAACTTATGCAAGTTTTAATTTATTGTACAAATACAATACACAAACAAGCATTTTTAGATTTAAGCACACATGTTGATTACCAAAATAAGTAAATGAAAGGTATCATTATCAATCATAATACATTTACTCATACTTAGAGGCATGCTAAGCTTGGTTCTACACATATTTTTTTTTCAATACAATTGATGCACTTTAAATAGATATATCAAAGCATGATAAACAAAACAATGTTCATAGTAATTTGAAGGAATAAATGTTAACATTGTAAATAATTCTAAATAATAGAATTCATTCATGCTTGATATTAGCAATAAAGATCATACAGTTTTTTTTTTTTTTTGAAAATTTTTAATGAAACAAAAATAGAAAAATCACAAAAGTATATTTTTGTATTTTTGAATTTTGAATTTTTGTAGTTGATTTTCTAAAATATAAATTAAAACAAAGATAGTAGATGTTTGAAATTCAAAAACAAATTAGTAAATATAAACTAACATATTTTTAAGGATTTTTAGAAATAAAAAAAAATAGAAAATTCCAACACCCACGCTAACGCTGGCGTTAGGGCTAGCGCTGGAAACAATACACGATTTTTTGAGAATTTGAGAAATCTGATTTTTGATATTTATTAAGTGTCCTTAGAGTAGACTTATGCAGAAATTTTGTAATTTCTGGAGATGTCTTGATTCCAACCTTAACATTTGAAACCTTGCATCGGGAAGAGGTTTAGTAAATATATCAGCAAGTTGAGAGCCCATGCCAATGAAACATATCCTAACATTTTCCTTTTTAATGTGATCCCTTATGAAATGATGATGGACATCTATATGTTTGGATCTAGAGTGGTGTACCGGATTATTTGTGAGATCAATGGCACTTTTGTTGTCATATTTTAATTCTATAAGTTTTAGATGAAAACCAAAGTCCTCTAAAGTTTGGCTCATCCATAGTGGTTGTGCACAACAACTCCCTAATGCAATGTATTATGCCTCCATGGTGGAGAGTGCAACCGAATTTTGTTTCCTACTAGACCATGCAACTAATGAAGGTCCTAGAAAATGACAAGTACCACTAGTGCTTTTTCTATCAAGTGAACAACCAGCGTAGTCCGAATCGGAGTAGTAGTAAAGTGTAAATGAATTATTGTGCGGATACCATAATCCTAATCTAGATGACCCAATAAGATATCTAAAAATTTGTTTTACCGCTTTTAAATGAGATTCTTTTGGATTTGCTTGAAATTGAGCACATAAGCATACGACAAACATAATATCGGGTCTAGTTGCACTAAGATAAAGTAGGGATCCTATCATACCTCTATATAAGGTTTGATCAATTGAAATTCCCGATTCATCTTTTCCTAATTTAAGTGATGCACTCATTGGTGTAGAGGCATGTTTAAGGTTTTGAAATCCAAAGCGCTTAAGCATATCATAGACATATTTGGTTTGACATATAAAAATACCATCATTTCTTTGTGATATTTGAAAACTAAGAAAATAAGAAAGTTCTCCTACAAGACTCATTTCAAATTCATTTTTCATCGCTCCAATAACTTCATTACACAACTCTTCATTAATAGATCCAAAGATTATATCATCAACATATATTTGCAAAATAATTAAATCATCATTATTATGTTTAATGAAGAGAGTATTATCGGCACTTCCCATAATATAACCGTGCTTTAATAAAAATGATGTAAGTCTTTCATACCATTCACGTGGCGCTTGTTTTAAACCATAAAGCGCTTTTTCTAGTTTATAAACATGATTGGGAAATTTTTCATTAATTAAACCGGGGGTTGTTCAACATAAACTTCTTCTTTTACAAACCCGTTGAGAAAAGCACTTTTTACATCCATTTGAAATAGTTTTATTCTTTTAAAGCTTGCAAATGCTAGAAAAATTCTAATGGATTCCAACCTAGCAACGGGTGCAGAAGTTTCATCAAAATCTATCCCCTCGATTTGTGAATATCCTTGTGCTCCTAAGCGTGCCTTATTCCTAGTGATTCTAGACTCACCATCTAATTTATTTTTAAAAATCCATTTTACACCTACAACCGGGTGATTAGATGGTCTTTCTACTAATTTCCAAACATTATGTCGCTCAAATTGTTCTAACTCTTCATTCATAGCCAAAAACCAAAATTAATCATTTAAAGCGGTAGAAACGGTTTTTGGTTTAATTTCGGAAACAAAACAGATATTTGAATATGATTCATGAAGAGAAGAGCGAGTTTTTACCCCGATGGATGGTTCATCAATTATTAATTCCCTCTTGAAGTATGATACATTAGGCTTCTTTTGAAAATAAAGTTCATATGGTGTGTGATTAAGAGATGGGCAAAGCATGATTCTATTCATAACATAACATGATGTATTTACGACTTCGGCCCAAAAGGACTTAAGCAATTTATATTCACATAGCATAGTGCGTGTTATTTATTGAAGTGTCCAATTCTTTCTTTCTACAACACCATTTTGTTGTGGTGTGCGTGGTGCAGAGAACTCATGTTTAATGCCTAACATATCAGAAAAAGAAGTAAACATTTCATTTTCAAATTCTCCTCCATGATCCGAGCGAATGCATTTAATTTTTAAATTACTTTCATTTTGAATACGAGTGCATAAATTTGCAAATTCACAAAACGCAGCGGATTTGGAAGAGAGAAATAATGTCCAACAATATCTTGAAAAATCATCTATTAAAACATATATATATAATCTACCACCAAGACTTGTAGTGCTAACGGGACCAAAAAAATCCATATGAATTATTTGCAAGGGTCTTGTAGTAGAAATGAAATTTTTACTTTTGAAAGAGGATCTAGAAATTTTACCTTTTTGACATGGTGAACAAAGTGAAGGGAAAGTTCCATTTAACCTAGGCAATCCTCTAATTAAATTACTTTTGGCAAGTTTTACAATGAGCTTTGTGCTAGCAAGCCCTAGTCTTCTATGTCAAAGTTCTAATTCATCATTTTAGTGATAAAACATTTTATAGATGATTTAGAAAGATCATGAAAAGAAACTAGATAAACATTATGTATTCTTGGTGCAGTTAGTAAAATATCTTTTGTAGAAGGATTAGATATTTTGCATAGATTAGTGGAAGATTCAAATAACGCATCTAATCCTTTATCACATAATTGGCTAATAGAAATTAAGTTGTGTTTTAATCATTTCACATAAAGAAAATTAGATATAGTAAAGGATTTGTTACCAACTATACCAATTTCCATGATCCTTCCTTTTCTGTTATCACCAAACGTCACGATCCATCCCTTCTTCTTTTCTAGGCTAAGGAACTTTGCTTTATTGTCCGTCATGTGCTTGGAGAATCCTGAATCCAAGTACCACACGTCTTCATTGTCCTTAGCCTGCCTGCACATCTAGAAAGAAGATGAGAGTAAAGATCCGGATACCCAAGTGGTACCACCCATAGAATAAGTGGAAGCCTTAGGTACCCAGATTTGTTTTAAAGTATTTTCTTTTATTTTCCTGCAAGAACTAGATGTGTGACCTAACCTATAACAGTTTGCACACGAAATAAAGGGGGTTGAGACCCTTTTCTGGAATATTTTCTTGCTGGAAGAAATTGGATTTACAGAAGAAAAATATTTTGAAAAAGATAATTCAGGCTTCTTGTATGAGGTGCTAGCGCCGGCGTTAGTGGCTAACGCCGGGCGGTAGCCCTCTCCTCGATATCCGAGCCTAAATTTTCCAGAACCATAGCGTTGGTTCCCTAAAATCATTTCCAATGATTTTTGGCCTATTCCAAATTTTTTAATGGCCATGGTGAGATCATGAACTTGTGCTTTAAGTGAAGAATTTTCGTTCACAAGCATGACACACTTATTTTCAAAACCTTTTTTGTTATTTTTGATTTCCAAAAGAGAGACTTCTAATTTCCTTTCTAATTCCCCCTACTCTTTTGTAAGAGTTTTGGCATGAGATGTGAAATTTTCCGTAGATCTAGGAGTGAGCAGGAATTGTACAACTAAAAGTTACAGCCAACAACCAGAAGCACATGAAACAAAGCAATCTTTATTGATAACAGCAGGAATCTTCATTATAGAGCGAGGTATACATGGCGAGACAAGATTTCGCCAGTACACAAAACCAAAAAGAGAAATACAATGCTGAAGAAAGATAACTGGCGGACTGAACACAGAAGCCGCCAAACCGCGCGGCCTGGATGTTCGCGCGACTAGAAAAGGAGACCGCGCGAACAGACTGCCGGTGACTTGAACAACACCACTGAAGCTCCGCGACCTCCCGAACTCCACTGATTCTCCCGAACTACAGCAACCTGCACTACAAGCTGCAAGACCGCCCGGACACTTTAGAAGAAGAGGTGACCGCTGTTGTCCGAACAATCCGCAGAAGCTGCACAAGGAAAGTTCAATCAGCAAACCGAGCGGTCACCAAAAAGAGACCGCAAGCTCTAGGCGCGAGTTCAGCTTACACTTGGTGCGATTGATATTGCTGCTATAGTGATGCCTATTTATAGGTGTGAGACTAGATCCAGTCACCACCCTAGGGGATAGAGTCACCGCTCTGACCGCGCGACCAAGATCGGTCAACCCGCGCGGTCAGAAGAAGATCGCTCGGAGCTTAGTAAGCTCGCCGACTTCAATCCTGACCAGGAGATCGCCACTCCTCCAAGAAGCCGCACGATCAAGACAACCCACACGGTCATGATGCCCACCACCAGTGTTCGCATATACAAGACCTCCTCCAGAGACCGCGAACACAACCAAGTCGACTAGGGCAACAGCCCACCAAGTCGACCAACACCAGTGTCCGCATACATTAGCAGATTGTCAAGGGACCAGCTTATGCGAACACAAAGAGGAGACCGTGCGACTAAGAGAACCTTAGTCAGCGCGCACCACCAAGAACCCAGACAGTCACCAGACCGGACTGCCGGATACCAGAACAGCAACCCTGTGCGGTCAACAGCTTAACCCGCATAGTACTGAAAAATAGCTCACCACGCGGTCACACAAACCAGACCGCGCGGCCTCACCTCGGTAGCCTTGTATAGAGAGAACGGCGGTCAGCCGAGTAAGACTGTGGCTAGACCAAATAGGTCAGACCGTAGAGGAGACCGCAAGACCGCGGGTTAGACCAGACCGCGCGGTCTCCTCCCAGACCGCCAACTTCACACTTCAACATTTTCAACACTCCCCCTTGAAGTGGGAAGTTGAAAACAGCCCAAGTAAACTCCTCAACCGAGTGAATGGCCCCTTCGCCAGCGCCTTTATGAATATGTCAGCAATGTTGTCCATACTCCGAACATGCTCGACCGAAAGAGACCCCTCCAGCACCTTCTCACGAATGAAATGATGCTCGATCTCGATATGTTTGGTCCTCGCGTGACACACTGGATTAGTAACCAGTTTGAGAGCACTCTCATTGTCGCTGCGGAGCAGAGTCGGACCCCAAACCTCCTTATGGACGTCTCCCACCAACCTCCTAAGCAAGATGGCTTCTTGAGCTGCCAAGGCCGAAGCCTTGTATTCCGCTTCCGTGGTAGAGACAGACACGGAATCCTGCTTCTTGATGCACCTTGATATAGCCGTAGGGCCTGCCATGAAGACGAATCCAGACATCGACTTCCGATCATCCGAATCTCCCCCATAATCAACATCCATGTACCCATGCACCTCGAAGCTCGCATCCCTCCTGTATAGAAAACCCATATCTGAAGTCGCCTTGACATACTTCAAAATATTCTTGGCCGCTAGTAGATGAGGCACCCGTGGTTCCGCCATATAACGACTCACCCTGCCAACTGCAAACGCAATATCCGGCCTAGTGATCATCAGATAAATCAAGCTCCCAACCAGAGCTCGGAACACAATCGGATCTTCCAGAATCCTCCCCTCATCCTTCCGAAGTTTCATGGCCTTCTCGAGAGGTGTAGAAATGCATTTCCCTCCCTTCATGCCGAATCGCTCCACGATTCTCTCCACAGATCCAGCCTGGGACACTAGCACTCCACTTTCCTTCCTCTGCACTTCGAGCCCAAGGAAATGGTGAAGTTCACCCAAGTCCTTCATCTCAAATCTGATAGATAGCTCAGCCTGATGCTTTGCTACCTCCTCCTTTGAATTCCCCGTCATGATCATATCATCGACGTAAAGCAGCACGATGACTTGAAGATCCCCATTCTTCTTGACAAACAAGCTTGAGTCAGAGTCTGAAGCACCGAATCCACAGAATAGGAGATATTCTGCGATCTTCCCATACCACGCCCTCGACGCTTGCTTCAACCCATACAGGGCCATCTTCAGCTTACAGACATAGTCTAGAAAATCTTCAGATACGAAGCCTAGTGGCTGGACCATGAAGATATCTTTGTCAATCTCGTCGTACAAGAAAGCATTCTTTACGTCGAGTTGCCAAATCTCCCACCCATAAAATGCCGCCAAGGCAATGATGAACCAAACTGAATTCATCTTCGCCACCGGACTAAATGTCTCTTCATAATCTTCACCATATTGCTACAAGAATCCACAAACCACAAGGCGACCCTTGTATCGCTCGATACTGCCGTTTTCCTTCTTCTTGAGCTTATAGACCCATTTCCTTGTCACAGGGGTGATACCCCTGGGCCTGGGCACCAAAGACCAGGTCTCATTCTTCTCAAGAGCTGCCATCTCTTCTTCTATAGCTGAATCCCACTGTTTCACGCATTTGGGCTTTTCAACGCTCATTGGTTCCCGCTCATCCAGGGGACCAGCGAAGAAACACGAGACAAAGCTCACCATGTTTCCTCCCGTATAGCGATCAGGGGCAATGATCGTTCGCTTCGATCTCCTCAACACCTTCCCCTGACTCGCATTATCCTCAGCTGCTTCTTCCCTAGCTCCCCTTCCAGACGTACTAGGAGCATCGCTCCCCCTGCTTCCTGATCCAGAAGCCTCTGTCTCAGAACTAGAAATGGATAGACCACCTAGTGACAAAGGCAGCTCCACCTAAAGATTTTTCCACAGCTCTCTCCGGATCCTCCACCCTGCTTTCTGGTAACTCAACACCAAAACTTCCCTTGTATGACATCACCTCATCAAACACGACATCGCGAGATACAACAAATCTCTGCTTCTCCGGGTCTATGCACTTCCAGCCCTTCTTCTGATCATCATATCCCACGAAGACTAGCTTCCTTGCTTTTGCATCTAGCTTCGTTCGAAGCGCATCTGGAACGTGCACATAGCAGGTGGAACCAAACACCCAAAGGTGCGCCACGCTTGGCTTTTCCTTGAACATCATCTCATGCGGGGTCAACATGTTGATGGGACTGAGAGGCATCCTGTTGATGACATAGGCGGCACAAGACATTCCCTCCACCCAGAAGGACCTTGGGATACTCTTGGCATGCAGCCAACACTTGCAGTTCTCCGTCAGATAATGGATCTTTCGCTCTGCAACTCCGTTTTATTGTGGAGTATGCGCACAAGTAAGCTCCCTCTGGATGCCCGCCTTCCTGCAAAAACTAGAGAACTCACCAGAGGTGAACTCCCCCCTGTTATCAGTTCTCAGCTTCTTTATCCACAAGCCTAGCCGACCCTTGATGAGTCCTGATTATATACACCTTCATGGACTCATCCGGGCCATTATTTAGTCAATATCACGCACTTTAGCCTTATTATAGTTTATAATTGATAACCCATGCTAGGTGCACATTTTGGCCCACTTTGGTGTGTTTTCGTGTTTATTTCCTTTCATAGTACTCATATGTTGTTAAGTGCCACTTTCGGTGGCTAGATCTGTGTTTGTGCTGGAATAGGAGGCGTGCAAGTGTTTCCGGTGCAATTCTGCACAGGAACACTACGCACGATCACTTGTTCTAGTGCGCACGACCACCGGTCGTGCGCCACTGATCGTGCGCACTTAACCCCTTTTTACGAGTTCTGTCTGGTGCAGTGCGCACGACCATCAACTCTAGTGCGCACGACCACCGGTCGTGCGCCACTGTCCGTGCGCACTTAATAGTAATTTTATGAGTTCTGTCTCACCTATTGCGCACGACCACCGACGCTAGTGCGCACGACCAATGGTCGTGCGCCACTGGTCGTGCGAACATTTTATTTTATGATTTCATCTCGTGCAGGTTCTGTCCAGGCAGTGCGCACGATCGCAGGATTCCAGTGCGCACGACCACTGGTCGTGCGCCAATGATCGTGCGCAGTGTTTAATCCAGCGCCTATTTAAGCGCCTGTTGCGATTTTAGGGCGGATGATTCATTCCGGGAGCGGGATTTCTGTTCCGTACGCCGCCGACCGCCCCCTTGGATCGCCCCTACTTCATCTCCTACGCAAGGGGAAGCTTCCTCGGTCCATTCCTAGACATCCTTCATCGTCCGTGAGCGTTCTCCATCATCCGCAAGCCTCCAAGCAATCATTTTCGCTTTCCGCCCGGTGAGAAGAAGAAGAGACCTTGATTCGAAGACGACCGAGCACGTAGGGAGATTGTGACAGCCCTCTACGCCGGAAGCATCGTCCGCCCGAGTCCGGAGGTAGCCCGACAACCTACCATTCCGGCCGTGAACGGCCGCTAGTCTTCACCACCGGTTATCTCCTTCCTCTTTCCTTGATTGTACCCCTTTGAATCTTTTACTAAATGAATATTGTGATATTTACTTGATGAGAATGAATGTTTCTGTGTTCTTATTCATGGGTTGGTTGTGATTCACCGCGTTCAAGCGCACTCACTCACACACACGCACGCAAGGTGTTTGCTCCGTGTTGGCAAGAGCTAACGACGGTCGTGAAGAGGTGTTTGCGACCCCCACTCTCTCGCGCCTGAGTCCACTTCATTCGCCTCACGAAGCACGGCATCGCGGCCGTTGCATCCACCTCACGTTGCGAAGCGGTGTTCTCGACCCGCATCTCTTTTATTGTTGTTAAAATTAGGAAAACCAACCAAAAACCCCTCTTTGTGTTTGTGAAACGCTTGTGTAACAATATTCACTGCGCGATTCGATCACCCATCCTGCATTCCTCAAGAGACCGACATCCGGGGAATTTATTCTCCACAATTATTACTTGACAGCGACCGGTGCACTTGCCGACGCGCATCAAGTTTTTGGCGCCGTTGCCGGGGAATGCAGACGTGATGAATTCGTCTGTGTGAAGCTTTGTTGCACAAGAATTTCCCTTTCTTTCACCTCTTTTGTTCACCTCTGTATTCGCAGCATGACCTCCATTCAGGAATGCATCTACCATGGAAGCTTAAACGATTTAAGGGATCAAGCAAAAAGGAACAATCATGACTTTGGGATCTCCGCCGACGTCATTGAGTACATGTATGGGAACTGCAAGTTCAGCGGAGATGAGCATGAAGATGCGGGGCAACACATGCGGAATTTCTTAGACATCTACTACACTTGTATTTTCAGTGGAGTTGAAAATGACCCACAGAAGATTCTGGCATTTTCATTCTCCCTGCACAAAAAAGCCAAAAGCTGGTATTGGGATACCCGGAAACGAGAGGTGATCACATGGAAACAACTCGAAGGGAGATTTTTACAAGAGTTTCAACATCGTACTCAAGCCTTGGATAAGTACAGGGAACTCATGACCTTTGAACAAGGGAAGGAGGAGACGTTAGACAATGCTTGGGAACGTTTCCAGTCCCTGCATAGGGGTTGTTACCGTGGTGATCTCTCGGAAGCTTTCTTAATTCAGATTTTTTATTTTGGAGTGCGGGAGAAATTCCGTCTTCTATTTGATGTGGCAGCCGGTGGGGCCCTGTTTAATAAATCGGGGAAGGACGCATGGGAAGTGGTCGTGAATATTGTTCACACCAGTCAGCATTGGAGTCATGTCATTTGCTCCACAAGTACTGCTGCAGTTAATGCCGTGACGCTCAAGGGAGCAGCGGATTTGGTGCCGCCTGATCAACCAGAACAGTTAGCAACCTTGGTGGTTGGGGTATTGAACAAAATGAATGACCAATCAGTCGCAATCCAACAGCTTCGCTCTACTATTGGGACTCTTTCTGATGTTGTTTCTGGACTTGCAATTCAGCATCCTGAGTCAGTAAATACCATGCGATTGAGAAGTGGGAGAAGTGTAGACAATCCCCCTCGACCGGAACCGCTTGCGGTTTCCACTGACAAGCCTAATGAAGACATCCACGAGAAGCCGACTCAGATTCATTTCGAGCCACATCCCGTGAGTGAGGCACAACCCTCGAAAAGCGCTGCTCACCCCCCATTTCCCCACAGGCTGCGCAACGAGAAATCCGAGAAACAATTCCACAGATTCTTGGAAGTAATGAAAGGAGTGCAAGTGAGCATACCACTCATTGAAGCTATCTCTCAAATGCCGGGCTACTCCAAGTTTTTGAAAGACTTGATCTCGAAGCGGAAGCAGTTGGAGGGTCTCAAAACTATCGACCTCACCGAGGAGTGCTCCGCCATTGTTTCCAATTTACCCACAAAGTGCAAGGATCCGGGCAGCTTCACGATCCCTTGCAGGATTGGCCAGCACCGTTTCAGCCAGGCACTCTGTGACTTGGGGGCATCAATCAACTTGATGCCACTCTCTATCTTTCGTGAACTTGGTGCTGGTATCTTGAAGCCAACACAGGTAATGCTGCAACTCGCTGATCGGTCGATCAAGAAGCCATCAGGAATTGTCGAGGACCTCACAATCATTGTAAACGGTCTCGCTTTCCCAGCTGATTTTATCATTCTCGACATGAAGGTCGATACAAATGTACCCATTATCTTGGGGCGGCCCTTTCTGGCTACTGCTCGTGCTATTATTAATGTGGAGCAGGGGGAGCTCACTCTAAGACTGGGGGAGGATGCTATATCGTTCAATGTCCATAGCCCTTCGCAACTCTTTGAAATAACGGAGTGTGAGCCAGCAGAGGCACTTGAAGAATTCGATGGTCAGAACGATGTGGAGTTGGATGACCGCGAGGTGTGTTGGCAGCACAAAGACAAGGAGGAGGAGGGTGTTCACTCAAACCAGCCCGATTTGGCACATTCAATTGGAGAGCCCTCCAACGTTTCTGCTGATCCAGACCCTTGTTCGGCTCTCAAACAACTTCCGGACTCTCTCAAGTATGTCTTTCTTGGAGAAACAAACACGCATCCGGTGATTATCTTGGCAGCCCTCTCCGCTGCCAACGAAACTGCACTAGTGGGCGTGCTGAGAAGGTACCACAAGGTCTTCGGACGTTCTCTAGCTGACATCAAGGGAATCAGCCCCACGGTCTGCATGCATAAGATCCTCCTTGAAGATCAGTACAAACCGACAGCACAACCCCAAAGGCGGCTGAACCCGAAAATGCAAGAGGTTGTGAAGGCTGAAGTGATAAAGCTTTTAGATGCTGGCATCATTTACCCAATCAGCGATAGCAAATGGGTCAGTCCAGTCCAGGTGGTCCCAAAGAAGGGAGGGATCACTGTCGTTGCCAACGAAAAGAATGAGCTGCTACCGACCCGAATGATCACTGGGTGGAGAGTCTGCATTGACTACCGCAAGCTGAACGATGCGACGCGCAAGGACCATTTCCCACTCCCCTTCATTGATCAGATGCTAGAAAAGTTAGCAGGGCAGGATTACTACTGTTTCTTGGATGGGTACTCAGGGTACAATCAGATTTTAATTGACCCTTCTGATCAAGACAAGACTACATTCACATGTCCATCCGGTACCTTCGCGTTCAAAAGAATGCCATTCGGACTGTGTAATGCCCCCGCAACTTTCCAACGTTGTATGCTCGCCATTTTTGCTGACATGGTAGGGGATTTCCTCGAAGTCTTTAAGGACGATTTCACTCTATTTGGCAGTAGTTTTGACAGTTGCCTCGCAAATTTGGCCAAGACATTGAAGCGGTGTGAAGACACCAATCTTATCTTAAACTGGGAGAAATGCCACTTCATGGTGCGCGAAGGAATCGTCTTGGGGCATAAAGTTTCCTGCGAAGGGCTTGAAGTGGATCAAGCGAAAGTTAGTGTCATCAGAAACCTCCCTCCACCCATGTCAGTGAAGGGCATTCGAAGTTTTCTTGGCCATGTGGGCTTCTATCGAAGGTTCATCAAGGACTTCTCCTCCATCTCAAAGCCTTTATCTCGCCTGCTGGTTAAGGACGTCCCATTCCATTTCGATGAAGCATGCATGCACGCCTTCGAAACTTTACGGGGACAACTCATCTCAGCCCCAATTCTGGTGGCACCCGACTGGACTCTACCTTTCATTATCATGTGCGACGCAAGTGATGTGGCCGTAGGTGCTGTTCTCGGTCAAAAGAAAGACAAGACTTTTCACACTATCGCGTATGCCAGTCGAACTCTCAACAGTGCACAAGCCAATTATACCACCACGGAGAAAGAAATGCTAGCTGTGGTCTTCGCTTTTGAAAAGTTTCACTCATACTTGGTACTCTCCGAAGTGATCGTGTATACGGACCACGCCGCTCTCAGGTATCTTTTCAGTAAGAAAGAATCCAAATCGCGTCTGATTCGTTGGATTTTACTCTTGCAGGAATACAATCTGGAAATCAAAGATAAGAAAGGGGTGGAGAACGTGATTGCTGATCATCTCTCACGTTTGGAGTACGACACTCCTAATTGCGTTGTGGAGGAAACTGACGACTATTTCCCGGATGAAAAGTTATTTGCAATCACTACATCCTCCCCGACCGCACCTTGGTATGCAGATATTGCTAATTACTTGGCTTGTAGAACACTCTCCCCGAGTTTGTCCCCTCAGCAAAGACGGAAGCTTGTCTCCGACGCAAAATACTATTTTTGGGAAGATCCGCTCTTGTTCCACACATGCAGCGACGGGATTATTAGGCGTTGCATTCCGGAAGCTGAGTTTCAGTCTGTATTACAGCATTGCCATGACAGAGAGGCCGGCGGGCACTTCGGGGCCGTTCGAACAGCACGAAAAATCCTGCAATGTGGATTGTTCTGGCCGACCCTCTTCCGGGATGCCCATGCCTATGTCACCAAGTGCGACGAATGTCAAAGGACTGGGAATATTTCCCGGCGTGATGAGATGCCCCTTAATAACATGCTGGTTTGCGAACCCTTTGACGTCTGGGGAATAGACTTCATGGGCCCTTTCCCAATGTCTCATGGTAAGCATTACATTATTGTGGCAGTTGATTATGTCTCGAAGTGGGTGGAAGCTGAGGCGGTTGCCACGAATGATGCCAACACTATGCTGCACTTTATCCACAAGAACATCTTCTCCAGGTTTGGGACGCCGAGAACTATCATCAGCGACGGCGGGAGTCATTTTTGCAATAGACAGTTTGTGCAGCTCATGAAAAAGTTTGGGGTCCATCATAAAATTTCTTTGGCTTACCACCCCCAAACATGCGGGCAAGTCGAAGTCTCCAACCGCGAGCTCAAGCGAATAATTGAGAAATCAATACATTCAAATAGGAAGGAGTGGGCTAAGAAGGTCGATGACGCATTATGGGCCTACCGGACTGCGTTCAAAACACCCATTGGAATGACTCCGTTTCAATTAGTCTATGGCAAGGCATGTCACCTCCCTGTAGAGCTGGAGCATAAAGCATTATGGGCTACCAAACTGTTGAACATGGACATTGGAGCCGCGGCCGAAGTGCGTCGGTCCCAACTCAACGAGTTAGAGGAGCTCCGTCATTTTGCTTATGAAAACGCTCGCATCTATAAGGAGAAAACGAAAAAATGGCATGATCAACATATAATTCCTAAGGAGTTCAAAATTGGGGACCAGGTGCTGCTCTACAACTCCCGTCTCCGCCTCTTCCCAGGGAAGCTTAAATCGAGGTGGAGTGGTCCTTTCTCCGTGACCGATGTCTCGCCTTTTGGTGCCATTGAAATATCTGGAGATAAGGGGGACAAGTTTAAGGTCAATGGACATCGGCTGAAGTTATATGATGGCGCCACTATTAACAAGGAGTGTCAGTTGTTGACATTGGGAGATGGACTTCATACAAGCACCGGCAACTGATTTCCTATTCTGGTCTCTTATCTTTTGTGTGAAACTCTAGTTCTGAACTTTTTCTTTTTAAATTCCTGCACTCTTTATAAACAATGCTAATACAGGTATTTGGTCCAGCTTAAGGACGTTAAATGAAAGCGCTACTGGGAGACAACCCAGATTTCCGGTTTTTTTTTTATATTTCCTTTTATCTAACCTTTCCTAGTTCAGTTTTTGTTTTTGCTTTTGTTGTTTTGAGTTTTGCTTGTAGGTTTTGTGTTCGATGGTGGATGCTGCGGATTGTCTTGATTTTAAACGCCATTCTTCTGGTATGCTCACGTGCTGAGCATTGGGTAACTTCGTCCCTAGCTTTCAATTTTGATTTTCACTGTCATATCATTATGTTGTATGGTTTTGATTAAGTCTGGGGGAGAGCCGTTTCTTTGTCACCCACTGCACATGCTCATCTCATTTGCATACTAGAAGTATTTTAATTTCAGTTATTTAGTATCGTTCATCTTCACACACCACTTCACCCACTTGAGTGCGTGCTTTCTTTTGTGTTGTTCCGTTTAAACTAGTTTGGTTGGAATGTGAAATAGGCTATTGACACAGGAATTATTATTTGGAGCGCGGTGTCGACTCATGTAGTGTTCTAGTCGCTTCGCATGCTATAGTAGAACCTGAGTAGAATTAGATTTTCTTTATGCATTTAATTTATGTGTAGTATCTCTGCGTAAATTTAGATTTAATGTACTCAAGTGGTGAATTCGAATGAAATTGATGATAACCCGGTGTTGTGTGTGTGCGGTCGCTAAACGTGTGTTGCTCGAGTCGGGAGGAAGGTTTATCTTTCTCGTGGGCTAAGAACTTGCCCCAAGCGACTCTTGAAGCATGGGTGAGAGCTACTTGTTGAGTCAAGCATGATGTAGGCCACCATTTGGCTAGTTTGAGCTTTGTTATTCCATGCCCCTTTCATTCGCCTGTGCAAGCCAAATTTGTGCCTACCATTTTTATGTTCAGCTCCTCCTCATCCACCAAAGCCTGAAGCCTATCCTACGCCCGCAACCAAAAAAATGTTTTAACTGTGCTCATAATTTCCAACTTGTGTGGTGTGTGGTATCATTGTGTTTTGAAGAGAAAATAATGTCTATCCGCTGATTTTGAACCAACTGGAGGTTGCTTGAAAGAAGAAAAATATATAAAAGAAAAAAAAAAGAAGAGTATCCTGAAAATAATCCTCCCAAGCTAAAGAGAAAAATCTGTTGGTATTTGTAAAGTAGGTTGTGTGCACACCTGGTTTTCATGATAAGTCTGGGGGTGTGTCACACGAGCATAGTTGTTTGGTTTTGCAAGGTGCAGTGTGCCGTTGGCTCATTTGGGTTGCGTAGCCGTCATGTTTATCTTTGCATATCATTCCGTAACCTAAGCCCCGTTTTAATCCTATAAGTCCTACTGATTTGACTTGCGAGTTTGCTAGCGCCGTGGAGAGAGTGTGACCGGGCAAGCGTATGGTTCACGACGTTGATGGATTTCAGCGGAGTTATTCCTAAGCCCCGATCTTTTGCAACACCCGCCTCAGCGTCTCGTCACTTTCATACCGGGCATGATCGTCAAATTCTTCATAATTCACCCACTGAGTACAATTAAATCTTTGATTACGCTTTAGTACTTACGTAAATTAGTTAGCATAGCTAGAATCTTCTTCTACTAGAATTCCTACTCGCATGCGTATGTTACTTCGCACTGTACTCCCCTGCGTAATTCGCTATTTTAATTATCTTTTTCAACTTCCGCCGGATTAGTTTGCTCGGGACGCGCAAACAGTTAAGTCTGGGGGTGTGATGAGTCCTGATTATATACACCTTCATGGACTCATCCGGGCCATTATTTAGTCAATATCACGCACTTTAGCCTTATTATAGTTTATAATTGATAACCCATGCTAGGTGCACATTTTGGCCCACTTTGGTGTGTTTTCGTGTTTATTTCCTTTCATAGTACTCATATGTTGTTAAGTGCCACTTTCGGTGGCTAGATCTGTGTTTGTGCTGGAATAGGAGGCGTGCAAGTGTTTCCGGTGCAATTCTGCACAGGAACACTGCGCACGATCACTTGTTCTAGTGCGCACGACCACCGGTCGTGCGCCACTGATCGTGCGCACTTAACCCCTTTTTACGAGTTCTGTCTGGTGCAGTGCGCACGACCATCAACTCCAGTGCGCACGACCACCGGTCGTGCGCCACTGTCCGTGCGCACTTAATAGTAATTTTATGAGTTCTGTCTCACCTATTGCGCACGACCACCGACGCTAGTGCGCACGACCAATGGTCGTGCGCCACTGGTCGTGCGAACATTTTATTTTATGATTTCATCTCGTGCAGGTTCTGTCCAGGCAGTGCGCACGATCGCAGGATTCCAGTGCGCACGACCACTGGTCGTGCGCCAATGATCGTGCGCAGTGTTTAATCCAGCGCCTATTTAAGCGCCTGTTGCGATTTTAGGGCGGATGATTCATTCCGGGAGCGGGATTTCTGTTCCGTACGCCGCCGACCGCCCCCTTGGATCGCCCCTACTTCATCTCCTACGCAAGGGGAAGCTTCCTCGGTCCATTCCTAGACATCCTTCATCGTCCGTGAGCGTTCTCCATCATCCGCAAGCCTCCAAGCAATCATTTTCGCTTTCCGCCCGGTGAGAAGAAGAAGAGACCTTGAGTCGAAGACGACGGAGCACGTAGGGAGATTGTGACAGCCCTCTACGCCGGAAGCATCGTCCGCCCGAGTCCGGAGGTAGCCCGACAACCTACCATTCCGGCCGTGAACGGCCGCTAGTCTTCACCACCGGTTATCTCCTTCCTCTTTCCTTGATTGTACCCCTTTGAATCTTTTACTAAATGAATATTGTGATATTTACTTGATGAGAATGAATGTTTCTGTGTTCTTATTCATGGGTTGGTTGTGATTCACCACGTTCAAGCGCACTCACTCACACACACGCACGCAAGGTGTTTGCTCCGTGTTGGCAAGAGCTAACGACGGTCGTGAAGAGGTGTTTGCGACCCCCACTCTCTCGCGCCTGAGTCCACTTCATTCGCCTCACGAAGCACGGCATCGCGGCCGTTGCATCCACCTCACGTTGCGAAGCGGTGTTCTCGACCCGCATCTCTTTTATTGTTGTTAAAATTAGGAAAACCAACCAAAAACCCCTCTTGTGTTTGTGAAACGCTTGTGTAACAATATTCACTGCGCGATTCGATCACCCATCCTGCATTCCTCAAGAGACCGACATCCGGGGAATTTATTCTCCACAATTATTACTTGACAGCGACCGGTGCACTTGCCGACGCGCATCAAGTTTTTGGCGCCGTTGCCGGGGAATGCAGACGTGATGAATTCGTCTGTGTGAAGCTTTGTTGCACAAGAATTTCCCTTTCTTTCACCTCTTTTGTTCACCTCTGTATTCGCAGCATGACCTCCATTCAGGAATGCATCTACCATGGAAGCTTAAACGATTTAAGGGATCAAGCAAAAAGGAACAATCATGACTTTGGGATCTCCGCCGACGTCATTGAGTACATGTATGGGAACTGCAAGTTCAGCGGAGATGAGCATGAAGATGCGGGGCAACACATGCGGAATTTCTTAGACATCTACTACACTTGTATTTTCAGTGGAGTTGAAAATGACCCACAGAAGATTCTGGCATTTTCATTCTCCCTGCACAAAAAAGCCAAAAGCTGGTATTGGGATACCCGGAAACGAGAGGTGATCACATGGAAACAACTCGAAGGGAGATTTTTACAAGAGTTTCAACATCGTACTCAAGCCTTGGATAAGTACAGGGAACTCATGACCTTTGAACAAGGGAAGGAGGAGACGTTAGACAATGCTTGGGAACGTTTCCAGTCCCTGCATAGGGGTTGTTATCGTGGTGATCTCTCGGAAGCTTTCTTAATTCAGATTTTTTATTTTGGAGTGCGGGAGAAATTCCGTCTTCTATTTGATGTGGCAGCCGGTGGGGCCCTGTTTAATAAATCGGGGAAGGACGCATGGGAAGTGGTCGTGAATATTGTTCACACCAGTCAGCATTGGAGTCATGTCATTTGCTCCACAAGTACTGCTGCAGTTAATGCCGTGACGCTCAAGGGAGCAGCGGATTTGGTGCCGCCTGATCAACCAGAACAGTTAGCAACCTTGGTGGTTGGGGTATTGAACAAAATGAATGACCAATCAGTCGCAATCCAACAGCTTCGCTCTACTATTGGGACTCTTTCTGATGTTGTTTCTGGACTTGCAATTCAGCATCCTGAGTCAGTAAATACCATGCGATTGAGAAGTGGGAGAAGTGTAGACAATCCCCCTCGACCGGAACCGCTTGCGGTTTCCACTGACAAGCCTAATGAAGACATCCACGAGAAGCCGACTCAGATTCATTTCGAGCCACATCCCGTGAGTGAGGCACAACCCTCGAAAAGCGCTGCTCACCCCCCATTTCCCCACAGGCTGCGCAACGAGAAATCCGAGAAACAATTCCACAGATTCTTGGAAGTAATGAAAGGAGTGCAAGTGAGCATACCACTCATTGAAGCTATCTCTCAAATGCCGGGCTACTCCAAGTTTTTGAAAGACTTGATCTCGAAGCGGAAGCAGTTGGAGGGTCTCAAAACTATCGACCTCACCGAGGAGTGCTCCGCCATTGTTTCCAATTTACCCACAAAGTGCAAGGATCCGGGCAGCTTCACGATCCCTTGCAGGATTGGCCAGCACCGTTTCAGCCAGGCACTCTGTGACTTGGGGGCATCAATCAACTTGATGCCACTCTCTATCTTTCGTGAACTTGGTGCTGGTATCTTGAAGCCAACACAGGTAATGCTGCAACTCGCTGATCGGTCGATCAAGAAGCCATCAGGAATTGTCGAGGACCTCACAATCATTGTAAACGGTCTCGCTTTCCCAGCTGATTTTATCATTCTCGACATGAAGGTCGATACAAATGTACCCATTATCTTGGGGCGGCCCTTTCTGGCTACTGCCCGTGCTATTATTAATGTGGAGCAGGGGGAGCTCACTCTAAGACTGGGGGAGGATGCTATATCGTTCAATGTCCATAGCCCTTCGCAACTCTTTGAAATAACGGAGTGTGAGCCAGCAGAGGCACTTGAAGAATTCGATGGTCAGAACGATGTGGAGTTGGATGACCGCGAGGTGTGTTGGCAGCACAAAGACAAGGAGGAGGAGGGTGTTCACTCAAACCAGCCCGATTTGGCACATTCAATTGGAGAGCCCTCCAACGTTTCTGCTGATCCAGACCCTTGTTCGGCTCTCAAACAACTTCCGGACTCTCTCAAGTATGTCTTTCTTGGAGAAACAAACACGCATCCGGTGATTATCTCGGCAGCCCTCTCCGCTGCCAACGAAACTGCACTAGTGGGCGTGCTGAGAAGGTACCACAAGGTCTTCGGACGTTCTCTAGCTGACATCAAGGGAATCAGCCCCACGGTCTGCATGCATAAGATCCTCCTTGAAGATCAGTACAAACCGACAGCACAACCCCAAAGGCGGCTGAACCCGAAAATGCAAGAGGTTGTGAAGGCTGAAGTGATAAAGCTTTTAGATGCTGGCATCATTTACCCAATCAGCGATAGCAAATGGGTCAGTCCAGTCCAGGTGGTCCCAAAGAAGGGAGGGATCACTGTCGTTGCCAACGAGAAGAATGAGCTGCTACCGACCCGAATGATCACTGGGTGGAGAGTCTGCATTGACTACCGCAAGCTGAACGATGCGACGCGCAAGGACCATTTCCCACTCCCCTTCATTGATCAGATGCTAGAAAAGTTAGCAGGGCAGGATTACTACTGTTTCTTGGATGGGTACTCAGGGTACAATCAGATTTTAATTGACCCTTCTGATCAAGACAAGACTACATTCACATGTCCATCCGGTACCTTCGCGTTCAAAAGAATGCCATTCGGACTGTGTAATGCCCCCGCAACTTTCCAACGTTGTATGCTCGCCATTTTTGCTGACATGGTAGGGGATTTCCTCGAAGTCTTTATGGACGATTTCACTCTATTTGGCAGTAGTTTTGACAGTTGCCTCGCAAATTTGGCCAAGACATTGAAGCGGTGTGAAGACACCAATCTTATCTTAAACTGGGAGAAATGCCACTTCATGGTGCGCGAAGGAATCGTCTTGGGGCATAAAGTTTCCTGCGAAGGGCTTGAAGTGGATCAAGCGAAAGTTAGTGTCATCAGAAACCTCCCTCCACCCATGTCAGTGAAGGGCATTCGAAGTTTTCTTGGCCATGTGGGCTTCTATCGAAGGTTCATCAAGGACTTCTCCTCCATCTCAAAGCCTTTATCTCGCCTGCTGGTTAAGGACGTCCCATTCCATTTCGATGAAGCATGCATGCACGCCTTCGAAACTTTACGGGGACAACTCATCTCAGCCCCAATTCTGGTGGCACCCGACTGGACTCTACCTTTCATTATCATGTGCGACGCAAGTGATGTGGCCGTAGGTGCTGTTCTCGGTCAAAAGAAAGACAAGACTTTTCACACTATCGCGTATGCCAGTCGAACTCTCAACAGTGCACAAGCCAATTATACCACCACGGAGAAAGAAATGCTAGCTGTGGTCTTCGCTTTTGAAAAGTTTCACTCATACTTGGTACTCTCCGAAGTGATCGTGTATACGGACCACGCCGCTCTCAGGTATCTTTTCAGTAAGAAAGAATCCAAATCGCGTCTGATTCGTTGGATTTTACTCTTGCAGGAATACAATCTGGAAATCAAAGATAAGAAAGGGGTGGAGAACGTGATTGCTGATCATCTCTCACGTTTGGAGTACGACACTCCTAATTGCGTTGTGGAGGAAACTGACGACTATTTCTCGGATGAAAAGTTATTTGCAATCACTACATCCTCCCCGACCGCACCTTGGTATGCAGATATTGCTAATTACTTGGCTTGTAGAACACTCTCCCCGAGTTTGTCCCCTCAGCAAAGACGGAAGCTTGTCTCCGACGCAAAATACTATTTTTGGGAAGATCCGCTCTTGTTCCACACATGCAGCGACGGGATTATTAGGCGTTGCATTCCGGAAGCTGAGTTTCAGTCTGTATTACAGCATTGCCATGACAGAGAGGCCGGCGGGCACTTCGGGGCCGTTCGAACAGCACGAAAAATCCTGCAATGTGGATTGTTCTGGCCGACCCTCTTCCGGGATGCCCATGCCTATGTCACCAAGTGCGACGAATGTCAAAGGACTGGGAATATTTCCCGGCGTGATGAGATGCCCCTTAATAACATGCTGGTTTGCGAACCCTTTGACGTCTGGGGAATAGACTTCATGGGCCCTTTCCCAATGTCTCATGGTAAGCATTACATTATTGTGGCAGTTGATTATGTCTCGAAGTGGGTGGAAGCTGAGGCGGTTGCCACGAATGATGCCAACACTGTGCTGCACTTTATCCACAAGAACATCTTCTCCAGGTTTGGGACGCCGAGAACTATCATCAGCGACGGCGGGAGTCATTTTTGCAATAGACAGTTTGTGCAGCTCATGAAAAAGTTTGGGGTCCATCATAAAATTTCTTTGGCTTACCACCCCCAAACATGCGGGCAAGTCGAAGTCTCCAACCGCGAGCTCAAGCGAATAATTGAGAAATCAATACATTCAAATAGGAAGGAGTGGGCTAAGAAGGTCGATGACGCATTATGGGCCTACCGGACTGCGTTCAAAACACCCATTGGAATGACTCCGTTTCAATTAGTCTATGGCAAGGCATGTCACTCCCTGTAGAGCTGGAGCATAAAGCATTATGGGCTACTCCAAACTTTTGAAAGACTTGATCTCGAAGCGGAAGCAGTTGGAGGGTCTCAAAACTATCGACCTCACCGAGGAGTGCTCCGCCATTGTTTCCAATTTACCCACAAAGTGCAAGGATCCGGCAGCTTCACGATCCCTTGCAGGATTGGCCAGCACCGTTTCAGCCAGGCACTCTGTGACTTGGGGGCATCAATCAACTTGATGCCACTCTCTATCTTTCGTGAACTTGGTGCTGGTATCTTGAAGCCAACACAGGTAATGCTGCAACTCGCTGATCGGTCGATCAGAAGCCATCAGGAATTATCGAGGACCTCACAATCATTGTAAACGGTCTCGCTTTCCCAGCTGATTTTATCATTCTCGACATGAAGGTCGATACAAATGTACCCATTATCTTGGGGCGGCCCTTTCTGGCTACTGCTCGTGCTATTATTAATGTGGAGCAGGGGGAGCTCACTCTAAGACTGGGGGAGGATGCTATATCGTTCAATGTCCATAGCCCTTCGCAACTCTTTGAAATAACGGAGTGTGAGCCAGCAGAGGCACTTGAAGAATTCGATGGTCAGAACGATGTGGAGTTGGATGACCGCGAGGTGTGTTGGCAGCACAAAGACAAGGAGGAGGAGGGTGTTCACTCAAACCAGCCCGATTTGGCACATTCAATTGGAGAGCCCTCCAACGTTTCTGCTGATCCAGACCCTTGTTCGGCTCTCAAACAACTTCCGGACTCTCTCAAGTATGTCTTTCTTGGAGAAACAAACACGCATCCGGTGATTATCTCGGCAGCCCTCTCCGCTGCCAACGAAACTGCACTAGTGGGCGTGCTGAGAAGGTACCACAAGGTCTTCGGACGTTCTCTAGCTGACATCAAGGGAATCAGCCCCACGGTCTGCATGCATAAGATCCTCCTTGAAGATCAGTACAAACCGACAGCACAACCCCAAAGGCGGCTGAACCCGAAAATGCAAGAGGTTGTGAAGGCTGAAGTGATAAAGCTTTTAGATGCTGGCATCATTTACCCAATCAGCGATAGCAAATGGGTCAGTCCAGTCCAGGTGGTCCCAAAGAAGGGAGGGATCACTGTCGTTGCCAACGAGAAGAATGAGCTGCTACCGACCCGAATGATCACTGGGTGGAGAGTCTACATTGACTACCGCAAGCTGAACGATGCGACGCGCAAGGACCATTTCCCACTCCCCTTCATTGATCAGATGCTAGAAAAGTTAGCAGGGCAGGATTACTACTGTTTCTTGGATGGGTACTCAGGGTACAATCAGATTTTAATTGACCCTTCTGATCAAGACAAGACTACATTCACATGTCCATCCGGTACCTTCGCGTTCAAAAGAATGCCATTCGGACTGTGTAATGCCCCCGCAACTTTCCAACGTTGTATGCTCGCCATTTTTGCTGACATGGTAGGGGATTTCCTCGAAGTCTTTATGGACGATTTCACTCTATTTGGCAGTAGTTTTGACAGTTGCCTCGCAAATTTGGCCAAGACATTGAAGCGGTGTGAAGACACCAATCTTATCTTAAACTGGGAGAAATGCCACTTCATGGTGCGCGAAGGAATCGTCTTGGGGCATAAAGTTTCCTGCGAAGGGCTTGAAGTGGATCAAGCGAAAGTTAGTGTCATCAGAAACCTCCCTCCACCCATGTCAGTGAAGGGCATTCGAAGTTTTCTTGGCCATGTGGGCTTCTATCGAAGGTTCATCAAGGACTTCTCCTCCATCTCAAAGCCTTTATCTCGCCTGCTGGTTAAGGACGTCCCATTCCATTTCGATGAAGCATGCATGCACGCCTTCGAAACTTTACGGGGACAACTCATCTCAGCCCCAATTCTGGTGGCACCCGACTGGACTCTACCTTTCATTATCATGTGCGACGCAAGTGATGTGGCCGTAGGTGCTGTTCTCGGTCAAAAGAAAGACAAGACTTTTCACACTATCGCGTATGCCAGTCGAACTCTCAACAGTGCACAAGCCAATTATACCACCACGGAGAAAGAAATGCTAGCTGTGGTCTTCGCTTTTGAAAAGTTTCACTCATACTTGGTACTCTCCGAAGTGATCGTGTATACGGACCACGCCGCTCTCAGGTATCTTTTCAGTAAGAAAGAATCCAAATCGCGTCTGATTCGTTGGATTTTACTCTTGCAGGAATACAATCTGGAAATCAAAGATAAGAAAGGGGTGGAGAACGTGATTGCTGATCATCTCTCACGTTTGGAGTACGACACTCCTAATTGCGTTGTGGAGGAAACTGACGACTATTTCCCGGATGAAAAGTTATTTGCAATCACTACATCCTCCCCGACCGCACCTTGGTATGCAGATATTGCTAATTACTTGGCTTGTAGAACACTCTCCCCGAGTTTGTCCCCTCAGCAAAGACGGAAGCTTGTCTCCGACGCAAAATACTATTTTTGGGAAGATCCGCTCTTGTTCCACACATGCAGCGACGGGATTATTAGGCGTTGCATTCCGGAAGCTGAGTTTCAGTCTGTATTACAGCATTGCCATGACAGAGAGGCCGGCGGGCACTTCGGGGCCGTTCGAACAGCACGAAAAATCCTGCAATGTGGATTGTTCTGGCCGACCCTCTTCCGGGATGCCCATGCCTATGTCACCAAGTGCGACGAATGTCAAAGGACTGGGAATATTTCCCGGCGTGATGAGATGCCCCTTAATAACATGCTGGTTTGCGAACCCTTTGACGTCTGGGGAATAGACTTCATGGGCCCTTTCCCAATGTCTCATGGTAAGCATTACATTATTGTGGCAGTTGATTATGTCTCGAAGTGGGTGGAAGCTGAGGCGGTTGCCACGAATGATGCCAACACTGTGCTGCACTTTATCCACAAGAACATCTTCTCCAGGTTTGGGACGCCGAGAACTATCATCAGCGACGGCGGGAGTCATTTTTGCAATAGACAGTTTGTGCAGCTCATGAAAAAGTTTGGGGTCCATCATAAAATTTCTTTGGCTTACCACCCCCAAACATGCGGGCAAGTCGAAGTCTCCAACCGCGAGCTCAAGCGAATAATTGAGAAATCAATACATTCAAATAGGAAGGAGTGGGCTAAGAAGGTCGATGACGCATTATGGGCCTACCGGACTGCGTTCAAAACACCCATTGGAATGACTCCGTTTCAATTAGTCTATGGCAAGGCATGTCACCTCCCTGTAGAGCTGGAGCATAAAGCATTATGGGCTACCAAACTGTTGAACATGGACATTGGAGCCGCGGCCGAAGTGCGTCGGTCCCAACTCAACGAGTTAGAGGAGCTCCGTCATTTTGCTTATGAAAACGCTCGCATCTATAAGGAGAAAACGAAAAAATGGCATGATCAGCATATAATTCCTAAGGAGTTCAAAATTGGGGACCAGGTGCTGCTCTACAACTCCCGTCTCCGCCTCTTCCCAGGGAAGCTTAAATCGAGGTGGAGTGGTCCTTTCTCCGTGACCGATGTCTCGCCTTTTGGTGCCATTGAAATATCTGGAGATAAGGGGGACAAGTTTAAGGTCAATGGACATCGGCTGAAGTTATATGATGGCGCCACTATTAACAAGGAGTGTCAGTTGTTGACATTGGGAGATGGACTTCATACAAGCACCGGCAGCTGATTTCCTATTTTGGTCTCTTATCTTTTGTGTGAAACTCTAGTTCTGAACTTTTTCTTTTTAAATTCCTGCACTCTTTATAAACAATGCTAATACAGGTATTTGGTCCAGCTTAAGGACGTTAAATGAAAGCGCTACTGGGAGACAACCCAGATTTCCGGTTTTTTTTTATATTTCCTTTTATCTAACCTTTCCTAGTTCAGTTTTTGTTTTTGCTTTTGTTGTTTTGAGTTTTGCTTGCAGGTTTTGTGTTCGATGGTGGATGCTGCGGATTGTCTTGATTTTAAACGCCATTCTTCTGGTATGCTCACGTGCTGAGCATTGGGTAACTTCGTCCCTAGCTTTCAATTTTGATTTTCACTGTCATATCATTATGTTGTATGGTTTTGATTAAGTCTGGGGGAGAGCCGTTTCTTTGTCACCCACTGCACATGCTCATCTCATTTGCATACTAGAAGTATTTTAATTTCAGTTATTTAGTATCGTTCATCTTCACACACCACTTCACCCACTTGAGTGCGTGCTTTCTTTTGTGTTGTTCCGTTTAAACTAGTTTGGTTGGAATGTGAAATAGGCTATTGACACAGGAATTATTATTTGGAGCGCGGTGTCGACTCATGTAGTGTTCTAGTCGCTTCGCATGCTATAGTAGAACCTGAGTAGAATTAGATTTTCTTTATGCATTTAATTTATGTGTAGTATCTCTGCGTAAATTTAGATTTAATGTACTCAAGTGGTGAATTCGAATGAAATTGATGATAACCCGGTGTTGTGTGTGTGCGGTCGCTAAACGTGTGTTGCTCGAGTCGGGAGGAAGGTTTATCTTTCTCGTGGGCTAAGAACTTGCCCCAAGCGACTCTTGAAGCATGGGTGAGAGCTACTTGTTGAGTCAAGCATGATGTAGGCCACCATTTGGCTAGTTTGAGCTTTGTTATTCCATGCCCCTTTCATTCGCCTGTGCAAGCCAAATTTGTGCCTACCATTTTTATGTTCAGCTCCTCCTCATCCACCAAAGCCTGAAGCCTATCCTACGCCCGCAACCAAAAAAATGTTTTAACTGTGCTCATAATTTCCAACTTGTGTGGTGTGTGGTATCATTGTGTTTTGAAGAGAAAATAATGTCTATCCGCTGATTTTGAACCAACTGGAGGTTGCTTGAAAGAAGAAAAATATATAAAAGAAAAAAAAAAGAGTATCCTGAAAATAATCCTCCCAAGCTAAAGAGAAAAATCTGTTGGTATTTGTAAAGTAGGCTGTGTGCACACCTGGTTTTCATGATAAGTCTGGGGGTGTGTCACACGAGCATAGTTGTTTGGTTTTGCAAGGTGCAGTGTGCCATTGGCTCATTTGGGTTGCGTAGCCGTCATGTTTATCTTTGCATATCATTCCGTAACCTAAGCCCCGTTTTAATCCTATAAGTCCTACTGATTTGACTTGCGAGTTTGCTAGCGCCGTGGAGAGAGTGTGACCGGGCAAGCATATGGTTCACGACGTTGATGGATTTCAGCGGAGTTATTCCTAAGCCCCGATCTTTTGCAACACCCGCCTCAGCGTCTCGTCACTTTCATACCGGGCATGATCGTCAAATTCTTCATAATTCACCCACTGAGTACAATTAAATCTTTGATTACGCTTTAGTACTTACGTAAATTAGTTAGCATAGCTAGAATCTTCTTCTACTAGAATTCCTACTCGCATGCGTATGTTACTTCGCACTGTACTCCCCTGCGTAATTCGCTATTTTAATTATCTTTTTCAACTTCCGCCGGATTAGTTTGCTCGGGACGCGCAAACAGTTAAGTCTGGGGGTGTGATGAGTCCTGATTATATACACCTTCATGGACTCATCCGGGCCATTATTTAGTCAATATCACGCACTTTAGCCTTATTATAGTTTATAATTGATAACCCATGCTAGGTGCACATTTTGGCCCACTTTGGTGTGTTTTCGAGTTTATTTCCTTTCATAGTACTCATATGTTGTTAAGTGCCACTTTCGGTGGCTAGATCTGTGTTTGTGCTGGAATAGGAGGCGTGCAAGTGTTTCCGGTGCAATTCTGCACAGGAACACTGCGCACGATCACTTGTTCTAGTGCGCACGACCACCGGTCGTGCGCACTTAACCCCTTTTTACGAGTTCTGTCTGGTGCAGTGCGCACGACCATCAACTCCAGTGCGCACGACCACCGGTCGTGCGCCACTGTCCGTGCGCACTTAATAGTAATTTTATGAGTTCTGTCTCACCTATTGCGCACGACCACCGACGCTAGTGCGCACGACCAATGGTCGTGCGCCACTGGTCGTGCGAACATTTTATTTTATGATTTCATCTCGTGCAGGTTCTGTCCAGGCAGTGCGCACGATCGCAGGATTCCAGTGCGCACGACCACTGGTCGTGCGCCAATGATCGTGCGCAGTGTTTAATCCAGCGCCTATTTAAGCGCCTGTTGCGATTTTAGGGCGGATGATTCATTCCGGGAGCGGGATTTCTGTTCCGTACGCCGCCGACCGCCCCCTTGGATCGCCCCTACTTCATCTCCTACGCAAGGGGAAGCTTCCTCGGTCCATTCCTAGACATCCTTCATCGTCCGTGAGCGTTCTCCATCATCTGCAAGCCTCCAAGCAATCATTTTCGCTTTCCGCCCGGTGAGAAGAAGAAGAGACCTTGAGTCGAAGACGACGGAGCACGTAGGGAGATTGTGACAGCCCTCTACGCCGGAAGCATCGTCCGCCCGAGTCCGGAGGTAGCCCGACAACCTACCATTCCGGCCGTGAACGGCCGCTAGTCTTCACCACCGGTTATCTCCTTCCTCTTTCCTTGATTGTACCCCTTTGAATCTTTTACTAAATGAATATTGTGATATTTACTTGATGAGAATGAATGTTTCTGTGTTCTTATTCATGGGTTGGTTGTGATTCACCACGTTCAAGCGCACTCACTCACACACACGCACGCAAGGTGTTTGCTCCGTGTTGGCAAGAGCTAACGACGGTCGTGAAGAGGTGTTTGCGACCCCCACTCTCTCGCGCCTGAGTCCACTTCATTCGCCTCACGAAGCACGGCATCGCGGCCGTTGCATCCACCTCACGTTGCGAAGCGGTGTTCTCGACCCGCATCTCTTTTATTGTTGTTAAAATTAGGAAAACCAACCAAAAACCCCTCTTTGTGTTTGTGAAACGCTTGTGTAACAATATTCACTGCGCGATTCGATCACCCATCTTGCATTCCTCAAGAGACCGACATCCGGGGAATTTATTCTCCACAATTATTACTTGACAGCGACCGGTGCACTTGCCGACGCGCATCAACCCTCCACTAGCTCCTTGAACTCCACAAACTTGGCAAATGCCTCCTCCTTCTCCTTCAGGAAATAGACCCAGACATATCTGGTGTAATCGTCGATCAATACCAGCATATACCTGCTGCCTCCAAGGCTTGGGGTAGCAGTTGGTCTCACAAGTCACTGTGGATACACTCCAACGGCACACTACTCCTTGTCTGTGACTTATCAAACGGCAGTCGATGAGACTTGTCGAACTGACATTCCGCGCAAACATGACCGTCACCATAGGAAGATAGACTAGGCAGGCCCTTGACTAGACCTTTTATCGCCATAGCCTTCAGCTTATCCATCCCTACATGCCCCAACCTCTCGTGCCATATAACGGCACTATCATTTGTCCTCATCTTGTCAACATAAGAACTTGTCGATAAAACGAACAAGTCTTTTGCCCTTCTCCCGACATGAACGAAATCAGCCTTTACCGCCTCAACGTTTCGTAGAAACCTCACTTCTATTGGACTGAACAGAACGTGTTACCCAGGGTCTATAGCGTTGGTCACGGAGAAGAGGCTTTTCCTCATTCCGGGCACATGATAGACACTCTTCAACGTTAGTGGCCCCCTATCACTGCCCAAGGAAACAACCCCTACCTTCTTGACAGTATGCACAGTATCATCAGCAGTTATGATAACATCATTACCTGAGTAAGGTTGCGCTGAAGAAAGCTTCGACTCGTCCCCGGTGAGGTGATGAACATACCCCGAGTCTACGATGCAGTCCTCCTGATAGTTGATAGGAGTTGCAGCTCCGACAGAAGCCAGGAAGGATCCTCCCCATCCTCCATCATTTGGCCTGGCTTCAGTTTCCTCCTTCCCAACAGCAGCATGCCCTGGCTGAAGATTCACCCGGCAGTCCTTCCTGATGTGACCAAGCTTTCCGCACCTAAAGCATTTAGGACCTTCTCCCTTCTTCTTCTCTTCAGCCTTGGGAGCATAGCCCCTCTCCTGCTGTCCAGAAGTTGAAGGCCCATTGCCTCCGGCGGTCTTCTTCTTCTTATCCCATTTCTTCTTCTTACCTGTGAAGAGTACCTCGCCTTCTCCCCCAGACACTGACACCCCCATCATCTCCCTTGTCAGGCTCTCCTGCGACGCAAGCATATTCTCCAGGTCCAGCAGAGATGGCTGATTTGCCCAACCCTACACCGACGTTACAAAGGCCACATACTCCTTCTGCAAGCCACGATTGATGTGTCTCTTCAGCTTTGTCTCAGAGATTGGCTCATCAGGATCCAGTGCTGAAATCACAGCGCACAGGTTCTTCATCTTCAGGAAGAATGTAGAGATAGACAGATCTACCTGAGCCGGCCTAGCCAGCTCATTTTCTAGGAACTGTAGCCTCGCTACATTCTTCTTGTTAAACAGCCCATCCAGGGCACTCCAGATCATGGCAGCTGATCCACACCCTAAGATGTGGTCGAATAGGTCAGGTGATATTGCCCTTTTCAGAGTTAACTCTGCTTTCGCATTAATCCTCCTCCAATTTCTCACCTCATGACCATTAACCCCAACTAGGACAACTTCCTGCGTACTATCACCACCAACAACCTCCCAGAGGTCCTCGCCCAGAAGATAACTCTGCATGCACGACTTCCACTTCTTGAAGTTAGTCAACGTGAGCATCTCAATTCCAAGACCTCTTGCAAAACCTGCTTTCATGGCTCTACCACTGGTTCCTTCTTCACAAAGGCGATGGCAACTTTGAGTTGTTCACTGCTCTATCACTCAAGCCTCCCTCTGATACCATGTGAAATTTTCCGTAGATCTAGGAGTGAGCAGGAATTGTATAACTCAAAGTTACAGCCAACAACCAGAAGCACATGAAACAAAGCAATCTTTATTGATAACAGCAGGAATCTTCATTACAGAGCGAGGTATACATGGCGAGACATGATTTCGCCAGTACACAAAACAACAAAGAGAAATACAATGCTGAAGAAAGATAACTGGCGGTCTGAACACAGAGGCCGCCAAACCGCGCGGCCTGGATGTTCGCGTGAGTAGAAAAGGAGACCGCGCGAATAGACTACCGGCGACTTGAACAACACCACTGAAGCTCCGCGACCTCCCAAACTCCGCTGATTCTCCCGAACTCCAGCAACCCACACTGCAAGCCGCAAGACCGCCCGGACACTTTAGAAGAAGAGGTGACCACTGCTGTCCGCACAATCCGCAGAAGCTGCACAAGGAAAGTTCAATCACCAAACCGAGCGATCACAAAAAAGAGACCGCAAGCTCTAGGCGCGAGTTCAACTTACACTTGGTGCGATTGATATTACTGCTACAGTGACGCCTATTTATAGGCGTGGGACAAGATCCAGTCACCACCCTATGAGATAGAGTCACCGCTCTGACCGCACGACCAAGACCGGTCAACCCGCGCGGTCAGCAGAAGATTGCTCTGCGCTTAGTGAGCTCGCCGACTTCAATCCTGACCAGGAGATCGCCACTCCTCCAAGAAGTCGCGCGATCATGACAACCCACACTGTCATAACACCCACCACCAGTGTTCGCATATACGAGACCTCCTCCAGAGACCGCGAACATAGCCAAGTCGACTAGGGCAACAGCCCACCAAGTCGACCAACACCAGTGTCCGCATACATCAGCAGATCGCCAAGGGACAATCTTATGCGAACACAAAGAGGAGACCGCGCGACTAAGAGAACCATAGTCGGCGCGCACCACCAAGAACCCGGACAGTCACCAGACCGGACTGCCGGATACCAGAACAGCAACCCTGTGCGGTCAACAGCTTAACCCGCACAGTACTGAAAAATAGCTTGCCACGCGGTCACACGAACCAGACCGTGCGGCCTCACCTCGGTAGCCTTGGACAGAGATAACGGCGGTCAGCCGAATAAGACCGCGGCTATACCGAATAGGTCAGACCGCAGAGGAGACAGCAAGATCGCGCGGTTAGACCAGACCGCCAACTTCACACTTCAACATTTTCAACATGAGATAGGGCTTTAGAAAGTGACTCTTCAATATCTTTTGCCAATTTAGTGGAGTGATCACACTCTTGGCAAGAAACCTTTCTCTTTTCTAAAACAATTAATTTTTTGGAAAGCTTTTGATTTTCTTTAATAAGAGATTCATTTTCACGATTCAATAAAATATTTTCTTTCATATTTTTATCAAAAGCTTTGCAAGTTTCAAGGAATTCATTAACGAGTTCATCATAAGTGGGAGGAGTTACCTTAGTGTCGCTAAGAACACAGGTGTCATCGCCGTCGTTTCCATGTCCCATGAGGCACGTGTTTGCTTCCTCATCTTCGCTTGATGAAGACCCGCTTGATTCTTCGGAGGAGGAGGAGTCATCCCATGTTCTAGCTTTTAGCACCTTCCTCTTCTCCTTCCCTTTGTGCCGCTTTTCCTTCTTCTCCTTCAAGAACTTTGGGCACTGGCTCCGAATGTGCCCGATCTTCCTACAATGAAAGCATTCTGGTGGAGGTCTTTCTTCTTCATCGTCGCTCTCCTTTTCCTTCTTTGAGGATGACCTTTTCCATCTTGCATCCTTTTGGATAAATTTCTGGAAAGTGTTTCTCCTTTCCAGATTTCGCATGAACTTCCGGAAATTCTTCACCAAAAGGCTTTCTTCATCTTCATCCTCATACTCTTGGCACTCCTTCTTTGATGTTAGTGCCAACGCCTTCTTCTTTGGCTCCTTGTTGTATTCATCATATTGGATTTTGAGTTCTACCTCATGGGTTTTGAGATTCCCAATGAGACTCTCAACTTGGAGCGTTCTTAGATTATGCGATTCTGAAATGGCAGACACCTTCGGGTTGAATTTTGGTGGAAGAGAATGAAGAATCTTTCGGACCAAGTCGCCGTTGGAGAAGGTCTTTCAAAGAACTTTGGAGGCATTGAAGACCTTGGTGAAGCGCATGTCCATGGCATCAACATCTTCACTTTCATCCATCCGAAATTTTTTATATTCTGACTCAAGTTCGAAAAGCTTTGAATCTTTAACCTGCGATGTACCTTCATGAGTAACTTCCAAATGATTCCAAATTTCATATGCAGTAGTACATGCAGAAATTCTATTAAATTCATTTTTATCCAACGCACAAAATAAAGCATTCATGGTCTTGGCGTTATTTTTGCATTTTAACTTATCTAAGTCATCCCATTTATCTTTTGGTTTATCTAAAGTTATCTCTCCAACTACAAATGTAGGAGGAGAGTATTCCTCTTCTACCATATTCCATACCTCAATATCTAGGGTCATAAGAAAACATCTCATCCTATTTTTCCAGTAATTATAATCTGACCCGGTAAATAGTGGAGGTCTACTAATTCCCTGACCCTCGAAAAAAAAGCGAGATCATAAGACGCCATTATTCCTGGTTTTTTAAACCGTTTGGAATAACCTGCCTCTGATTCCACTTATTGGATCGATTGGCACCCTTAGAGGGGGTGAATAAGGGAATAAAATTGTTTATAAATTTTTATACAATTTACTAAGGGTGTGTTTGGTTGGGTTGTTGCTGATGAAAAGCTGCTTATCAGAAATGGAGTTTTGAAAAAGAGCTGTTTCTAAGAAATGGAGTTTTGGCAAAAATCTGTTTGGGTCAAATGGAATTTTCAGTGCTTATTGAAATGGAGTTTTGAAAATTTTGTTTGGGAACAAAACGGAGTTTTTGATAAATTTTTTCCACACACATAAAATACATAATCTTGATATTAATTACTACAATAGATAAAAATACCAGCATATCTTCCCACCAATCTAAGATCTAGAAGCGTACAACTGTTGCGCTATACTTTCACGCAACGTGATCATCTCTTCTACCCCGCCTGCAGTATCAGGACAAACAACTTGATGCCCTTGTGCCCCTCATCACCACCTCCCTGCTCGAACTCATTGAAATCAATGTCCCTTCGCGAAGGGTCCCGTCGAATAAAATTATGCAATGCCATAGTCTCCATCACAATATCGCTTTGTTTGGCGAAGCTGTAGCTCGGCATATCACGCAATATGGCCCACTTCTTCTTCCAAATGCCGAATGACCTTTCAATGACACTTCTAAGGGATGAGTGCGCAGGATTAAATATCTCTCGGCGTCCTTCCGGTGCACGACCGCCACGACCAAAGTCCGGAAGATGATAACGTGTCTCTTGGTATGGTTTCAAGTATCCCCTTTGTAGCGGATACCCAGAATCCACCAAGTAATATTTTCCTGAAAAACATGAGCAAAGTTGTTATGCTTCGAAGGTGTGAAGTATAAAAAAAGTAATAGAAATCTTATTACCCGGTGGTGGATGCGGAAATTTGTAACGGGGATCCCGAAGCGCAAAATTGAAAATGCGGCTATCATGTGCAGAGCCTTCCCAACCTGGCATAACGAATGTGAAACACATGTTGAAATCACAAGCAGCCATCACATTTTGTGTTGGCATGTCATGTCTCCCAATGTACGGTACTTGATCACGAACAGGTACGCATGCATGAACATGTGTTCCATCAATTGCACTGACACAATCTTTGAAGAAGGGCATGTAACATGAGTCGTAAAGAATCTCTAGCGGTGTGCTACTGAAAGATCTATCTAATGGCTGAATCACTTCATTCGCCAGTAGTAGCAACACGCGAATGCCTTCTCCAAAAAACCTGTTAGCAGTCTTCATTGAGCGTTGAAACCACTCACATGTCTTTCTCATGACCTCATTATGAGACAGTATGTACAAGGTCAGTGCCAAAATCTCTCTAGATGCAGTCTGTCTCGTCCCGTGAAATCCGTACTTCTCCTCCAAGACATGCAATAGATGCATAAAAATTTCTTGGGACATCCTAAAAGAATTATGAAACCTGAATGTCGAAGATTGAAGCATTCCTCTAACTCGGGGGGGGGGGGGGGGGGGGGGGATGCCAGCATATCTGAACGTTTTGGCCGCTGGGACAACCTACAATATTATAACAAAAATTAGGAAGGGCAAATAGTTGAACATAAATTTAAATGATCATTTTTTAATAAATGAATACCTTCAATCTCTCGGTCCACCACTCGTCCGAAGCATCTATAGTCTTTGTAGTCAGATTCCAACCCAAACCAGTGGACTCACGTTTTAGCTCACTCCAAATTTTCCACTCCTTCTGCAAATGATCCCATTTGTTCTTCATTTGAACCTTATCATAGTTTTTTCCAGTTTGTAGGTGGAATTTGGCAGTCACATTAACTCAACCCTCTTTGCTAAAATGGGTTGTCGGTCGATTACCAAGCTCTATCTCATGAATGCATATGTCGCAAAAAACCAGGACATCATTTGAATCCCATATAGCGGAGACACCACCGTCTTTCGGCTTACCCATCTTAAAAAAAATTTCGAACATATAAAAATATGTAAACATATAAACACACACACACATATACTTATAAACACACACACACATATACTTATAAACGCACGCACATTCATATTAGAAAACACACATAAACACACACACACATAAACACACACACACACACACACACACACACATAAACATACATAAACACACATATATTTATAAACACACACACACATGTCCTTATAAACACACATATATACTTATAAACACACACACACACACACACACACACATATGAACATAAACACACACACACATATACATAAACATATATAAATAAACACACACACATATGAACATAAACACACACACACTCATATACATAAGCAAAACATATATAAACACACATATACTTATAAACACACATACACACACATACTTATCAACACACACACATATACTTATCCACACACACACACACATATACTTATCCACACACACACACACATATACTTATCAACACACACACACATATATATATAAACATAAACATACACACATAAACATATATATATATACAAACATAAACACACACATACACATATAAACATAAACACACACACACACACATAAACGTACATAAACACACACATATTTATAAACACACACACACATGTCCTTATAAACACACACACATATACCTATAAACACACACACACACATATGAACATAAACATATAAATATAAACATAAATATAAACACACACACACATAAATATAAACACACACACATATGAACATAAACACACACACACATATATACACACACACACACACACACATATGAACATAAACACACACACACACACATAAACATATATAAACACACATATATTCATAAACACACATACACACACATACTTATCAACACACACGCATATACTTATCAACATACACACATATATATAAACATAAACACACACATACACAACACAAACACACCACACTAAACACACACACACACACATACACACATATAAACATAAACACGCACATACACACACACAACACATACACACACAGTACAAGCTAAAAAAATATTATACACATTTTATGGCAGGCAGCGGAAAGGGAAGAAGGAATACCAAGTAGATCCAAGGAGAGAGGGAAAACTGCAGGCAGAGGATGTCTCCCTCGAGCCAAGCTTGCAGAGGCCGTGGATGTCGCACTCGTGCTTGCAGCAGCCGTCAATGTCGATGCCAAAGAAGAGGGGGAAAGTTGCAGGCAGAGGATGTCGCCCTCGAGCCGAGCTTGCAGAGGTTGTGGATGTCGCACTCGAGCTTGCAACCACCGTCAATGTCGACGTCGGAGGAGAGTGGGACAACTGTAGGCGGATGCTAGCAAGAAAGGGGACGTATCGCGGAAATGTGGAATTGTCGTTGACGGGTGCGAGAAGGAGATGCGGGGGAGAGGGAACCCTAGATGCTGGATCCTTCACGTCTGGACTGGGGAGATTGACCGCGACTGTTGGATTAAAAGAAACTGAGGTTTTAATTAAACGACATTTGGGCCCAACTGGAGCGCCAAACCCTGCTTTTACTCCAAATGGAGTTTCATCCCAGCCGCACCGGAGCCCAGACGCTCAACCAAACGGGACCTAAATTATTTAGATTAAATTAGAATGAAATAACAATTTAACTTAAAGGAGGAAACAATTGTAATTTGCAATTTTATAAATTATGCCAAATGATAGAAATCAAGTAAACACAAAAAGAGACATGATTATATTATATAAAAAAGGTGTTTACATAAATTTGATTTCAATTCGCTAGAAATCGAAGGCGTACAAAGTAAAACAATCTTTCCTTTTCTATATCGACTTGTATCCCCACAAACCGGTTGGCTTTAGCCTATCCTTCCCCGGATATGCCCTCAAACCGCTATAGCCAATCCTTCCCCAGATATGGCCTCGAGCACCCCCTAGATCTAATCACCTAGACCTAGTCGCCAACACAGGGCGAATTACTCCCTAAGTCCTACCCAGACCTAGTCGCCAACACAAGGCGAATTCTCTAAACGGTTACAAAAATATATATGGAATGAAAGTAAAGATAATAATAAAAACTCCCTATGAGATCTTATGAAGTTGGAGATGAAGGATCTCTAGAATATGAGCGAGGTCGAAGCGATCGTCCTTCGAATGTAGCATGACATAGTCCTCCTCCAGAATTCTCCTTAAGCTTTTTGTGGGAGATCCTTCTTCGGCAGCATAACAACAATGGAGTTTTGGCACAAGTATTCTCTCTGGAAGCTCTCTCAGATTTCTGGAATAAAGGCTTCAATAATCCTCCCAGCAATGAGCAAAAATGGAATCAGGTCTTTAAATAACCACTAGAGCTAACGCGTAGCGTTAAGGTTAACGCCAGCGTTAGATAACGTGTATGGTAGTTGCTGAGATCGTGTATAGCGTCGGGAGCATAACAGAACCAAATTTCGTCGAACGAAACTAATTTCGTCGAACGCAACACATTTCGTCGAACGTGCTATCGTCGAGCACAGTTAACTTCAATTCGTCGAGCGTAGTTCAGTTCGTTGAATGCTCTAATTCATCGAGCGCAGTTCAGTTCATCGAACACAATAAGTCGAGCGCAGTAAACTTCAATTCGTCTAACGCAGTTCAGTTCGTCGAACGCTCCAATTCGTTGAGCGCAGTTCAGTTCGTCGAACGCTCCAATTCGTCGAGCGTAGTTCAGTTCAGATTTCATCGAATGCAGGTTCCTTCAGGTTTCGTCGAGCGCCTTCAGAGTTTGTCGAACGCAGTTTCCTTCAGATTTTGTCAAAAGCCGTCTCAGCGGTTTCCTTTTCAGCGGTAGTTAACGCTGGGAGTTAACAACTAATGCGAGCGTTAGCACACTTTCCAGAGAGTCATCTCCAATCTGTTTTCTACCTGTGGAGTATTGCACCTATAGTTCCTGCACATTCTAAACACATGACAAGCAAGATCAAATACAATTTGGGATTTATTGTAACATCCCAACTTTGAAAAAGGGGTCTAGCCGGTTCAGTTGAACTCTTGGAGGAGCTTAGGCCGGGTTAGAGGAAAACCACTACCCGACCTTCGCCACTTAATGATGGTCATTTAGAGAAATGACTGTTTTGGGTAGCATAGTGCTTTGCCATAACACCGAAATAGTACAGTGAGCATACATGCTCTGAATCAACTTCCGTCAATTGAGTTAAACTCGTATAGCTGATATGAGTGCAACAGAACTCGTTTCATTTCGGTCCGAGGTCATATGTAGAATATGACTATTTTGAGTATTGTAGCGCGTCACAACGACGCAATTTTGGAATATAGAGCATACGTGCTCCGAATCGACTTTCGTCAGTTGCGTTAGACTCGTATAGTTGATACGAGTGCAACGGAACTCGTTTCGTTTCGGTCCGAGGTCATAGATAGAATATGACTATTTTGAGTTATGTAGCACCTCACGACGACGCAATTTTAGAATATAGAGCATACGTGCTCCGAATCGACATCCGTCAGTTGCGTTAGACTCGCATAGTTGATACGAGTGCAACGGAACTCGTTTCATTTTGGTCCGAGGTCATATGTAGAATATGACTATTTTGAGTATTGTTGCGCGTCACGACGACGAAACTTATAGAACTACGTGGGTCTGAGACCGTATGCAGGAAGATACGGAGTACGTAGGCGGTGGTCGTGGGAAGGCTGCCTCAGCCCAATAAGACTCCAGATACCCCTTCCCTTATAAATGTTACATTATGTCTGCTTGTTAGTAGGGGTTGGATTCTGTTCGTGGTTTTAATAACTTGTCCATGGCACAGGTGGCAGGTGCGGATGAGTGACAGTAACTCTGTGTGGATACAGCCACGGAGCAGGCTACGTCAGGTATAAGTTTGTTAAGCCGCATCTCCTTTTGTTGTGCCCTATCCCAGGGTATATATATAATGGCAATAAATCCTTGATGGTTAGGATTTTATGCGGCAGAGATATGTAGATTATTTACAGGTCTTGAAATTGTGGTTTCTATGATAAAACTATGTCTTCCGCTAAGTGTTATAAGGTGCACTCTTTGATGACGTCTTCCGTTAAGTATTATAATATGCACTCTTGATGATGTCTTCCGCTAAAATACTGCTTCCCTACTCTGTTGGTGTGTAGTGACTTTCTCTTAACACCACCCTTAGGCGTGACAACGGAGTGTTCAAGAAAGGGGGATTGGAGAAGCTAGTACCTTGACCCCTCGGGATCGCCTCGGCATCATGCCAAAGGGTGGTGTGCGATAAGATCCCCCGGTCGGACTGCCGATTTAAGAGGGGGTCTTACATTTGTTATTCTCAAACAAAGGGATGTGACACACATGTCCAACAGTTGTCCTACCCTAGGGACCAGTCCCACTAAAATGGCTCTACAAGGAGCTACAGTACTCCTTTTGGGCTGAAACAAATTTTAAAATAAAGTTCACATCAAGGGCTACAACTTTCATGTTGGCCACTCTTTCATCAGAGGGCAGTAAGTACTTTTAGTAATTAATACAAGGTACTGCAAAATGTGTGACATAATATACAATTATAATATAACATATATATTGATCCTTGCACAGATCTTGAAGCATGATGAGTGGCCATGGCTCATCTTCTTCCTCCAGCCGACGGCTGAGGATGGCCCATCCAGGGAGGTTTTGGGGGTTGATTTCCCAGCCACCTATGCCTGTTCCCGGCCGGCTAATGCCACCACCACCTCCGTTGAGGTGGTGGCCGGCGATAGGCGGTGGTAGGCCGGCCGGAGGTGGTCGGAATCGGGTTTTAGAGGAGGGACAAAAGCTCAAAAATGAGTCTCTTTCGGTGGCTTGATCTGAGCCCGATTTGGCTCGAATCAAGCACCAAATCGACAGAGATCTAGCACTAGAGGAGGAGGGGAAAGGAGGACCTGATTCGTGGCCATTTGCCTAGCCGATCGACGGTTCACCATGGGATCTTGGGTGGATTTTGGATCCTTGTCGATCCGAGCCTCCACAACATGATTCTCTCTGGAAGAAGAGGGGTTTCACTCCTCTCCCTCCTCTGAAGGTGTTAAAGGCCTCAATTGGAGTCAGGAGGGGGGTTTCACTTGGTGGCCATTAATGTCCATTAATGGAGGACTTCGGCCAAGCCCTATTCTCACCCAATTCAGCTCCCCTATTCATGGAAACCTCAGGATTCTGCTTGTAACTGAAGGAGGAGGTGAATGCTCATCAATTTGGGGAGGATTGAAGGGTCAAATGCATTTAATCACCATGAATGTTCTCCCTCTCTCTCCAATTTGGGGGGAAACCTCCACTTTCTCTCTCCTAATCACCATTTACAGAAATTGAGTGGTAACTCCTGGTGATTATCAGCCTCCTAAGCTAATGGGCTATTCCAATTAGTCTTAGCCAAAGTGGATTGGGCTTGATTTGGGCCAAATGGAAGATTTTAACCTAAAATTAGGGTGGAGTTGACTTTGGTCAATTTGACCATTTGGGTTGACCCCAATGGGTGGCATATCACCCATTGGCCTCCCTTAAGTGTTAGGAAGGTCTAGGTAGGGTCAATTGATAAGGTGAGGGTCAATTGACCCTTAATAGGCAACTTTGACCAAATTAGGGCTAGGGTTGACTTAGGTCAAATTGGCCAAATTGGAGGTCCCATGATTGGGATTTTTGGTCCATTGGGTCTCTAGTATCCTTATAAGGGTGGGGTCAAGGTCAATTTGGCATGGTGGGGGCCAATTGGCCCTTATTAAGCTACTTTGACCAATTTAGGGTTAGGGTTGACTTTGGTCAATTTGGCCTCTTTGGTTAACCCCAATGGGTCCCTGGTGCTCTAAGGGGGCCCCTAATTGGTCTGGGATGTTATGGTGGTGTAAAAGGGTCAAGGTGAGGTCCTAAAGACCAACCCTAGGCTTGGTATCTGAAAATTGCTATTTGCAGACCACTTGGGTTTTCGCCTTCTTACCTAAGTCCACATGATCTTAAGTACTTCCTATGGTTTTGTCATGACCTAGTCATGACAAAACCAACTTGGGGGTCTAGTTGTTTGGGGGATGTTACAGACGGTGTGTTGGTCTGCCTCCAGCTTCTTAGCCATCTACAAAATCCTGACCATACTGTTGTCAGAAACAAAGAGGAGGGCCTACCTCAGCTCATCACGGAGGCCCTTGTAGAACCTCTTTGCATACCCCACGTCGTCCAGCTGATAGGAGTCTTCAAAGTGGGTCAGGTGGGTAAACTCCTGGTGATACTCCAGAACGATCCTGCTCCCCTGCCTCAACAGCAGGAATCTGTCCTACAACTCGTCTCTCGCAGACTACGGCACGAAATGCTCCAGCAGTGTTGCCTTGAAATCATCCCACGAAACATCTGCAGCCTCCAATTCTGCATAGGTTGTGTACAGCAACGACTTCCACCATCTCTTCGCATGGGACTCCAAATATGAGACCACCAGCGGTACTTCCATCTCTGTCGGGCACTGTATCCCTGGCAGCATCTGGATGATGTCCACCCACTCCTCTGTCCAAACCGCTGACTCCGTCCCGAGGTAGGATGGGGGAGAAAGCCCATGGAAGACGCTCAGCTAGTTGGCCCCGGGGTTTTGCCGAGGAGTCGAAGCCTGCTAAGCGTTGAATGCATCCATGATGGCTGTTAGTGTCTGTCCCATCTCTGTCTGCTGGAACGGAGTAGGAGCCGATGATGGTGGGGCGACGTTTGGAGTCGGAGGCACTCCATGTTGTGGGGTGGGGTTCGTCGCGGGCTACAAAAGAAAATTTACACTCGTAAGGGGGTTTGTCTATAATGTTTCAGTTAAAAGTGGACTTTTCATGTGATTCCCCATATGGGCACACCATTGCTTCCGCTACTAGTTTGTCCTCAAACTAAGCTCGCGCAGGGTGGCCCTGGGTTTGTGGACTTCTTTTCTTCAGATCGAGGTCAACTTTGATACCAGTTTGTAAGACCCCATTTTTTTGCTACAAAACCAGGTCTTATGCTCAGAACTGCCGCTTTGCGGTGACACCAACACACGGGAAGGTCGCCACGACATAGCGTCGATCTTGCCGGCAATATCAATCACAACAAAGAGAAATATAAATGAAGATGTTAGTTATTGGGTGTCTACTTATCACCTAGAGGGGGGTGAATAGGTTTTTCAAATTATTTTACTTCCCTCTTTAGGTGTTCTTATTTTCTTGATAATAGATTTAGCGTTTGATAGAGCATAACACAGAAAGCACACAAAGACTTATAGAGGTTCCTCAAAACATGGTGTCTTGAGTAGTCCTCTTTCCCTCTGAGCCTACCTAGCAGTGTGCTAGGCTCGGCAAACTCCTCCAATGTCTCCGGCCCACAGGCCTTACAACTCGAACCCGCAAGTCCCTGCAGCCTAGGCTCACAAGCCCCTTCACTGCACCCGATCCCGCAAGCTCGACACTCAGGCCCTCAAGCCCTACAACTCGAACCCGCAAGTCCCTGCATCCTAGGCCAGCAAGCCCCTTCACTGCACCCGAGCCCGTAAGCTCGACACTAAAGCCTTCAAGCCCTACACAACACAGACCCGCAAGTCTTGCCTGCAGCCTAGGCCCGCAAGCCCCTTCACTGCACCCGATCCCGCAAGCTAGACACGTTAGGACCCGCAAGTCCCTCTACCCTAGCCCTCAAGACTCGCAGATCTCAAGCCCTCAAGCTTGACACTCAGATCTGAAAATAGATCCCACAACTTTGGCCCGCAAGCCTTACAAAGATTGATTTACAATATTGAACTTCTGCTAGATGGAGATCGGCTTCTTTTCATGAAGAAGATGCTTTTGATGTGAACCTTGACAGTGCAAATCTTCTTCAAGCTTCCTGCTCTGCCGGATGTTGACTGACTATCTTCCTTGAACAATTCTTAACAGTCGATGAGACTTGACTGTAACTTGAAGAACACATAATGATCGTTTAGTTCTTCCATTCTTTCTTTCTTCACTGCCGCTTGTACATAGGCGGGATTCTTTTTCGTTTCTTTCTCTCTCTCTTTTTTTCTAGGTCATCATTGTTCCCTTTTATAGGACGGGTGAGCTGCTTAACGGTCACATATGATGTCCTTTACTGACAGACGCACATCCCTCAAGAGCATGCGCTGATTGGACAATCAGGTAGTGACATTAAATGCTGACAGCGAGTCCGGCTACTTTTGAAATGTCTCGACGATATTTCCAATGTTGCGACGATATGGACAATATCTCAGTGACAGGGCTTGTCGATGTCTTCAACTGGTTTCTTCTTCAATTCTTCATCAGATAGTGATATCTCGACGATATGGGACATCACTTCTGCACTCGAGCTTAAGACGACACGATGTCATCAAACTGATATCAGCGAGAACTCCTTGTCTGCTAGATATCGCTGAAACCATATTATCTTGTCGACGACATAATTGATATCATGTCGACAGACTATACTTCAGCAACTGCCTGTCTTCATATGACCTTCGTCACGCCTTCTTTACGACGATGTCATCGGCATCATTCTTACTTAGTCTTTCCGACGATAAGGCTTCTTGTCGACGACATCTGTTCTTCCTTAGCCTTATCGATGTCAAGGCTTCTTGTCGACGATATCGTCGACATCTTTGAGTCTTCTTCTTCATCTCGACTTTCTGATATCGTCGTGTAGATGTCACAACATTATCACCATTTTTCCTTGCTCTGCATGTTGTTAACGATATGCCTGTTGTTGTCGACGATACGCTTGATCCTTTTCGACGACATCAGACACAATCATTCTTCTTTGGTTTGCCCATCATTTCAACGATGTGCCTATACTTGTCGGCGATATGTCGAGCCTTTTTCAACGATATTATACTTAGGCAGGTTATTGAAGTACTGGACATATTGTCTTATCTCTGCACGCATGAACTAGATATGACATTAAATACAACTTGCACTTATCATTGAGCTGAGCACTTCTTCAAATCAGGAACACTGCTGGGCACTGTTCCCAACAATCTCCCCCTATTTGAAGAAGTCCTAACTTACCTCAATGATAAATGCCACACATATAAAGATTTAACATTTCAGATAATAGCATCACATTAAGCAGCAATCACAAAATAGATTAACTGTTCTTGACACTAGTCACCAAGCACATAGATAGATTAAACGTTCATGAATGAAAGTTGGCAGTCATTTGCCCCATTCTAATTAAGATTTTAATTTAGTGCTCCTCAGTGTCTGTTGCTGCTTGCCCCTTTGTCTTTCTTCCTTTGCCTCTGATAATAGTTGATGGGCATTGGAATCTTCTTAGGAGAGGGAGGAGGACCCTGTGGGAATGCTCGTTTGTGATTCTTCCTCCTTTCCAGCTGTTTCAAATGCTTTTCCCATTCAACTGACTGATATACCCTTTGATAGTTCTCCTGAGGGTATCCAAACTGTATCCATGATTCTGTTATGATTTCTCTTGAGACTGGACTCCACCTTACTGATTGTGGATCCAGCTCAACTTCCCTCAGTCTCTTCTGCCTATACTTGTTACTTTGAATTCTCTTTCTCTTCTTGGAGGATGTTGATTCTCCGAATTCTATGGCGTACTCTGCTGAGTCAGTGCTTTCAGAAGGGTTGGCAACCTCATATACTGATGGGGATTTTTGCATTGTTTGCTTTACTTGATTTGTTATCCACATCGCTTGATGGGATCCGACATTTATTATCTCATTCTCCCCCTTTAGGACTTGTTCAATTACCTGTTCCTCAAGACCTTCTCTGGCCAGAGTCAGCTGTTCTTGTAGGTGTTGTTCAATCACATCCAGATTGTTCCTTACTTCGAGTAGATGGGTATTTAATGTATGAGCATTCTCATTGACCCTATTCAAGATTTGATTCCTGTTATTGGTAGCACATGTTTCTATCTGCTTAAAAGCAGTCCACATTTTCTGAAAATGTTATTTGATTTGTCAGGATCTTGTGGGTTTGATGTCCCACCTTGTTGACTTCCTCACCAATCTTCTCTATTGCTGGAGCTGTCAGGGTGTAGAAGTGGGTACACTGGGTGTTGAGATGAAGAATGTCCCTCTTAACTGCCTTTATTTTAGCCTTCAGCTCCTTCCTTAGACCATCCACTGTCTTTACAACAAAAGTTTCCAGTTGTTTCCGCTGAGCAGTTAGAAGGGCTGATATCATGTGAAAGAGAGAACCTGATTGAGCCGAAGATGACTCAGCAGCCTTTTCTTCTTCACCTTCTTTTTCTTGTTGTGCTTCTTCAGAGATGTCTTCAGATGATTCTTCAATTATGTGGACTGTAACTTTAGCCTTCCCCTTGGACACCTCTGGCTGTAACACCCCAAAAATTGTAGTCCAGCAAGGTAGGCGGAGTGGTAGCGTCGCGCTCGGAATAGGCTGAAAATTTCATAGCAGGTTCTTCGCGCACGCTCACTGGCCTCCTTCGCGCACGACCAGTGGTCGTGCGCCTGATCATGCGTTAATTCACAAGGGTTGAAGGTCGGCTGATTGTGTAGTGCGCACGATCAGGGGATGTTGGCCACGCACGATCACTGACCGTGCGCCGCTGCTCATGCACACTGTTAATTCTGCTCCGCGAAAAGTGACGGGGAAGATGATCCGGCCGTCCAAAGATGTTGGGATTTGATCCAACGGCTGCGATGGATGGCTGGGGGGTTATAGGGCTTGGTAGAGGAGTTAAACCCTCATTATTTCCAAGACTTTATCTCTCTTAGGTTGGAGAAAGGAGGAGGAGGCAAGGAGGAAGAAGAAGGGGAATCCGCCATTGCCGGAGCTTCGGAGCTCCGTTCGCCGATCCGAGACCAGCAACGCGTAGAGGGCGTCGAGGCGCTTCTTCTCCACCGTTTGTTTGCAAGCTTCTCATGGCTAGGAGGAGATCTCAAAATGTAATGACATTTCTCCTCCCGGTCTTTAGGATGCGTGCATGGCATCCCTTTAATTTCTGTATTTTGGCACCGGATCCGTCGAGTGAGAGGGGTCCGGGTCGCCTTGGTTCAAAAGGAACCATCGGGTTGATTGAGTCCGTCCCCGACATGATTTGCACTAGAGATCCGCTCCGTTAGCAGATTAGGCATGGTGGGTGAAGCCGGATCTGTGGTCGTTGGTCCGATTCGGTGATGTTGATTTACGCGCATTTTAGGGGTTTTGTTAGAAATCTGAATACGGTGAACTCGTCGTTATGATGCACTTGTAGCTTCGTGTGGCAACGAACGTTGGGTTTAGGGCGGAGAAATAATGTGCAGAATATGGGGCTTGTGAAGCCTAGTGTTGTGCGAAGGCGCGATTGGTCTTTGTGGTCGGCTGGCTATCCCGTGAAGACTGAGATTCACGTGTGGAGAGTGTCCCGGCAAGATTAGTCCCTTCGATTGTTGACTGACGAGAATGTCTGTGCTACGGATGAGTACGTTGATGGTCGCCAGGCGAGGCAATCGGTGGACGTTGTCCCGAGAGTAAGTCCAGGGCCTTGAGACGTTTTTGTTAGCCAGAATTCTTAGTATCGGTCTTGTGTGTTGTTGGCGGCCCGAGCGTGTGAGCTGTTAGACAAGCCCGATGGCATGGCGAGCCAGTCGAGGTGGGTCTCAGCGAGAGCTCTTGGCCTTGGGCTACGATGCCCTTGCGGGGAAATGACGAGTACCCCTGTGTTTGTGAGGTGATGTTGATGTATGATGATGTGATAGATTCATACACTTTAGGGTGCCTTGGGTGAAACACGAGTTTGCATTCATTTTGCATTGGTTGGCCCCTTTTTATTATCTGCTCAACATAGAAACGTGGATGATGTATGTGACACACACACCTGTGTTTATGCTATTTTCTTATATGTACATTTGCATACGAAGTGCTGACTTGCAGGGTGAAGTAGTTCCCCGGGGTCCGCTAGGACGGCCGGGAGGAGGGATGTTGTTACACCGTTTGTGGTCAGCCATAGCTGACCCTCGTTTACCGCTCTTTGTGATTTGGTTGCAGGGCAAGAATCGCAGGCTGGACCTAGCGCGCCGGCCAAAAAGGCCTAGAGCCTCATGAAGTGCTTGTCTTTATTTCCATGCACTTCTATTATTGCATTATGTTTTAAAACGGCTTGCATGCCGAGGTAGTTTAGGTAAAACTATTATTTTCCCCTTTTGTTGGGATGTCCTGTCGTGTTGAATGTTTGGTGATTTGGACTGCTATTTTGTAAGGCCTTAAGGCCAATTGGACTCCTATGTATTGTGGACAATCTCTGTGTTTTTTTTGGTTGTTTCCGCTATGTGTTATCTGAGTTTTGAGTTGGGTAGTTAATATCATCTTTTAATACCAAAGCTGTGGCGGTTATATGTTGTGGGGTCCCGGCCGGACCCATATTATATGGTCACTACATGGGAGGTGTTACAATTTGGTATCAAAGCGAGGTTGAGTTGTTCTTGCGAGGTCTAGTGTATTTGGATCGCGTAAGAGATTGTCCAAATAGGAGTACTGTGCAGGATCATGAGTATCCCTGCGTTTGAGTCTTGCGAATAGAGCTTGATAAGTCTTCTTCCTTGCTTATGCTAAGATGTTGGCGACGATGCGGGGACGTCGAGGAGGCAAGAGGAGCCTTCGGGAAGCAGTGCGACTGCTCCGGGCCTCGTGAATGTGGGCATGTCCCCGGCTGATTTCTGTCGCATGCTAGCGGAAGCAATGGTAGCAGCCCAAGCTGGAGCGATGCCACGGGTTCCGACACCGGTGGTGCAAGTTGCGACTCCTGTTACTCCGGCGGCTACGCTGGCTACACCGGATGTCAAAGTGAGGCAAGCAGAGCCAATAGTGGAGAGAGCTATTCCGATGGGCGATCGATTCATGAAATACTTCTTGAGTTTCCACCCTCCGACATTCAAGGGAGTGGGCACTCCAACGGATGCCGAGGATTGGCTTTCGAGGATCCAGGAGCTCTTGAAGGCAGCTGAGACCCCAGCTGAGAGGCAGTCTCACTTTGCGAGTTTCTTGTTAGAGGGCGATGCGAAGTTGTGGTGGGTGAACCATAACGGTCGCTATTTTGTTGGGCGTGTTCTGTCCATGGAGGAGTTCGGGAACGCTTTCCTAAAGCGTTATATTCCGGCTTAGACAAGGTTAGCACTGCAGCGGCAGTTTCTGCATTTGGTGCAGCGGGAGAAGACTGTGGATGAATATCTGCAAGAGTTCACTCGTTTGGGTCGTTATGCGGGAACGACCATGGCAGATGATGAAGAGAGGGATAATCTCTTCTATCAAGGGTTGAGAGAAAATTTAAGGCAACCACTCATAGCCTTCAAGAATGCGGGATTCAATGAATTGTCAAAGCCGCTCGCACACTGGAGAGCGACTTGGAGCGAACCCAACGGCGAAAGGGTGTTGCGGCAAAGCAGGGAGAAGGAAAGCCTTCTCAGTCCCAATCTCAGTGGAAGTTTGAGGGAAACCGATACAAGAAGAAACCCCGTCCTAATAGGACTGGGGAGAGAAGTGGCGCACCCTCGGGAGATTTTCGATTCAAAGGTCCGTTGACTTGTTACCAGTGTGGTAAGGTGGATCACATTAGTCGGTTTTGTACCGAGGGCGGAGCTGAGCCAGAGCCGAGACAGGAACAATCGGTGCGTTCGGGTCCCGGTGTTACAGACAAGGGGAAAGCGGCGGAGTCGAGTGCTTCGCGGTTCCCTCCAGTGCAGCCTAGAGCCTATAATCTTGGGCAACAGGAAGCGATACGTCAACCCGACGTGGTGACAGGTACGAAAAGATTAAGTTTTCGTTTGTTACTATAATGTAGGTTGCGGCCTTTTATGTTTATTTTTGCACGTGGTTAGGTTTCGTGCTAGTTTCGGGCTACCCCTCTCGAGTGTTGTTCGACACGGGGGCGTCACACTCTTTTCTTGCGGAAAGTTTTATCCGAAAGATTGGTGCTGAGTCCGTAGAGGCAGAAGTGGAGCTGAGTGTGCATATGCCGAATGGGTCTTTCATGACTACCATGAGGAAGGGACGCATTGTGATGCAAATTGGCGATTATGATTTCGTGTTGGTATCAGTGATTCTGCCACTAGCCGAATTCGACGTTATCTTAGGGATGGACTGGCTTGCCGCGCAGCGAGCAAGTATCGATTGCCAGTTGAAGGTGGTAACCCTGAGAGGAGAAGGTAGAGCAGAGGTCAAGTTCGAAGGCCTAAGCGGAGTTGCTTGCTCCCTGATTTCCGCTGTGCAAATGAGGCATGCGGTAAACCAAGGAGGCGAGGCATTTTTGGCTTTGTTGGAGACTCACTCCACAAAGTTGGCCATTGGAGAAGTTCCAGTGGTGGAAGAATTTGAGGACGTGTTCCCCGAGGAGCTTCCGGGAGCACCCCCTCAGCGTGAGATCGATTTTTCGATCGAGTTGGTACCGGGTGCGAGGTCGGTGTCGCGTCCTCCGTTTAGGATGGCACCGAAGGAACTGGCCGAGTTACAGGTTCAGTTGCAGGAGTTGTTAGAGCAAGGGTACATTAGGCCCAGCTCTTCGTCGTGGAGCGCACTGGTATTGTTTGTGAAGAAGAAAGACAGAAGTATGCGGTTGTGTATCGACTATCGTGAACTGAATAAATTGACCGTTAAGAATAAATATCCGATTCCGCGAATCGATGATTTATTCGACCAGTTAGTAGGATCGGTGGTGTACTCCAAGTTAGACTTGAAGTCGGGGTACTACCAGTTGAAGATTCGAGAAGAGGATATCGCTAAGACAGCGTTTGGGACTCGGTATGGCCATTACGAGTTTTCGGTGATGCCGTTCGGACTGACGAACGCGCCATCCGTCTTCATGGATCTGATGAACCGGTTTTTTCGACCGTTTTTAGATTCGTTCGTGGTGGTGTTTATTGATGACATTTTTGTGTACTCAAAAACAGAGGCAGAGCAAGAGTCTCACTTGAGGCTGGTATTGCAGACTCTAAGGGAGAATCAGCTTTATGCTAAGTTCTCAAAATGCGAGTTTTGGATCGAGAAGGTGGCTTTCTTGGGTCACGTTATTAATGGAGATGGGGTGGCAATAGATCCAGCGAAGATTGGAGCAATTAGGGATTGGCCTGTATTGAGAACCGTGGCGGAAGTCCGGAGCTTCCTTGGACTAGCCGGTTATTACAGAAGGTTCGTGGAGAACTTTTCGCGGATGGCGTTGCCCCTCACCACTCTCACTCGCAAGGACCAAAGGTTCGTATGGACACCAGAGTGTGCCCGTGCATTTGAGAATTTGAAGGAAAGGTTGATGTCTGCTCCAATCCTTAGTCTTCCTAGTGGGACGGAAGGATTTCAGATTTTCAGCGACGCGTCAGGTTGCGGGTTGGGTTGCGTACTGGTGCAGCACGGCAAGGTGATAGCGTATGGGTCAAGGCAGTTAAAGACTCATGAGAGGAATTATCCCGTCCACGATCTGGAGTTGGCGGCGGTAATTTTTGCGCTAAAATTGTGGCGGCACTACGTTTATGGTGCGAAGGTGGAGATCTTCACGGATCACAAAAGCCTGAGGTATCTCCTGGACCAGAAGGATTTGAATATGCGCAAGCGTAGGTGGGTCGAGTTCCTTGGGGACTACGACATGGAGATTCAGTATACGCCGGGTAAAGCCAACGTGGTGGCAGATGCCTTGAGTAGGAAGTACTCCGGGCAAGGAAATTGGATGGAGGCGCATGATGAGCGTTTGATACGAGACCTGGAGTCCCTGGATATTTCTTGTGTGGCAAGAGGCGAGTCTGACGTGGCTCGTTTGAACTGGATGGAAATGCAGTATGACGTAACGGATCGAATCCGAGAGGCGATGAGCGCAGATGAAGAGTGCCAACAGTGGGCGTTGGAGGCTCAACAAAGCGAAGGCACGGCTTTGGAGATGGTTGGTGGGATTCTGAAGAGACACGGAAGGATCTGTATTCTGCGCTTTGGCAAGCTTCGCGAGGAGTTGATGTTTGAAGCTCACTTTACGAAGTACTCCGTTCATCCAGGAAGTACAAAGATGTACGCGGATATGAAGAAATCTTTTTGGTGGCCTGGGATGAAGCGGGATGTAGCCGAGTACGTGAGCCGATATCAGACTTGTGCCTTGGTGAAGGCTGAGTGCCAAAGGCCCGGTGGGTTCTTGAAGCCTCTCCCTATTCCCGAATGGAAGTTCGATGACATCTCCATGGATTTTGTACATGGTTTGCCTCGATCGCAGCAGGGTAACGATGCGATTTGGGTGATAGTGGATCGCCTGACCAAGGTGGCTCACTTCATTCCGAATCAGAAAGGCGATAGCGTGGAGAAGCTCGTGGAGCTCTATGTTCGAAACATTGTGTGGTTGCACGGGATTCCGAAGAGCATCGTTAGTGATCACGATGGGCGTTTCACTTCGAAGGACTGGAGGCTAGTACAGAAGAGCTTAGGCACAAAGCTCAAGTTTAGTACCACGTTCCATCCGCAGACCGATGGTCAGACAGAGCGAACGAATCGTACGATGGAGGACATGTTGAGAATGTGTGCTCTCGACTTTGGTAAAGGTTGGGAAGACCACCTCTTCATGGTGGAGTTTGCCTATAACAATAGATTCCAGGCAAGTATCAAAATGGCGCCCTATGAAGCTTTGTATGGAAGGAAGTGTCGAACGCCGATGTCTTGGGCGGAGGTGGGGGACACTAAGCTGTTGGGGAAGCAAGTGGTGGAAGATGCTTGCGAGATTGTGCGGACGGTTCAGGAGCGCATGAAGGTTGCTCAGGATCGACAAGCGAAGTATTTCAACGCGCGCCACAGAAATGTGGAGTTTGCAGTGGGCGACATGGTCTACCTGAAGATCAAGCCGTTCAAGGGTGTTTCGCGGGTGCGGCGACTCAAGAAGTTGAGTCCGCGGTATCTGGGTCCGTTCGAGGTTACGGAACGTATAGGCGAAGCAGCCTATCGTTTGGCGTTATCCGCAGAGCTGAGTGGATTACATGATGTCTTCCACGTCTCTGTGTTGAGGAAAGCTCTGGTGGAGCCGAGTGTCGTAGTCGAAGCGGCAATGGTGCCGGTGATGGAGGATTTGGGGACGAGGGTTCGTCCGGTTGGCGTGGAGGATTCGGAAGTCCGGCAGTTGCGCAACAAGGAAGTGAAACTTGTAAAGGTGCGATGGGACAACTGCGGGCGAGACGAATTCTCTTGGGAGCGTGAGCAAGCGATGCGGGAGGATTTCCCGGAACTTTTTGCTCTAGGTATGCTTCATGAATTTCCTGTTTAAATTCTGAAATTTTGAGGACGAAATTCTTTTAAGGGGGGTGGAGTTGTAACACCCCAAAAATCGTAGTCCAGCGAGGTAGGCGGAGTGGTAGCGTCGCACTCGGAATAGGCTGAAAATTCCATACCAGGTTCTTCGCGCACGCTCACTGGCCTCCTTCGCGCACGACCAGTGGTCGTGCGCCTGATCGTTCATTAATTCACAAGGGTTGAAGGTCGGCTGATTGTGTAGTGCGCACGATCAGGGGATGTTGGCCGCGCACGATCACTGACCGTGCGTCGCTGCTCGTGCGCACTGTTTATTCTGCTCCGCGAAAAGTGACGGGGAAGATGATCCGGCCGTCCAAAGATGTTGGGATTTGATCCAACGGCTGCGATGGATGGCTGGGGTTATAGGGATTGGTAGAGGAGTTAAACCCTCATTATTTCCAAGACTTTCTCTCTCTTAGGTTGGAGAAAGGAGGAGGAGGCAAGGAGGAAGAAGAAGGGGAATCCGCCATTGCTGGAGCTTCGGAGCTCCGTTCGCCGATCCGAGACCGGCAACGCGTAGAGGGCGTCGAGGCGCTTCTTCTCCACCGTTTGTTTGCAAGCTTCTCATGGCTAGGAGGAGATCTCAAAAGGTAACGACATTTCTCCTCCCGGTCTTTAGGATGCGTGCATGGCATCCCTTTAATTTCTGCATTTTGGCACCGGATCCGTCGAGTGAGAGGGGTCCGGGTCGCCTGGGTTCAAAAGGAACCATCGGGTTGATTGAGTCCATCCCCGACATGATTTGCACTAGAGATCCGCTCCATTAGCGGATTAGGCATGGTGGGTGAAGCCGGATTTGTGGTTGTTGGTCCGATTCGGTGATGTTGATTTACGCGCATTTTAGGGGTTTTGTTAGAAATCCGAATACGGCGAACTCGTCGTTGTGATGCCCTTGTAGCTTCGTGTGGTAACAAATGTTGGGTTAAGGGCGGAGAAATAATGTGCGGAATATGGGGCTTGTGATGCCTAGTATTGTGCGAAGGCGAGATTGGTCTTTGTGGTCGGTTGGCTATCCCGTGAAGACTGAGATTCACGTGTGGAGAGTGTCCCGGCAAGATTAGTCCCTTCGATTGTTGACTGACGAGAATGTCTGTGCTGCGGATGAGTCCGTTGACGGTCGCCAGGCGAGGCAATCGGTGGACGTTGTCCCGAGAGTAAGTCCAGGGCCTTGGGACGTTTTTGTTAGCCAGAATTCTTAGTATCGGTCTTGTGTGTTGTTGGCGGCCCGAGCGTGTGAGCTGTTAGACAAGCCCGATGGCATGGCGAACCAGGCGAGGTGAGTCTCAGCGAGAGCTCTTGGCCTTGGGCTACGATGCCCTTGCGGGGAAATGACGAGTACCCCTGTGTTTGTGAGGTGATGTTGATGTATGATGATGTGATAGATTCATACGCTGTAGGGTGTCTTGGGTGAAACCCGGGTTTGCATTCATTTTGCATTGGTAGGCACCTTTTTATTATCTGCTCAACATAGAAACGTGGATGATGTATGTGACACTCACACCTGTGTTTATGCTGTTTTCTTGTATGTACATTTGCATACGAAGTGCTGACTTGCAGGGTGAAGTAGTTCCCCGGGGTCCGCTTGGACGGCCGGGAGGAGGGATGTTGTTACACTATTTGTGGTCAGCCATAGCTGACCCTCGTTTACCGCTCTTTGTGATTTGGTTGCAGGGCAAGAATCGCAGGCTGGACCTAGCGCGCCGGCCAAAAAGGCCTAGAGCCTCATGAAGTGCTTGTCTTTATTTCCATGCACTTCTATTATTGCATTATGTTTTAAACCGGCTTGCATGCCGAGGTAGTTTAGGTAAAACTACTATTTTCCCCTTTTGTTGGGATGTCCTGTCGTGTTGAATGTTTGGTGATTTGGACTGCTATTTTGTAAGGCCTTAAGGCCAATTGGACTCCTATGTATTGTGGACAATCTCTGTGTTTTTTTTTGGTTGTTTCCGCTGTGTGTTATCTGAGTTTTGAGTTGGGTAGTTAATATCATCTTTTAATACCAAAGCTGTGGTGGTTATATGTTGTGGGGTCCCGGCCGGACCCATATTATATGGTCACTACAGGGGAGTTGCTACACTGGCAGTGTCTCACTTGGAGATGTGAGCACAATCTTACTTGCTATGATTAATTCTCTACCGTCTGAAGGAGTGAGGTCTTCCATGGGCTCAGGCACATTGCCTCGATCTTCTGGGGTAGAGGGCATATTCCCTTGATCTTCTGGAGTAGAGGGCACATTCCCTTGATCTTCTGGAGTAGAGGGCACATTCCCTTGATCTTCAAGGTCAGAGTACCATAGTTGGGTCTCCCCCTCAACTTGAGCATCCTCTGGGACTGAGCCTCCAGCTGGGAGCTCCCAATGGGTCATTTCATCATCTTGGTCTGAGCCCCCAATTGGGACTCCCACTCAACAAGGTCACTCCCCAAGTTGGGGTCTCTTTTTTCTTCAACAACCTCTTTGGGAGCAAGTTCATGAGTTGATACAGGAGCGTTTCCTCGAGTAGATGTCTCACCTTCAGATGGAGCAAGATTGTGTGGGGGTGAGGGTCTATCATCAGAACTGCTTGATGAATCTTCTTTTTCGGAGGGATCTATTGGGACTGCTTGTTTCTTTTGTTTCTTTGGAGCAGGCGGGACATCAGATGATGGTTTAGGGATAGACCTATCCCATCGATCGAGCATCTTTGCATCCAGTCTCTTGGAGTAGTGAAGGGGGACTCCCATTCTTGTATGCAGTACTTCATCCAGGGTGTTTAGAAGGAAGAGGGACAGTATTCTTCCATAGGAGGGGGTTATCAGGGTGCTCTTCATTCTTTGGAAGAGAAAACCGCTCCAGTCGGTCTTCTTGGTCAGAATTATTCAGGCCATGACGACAAATAACTCCTTGGAGATTCAGTCATGCGACCTAGGTTTGCATAGCAGTACCTTTCCCACGATATCTGCTAGCAATTTACCTTTTTGATTAAACTCATTCCTCTTAATTGACCTGTAGGTCTTCCCGGTATGGCCACACCAGGAGTAGCTGGCTGAGATATCCTTCGTTGTCAGCACTTCTTCCTCTCCCCCTTTAATTCTTGGCAAATGGAGTGCCTTTCTGAGGTTCTTGACTGATACTTTGACCTTCTTCCCGGCTACGACAGATTTTATCTGAGTTTCAGAATGGTTGAGTCGAGCTTCAGCGAAGAACTCTGTCAGTTCTCGGTGAAGAAGAACTGAGGGTTCGCACAACAGATATTCTAGGTCGGTGGATTCTAGAAGCCCTATCACTGACCTCACTTCGTCCGAGCACGAGTTGAACCCTCCACGCTGGAGTTCGCAACTGGAAATTATTTCTTCTTTCTTGGGAGCCATTGATCTAGCGCGAGAGAGAAGGCAGCACGTCGGAGATGAAGCAGTGGTTTGTCGACAGAGTAGTTTGGGGCAAATGATAGCATAATTTGTATTCTCAAGCATTCACTCTATTTATAGTGCAAGTAGGTGAAGGGGCGCGTACCTTCGACTGCGTTGATGAAAAACGATCAGACGGCTCCGATGGACTGATCAAGTGTCGTGATAAATAGCTCATTTTTATTTTTGACGATACTGCTTATTGTCGTCGAAATGATTCTTGGATGCGCATCCTTCCAACTTGATTCATCGTCGTCATAACATCTATTGTATCGTCGTAACAACTTTTTGTATCGATGATATAAATTCCAAAACTTATCAGCATACAATAGCTTTAGGCCCCTTTTAGTAGGATGACCTGCACTAAGTTTGTTAGTAAACTAACTTTGCTGTTCTGCCTATGGGCCAGAACAGTCTGTTGGAACATGGTCTTCCGCATCTCCTAGGTTTGAGAATAACAAATCCCATGTATTTGATCTTGTGTGTTCAAGTGTGCAGGTTATCTAGGTCCACATGACTCAAGGAGGATACAAGAAGACTGCCCCCGAATTTGAGGCAAAAATTCGAAAGAGCTCACTATCGCCGGCGGTAGCGATAACGCCCGGCGATAGCGGTGATTAACACGATTCCGGCTGTATTTTTAGAAAGAGCTAACGCCCGGCGGTAGCAGATAGCGCTGGCGCTAGCATGGCGCATATGAGGCATAGAGCAAAAGGTTGCCTCGGATTGAAGATCCTGCCGCGTAATTTGTTTCTTAATCCGGGCTAGCGCCGGCGGTAGCGCTAGCGCCGGCGGTAGCGCTAGCGCTGGCAGTAGCACTTGGGCTATAAAAAGACCCCCTCTCCTCTTGGTTTCGACACCACCCATCACATACACCTTAGAGAGAGAGTACTAGAGTTCCAGAGGCTTATCTTAGCCGAAACTTGAGGTCCCAGCGAAGCCCTGCAAATTTCTGAAGGAGAATTCCACCTCGTCGAATCCATACGAAGTCCGCTTCAACGAACGCTGATTCTACAGCGGATCTTCATCTCCTACTTCAGAAGTTCATCTTAAGGGAGGTTTTGTTATCTTGTTATTTTATTTCTCTTTTATCATTGTAAACGGTAGTGAAATCGCCTCGTGTTGGCGACTAGGTCTGGGGTAGACTTAGGGCTGAAATTCCCCTCGTGTTGGCGACTAGATCTAGGCTAGTTCTAGGGGGGCTCAAGGCCACATCCAGGGAGGGATTGGCTAGAGTGGCTTGAGGCCGAATCCGGGGAGGATAAGGCTAGGGCCACCGGTTCGTGGGGAAGCGAGTCGGGATAGAAAACAAAAAGAGATTTTTATTATTCGCCTCCGATCTCTAGCGTCATCGAGATCAAGTTTTGTAAAACTTATTTATCATTAATAAAGCTTGTTTCCTTTTTGTTTTACTTTGCTTATTTCATGTTCTTAAACTTGCAATAATTCAAAGTTTATAAAATATAATATAAAGTTTTTAAAACCCTTATTCACCCCCCCCCCCCCCACCACCACTCTAATGGCGTCGACCGATCCAACAAGTGGTATCAGAGCGGTTTTGTTCCAATCGGCTTAACAACCGGGAACAATGGCGTCTCATGATCTCGCTTTTCCTGAGGGTCAAGGGGTTAGTCGACCACCTCTCTTTACTGGGTCAGATTTTAACTACTGGAAAAATCGAATGATGTGTTTTCTTATGACCATGGATGTAGAAGTATGGAACATGGTAGAAGTGCGGTACTCTCCGCCTACAACTATAGTAGGAGAGGCGACATTAGCAAAACCTAAGGATAAATGGGATGACAACGATAAACTAAAGTGTAAAAATAATGCTAAAGCAATGAACGCTTTATATTGCGCTTTAAATAGGACTGAGTTTAATTGAATTTCTGCATGCACAACTGCTTATGATATTTGTAATCAATTGGAAGTTACTCACGAAGGTACATCGCAGGTGAAAGATGCCAAGTTGTTTCAACTGGAATCTGAATACGAAAAATTCAGGATGGACACGGAAGAAGACATCAACTCAATGTACACTCGCTTCACAAAGATTGTCAACGCATCAAAGGCACTTGGAAAGACCTACTCCGACGGGGACTTGGTGAGGAAAATTCTTCGTTCCTTACCTCCAAGGTTCAATCCGAAGGTGACAGCCATCTCGGAGTCGCACAACTTAAGAACGCTCCAGATCGAGAATCTCATTGGGAATCTCAAAACCCATGAGGTAGAATTACAAATTCAACATGACGAATACAACAAAGAGCCGAAGAAAAAGGCATTGGCGCTGACATCAAAAAGGGAGTGCATCGAAGAGGACGGTGATGATGAAGAAGGACTCCTGGTAAAGAACTTCAAGAAGTTCATCAGAAATCCAGAGAGAAGAAACACATTCCGAAAATTCTTCCAAAAAGATACTCGACGAAAGGGATCCTCCTCTTCATCGAAGAAAGAAAAAGGAAGCGACGACGAAGAAGAAAGGCCGCCTCCAGAATGCTATCACTGCAGAAAAACTGGGCACATTCGGAGCCAGTGCCCAAAATACCAAAAGGAACGAAAAGAACAAATGAAAGCAAAAGAAAAGAAGAAAGTGCTGAAGGCCGCTACTTGGGATGACTTTATGATAAATTTGTTTTATTAAATCATGAAAATGAATCTATTATAAAAGAAAATCGTAGGCTCACAAAAAATTTAGTCTATCTTAAAAAAAGAAAAGTTTCATGTCAAGAATGTGAGCACTCTTTATTTGTGATAAAAGAACTTGAAGTTTCTCTCTCTAAAGCCCTTTCACAAAACAAAATCATTGCAAAAGAAAAAGGGGACTTAGAGAGAAAATTGAAAACTTCTATATTTCAAATTGAAAATAACAAAAAAGGTTTTGAAAACAAATGTGTTATGATTGTTCAAGAAAATACATCTCTTAAAAGACAAAATCAAAATCTCAATTTAGCCATAACCAAATTCAGGATTGGTCAAAAATCCCTGGATATGCTTCTGGCTAATCAATGCTTTGGGTCTGGAAAAATCGGACTCGGATATAAAAGTGAACACTACCGCCCGACGGTAACTACTAATGCAGGCGGTAGCTCTAAAGTTAAAAATTCTTCTAGTCTTTCTTATACACAAACACCATCCAGCAAGGGCAACATAGAAACTCAGAAAAGGGTCTCAACCCCCTTTATTTCGTGTGTTAATTGTCTTAAATTTGGACACACGTCTGGCTCTTGCAGGAATATAATAAATCAACGGTCATTAAAACAAATCTGGGTACCTAAGAAATCCACTTACTCTATGGGTGGTACCTCTTAGGTATCTGGGTCTTTACTCTCATCCTCTTTCTAGATTTGCAGGAAGGCTAAGGAAACTGAAGACGTGTGGTATTTGGACTCAGGCTGCTCCAAACACATGACGGGCAATAAAGCAAAATTCCTTAGCCTAGAAAATAAGAAAGGAGGAATAGTAACGTTTGGCGACAACGGCAAAGGAAGGATCATGGGAGTTGTTACAGTGGGTAACGCATCTTTTCTTATATCAAATGTGCTTTATGTGAAAGGATTAAAACATAACCTAATATCTATAAGTCAATTGTGTGATAAAGGTTTAGACGTACTTTTTGAATCTTCCACTAACCTTTGCAAGATTGTTAATCCTAAAACAAAAGATGTGTTATTAACTGCACCTAGAATTCATAATGTTTACATAGTTTCATTTCATGATCTTTCTAAATCTTCTATAAAATGTTTTATAACAAAAAATGATGAATTAGAATTATGGCATAGACGCTTAGGCCACGCTAGTACAAAGCTCATCTTAAAACTAGCAAAAAGAGAATTGATTAGAGGATTGCCTAAGTTGAATGGAAATTTATCTTCATTATGCTCTCCATGCCAGAAAGGCAAAATTACTAAGACATCTTTTAAAAGTAAAAATGAAATTTCTACATCAAAACCTCTGCAATTAATTCATATGGATCTTTTTGGCCCCGTTAACACTGCGAGTCTTGGTGGTAGATTATACACGTATGTTCTCATAGATGACTATTCTAGATATTGTTGGACTTTATTTCTCTCCTCCAAATCTGATGCGTTTTGCGAATTTTCAAAATTATGTACTTGCATTCAAAATGAATTAGATTTGAAAATAAAATGCATTCGCTCAGATCATGGAGGTGAATTTGAAAATGAAAATTTAAATCTTTTTGTGACATGTTAGATATTAAGCATGAATTCTCTGCTCCACGCACACCTCAACAAAACGGTGTTGTAGAATGGAAAAATAGGACAATACAAGAACTTGCACGCACAATGCTATCTGAATATAAACTACCTAAGTATTTTTGGGTAGAAGCCGTAAGCACTGCATGCTATGTAATGAATAGAGTTATGCTTCGCCCATCATTATCTCTCACACCATATGAACTCTACTATCAAAAGAAACCTAACGTATCGTATTTTAGAGTTTTTGGATGTAAATGCTTCATTCTTAATACAAAAGACTCTCTAGGAAAATTTGATGAAAAATGCGATGAAGGAATATTTCTTGGTTATTCTTCAACTAGTAAAGCATATAGAATATTTAATAAAAGATCAAGCAAGGTTGAAGAGTCAATTAATGTCAGATTTGATGAGTTTGTTCCATGTGCAGAAAAGCTACCTATAGGTACCGTTGATGAACCTTTGCCACCCTTGGAGCACGACGAAGAAGAACCATCCAAAGAGGAGGAGGAGAAGTCAAAAGAAGATGAATATGTACCTCCAAGCATTCTAAACTTCTCCAAAAATCATCCAAAGGAGCTAATCATTGGGGAACCTTCTACTGGGGTAAGAACTCGATCCTCTCTTCATGAAACATTTTCAAATATTTGCTTTGTATCTGAAATTGAACCTAAAAACGTCTCCACCGCTTTAAATGACGAATTTTGGTTTTTGGCAATGAATGAAGAGTTAGGACAATTTGAAAGAAATAAAGTTTGGAATTTAGTAGAAAGACCATCTAATCATCCAATTATTGGCGTAAAATGGATTTTTAAAAATAAACTAGATGGTGAATCTAGGATTGTAAGAAATAAAGCACGCTTAGTTGCTCAAGGCTATTCACAAATCGAGGGGGTAGATTTTGAAGAAACTTTTGCACCTGTAGCTCGCTTAGAATCTATACGAATATTTTTGGCATTTGCGAGTTTTAAAAGAATAAAATTATTTCAAATGGATGTTAAAAGTGCTTTTTTAAACGGGTTTATCAAAGAAGAAGTTTATGTAGAACAACCCCCCCGGTTTCATAAATGAAAGATTTCCAAATCATGTTTACAAATTAGAAAAATCGCTTTATGGTTTAAAACAAGCGCCCCGTGCCTAGTATGATCGTCTTACATCATTTTTGTTAGAGCACGGTTATGTTATGGGAAGTGCAGACAACACACTCTTCATTAAGCATAAAAATAACGAATTAACTATTCTAGAAATATATGTTGATGACATAATTTTTGGAGCCACAAATGAAGAGTTGTGTAATGAAGTAGTTTTAATAATGAAAAATGAATTTGAAATGAGTCTTGTAGGAGAACTATCATATTTTCTTGGTTTTCAAATTTCACAAAGAACTGATGGTATTTTTCTGTGTCAATCAAAATATGTTCATGATATGCTTAAACGATTTGGTTTTGAAAATCTTAAACAAGCTTCTACTCCTATGAGTGCTTCTTTAAAACTAGGAAAAGATGACTCTGGAATTTCTATTGATCAAACGCTATATAGAGGAATGATAGGTTCTCTTCTTTATTTAAGTGCATCTAGACCAGATATAATGTTTGTCGTATGTTTATGTGCTCGCTTTCAAGCCAATCCAAAAGAATCTCATTTAAAAGCGGTAAAACGTATTTTTCGTTATCTAATTGGGTTATCTAAACTAGGATTATGGTACCCACAGAATGACTCTTTCACACTCCACGGCTATTCCGATTCGGACTACGCCGGGTGCTCACTAGATAGGAAAAGCACTAGCGGTGCGTGTCACTTTTTAGGACCCTCTTTAGTTGCTTGGTCTAGTAGAAAACAATCTTCGGTTGCACTCTCCACCACGGAGGCCGAATATATCGCACTTGGTAGTTGTTGTGCACAAGCGTTATGGATGAGCCAAACACTAGAGGACTTTGGTTTTCATCTCAAAAACATAGATCTTAAATGTGACAACAAAAGTGCAATAGACCTCACATATAATCCTGTACACCATTCTAGATCCAAACACATCGACGTTCGTCATCATTTCATTAGGGATCACATTAAGAAAGAAAATGTAAAAGTAAGCTTCATTGGGACAGACTCTCAACTCGCTGACATATTCACTAAACCTCTTCCCGATGCACGATTTCGTTTATTACGACTTGAGTTAGGTGTGCTAGATCTTACAAGCTAAAACATGCTCACTAATACAAACTGCTTCACTTTTAACCATCAAAAACATCTCCTAAAAATCTGCACTTTCAGCATGAAACTACTATTGGGACACCTAATCACAATCAACAATCAAAATTTTCATAACCCTCAAAAATCACTTACTGCTTCCCGCGCTAGCGCTAGCGCCGGCGCTAGCGTCGAGGTTCGAATTTTTGTGTTTTTAAAATTTCTAAAAATTCCTAAAAATATTTTGATCTATATGTACTATTTAGTTTTTGCACATCTGTCTTTCTTTCTTTTTCAAAAATCAAATACAAAAATAGAAAACCAAATAACAAAAAAAACAATGTTTTTCGTTTTGCTTTTGTTTGTCATTTCTTTTCTGCAAAAATCAAATACAAAACTATAAAACAAGACAAATTACAAAAATATGCTTTTCCTTTGTTTGCTTTTGTTGTTTAAACGCTCATCTTTATGCAAAAATCAAATATAAAATTTACAAAAGCAAAAATTATAAAAATATGCTTTTATTTGCTAAAATCAAAAACAAAAATATAAAACTTTCAAACCTATCAAAAAAAACTCTATGATTTTTTTTGAATCAAGCATGATTTAATCTACTATTTAGAAATTCTACAATGTTACAATTTCTCTCTTCAAACTACTTTGAACATTGTCTTTCTTCATGCTTTGCTATATCTATTCCAATGTGCATCAATCATAGTTTAAAAGTTGTGTAGAATTAGCTTAGCATGCCTCTAAGTATGAGAAATGCTTTATGTTTGATAATGATCTTTATTCACTCACCTTTTTTTGGCATTGTCTACATATGCATTTAATCTAAGGATGCTTGTGTATGTTTTGTATTAGTACAAATAAATTTAAATTGCACAAGTATCTTACCTACACTCCTTCTTTTGCACTCTTAAAAATTAAGAAAAGTGGTTATATTTTTGTTTATAAAATCTCTTAATTTGCAAAAACAAGTGTATTCGGAGAACTTTGTACAAAAACAAATTTATAAAATAAATGACAAAGATAACTCCACCAAGCACTACTTGAACCTCCTAATAAGTCTTAATGAGCATTGTGAGGTTGAGCGCCTTGGAAAGAATAATAAAATGTCTTGTGCAAATCAAATCTTTCTTTCAACAATAAGAAAAACCACTTTCTCTTAAGTACACCGGATCACTAATCTCACAATTCAAAATAAAATATGTGATCCCCCAAGCACTACTTTGCACCCTGATAAGTCTTGATGAGCATTGTGTGTGCAAAGCACCTTGGTAGTTGTACGTTTTTTTTGTGCATTAAAGTGTGTGGAAGTAATCTTATTTGTGTTTTATTGTGCTTCTTACTTTACATATTACTTGTATTTTTGATTAAAACATTTGTTTACTCTCCTCAAAATTACACTTATGTGCACATCATTATCTTCCATAACACTTCTTCTCATGAGTATTGGATCCTAATGCAAAATTCTATAATACTTGTTACTTATGAAATGCACTAGATAACCTAGCATGTGTTCTACAATGTTTTGTATGTTTTTGAAATAAAGAATTAAAGTAACATTGTGGTCATTTTTTTATCAACATTATTTTATGCTTGGTTATTCTACAAATTAAAACTGCAACCTGATTTCCACAAGAAAAATCTTTTTGTTTTTTTTATTTTTTTTTATTATCATTTGCTATAAGTCTTCCGCATCTTACCATATAAGTGTGTTTCCCTTGCGCTTTCATGCTTACTTCATATCTTGTATTCTGTGCTTCATCACTTATTCTTACAAACTCATATCTTTCCTTAAGTGATCGATTTCCTTGGAACACTCTTTATTGGTTACTTTTCACATAAAAATCCCTTATGATAACAACTCTGAATATTTTGTAATGCTTATAACTCTGATCTATTTTACTGAAAAACAATTCTACAATAACCTCCTTATCATTTACTTCAATAGCTCGATCATGCCTTCTACTTTAGGTACCCTTTTTGTGCGTTATTTCCCTACACTCTTTTGCTAATAACAAAGGGGGAGAACTAACATGATAAATCCAGATAATATCTTACATATTAGGGGAGCACTCACTTAGGGGGAGCACGTATTTAGGGGGAGCAAGTCTAACATGCTAGAATATATTATTATCCTAAGTCATCACTCTCACACACACACAAGTATAGTTTCATCATGCTTATCTATTAATGCTTTGATTTATCATTAATGGATTTGTTATTATCAAAAGGGGGAGTTTGTTGGAACATGGTCTTCCGCATCTCCTAGGTTTGAGAATAACAAATCCCATGTATCTGATCTTGTGTGTTCAAGTGTGCAGGTTATCTAGGTCCACATGACTTAAGGAGGACACATGAAGACTGCCCCCGAATTTGAGGCAAAAATTCGAAAGAGCTCACTATCGCCGGCGGTAGAGATAATGCCCGGCGATAGCGGTGATTAACACATTCCGGGTGTATTTTTAGAAAGAGCTAACGCCCGGTGGTAGCAGATAGCGCTGGCGCTAGCATGGCGCATATGAGGCATAGAGCAAAAGGTTGCCTCGGATTGAAGATCCTGCCGCGTAATTTGTTTCTTAATCCGGGCTAGCGCCGGCGGTAGCACTTGGGCTATAAAAAGACCCCCTCTCCTCTTGGTTTCGACACCACCCACACATACACCTCATAGAGAGATTACTAGAGTTCCAGAGGCTTATCTTAGCCGAAACTTGAGGTCCCAGCGAAGCCCTGCAAATTTCTAAAGGAGAATTCCACCTCGCCGAATCCACGAAGTCCGCTTCAACGAACGCTGATTCTACAGCGGATCTTCATCTCCTACTTCAGAAGTTCATCTTAAGGGAGGTTTTGTTATCTTGTTATTTTATTTCTCTTTTATCATTGTAAACGGTAGTGAAATCGCCTCGTGTTGGCGACTAGGTCTGGGGTAGACTTAGGGCTGAAATTCGCCTCGTGTTGGTGACTAGATCTAGGCTAGTTCTAGGGGGGCTCAAGGCCACATCCAGGGAGGGATTTGCTAGAGCGGCTTGAGGCCGAATCCGGGGAGGATAAGGCTAGGGCCACCGGTTCGTGGGGAAGCGAGTCGGGATAGAAAACAAAAAGATATTTTTATTATTCGCCTCCGATCTCTAGCGTCATCGAGATCAAGTTTTGTAAAACTTATTTATCATTAATAAAGCTTGTTTCCCTTTTGTTTTACTTTGCTTATTTCATGTTCTTAAACTTGCAATAATTCAAAGTTTATAAAATATAATATAAAGTTTTTAAAACCCTTATTCACCCCCCCCCCCCCCTCTAAAGGCGCCGACCGATCCAACACAGTCATCTTGTCCAAGGCCCAGATTTGCTTCTGATGGGCACTTGGACTACCTGCAACATGAGATTATAGGCCCTTAGGTACCCAAGTAGCCTTGGGTCCTAGGATTTTGTTAGCTTTAAAAGGCATACTGGATCTAACTGCTCCAGAATATGCACAGTGATGATGCATAAGATTACTTGCAGGCTTAGCATATGTTACCCTTGGAGCAGTTGGATTGTACCAACAATCTATTGCAAAGTGCCCAGTCTTTTTACAGCACCAACATTCAAACCTGTTGTATCTTCTTTTCAGGCTGACTATGTGAGCATGAGTCCTTTGTTTGTGAACAGAAGGATATTTGAAGGAGACTGATTTGTACTGATTGTGAGTGTGATGTTGACCATCACAATCCACGGCTTTCCGTCTGGAGTCGGTCTTCTTTAGTGATTTCTTCTCTTTTCTAGACCCAGTAACTTCCTTCCTTCTTGTGATCATCTCTTCATGAGGTGCCCTTGGGGTCTTAGGAATGTTCTGGGGTTTGAAGGAGCTTGCCACAGGCTTCCTTGCAATGAAGGATTTATCCTCCACCCTTCTGATATTATTATTCTTAGATTTTAGGGTACTGGGTTGATCTCTATCCTTCTTTAGAAGCACAATCTCTTTGGTTAGAGAACAGCCAGCTCCCTACTATCAATCAGTGCCTTCAGAGTTTTCCCAAATTTGCTTATTAGATCAAGGTTGGATCTTGCCTTGAAGTCCTTTTTGAGTTGGCAAAACTCTGCATTCTGTAGAGTTAGCTTTTCATCCTTTTCAGAGAGATCCGAATTTCTGGAATGAAGGATCGAGATCTTTTCAGCTTGCTCCTTGCAGAGCATCAAGACCCTTTTGAGATCTTCTAGAAGGACATCATATGGCTTGGACAAGTCATCATTTCCTAATGAGCTTGTCTCAGATTCTGAGTCTGAGGTAGATAGAGGAGCCCTTATGCATACCTGTTCAGGAGAGACATCATCCTGAGTTTCCTCCTCTGACTCAGATAAGGCAGTCAGTCCAAAATCAGCATTCTCTTTTGAGTCTGAACAGCTTGAGTCACTGTCACTCAATGCTTTGACTTTCTTCTCAGCTACCCTGCTTCATCCTTTTCAGAGAGATCAGAATTTCTGGAATGAAGGATCGAGATCTTTTCAGCTTGCTCCTTGCAGAGCATCTTGACCCTTTTGAGATCTTCTAGAAGGACATCATATGGCTTGGACAAGTCATCATTTCCCGATGAGCTTGTCTCAGATTCTGAGTCTGAGGTAGATAGAGGAGCCCTTATGCATACCTGTTCAGGAGAGACATCATCCTGAGTTTCCTCCTCTGACTCAGATAAGGCAGTCAGTCCAAAATCAGCATTCTCTTTTGAGTCTGAACAGCTTGAGTCACTGTCACTCAATGCTTTGACTTTCTTCTCAGCTACCCTGCTTCTTTCTTCTTTCTGATTCTTGGAAGGCAGTACTGATTCTGATCTTCCTTCTGTTGATCCTTCCATAAGGACTGTTAGAGAGTTCCACATATCTTTTGTTGTTATGAAGTGAGCCAGTTTCTAAAGTGTTGAGATGTCAACTGCACCAGCTATAATATCTTTGGCTTCCTTGTCCAAGCTGACTAGGATGATCTCATCTTCAGTCATTTTATTGGGCACTGTCTTGGGGACATATGGCCCTTCTTGAACAAGTTGAAACATTCTAGGGTCCACTGCCTCCATGAATATTCTAGCTCTTACTTTCCAAAGGCCAAACTTCTCCCTAGAACAGTAGCTATTCTTGATTCCATGGCTATGAAGAATGGACACCCACTGGCAGATCTGTTCAAGCTGTGAAGCTTTTCTTTGAACAACCTCCCTCTGATACCACTTGTTAGTTATTGGGTGTCTACTTATCACCTAGAGGGGGTGAATAGGTCTTTCAAATTATTTTACTTCCCTCTTTAGATTCTTGTTTTCTTGATAATAGATTTAGCGTTTGATAGAGCATAACATAGAAAGCACCCAAAGACTTATAGAGGTTCCTCAAGACAGGGTGCCTTGAGTAGTCCTCTTTCTCTTTGCGCCTACCTAGCAGTGTGCTAGGCTCAGCAAACTCCTCTAATGTCTCCGGCCCGCAAGCCTTAGAACTCGGACCCGCAAGTCCCTACACCCTAGGCCCGTAAGCCCCTTCACTGCACCCGAGCCCGCAAGCTCGACACTCAGGCCCTCAAGCCCTATAACTCAGACCCGCAAGTCCCTACAGCCTAGTCCCGCAAGCCCCTTAACTTCACCGGAGCCCGCAAGCTCGACACTCAGGCCCTCAAGCCCTACACAGCATAGACCCGCAAGTCTTTCCTGCAGCGTAGACCCGCAAGCCCCTTCACTACACCCGAGCTCGCAAGCTCGACACGTTAGGACCCGCAAGTCCCTCTACCCTAGCCCTCAAGACTCGCAGATCTCAAGCCCTCAAGCTTGACACTCAGATCTGAAAATAGATCCACAACTTTGGCTCGCAAGCCTTACAAAGATTGATTTACAATATTGAACTTCTGCCAGATGGAGATCAGCTTCTTTTCATGAAGAAGATGCTTTTGATGTGAAACTTGACAGTGCAAATCTTCTTCAAGCTTCCTGCTCTGTCGGATGTTGACTGACTATCTTCCTTGAACAATTCTTAATAGTCGATGAGACTTGACTGTAACTTGAAGAACACAGAATGATCGTTTAGTTCTTCCATTCTTTCTTTCTTCACTGCCGCTTGTACATAGGCGGGATTCTTTTTCGTTTCTTTCTCTCTCTCTTTTTTTCTAGGTCATCATTGTTCCCTTTTATAGGACGGATGAGCCGCTTAACGGTCACATATGATGTCCTTTACTGACAGACGCACATCCCTCAAGAGCATGCGCTGATTGGACAATCAGGTAGTGACATTAAATGCTGACAGCGAGTCCGGCTACTTTTGAATCTGTCTCGACGATATTTCCATTGTTGCGATGATATGGACAATATCTCAGTGACAGGGCTTGTCGATGTCTTCAACTGGTTTCTTCTTCAATTCTTCATCAGATAGTGATATCTCGACGATATGGGACATCACTTCTGCACTCGAGCTTAACACGACATGATGTCATCAAACTGATATCGGCGAGAACTCCTTGTCTGCTAGATATCATTGAAACCACATTATCTTGTCGACGACATAATTGATATCATGTCGACAGACTATACTTCAGCAACTGCCTGTCTTCATATGACCTTCGTCGCACCTTCTTTACGACGATGTCATCAGCATCAGCCTTAATTAGCCTTTCAGACGACAAGGCTTCTTGTCGACGACATCTGTTCTTCCTTATCCTTATCGACGTCAAGGCTTCTTGTCGACGATATCGTCGACATCTTTGAGTCTTCTTCTTCATCTCGACTTTCTGATATCGTCGTGTAGATGTCACAACGTTATCACCATTTTGCCTTGCTCTGCATGTTGTTGATAATATGTCTGATGTTGTCGATGATACGCTTGATCCTTTTTGATGACATCAAACACAATCATTCTTCTTTACTTTGCCCATCATTTCAACGATGTGCCTATACTTGTCGACGATATGTCTAGACTTTTCGACGATATTATACTTAGGCAGGTTATTGAAGTACTGGACATATTGTCTTATCTCTGCAAGCATGAACTAGATATGACATTAAATACAACTTGCACTTATCATTGAGCTGAGCACTTCTTCAAATCAGGAACACTGTTGGGCACTGTTCCCAACAGAAGATAAGTCCACAAATCACATGCTATATAGATATCATAAAATAGAGATGTCCACAGATAATAAATGAAACAAAAGGTAGCAATATAATGGACACATGCCCAGGACAATATATCCTGACTACAAGGTCACTCGCGGAAGCAATTCTATAGATAAACACTCACAGATCCTGAACCTGGTGTTCCCGTGCTAGACTGACCCACCTCCATATGTGATGTCCTATGGTGGTGCAGCGTCTCCTCGATCCCCTAAAATGATATGGTCCATCGACCGTTAGTCAAAAAGACTGAGCCTCGTTTCCCCCCATCCATCCCTAGTGGCCCTAGGCACCGAGCGAGAGGATGAAGCGGAGGACAGCAAGGGGTATAAAATAAAGCAGGTGGCATGTCTTAACTACAGGAGTATCTATCACTACACAGGTGTTTATATATATGAAGTAGTAAATAAAGCAAGGTAAAGAACAAGTTAAGTAAGCAAGTAAAGAAAAGTAAAGAATAGAAAAGTTACTATTGATTTATAGGAATGCCCATACAAACCTATAGACCAAGGGGTCGTTTAACAAGGTCTATCGTATAAAAAGTCACATAACCAATTTATACGATAGGGGTAGGGGTTGAAATGCAATGTTTATGCTATGACATGTAGTGTTATGCTGGGTAATGTCATGATCATACAAGTGCAACTCACACACTTCGACTCTATGCATACAGACCTTTAGTTCCCCCTTTTTGGAGCTAGCAAAACTCCCAGGATACCCCCGTAGTAGCAAACGTAAGCGGTGGGTTGGGCCTCACCCACCTCTAGGTTGGTATTCACACTACCTAACCTAGACTTATCGTACTCCTCAACGCAAAACTACGGAGCGCCTGCGTACTCTTACTGGCTCGACCACCAAACTTTCTTGGCTAAGTGCAAATCCACACTTGCCGAGTTAGCGTATCGACCTCGGTGTGAATGACCGTCAATACCGAAGACCCACCACCTATGTGCACATGCAATTATGATTACTATGTATCTCCTGTTGGATCGGTAGGCGCCCTTAGAGGGGGGTGAATAAGGGTTTTAAAAACTTATATTATATTTTGAAATACTTGCTTATGATAAGAGATCAAAATAGTGATTTTGAATAAAGATCTAAATTGTTTTATAATGAAGGAGAGGATAGTAAACAATTTAGAGAAGTGAAGATCAAATCAATTTTATTACACAAAGATAGACATGATTATTATTAATAAAATTGATTACAAAATTAGATTTCAATGACGCTAGAAATCAAAGCGAAATATGAAAGACTCTTTTTATTTTCTATACCGACTCGTATCCCCACGAACCGGTTGGCTTTAGTCATTCCTTCCCCGGATACGGCCTCAAGCCGCTCTAGCCAATCCTTCCCCGGATATGGCCTCGAGCACCCCCTAGACCTAACCTAGATCTAGTCGCCAACACGAGGCGAATTTCTGCTCTAAGTCCTACCCAGACCTAGTCGCCAACACGAGGCGAATTCTCTAACGGTTACAAAAGATATGAAATAAAATAACAACAACAAAATTAAAAACTCCCTCTAAGAAACTTCTGAAGTCAGAGATGAACGATCACTGTAGAATAAGCGAGGTTGAAGCGATCCCTCTTCAGATGTAGCGTGACGAAGTCCTCCTTCAGAAACTCTCTAAGCGTTTGGTGGGAGATCAACTCTCGGCCATATAAGGCTTTCAAACTCTGGCACAAGACCTCCCTCAGGAATCAGCCTCCGAAATGAGAAGAGAAGGGTCTATCTTATAGCCTTAGCGCTAGCGCTACCGCCGGCGCTATCCCATATTAGGACTTATTCTGCGTGGCAGAATCTTCAATCCGAGGAAACATTTCTCTCTTGCCTTCTGTGCTCCGCGCTACCGCCTGCGCTATCGGCTACCGCTAGGCACTAGCTCCTTCTATAGGTGCTACCGCCGGCGCTAGTGGGAATGTTGGATTTGATGGATCAAATTTGGGGGCAACCTTCTTATGTAATCCTTGAGTCATATGGACTTTGTTTTCCTGCACACTTAAACACACAAGATCAAATACACATAAGATTTGTTATTCTCAAACCTAGGAGATGCGGAAGACCATGTTCCAACAAACTCCTCCTTTTGATAATAACAAATCCATTAATGATAAATCAGAGCATTAATATAAGCATGATGTAACCTACTTGTGTGTGTGTGAGAGTGATGACTTAGGATAAATAGTGATTGTAAAATCTTAGAATTGCTCCCCCTAAATACATGCTCCCCCTAAGTGAATGCTCCCCTAATATGTAAGATATCATCTTTAATTAATCAAGTTAGTTTTTCATTTTGATAGCGGATTTTATTTATCATGGAAGATCTCCCCCTTTTGTTATTAGCAAAAGTGGGTAAGGAAACAAAACACAGAAAAGTTTTGATTAGAGGATAAAGGCATGATCGAGCTTTTAGAGAGAATGAAATGATAAGGAGTTTTAGAATAATTTTTATAGAGATAGATCAGAGTTTTTAGCTTAAAGATGAACAATATAACATTTGACAGGTAATCAATATTATAATGTTAGTTTTCCCCCTTTATGTAAGAGTTTTAAGCATAAAAAGGTAATGATTTCCAAACCAATCTACCCAGACAATATATCTACACCCTAGCCCCATACTAAGTGATGAATGGGCATGAGGAGCTGCATACATGCCGTAGGTTGGGGTGTTAGTCCCATATGCAAACATTAGAAAAAAACTCAACCCAGCACTCTTTCCCCCAGTGCCTCACAAGGCCCCACTAGAACCCTCCCCGGTTAAGGACAAGACATGACATAGAGGTCAGGTTATCTAATGTCTACAACCCTATGCCCCCGCTATGGTGAGATATGTAATCATGGATAATAGTTATTGGAAACATTAGTCATTTAATTCTAATGATACGTTCATAGCCTATGGGTTTATATTTTATTTGAATTTTTTTCGGAAAAAAAAGTCGCAGAGCTAATTTGAAATCCATTAATAAATCAGAGTTTTAGTATTACAATATTTTCATAGAAATAAATCAGAGTTTTTAGCATAAAAAATATTCTTGTTTAAAGCAACCAATATAAAGTTTACCAAGCAAGTCTACCACTTGTTGAAAGAAAGGAATGTTAAGATTCAACTGAGGATGCATACAAAATAAAAGACTTTAAATAAGCATGAAAGTGCAAGGTAAAACAATTATATGGTTATGATGCGGAAGACTTATCGAAATACAAGAAATATCTTATTGTAATCAATCCATAAAAAGATATATGAGTTAAATTTCATAAAAAGGATGTTTTGGTAAATCATTGTTCAATTAAAATCTTTAAGTTTAACAATAAAGTAACCAAGCATGAAATAATGTTATCAGAAAGAGATTACTACAATGTTATTTTAATTCACAATTTCAAAACATACCAAACATTGTAGAAAGCATGCTAGGTTATCTAGTGCATTTATAAAGAAAGAGTATTATAGAATTTTAGCATTAGGATCCAATACTCATGAGAACAAGTGTTATGGAAGATAATGATGTGCACAAAAGTGTATTTTGAAGAAAGTAAACAAATGATTTAATCAAAAATACAAGACATGTGTAAAGTAAAGTGCACAATAAAACACAAATAATTTTACTTCCACGCACTTTTAAGCACAAAGAAAAATATACAACTACCAAGGTGCTTTGCACACACAATGCTCATTAAGACTTATCAGGGTGCAAAGTAGTGCTTGGGGGATCACATATTTTATTTTATTTTAATGTTGAGACTAGTGATCCGGTTGTAATACCTCAATTTCCAATGCACTGAAATCAACAAGATGTGGTCTTACAACTAACGTTAGCGTTAATACTAACACCCGGCGTTAGCCCAGGCTGTTCATCGAACGCAGCTAGCCGTTCATCGAACGCAGCTAGCTGTTCGTCGAACGCAGCCAGCCGTTCGTCGGACGCAGGCTGCAGAGTGTTCGTCGAACACCGTTCCACAAACTTCAGGTCTTTCGTCGAACGCAGACTGCAGCGTGTTCGTCGAACTCCGTTCAACGAACTTCAGGTCGTTCGTCGACCGTAGGCTGCAGAGTGTTCGTTGACCGCCGTTCGACGAACTCCAGGTCGTTCGTCGAACGTCGATCGTCGAACGCTGTCGGGCTTTAAGCGGCTGTGGATAAACTCAGCCACCGCCTTAAGGGCAAACGCCCGGTGTTAGGTTCTAACGCCGGTGTTAGCTAAGAAAATATAAAAGGCAGCCAAATTCAGTTTCCCTTCTCATTTTCTGATTCCAAGCTCGCTCCAAAGGCAGAGAACTTGGGATTTCTAAAGGAAGGAGGTCTTTTTGGGCTAGTCTTTTGCTTGTGTTGAGAGCAAATCCGTGGGGGAGCTTGCTTGCGTGTTTGTCATCGTTGATCCAGTAAAAAGAAAGCTGTTTCAAAGTGTCCAGCCGAGTTCCTCTCAGATCTATGGCACCAAAACGAGCGCCGAGGGTAACGATTCTCCTCCCTAGTCTTTGGACACGTTCGTCCTTTGATTTGCATAGTAGTAGGCAGATTTCCACTAGCAAGTGGATAGATTTCTGCCGACAGGTCGATGTTATCCCCGTAGAAATTTCATATAGAGCCCGGAATTGAAGTACGGGCATAGGCATGCTGTGTGAAGCCCATCTGGACAGGTTGGTCTGGATTGGTGATGTTGATATGCTATTGCACCCCGGAGAAGACTCTGTGATCTATGGTGTGTTTTTTGGGTGTTGCGTACTGTTTCGTACTACAAAAGAGATCTGGAGGTGTTTCCCAGAAAATACCCGGAAAAGAATAGCAGAACTGGGTTCTGTCACTAACGTCGGGCGTTAGTGCTAACGCCGGCGGTAGCTCCCAGTGAGCTATGTGAAGCCTATGTGCATGAACTAGGTTGAGCAGCAGAAGCTGAAGGACCGCATACCTTGCTTCAGTGACCTTACAGGTCGAGAGCGGGCTAGGGAAAGTCGTACCTGTATTAGGTGGATGTTATCCCTAATATTATGAGCGCGGGCATCTGGCGGAACCGAAACCCCACCCTTAGCCATCTTGTGAAGAGGATTGCAACCTCGGGTCATGATGTGCCATTTGGGACTAGAACTCTTCAAGGCCATCCATCCTGGTTGAGAATTAGCTCATAGTGAGAATTTGAGTTGAAAAAGGACTTGTTGATTGCGTGCCGTGAGTGCACAACGCGTGTAAGCCTAAATTCGAGTTGAAAAAGTACTTGTCGATTAATGCATTGCTCTCAATGAAAATGATGGTTCTATGCGGTGCTTTGACGCACCTGTGATATATGTACTGCTATTGCTTGCCTGCAGGGAAGGAGCACCGCCGCCCCGAGCATAGGGTGGGGTCGTTATAAATCTAGGTCAGCTAAAGCTGACCGGTTACTTGTTTTCTCACCGCTTGGTGGATTTGTTTATACAGGTCCTGGCGAGACTAGCGGGAAATAGCGGGCTGAATCCCCTGCTGCTGTGCTGTACTGCCCCTCGAAGGCCAAAGCTTTTGTTTACTGTTTTCATGTGTGGCCGGCCTGCGCGCCGATGTTTGGAAGCCACCTTTATTATGTAAACAAACCTTGTAAAGAACTTTTTATGTCCTTCATTCCTAGTAGCTAATGTGGACAATGTATTCACTGGTTTTAATTGACATAAAATGCTTCGGTTGTGTGACTCTTTGTGTTGAGATGGTTAAGATATTAACAGTTTAATGCTAATTCAGTAACGCGCTCTTTTGTTCGTTTAATATGGCGTGGGGTCCCGGCCGGACCTACTGCTTTATTCTATGTAACAGGGAGGGTGTTACAACTGTTAACTCATGTAAATAACCAGTAATTGTCCACTTTAGGAATGAATTACATGTATGTGTGTAGCATTGGGATGGAACTTTTGTGTTCCTCTAGTGATCTGTGCTATCTCTTAGTCGCTAATTGTGTTTTGTGCACATGTATAGGTGACTGGGAGTGGAGCGGGGTCATCTCGACCCCCGCGTTCGACTGCCAGCAGTACACCAGCTGAAGTACCTACTCCTCCTTCTGCTGAGACAGTGAGGATGATAGATGAAGCAGTGTTTGCTATGTTCACTGCACAACCTGGAGGGCATGTCCCTGGACAGCCTCCTACTCTTGGAGTGGCCCCAGTGCCGGTTGTGGCAGCTGAACCTGTGGTTGAAAGGCCAGTGCCGGTGAGGGCACGAAGAGCTCCGGACCAACAGCTGCAGTACTTTCTGAGTTTCCATCCTCCTACATTCACGGGGGCAGGAACCCCGACGAAAGCTGAGGATTGGCTATCAAAGGTGCGCAAGACCTTGAAGGCCACTGATAAGGAGGAAGACCAGAAGGTTACTTTGGCAAACTTTCTACTTGATGGGGAGGCGCAGTTGTGGTGGGATGAGATAGAGCTGCATTACCTATTAGGAAGGCAGCTGGCGGACATCTCGTTTGATGAGCTTTCGAGATTGTTCTTGGCACGGTATCTCCCACTTGCTCAGCAAATCGAGATGGAGAACTAGTTCAACCGTCTGACTCAGGGTGATCGTATGGCTGATGATTACCTGCACGAGTTTACTCGATTGGGGAGATACGCAGGAGCGACCTTTGCCAATGAAGCCCGGAAGACCAATCGGTTCTATGAAGGTCTGCGAGAAGAGTTGCGGTTCCTTCTGTCGGGGGAAATGACACAGGGGTTTATGACCCTAGTCAATACTGCTTGTTCCTTAGAAAAGGATATGAAACGGTCCCAGAGCAGGAAGGAGCTAGCAGTGGTAAAGCCAGAGTTCAAAGCACCAAGCTCCGCGAAGTCGAGGCGAGGCAGTTGGAAGAACAGAGCATGACCTTTTGGGTCAGCTCAATCTGCGGCTTCGGGTGTGACGACTGGGCGAGGCCCACTCATCTGTTTTAACTATGGTAAGCCGGGTCATTTGTCCCGAGACTGTCGTGGAGGCAAGAAGGCGGCTGCGGCTTACGCGGTAGAGAAAGGGAAGGCGACAGAGTCAACCGCATCCCATGCTGCTCCAGCCCAACCTAGAGTATACAATCTTGGCCAGCAGGAGGCCATAAAACAAAGCGATGTGGTGACAGGTATGCGCTAGTGTACAACCCCGATATTCGCTAGGCGAGGAGGCACGGTTTAAGAAGGCAACATGATGAAAGAAGTAATAAGAGGTTCCAGGCCTTAGGGCCAAAGACCTAGCGAGAGAGACCTTGGAGAAGTCTCTCTCGAAGGGCTCACTGAGAGGCGAGCGAGAAGGGTCTGCGAGATAAACGCCCGCAGGAAGTTTGAGGAAGTCATCTGAGTTCGACGAAGAGAGTACTGCGTTCGACGAACTCTCCCATGTTCGTCGAGCTCACCTGACTTCGTCGAGCTCACCCCTGTTCGGCGAAGTCATCAGAAGTCGACGAAGAGTTCTACACTCATTAAAGCCAAAGGGACGGTCTCGCAAGAGGAGTCGCGAGATCCAGACCTCGGCAGATATCTTCAAGAGACTGGGCCAAGCGAGGGCTGACAAACCAATACCTCGCAGGCCGCTGGTAGAAGAGACCTTTGTTCAGTAAAGAGGTGTTCAGCAAAACGTGTTCAATGCGCGGCAAAGTTAGTAGGCAATCTCGCGGGAGGGCTCGCGAGTTTGGAACCTCAGCGTCCAGCGAGCTCAATTCTGCGTTCGACAAATATCGAACGGAGCTCGGCATTCGTCGGACGGCGCCCGATGAACAAAATATGTTCTATAACAGCGGTCGACGAACCGCCCGTCTCAGCGGTCAGCGAATAACTTGACGTTCTGTATTTCGTCGAGCTCGTCTGTGATCGACGAAGTGCCATGCGTTCGATGAAAGGTGTGTTGAGCTCGACGAAGTCAGGAGGTGGTCTCGCAGGAAGGATCGCGAGACCGGACCTCGGCAGATACCGCCGGAATGGGCCAGTGAGGTCTTCGCAGGGCGATCGCCTAGGAGAGGTATCGCGAGCGGGACTCGCGAGAAGGCCTGCGAGAGCTTCGGCAGTAATGTTCTCGCAGTTCCATACCCATAGGTTGATAGGGCCAAATTACCCTTTTACCCTCGGTGGTCTGCCTTTAGCCTCTCCAAACAGCGGGGTTTGGCTGTTAGCAGACCCATTTGGGGTGCGGATAGTAAGATCAAAAGGCGGAATCCTGCTATTTGCAAGCCAGGCCCGAAAACCTTTAAATAAGACCACAAGGGCACCTTTGGAGGGGGACTTCACTTCAGCTTCTCTCTCCTCAGGCTTTCTTTGGTTAGCATTTCCAGAGCTCTCCAAGGTGCCCGAGTCTCAGCTTTGGCTTGGGAGGGGAAGCGCTCAACGATCTTCCGGGTTAGTGCAGGGACCTCCTCGCTGTGACTAAGGTCTTAGTCATTTTTCTATCCTTCAGTCTACCTTCTCCGAGGGATCAGTAAGGGCTAGCTGCCCCTCATTTCGGTGAGGGCCCCAAGCTCCATAAGAGGCCGAGAAATCGGTTTCAACATTTTGGTGCGGTGAGCGTGGAGCGTGGCTGGTCCAAGAAAGTTCCAAGGAGCAGATATGACAGGAGGCGAGGATCAAGGCGAGGAGTTCAGCGAGTCACCACAGGTGGTGACGCCGAGGATGTTTGCGGATTTCAGGAGGGAGGTGCTTGACACTTTCGGGCAGACGGTCGCGGCGCTGCGGAGTGAGTTCGCGACCCCAGCACCTCAGGCGACCCTTCCCCCAGCAGCGGTTGGCGAGAATTCCCTGGAGGGGAGGGCCGGAAAGGAAATCGACAGAAGTTCAGTTCAAGACTTGGAGGGGCGAGTGTTGTTCGCCAACCCGGTGAGCTCTGTGCCGGCGAGCTCTGTGGCGGTGAGCTCTGTGCCGGCGAGCGCGGCGCAGGGGAGCACGCGCCCGGGGGATGTAGCGACTGTGTGAGTGGTCCAAGCGAACACCGTTCTCGTGAGCGCAGTCCCGGCGAGCCCGAGTCTGGCGAGAGAGCTCGGGAGGCGTATGGAGCGAGAAAGGGCGGCAGAAGGGGGAAGTCCCTTCTGTGAGTTGGTACTTTCTACACCTGTCCCAGCAGGGTTCGGAGAGTGGGACAGGGTGTACTACAACTGCAGGGATGACCCTGTCCAACATCTCCAGGCTTTTGAGGACTCGGTCTCTATCAGGCCGATGTCAGATGCTTTCAAGTGTCGGCTCTTCGCCGTCACTCTTAAAGAAAAGGCCAGGGACTGGTTCCATCAGCTCCCTACAGGGTCTATCTACGCCTTTGAAGATTTGCGCTGAAGTTTTCTGTTGCGTTTCTCAACTTCAAAGAAAAGGAAGAAGGACGCCGAGTCTCTCTTCAAAGTGAAGCAGGAGCCGAAGGAGTCGTTGGCTCGCTATGCGGACCAGTTCCAGGAAGAAGTGATGTTCATTCAGGAGATGCCTGGGTTTGCACTCCAGCTTCCCTTCACGGTCGGGCTGAGGGAAAGTTTCTTCAAGATGGCTCTGAAGAGGAAGGCCCCCGTCTCCTACGAGGAGTTAATGGAGAGGGTGGCGGAGGAAATCGAGAGTGAAGAGGACAACCCGGAACTCACCAAGAGGCTAGCAAAGCTCAGTGAACCAGAGGTCAGGCAGCAAGAGGTGAGGAGAAGGGAAGAGCTCGGGGCCCCGGAGGGGGAGTGGAGGCATCATGGTGGAGGAATGCAAGGCCAGGGAAGGGGTTACGCCCCGGGGAGAGGTAACTTCAATGGGGGTCAAGGAAGACCCCATCAGTTGGGATGGAGGCAGGGTCCGAGGCCGATGCCTCCTCCACCACAGCAAGCCATGGCAATTAGGCGGGGAAGAGGAGGAAGAGGAAGGAGCGAAGAGGCGAGAGAAGAAGCGGGAGAAGGAAGAAGAAGAAGGAATAGGATGGCGGAGGGCGAGGCGGGAGAGGTGACGCTGTCGTATTGTGACTTCCATGATGAGGAAGGTCACGCGACGGCCACCTGCCCAGAGTTCCTAGAGACAAAAAGGGCCCGAGTGCCCATGCCGCGACAACAGCAATCGGTAAGGATTGAGGAGGTTGGGCCTCAGGAGGAGGAGGAAAGGTGTGAGGACCGAGCCGATTTGGGGTCCCGAGGGGGGATCGGAGTGATCCATGGGGGGCTAGGGATTGAGGCAACTCGGAAGGCGAGCCTCCATACTATCTATCGTCGTAGTGTGGCTTCGACATCCCTGGCCCCGCCCCCGACAGAGAAGATTTCCTTCACCCAGAAGGACATGCCAGGTTATGAGGACCCATTCTGCGATGTGTTGGTCATTCAGATAGCGATCGAGAACTTCACCGTTTCCAGAATCCTAGTGGATAACGGGAGTTCGGTCAATGTCATTTTCAAAAAGGCGTTTGATGGGATGGAAGTGGAGCCGCGAAGGGTGTTGGCCTCGGATGGTCTGTTGTTCGGATTCTCTGGGGAGAGAAAAGAAGTAGAAGGGGGAGTAGGACTCCACGTGGTCTTGGGGGGCAGTCCAGGAACTGCCGCTTGGTCATAGTGGATGCTCCCAGCAGCTATAGCGCCATCTTCAGAAGGCCGCTCATCAGCGCAATCTGCTGTGTCCCCTCCACATTCCACCAGTGCCTTAAGTTCAATGACGGAGGAGTCCAAGTCCGAATCAGAGGAGACCCGAAGGTAGCAAGGCAATGCTACGTGACGGCAGTCAACACCATCTCTTGGATGGGAGAGGCAAAAAAATGGAACTAGGAGGTTGGTGAGCCGGCAGGGCTTAGAGGAGAGGACCTATCCCTGTACCTGGGGGTAGGGTCCGAGGTAGTAAGCTCGGTACTGATCCGGGAAGAAGGGAGAAAACAGTTCCCCATCTACTACGTCAGCCGAGTGCTGAGGAAGGCAGAGCTCCGGTACCTGATTCTGGAAAAGTTGGCCTTCGCATTGGTGGTGGCAGCCCGGAGGCTCCGACCTTACTTTCAGGCACATTCGATCAAGGTAGTAATTGATCACCCACTTCGCAAAGTCATGGAGGTGGTAGAACATTCGGGAAGATTGGCGAAGTGGTCCATGGAGCTGAGTGAGTTCAATGTCACGTTCGTGCCCAGGGCGTCGATCAAGGCCCAAGCGGTGGCAGACTTCATGGCTGATTACACAACCGAAGTAGGGAAGCATGAATCTCCCCCCTCTGTGGCATGGAAGCTGTTGGTGGATGGTGCATCAGGAAAGCACTCCAACAGAGGGGGAATCATCTTAGTGAGCCCCCAAGGGACCAAGATCGAGCAATCTTTAAACATCCACTTCGCGATTACCAAAAACCAAGCAGAGTACGAGGCGGTGATAGCGGGCCTGCGGATAGCTTGGGAACTGGGAGTGAAAGATGTGGAGGTCTCGACGGACTCCATGGTGGTAGCATGCCAAGTCAGGGGAGAGTTTGAGGCAAAGTACCCGACCCTCCTGCGGTACTTGGAGAAGGTCAAGGGGGTCATCGGGCAATTCCGCACTTTCTCCGTCAAGCACGTTCCAAGAGAAGAGAGCACCCCCGCAGACCTCTTGGCCAAGTTCGGTCCCCGAGCAGGGGGAACAGTTTCGGAACTCTTCCGACCCACCATCGAGGAAGGAGAATTGATGGAGGTGGATCAGCGGGTCTCGTGGATGGATCCCTTCGTCACTTTCCTATCATCAGGGAAGTTCCCTGAAGGAGACATAGACAGACGACGCTTTAGGTATAAGTCAGCTTATTATTCCTTGCATGCAGGAGGGCTATATCGGAAGACTCTCTCGGGACTCCTGGCCCGTTGTGTTTCCGAGGAGGAGGTCCCGAAAGTCCTAGAAGAAATTCACTAAGGGGAGTGTGGCAGTCATTCCGGGAGCCGAACCCTGGAGGGGAGGGTGTTGAGACAAGGCTACTTCTGGCCCACCCTCAGCAAAGATGCGGCGGAGTTCGCAATAAGATGTTCAAAGTGCCAGCTCTATGCTCCACTCCAACTCCTCCCAGCCCAAAGGCTCCGGACCATCACGGCTCCCTGGCCCTTTGCCATATGGGGGTTAGACCTAGTTGGCCCTTTCCCTCAAGCTAGTGGCCAAAGAAGATTCTTACTGGTCATGATCGACTACTTCTCCAAATGTGTAGTAGTGAAGGCGCTCGCCAAGGTAACATCTCAGGTTATGAGAAATTTTGTGTGGGGGGAAATAATTTGCAGGCACGGCCTCCCCCTGGCTATAGTGACGGACAATGGGCCTCAATTTGCTAGCGAAGAATTTGTTAGCTTCTGCACCCATCTTGGCATCGACCTCAGGTTTGCATCGGTTCATCACCCAAGAAGTAACGGCCAGATGGAGGCGGCAAACAAAGTAATCGTCAACCTACTAAAGAAGAAGGTGGAGAACCTCCGGGGGAACTAGGTATAGCAGTTACCATCCGTTCTCTGGGCCCTGAGGACTACCCCTAACACCGCCACCGGAGAGTCCCCGTTCAAACTTTCTCATGGGTCTAAAGCAGTCCTTCCCATAGAGTTCGAAGTAAAGACCCCCAGGGTGATCGCCGCAGGTGAAGGGGATGAAGAGTGGCTGGTGGCCAATGATGAGGAACAAAGGCTATCCTTAGACCTGGTGGAGGAACTCCGGGACCAGGCCACCATCAGGCAGGAGGAAATCAAGCGGCGAATGGCCAGGTATTTTGACAAGCACATCCGAGTAAAGTACTTTCAGAAAGAAGATCTGGTCTTGAAGAAGGTCGACGCAGCCGGAAGAGGGGTCGCGGTAGGTAAACTCAACCCCAATTGGGAGGGTCCATACATTGTAAGCAAAGTGCTCAAGTCGGGGGGATATCACCTCCGAGATGTGGAAGGGGTACCTCTCAGCCGAGCCCGAAGTGGAGACGATTTGAAGCGATTCTACCCTTGAAAGTTTTATTGTAATATTAGTTGAATATTTTACTTCTTCACTTGATAGTTATAACCGTTATGCAAGGACAAGCAAGGTGACAAATATTGGTGCTGGAATGCCACGGATCGATTCCGCTCCCGGGCTCTCACTAGACGGGGGGTTTCAGGTTGATCTCTGGAGAGGCTGGCAAGGTGACAAATATTGGTGCTGGAATGCCCCAGATCGATTCCGCTCCCGGGCTCTCACTAGATGGGGGGATTTCAGGTTGATCTCTGGAGAGGCTGGCAAGGTGACAAGTATTGGTGCTGGAATGCCCCAGATCGATTCCGCTCCCGGGCTCTCACTAGACGGGGGGTTTCAGGTTGATCTCTAGAGAGGCTGGCAAGGCGACAAGTATTGGTGCTGGAATGCCCCAGATCGATTCCGCTCCCGGGCTCTCACTAGACGGGGGGTTTCAGGTTGATCTCTGGAGAGGCTGGCAAGGTGACAAGTATTGGTGCTGGAATGCCCCAGATCGATTCCGCTCTCGGGCTCTCACTAGACGGGGGGTTTCAGGTTGATCTCTGGAGAGGCTGGCAAGGTGACAAGTATTGGTGCTCGAATGCCCCAGATCGATTCCGCTCCCGGGCTCTCACTAGACGGGGGGTTTCAGGTTGATCTCTGGAGGGGTTGGCAAGGTGACAAGTATTAGTGCTGGAATGCCCCGGATCGATTCCGCTCCCGGGCTCTCACTAGACAGGGGGTTTCAGGTTGATCTCTGGAGAGGCTGGCAAGGTAACAAATATCGATGCTGGAATGCATCAGGTCCATTCCGCTCCCGGCCCTCACTAGACGGGAGATGCAAGTTGATCACTGGGGAAGTTGGCAAGGAGGTGAGTTCTTCATAAGGTCAGGATGATATGCCTCAGGTTGGCGAGCCTTCGGCGCTGACCCGGGCCTTCTCACTTGGCGAGCCTGCTCGCTCGGCGAGAAGAAAGATTTCGCACGATAGTATGCGAAAGACGAGAATCAACCCTAAGCACTCCGGGGTATCCGGTGCTCGGCAGAGAAGTCAACGGCACAGGGTAGGAGGCGAGCTCTCGCCGAGAAGGAAAGTACCCTGCAAAACTTAGAGGAAGGTGCATACATAAAGGGTAATAATCCTAAGGCAAACGGCGAAAGGTCGGAGCAGCCAAAAACGTCCTATGCCTATCTATTCGATAACATAATATGCGAGAACGAACATCGCGAGAATAACTTTCGCGAAGACGAATATCGAGGTAAGCGAGAACGGGATATCAACACACGAAAATAACAAAACAGAAAAGGCAAGCACAATGAACAAAGCAAAATCTGCATTTACATTCCACAGTTCAGTTACAATTCGCGGCGATCTCGCCGATCAAAAGTTACAAAAATGGGAATGGCGGCGAGCTTCAGGAATCACTCGCGAATCCTTCCTCGTCATCGCTGCTCTTCACTGGCGGAAGCGGGAAAAAGAGCTCCGGGATGATGTCTTCCAGAGTCATGTCGGCCGCATCGTCGGCTAGGAGTCTGGCCGCCTTCATCGTCTGGAAGATGTAGCGAGCTAACTCGGTGGACTCCAAGCGGATTTCCTCGTCTCGCGATCGCCGCTCTTCCTTCAGACGGCGGGGAGAAGGGGGAACGACGGCACGGGCGAGCTCACAATTTCGGGCTTTCAGCCCGACCACCTCGCCCTCCAATTCCTGGATGCGAGCGTCGGCTCTTCCGGCGGCCTCGACATCCTGCAAGTAAGATAAATTTAGGGAACGAAATGGCCGAAGGAAAGGAGGGTGACGAGGTCTAGGTAACTCACCACACTGCCCTCCACGACGAGCAGCTTTTCCTTCAGCTGCGCGTTCTCGGCAAGAAACCCCTGATAGGCCCTCGCGAGCTCCACGTTCTGAAGCTCCAGTTGCAAGCAGCGCCTCCCCGTCATGTGGGCGAGCTCGGCAGAGCGCAACTGGGACCTCGCGCTCTCAAAAGCGAGAGTCATCGCCGTCTCGTCTTTATAAGCCCCCGCGTCCTCGCATCCATAGAGGACGAACGAGAAATCGAAGGCGTGGCCGTTGACGGTCTCCTTCTCTACCCAGGTAGGGAGGATGGTGGAGATGTCCGCCTGGTTCATCTCCAGCTTCTAGTTCACTAAGAGCTCGCCGATCTCATCTCGGCAGCTCTGGCCGAGACCGAAGTTATAATGGTTGACAGGGATGGGCGGAGCAGAGGTTCTTGCAGCCTCCTGGCTGGGCTCGTCGTCATCACCTCCCTCGGAGAGGCCGGTGAGGTCGAACTCATCGAAAGCGGCCTCGCGAGGCTCCTTCCCCTTCGAGGAGGCGAGCGAGACCCTGCTCTTCCTACTCTTTTTCTTCGGCGGGGATTTTGGGGGAAGGGCATGGCTACTAGAAGCCCCCGGTCTCTTGCGAGAGGAGGGCTCACCTGGTGTGACGGCGCCTCGGCAAGCCTCCGCCCCCATGGTCGCGAGAGCAAGGGTAGCGTCGGTCTTCCGATTGCTCGCGTAGGGGGGATGGATGGGAAGATCCCGCTCGCCTACAAAAAGCGTTGAAATTTCAATAAATACGGAGTTACTGGGAATAAAGTTGTAGTTATTAAGCGAGATCTTTACCTTCCCCAGCGAGCACTGGAGGCAGCGAGTCGAGGTTGCGGAGGAGATGAACAACCTCAAAGTTCTTCTTACAGAAGAACTGATAAAGGAGGGCGTCATGTCCTCTGAGGGCGGTGGGTCGGTAGGTGGTCTCTCCGTGCTGGACTGGCGAGATCGGGATATTTCCAAAGTTCCCCTTGACGAATAGGAACTTCTGGGCCCAGAAGTGGGCCTTGTTGACGGTCTCGTCGACCTTAGGACCCGAGCCCACGAAGTAGGCGGTCCCGTCCTTATAGGCGCGGAAGGAGAACAGCTTCCGAAAGGCCGGAAGACTGAACTCGATGCGCTCCTCGCGTAGGTAGCAGGCAAAGGCTGTGATCACCGCCATGGCATTAGGGGTAAGCTGACCCGGAACAACATCGTAATGCTTGAGCACCTGGCGAGCAGCAAGAAGACCAGGATTAGTTCACATAATGAGCGAGACTTGAACTGCAGAGAATAAGAAGCGAGCGAGAGCGATTATTACGTGGCGAACTTCCGGCCACAAGGGGAGACGCAAGCCGACCGCGAAATGAGCGGTGGGGATGGCCAGCTCGTCGACAAGCGGTGCGTTGATCATGTCATTCTCGCTAGGACGGCGTGCCTCGAATGGAGGGGTGACGTAGTCGGCGACCGCGGTGAAGTACTCCTCGTCTGTCAGGTTGCAGTGAAAGAAGCTATGCTCGGCGAAAGCCTTAGCAATCTTTCGCCGACCCTCCGACTCGTTAGCATCGCCGCTCGTTTCAATAACCTACGAGAAAGGAAGTAGAACTTGAACAGGAAGGAGCGAGAGCTCTGAAGCGGAGGAAGAAGAAGGTTGTCAGTAAATGCGGTGGTTGACTCAGCTATAACAGCCTATTTATAGCAAAAGTAAAAGGGCGGGAAGAAGCCCAAGCACCGGTGGGCGCGGTTAGCCAAAACATCACATCACGGTCGCTGGCGAGAAAGGCCTACGGGGTTAGTACAAGCAACATTTTCGCGAGATACATTTAGCGAGAACAGAAGGTCCCTGCGAGCAAAACATAACATGAGAATGAAACGGACTTATTAGCAGCGAGCGAGAACTAATGAAA